>CM075476.1:16870000-18070000 GCA_037950665.1 Hypophthalmichthys nobilis | reverse complement strand
TTATCAAAATAAAAATGACAAAGGCACATAAAACAACTAAAATAAAAAAAAAAAAAAATAAATCTAAAATTAGAAGCTAATTCAAAATATTAATAACTATAATAGTATATAAATAAAACTAAAATAACACCAAATGGCAATTTTCTTTATATTAAAATGTTTTAGATATGTAGGTAAATATTGTATTTTATTGTTATTTTGGACAATGTAAATTTAGTAACAGTGCCTAGATTATGTTTATTAACTAGATTTTAAATGTGGTTTATTTCTTGCATTAAACATTTTGAATCTAATTGACTGTTTGGTTCAATAATCTAGTGGGGAAAATAAAACACCATTTAAAGTTATTTGAGAAAATACATAAATATTGACATATATAAAACATCATTAAAATCATTAAAATTATTATTATTATCCCTCTTTTGCCCTACACACAAAAACTTCACATCTAAAATTGATAAAATTATCTCACATTCAGACATGATAAAAGAGAATCTGTTCAAAGGCAGCAGTTCAACAAGAGCAAAACTCACTGGAAGGTTGGAGCACTTTTCGAAGGCAAGCTTTTTCCTTCTGTTTGAAACTTCTCTAATTTGCTCACTCTTTCATGTTTGCTATGTGAAATATAAAGCAGGAGACCCTGTGCACAGCAGCTGACCTCCCGTTGTTTGGAAGACACAATGGGATAATTGGAGCCTTGGGCCGGATACTAGTAGAGAAACAGCATGGTTTTACTGACAGGTTGAGCCTGACATATGTCTCACTTAGCGCTTCACTCCTGACACAATACAAGCTAATTACTATATATTTCTGCTCCTAATTAAACCTCACTAATATGATCTAATTACAGCTCTGCCCACGAGGAAGTGAGGTTAGTTTTACGTTCCTAAATAAAGACAAATGCAGTCTAGGTAATAACCTTGGCCTATAAATTGTATGTATAAATGATCATCCACTATTTAACTTGGCTTTAAACCGCATGTTGTGCTACTGTGTGATAACTGAAGTTGCTAAGGGTTCAGCCAGGCAAAACTTATTAGCACACTAATTAGTTAAGTCATATTCACCACTGGGGGTTTCTGTGTATTCTGTATATATATATATATATATATATACACACACACACACACACACAGTTTCGTGAATATAATCAAAAATGCTAGTGCTGGTTGGCAACTTTTTTTAGAAAACACTGGCAGGGAAAGAGTTAATGACAACACAACAGTGACATTCAATAGGCCGCTTACTGTTTTTCATAATTAAAATACAATGTAAGAATATAACTGTAAAATTGTGTTTTGTCATAGCAGTGTGTCACTGATTAAGGTTGTCTGCATAGTGCAAAAATCTTAAAATCTTAATTAGTCGCCATACAGTATTCCATGATGCAATGCACTTCACCTTCATTTCCAGTGATGAGTGGTATTACCCATGATCCTTTTGTGATTTGATTAGACTGCAAAAGCTTAAAAAATTTTAACACTAAATTGGATTAAAATGTGAAATAATTATTTTTATTTCCAGGATGACAATTACAGTGCTTGAAGAATTAAACAAACGTGTAATAAGTACAGTTTGAAACGCTTATTGCAAAATATATTCTTTTTCACATACAGTAATTATTTTTTAAAATGAGTATATAGTATTTATTTTATGGTGGAATAATGTCTTAATAATTATTGAATATGACTTAAAAAAAAATTACATTGAATGCTTGATTCTGATTTGTTGACAAACATTCTAATGTACTTTTTTTTTTTTTTTTTTTTTTAAATAAAAACAGTTCCATATCACTTCACATCAGTGTTTTTCAGTTATTTCAGTAAAGGTCCTTACTGCATACAATATCAAAAGAACCAAAACCAACAAAGATACTGATCAAGCAAACTTGATTTTTTTAATAATTCATTGGCCTGTCATCAGTTATTCCTTAGATATTCTTTTCCCTATACAGCCAATGACAAATATGTCATTTATATTGTATTGTATCCTGAACATCTTGAAGGTAAAGGTCAAACTCAAAGGTTGCTAATCGAATGCTGCATGATGCTGTAGGGTTACAGAGTGAAAGGAAATAAACATCATCTATTATGCTATTACTGTTTTTTTTAGCATTCTAGACTGTGCATCTGCTCAGAGTATTTCTTTTGAGTGACTTGAAGTGCTTGTGTTTTTTGCTATGATTCTTCATTGCATACATAACATTTTTGTTTAGGAGCACTTGTTCTTAAGTTAAAAGTGAATTGTAAAACTTTTTGGTTTGACATGTAATGTAATCGAATTAAATGATCTGCATATTAGTTAAATTAATCAGATAAGATAGATAGAAGTAAATATATTGTTAGTTTTAGTACAAAACTGAACAAAAGTCTATTGGCCTACAGTTGCCAATAACGCATTTTGCAAAATCTGTCTGAGGTAGATTTGATTTTTCCAGGTGTGTGCTAATGCACACAATAACTAACAAATATGTGAGGGCACATGGCTCATGAATATGAGTTACTGGACACTCTCAGAAGGTTACCCAGCAACATCTGCAGAACGCAATTAATATTCATGCAGTATCCTTTAAAGGGATAGTCCACCCAAAAATGACAATTCTGTCATCATTTACTCACCCTGAAGTTGTTCCAAACCTGTATAAATTTCTTTGTTTTGTTGAACACATAGGAAGATATTTTGAAGAATGTGGGAAACTGAACAGTTTTGGGGCACCATTGACTTCCATAGTATTTTTCTTTCCTACTATGGAAGTCAATGGTGCCCCAAAGCGGCCTGGTTACAAACATTCTTCAAAATATCTTCCTTTGTGTTCAGCAGAAGAAAGAAATTTATACAGATTTGGAACAACTTGAGGGTGAGTAAATGATGACAGAATTTTCATTTTTGGGTGAACTATCCCTTTAATTTCACATTGGGGCGTACATATAGGATGTCATTTTCAATGGAGCAGAATGCACTGTTAAAACATAATTTGCATATAAAGGAGAATAAATTAGGGAGCTTTTTTTGTTGATACCTGTATTATATCAATCAATAAAATTGACCAGTGAGGCCAAATAATTTTCAATGGCTAATGTTCATGCCGTAGAGCCCTGCATATGCTGTTCTATCTCTGTGAAAGAACTCGCTGAAAATAATTTCAGCCTCACTAGAAGTTCATTTCAATTGTAAGTCAGGGGTACAGCTTGTGTCAGCCAGTTTGACTGCAAGAAAATCAAAGCTCACCCTCAGGCTGTTCCAACGTAGTCTCGCAATGGTGGAAAAAAGCTGCCATTTTTAGTCATTTTAGCTGTTAAACACAAAACATGGCTTTATAACTAAAAATCAGATTCCCTTACTTTTGCAAATTGCACTTTTTCCGAGAGCATCCTCTTGAAGAATCTGCTGTTTGCACATTATCTCTGCCTGAAACTTGAGTTACATCCCATTTCTCTATTTCACTGATCATTGTTTTTTGCCTCCTCTTAAAGGGGATAAAAATTAAATTACTGTCCTCATTTACTCACCCTCATGTCAATCTAAACCTGTATAACTTCTTTTTTTATGCCACACAAAAGAAGATATTTTGCAGGATGTCCAAACTGCACTTTTCCAATGGATGAAAGTGGATGGGGACCAGGGGCAGCTATTGAAATGAGCTTAAATGTTAAAAGAGATTACAAACATAAATATTTACATAAACATAAAGATTTCATCCATTTCATCCATTTGACGATTCTTATTCTCATGCGTAGATAAGGCGGCATCTCTATTGTCCTCATTTTATCAAGTAATTACTCCAATCTTTGTCTATAGGTTGACTCATTAGGCAGTATAGCTGTTATTCCCTTGGTTACTGAGTTGAACTTGAGGATAATTGAGATAATGACGATTGTGCTCAATGCATATTGCTAATTTGTATTCACAACGATTTGTTTAATCCATTTAAAAAGAAGTGCTCATAACAGCAAGGTCATTTGAGCTGAGTAAATTCAGTCGTCTCAACTGTAATTAACATCTTAACAATGATGGCATACAATTTGCTGCCATATTTCAATTTCTCACTTTCTTTACTGATAGCTGCCAAGTCATCCAGTGCTGCTTCACAAATTTTTTTAATTTATTGGCCATGCATGAGCATTTCATTTTACACCAAAATTGCATGCAGCTGAACTAATGTGTCTGTTTTATTATCCTGTCATTTTCACATAATCCGATTTATCTTTAATTAAGTTTAGTTCAGTGGGTCAATGACAAATAACATACAGAAAATGAAAAATCTTTTGAAAATCTAAAGTTTAGTGCCAAGATCTTAGAAATTGTTTGTTTTGAAAAACGTGTATAGCTTTTCAAGAAAACTTCTTATTGAAAAGAAAAAAAAAATGTGTGTTGTGTTATCCATTAAGAAGTAATAACATTTTACTTGAATACATGCAAGTTCACGAAACATTTTCAAATATATTTTTCAAGGTTAAACTTTTTTTTTTTTTTTTTTTTTTTAAATACAAATATAATGAATTATTAATTCATAAATATCATTGTTTTGGGGGAGTCGCACCATGACATTTTAAAGCCTGAACAGACCTTGACACGGTCTTTTTTTCCCCTAAAAAAATAATAAAAGTCTGTCAGACTACTTAATAAGGTTTTCTTTTCAAGAATTTAATCACTGTAAAACGTTTTCAGCTGGTTAAACTTAGAAATGAAGGTTCACCTGCTGCCTTAAAAAGACAATGCATTACTTTAAGTAAATCAAATCCAATGTCTTGACTATTTGTGAGTTGAAACACAAATTATCTTTTTAAGGCAGCAGTTGAACTTTCATTTCTAAGTTTAACCAGCTGAAAATGTTTTACAGTGATTCTGTTTTTCTTCATTATGATACTTAAACCCTTATATTTTTGACTTCCTGCCCCCCAAAAATATAGATTTTTCTTTTAATCCAAACATGCTCATCATAAAAAGTTGTATTCAAATTGTTGCATGTTTGATTTGCATTTATGAAATGTATATTTTTTAATAAATAAATGCATCCCAAAGAGAGCGTCATGTCATTGACCCTGTATCAGTTTTTAGCTGAACCTCATGGTTTTGTACCGTAGCAATCATCTTTCGTCTTTTTGCTCCTTACAGAATGAATACACGTGTCCCAGACCGTTACCTGGAGCTTGGATTGGAGACATACCCACCATACACTAAAGGGAATGTTTTGTACCACAAAATAATCCACCGGCAGAGGATTTGTGCCTAGCTGCATTTCATCGATCGCATCAAGCTTTGTTCTCATGATACCACTCATGCTGTCAGTGCTTCTTTAATGGATTGTGCTGGATATTGCAAACGGACATCTGAGAGACAGTCAGAACAGATGCCTCAGATGTATATTTTACTAAAACACATTTGGATGCCTCACTTTGTTCTTTAATGCACCTGGATACATGTGTCAGGCGGAGAAGACTCCGGTGGGCCATACGGAGCAGGGTTATATGGTGCTCAATTAAAGAGCAATGGAACATACCAATGAAAGCTATCCAGCCTTTGATGAATCGCCCAGCGTCATTTGACGTCTGTGTGACATAAACTATAAACTTTGTTAATATACCCTCAAATTTAGGACTCACTCTTTCCTTTGTTATTTAATGTAAACCCTTGGAAAATTTGTGTGTCAGAATAACTAAATAAAATGACTGAGTTAAAACCTTTATATTTGCTGCCTAATACTGGATTTGTTATGCTTTGACTTTCTGCAAACCTCTTTGTACAGTTTTATTTGAGAAGATTCTCAAATTTACATGCCTTTCATGATGGTAAAACACTTCATAGTGTTTTACGGAATAATTTAAACATGAAACATAAACATGACAGTGTTTGAAATGTGTGAGTGTAAATATGTAGTCTCATTTTATAGGAGAGTGTGTAAGCAAATGTCAAGATCTGAATATAGAGAAATCGTTTTAAGTGCTAGTTTAAAGGCGAAGTGTGTCATTTGGTGTAGCTAGTTGTGCAGAAATGATACACTTCATCTTTAAAACTGTATGTGTGATAGAGAAGGGTCATAGAGAGCATGTGTGTGAGTGTATTGGGTATTGATTTGTTCAGGTTCCACCTGCCCCTCAATCTTGAAATGTTGCCATTTGAAAGTGTAATTTACTTTTATACTCCCCCACTTTAATTTAATAATTACATTTTTGTAACAAACTGTATGAATTGTACACCACCAAGTTCTGTTTTATAATGAGAATGTTGTCAAAATCAATGGTGAGAAATATACATTTGTCAAATGGAAATTAGTATTGATCAACTTATTCCATTTTTATGAATTTATTATTAATACTTTATTTAGCAATATGGATTTCCCAGAAAAAAAAAAAAAAAAAAATGAAAATGTTACAGAGAAGAATGGAGTAGGCTTAACAAATCATTTTTCACTTGTTGAGCATTTCAAGCTCATTTGTACATTAAACAACTGTAATTAGGTATAATTCAGATGTAATCACAAATATACACTACCAAAACTAGTTTGGGGTCTGTACGATTTTTAAATGTTTTTGAAAAAAGTAAAAAATATTTTTTTTTTTTCAATTGTAATCCCTGTGATGTCAAAGTTGAATTTTCAGCATTACTCCAGTTTTCAGTGTCACAGAAACTGCTCACTGCTCAAGAAACAATTCTTATTATTATCAATGTTGAAAAAAGTGAATAAAAAGAAGAAAAGAAAAGAAAAGAAAAGTAAGAAAAAGAAAGAAAGAAACCAATACTTTCATTTAACTAGGACACGTTAAATTGACAGTAAAGACATTTAGGTATAATTAAAAAGAAAAAAAAAGATTTCTATTTGAAATAAATGCTGCTTTTTTTTCTTTTTTCGTTTTTTACATTTTACTAAAAAATGTATCACCGTTTCCAGCAAAATATTAAGCAACACAACTGTTTTCAACATTGATAATAAGCACCAATAATAATTAAGCAGAAAATCAGCATTGATTTCTGAAGGATCATGTGATGCTGAAGACTGGAGTAATGATGCTGAAAATTCAGCTTTGCCATCACAGAAATACATTGCATTTTAAAATATATTCAAATAGAAAACAGCTATATTAAATTGTAATATTATTTCACAATATTACTGGTTTTACTGTATTTTTGATTTAAAAAAAATGCAGCCTTGGTGAGCATAAGAAACTCACTCTTTCATAAACACAAAATTTTATATCTTAATTATTCAAAATTTTGATCGGTAGTATAAAGTTATGTTGTGAATCAGAAAGTTTTTATTTCAGAGCTTATAGAGCCTCAGTTTGAGTCTCAAACTTTGGAATTTGCTATTAAGTTTGTATGACTAAAGGGCCTGTTCACACTGACCATGATTTGCAGCGACAAAATCACCATAAGTCATTCATTTTCAGTGTGTTGGCGATTTCTGGCAACACAGGCGACGACGTGGGTATTTTGTTCTTATTTGTGATTCAATTTTCAAAAGCTATGGCCAATTACACACTGCCAGCAGCATCATCTACTAACGGCCAACAGTACTGCAACCTTCAGCTATTAAAATCTGTCATTGTGGGCACAAGTTAGTAAAAGAAAGTTCAAGCTACTTGGCTGCATCCGCATGCTCAAGGAAATGTCCTCCCATATATCACATCTTTGAATGCTGTCAGATCAATATTGACCTCATAACCCTGAAGGAAAGCCTCTCCGATTTGTGCCAGCCCTGCCCTCTCCAAACAAAGAAAGCTCTGGAAGTTCAAAATTCATCCCGGCATGTCATAATTATCACTAAATTATGCCGTTTCACAAGATGGGGCTAACATGAAGAGTTTGTCCCGCATCAAGTCCTCCAGGAACATGTCAAGCTGTCTGATATGAGGTCCAGATGGCAAATCAGCTCCGGTGTTTTCCTACAGTGTTGTATCTCTCCTCTTCTCTCTCTTGCCTGCCTAAGCGACAGCTAAACAGACACAGCACTGTGTTCGACCAAACTATGCCCATGAATTATTCATCAGCCCCCATCCTTTCTTGTTCAGAAAGGAGTCTTGACATTTTGCCCAGTCAATGGCCTCCTACTGGAAGAGTGCTGTGTTTAGAGAACCTGACTGCATCCAGATATTGGCTGTTGCGTGCTCTATTAACCTCAATCATGATAACCCAAGAGTGCTCAGGCACAAATGACCAAAAATCGTTTTTGTGAAATAGCCCAAATGAGTTAAAGTGCAATATGTGTTAAATGTCAAACAAAACCTTGGACTAATACTAATTAAAGGGTCAGTTCACCCAAAAATGAAATTTCTGTCATTATTTATTCACCCTCATGTCGTTCCAAACCCGCAAGACCTTCGTTCATCTTCGGAAAACAAAGATATTTTTGATGAAATCCGAGATGTTTTTCATCTCCCATAGAAAGCAACGAAATTACTGCTTTAAAGGTCCAGAAAGGTTCTAAAGACATTGTTAAAACAGTCCACGTGACTACAGTGATTCAAACTTAATTTTATGAAGCGACTAGAATACTTTTTGTGCACAAAAACAAAACAAAAATTACGACTTTATTCAACAATCTCTTCTCTTCCCTGTCAGTCTCCTAAGCTGTTGATGTAGTAAGCACAGTGCAACGCTTAAGTGGTTACATCCGAACGCTGGCTCAGTATTGGCCGACGCTGTACACGTGAGCAGCACAACACATGCATGTGATGCTGACGCAGGAGCTGGCCAATAATGAGTCGCCGTTTTGATGTAAACAGGGAAGCGCTGCACTGTGTTTACTACATCAACAGTGTAGGAGACTGACAGGGAAGAGAAGAGATTGTTGAATAAAGTTGTCATTTTTGTTTTGATTTTGTGCACAAAAAGTATTCTTGTCGCTTCATAAAATTAAGGTTGAACCACTGTAGTCACGTATGTCAACAATGTCTTTAGTAACTTTCTGGACCTTGACAGTGGTAAGCAATTAATGACAGAATTTACATTTTTGGGTGTACTAACCCTTTAATAGTTCCAAAAATGCTTCTCTTGACACCCCACCCACCCTGCATCTCACATTTTTATATGCAAAAACGTAAACCACCCCTTATAAGCTCTCTCTGAAGAGGTACTGCTAGAATTCACAGTAGCTGCCAGACTACATTTCTGAGAAGCAGGTTTATATATATTATTTGTCATTATACAACAGTTGGTTCTGGTCTTCAGATGTGATTCACTTCCTAGAGTGTTACACAGTCCAGCAGCACTGTTTCAGACATGTGCATATTTAAGACTCTTTTTACAGATTACGTTGTTTCACCAGTAGATGGTGACGTGACTGTCTTCATTAATGAGTTATTTCATCATTCATTCAACCAAATTCTTCATTTAGCAGACACTTTTATCCAAATTGACTTACAAGAGAGGAACAAAACAGTTCTCATTCATGAAGGAACTAAATAGATGACTGTCTATGTGTAAGTCATCGAATCATTTACTCAACCAATTTGTTCAAAAGCATTGATTCATTCAGGAATGCCACTACTGTGTTACTCGACTGCTTTGCATCTAAAACTATTTTTGTTTGGTGGAGCAAAACAGACAAGTATCTAAAATGTAAGTTACTGAATTTTTAGGTTTTTATTTGGTCTTGGAGGACTAGATATGCTATGCTGCTGCTCCTGCAGAGAAAGTATGGGCTTGCTACTGCCATTAGATACTGTACACAGACATGCTGCTGTGAGCATGTAAGATATACTGCTTCTGCATGAACAGACATACATAAATCCTGTAGCAGATCTAGGCAGGTGGAGCTGGGGGAGGTGGAGGGTTTCAGGGGAACTCTGATAGTAAGCTACAGGACTAACCTACAGCGAACACTGAACCAGACTATTTAAATGTTGAGCAAGCAGTCTCATTGGCTACAGGATTTGTGCCATGTGGTAATGTTGAGATAGCTTGCAGACTGATTGTAAAGGACATATCAGCCTGTGCCATCTAGAGTTTAATGACTGAAATAGATATAATGTATAATGCAAGGACATTCATGTAATTTAAGTGTACAAATACTTTTGGAGCAACATTTTAGTAGGTCATTTAAAGTGCATTTTTGTTTATGCTTACAAAGGAGTAAAAAACTGCAATAAAAATTTACATTTCAATCCATATATGCAGGAATCGACAGACATGATCATGTCAGGGTTTAAAAATATTCCTTATTATGGCTAGATGAGGTTTCAGGGTATCAGTTGAAAAGTGTGATTGCATCACGGATGATTGGCACATGATCTTACAGATTGATGTGTGTGTCAAGTGACTACTGCTTGGAAAGATTAGACCTCACGGGAATACATCTCATATGAAAGAAAACTGGCCCATTCTTGATCTATAGCTAACTCATGGTTGTACATCCTCCAGGGAGCATGAGGTTGGAAAAACGATGCAACACCCGGCCAAAAATTGTCTTTCCAGAACACATCTCAAAGCTAATTAAAAGTTAAAAGATGATGCCCAGTTCACCCAGCCTTCCAGTTCACCCACACAGAAGTACAAGGTATGGTTAAAAAAAGACCAACAACCTGTAAATTAATATGAAACCAGTATTCCGTTTTATCCACAAGCCTGCAGATAAGGTACCCATAGTTAATGTAGGAAAAAGATGAGATCTCTTTAATATTTTAGCTGCTTTAATGATATTAAACACTTAAACCCCAAAATAAAAGTACTGTCATCATTTACTCACCCTCATGTTGTTTCAACCCATGACTTGCTTTCTTCCGTGGAACATGAAAGGACATTATGTACAGTTATTTACTAACTAAACAACATCACAATACTAAATAGAGCTCAAAGAGAGCTTTTTTATTTCTACAGTTGCAAGAAAAAGTATGTGAACCACTTGCAGAATCTGTGAAAATGTTAATAATTTTAACAAAATAAGGGAGATAGTACAAAATGCATGTTATTTTTTATTTAGTACTGTCCTGAGTAAGATATTTTACATAAAAGATGTTTACATATAATCCACAAGACAAAAAAAAAATAGCTGAATTTATTAAAATAACCCCATTCATAAGTATGTGAACCATTGATTCTTAATACTGTGTGTCATTACCTGGATGATCAAAATGAATGTTGAGTCATTTCGTTTTAAGGTGATGAAACACGGGGCAACTTTTTGAGCAATGTTACCAGGCAATGTCGCTGAGCGATAATGCTTGGGCACTTTCCCATTGAGAATGGGCAACAAATTTCTATCTGGATACTTTAGATCGAAATTTGTTTCCCATTCTGCAGCACAGAACTAGCTTGGCCAACTGGATCAAAAAGAGACTAGGTCTATCTGTATTTTTTAATCACATTTGGAGTTTTTTATGTTTAATTTGTTTGTCTTTTAACTAAATAAATGTTTCAATGTTCAGTGAAACTACAACTGAGAACTCGAGTTTTCTGAGCTATGAAAGAGCAACCTTGAGCAATAAAAGTTTTCTCAGGTTCAAAAACAGTAAACTGACCCCACAGTGTTTATAGAAATCAGATGCCCATCATGTTAATAAAAACAGAGTTAGACACTAATGTTATTTACAGTGGATTAATGTTAGTGTTAGTTAGTAAATGTTGAAATAAGCTAAGAATAATAAATAAATTCTGTAGAAGTATTGTAAGTTCATGTTAACTAATGAAAGCTTATTGTAAAGTGCTACCAAAACATCATACAGCACTGTATGTGATTGACTCATTTTTTTGCACAACAAGAAGTGTCTGTGACAGCTCTTGATCTCAAGTGTGTATGGTTGAGTTCAACCCCCCCCCCAGACATTAGTAAGTCTGTCATTGTGAATATTACAGACCACCATGTGGTGCAACGTGTCATATCTCAAGAGCAGGGCACAGATGACAATATTTTATGCATTTCTCAGGGGCCACCTTTTGCCTTGGCATGAATAATGGATACCTAATCTGAAGATGGTGCATTTCCTTGGATCAGACTCCGTCAAACTGCAAACCGACGCAGGCGATCTGCCAAAGCCAGAGACAAGTTGTTACATTACGCAAAGAATCAAAGAATCCAGAAAAAAAAGTAGCCTATCACTATTATGAGTTTATATCTCGCAAGTCTCACTTTTTTTCCTCACAATTGTGAAATATAAACTCACAACTGTGAGTTATAAAGTCTGAATTGTGAGATATAAACTCACAATTCTAAGAAAAGTCAGCTCACAATTCTGACTTTTTTTCTCACAATTATCTCACAATTCTGAGAAGTCATTGCAAGGCATACAGTAAAATTCACAATTCTGACTTTTTTCCTCACAATCGCAAGTTGGTATTTCACAATTCTGACGTTTTTCTCGCAATTGCGCTCTTATATCACAATTCTGACTTTTTCTTGGTATTGCAAGTTTATATCTCACAATTCTGACTTTTTTTCTTGCAATTTCCCGTTTATATCTTACAATTCTGACCTTTTTCTTGCAATTGCATGTTTATATCTCGCAATTTGAACTTTACAACTTGCAACTTGAGTTATAAAGTCAGAATTCCAAGATATAAACTTGCAATTGCATTGTAAGATTTGTGAGAATTGTGACATGTAAACTCACAATTGTGAGAATTGTGATATAACGAAAATTGCAATTACCTATTTTATTTTTTTATTCCATGGCAGAAAGAAGCTTCCATAGTTATTTTAAATTGTAATAGTATTTCACAATAATACTGTTTTTACTTTACAGCAGCCTCTAAAATCTGATGGAAGGCTTCCATCTTGGTTTGGATACACCTAATCTGAAGTTGGTGCATTGCCTTGGATCGGACATCTTCAAACCGCAAACCGATGCAGGCGATCTGCCAAAGCCCTGGACAAGTTGTTACATTATGCAATCTTTAGTCTGTGGATCCTTTGAGACGTACACAGCTGCTCGTGGGACGTCCAAAATAATAGCCAATCCACACGGCGGAGCGGCTCTAAATGAAGACTTGTGGCTATCCGGCCGGACGTGGAGGTAATCTAGCTAATGGAATCGAAAATCAGATTCACAATCACAAGAGACTCATCTTTCCCGTGGCTTCTGGCCAGATTGAGCGGAGGAAGTGCTGGCTATGTCATCTCGCCACCACTGGAGCCCATAAATTGGATGCATACAAAAACATGTCGGTCAGGGCAGGGTATGATCTTGATGGGGTGGGCGTGCAGCAGGGAAAATGAAGAGTTGATCCCCCGCGAAGCGGCGGTAACGAAGACAAATAATTCTCCTTTAGGGGCCGCAGGAGGAGACAGATCGCCCCTTGGAGAGCATCCGAACTTGACAGGAGCTTTTCCCATCATCTGTGTAATCAAGCACTAGCGATTAAATCACTTTCACATCTCACCCTCCCAGAGACGTGTCTGCTGTGCATGTGTGGGCGGCCACACGTGTGTCCGTGAGTGTGTGAGTTACTGTACAGTGTGGGTAACTCTGAGTCGCAGTGGCAAGATTTGCTTGAAGTTTATTATATAAACCTTCTGCTTTCCTTTATTTGTTTCCATCTGCACACAACGAGAGAGCAATTACACATGTTTAACACATTTAAAGAGGCCTTGACAAACTTGTTGCATTTCCAGCATGTTTTATTATACTAAAGCACTGAAACCAATTGACATTCCCATGGGGTTTTTACAGAGAGGCACTTAGTGTGCATGACAATAACTTTCATAGCTCACGGTGTGTTTGCTTCAGTTCTGTGCTTTGATGTCTCAAATTCCTTTCACATAACACATTGCAATTATATGGGGGGCATTAAAGCAGCTTAGTAGATCAAATATGGAAATTTCACAATTCAAGTTCATGATTTATTATGAGATAATATAACAAGTGATTATAAAGATTTTCTGTTTTATGCTGATTTTAAAATATTCATGCTTAAAGTCAATAGTTTTACTTCATATTCCTGGCCTGCATCACTTTCAAACTTTCATCAAAAACTTGCTGCGCATAGGAAACACTTCTTTCCTTTAACCATCTGTCTTTATTGAGTGCAACAGGTTCTGGAAGCAAAAAATGTCATTCATTTTCTCCATATAGGTCAATTGAACTTGAAATTATAAATTGTTAAAGACTAATTGATGGTAAATGTTTTTGGTGAAACCATCAGACCACATTATTTCAACCTTTTTTTTTTTTAATAATAATCTTTAACAGCAGAATGAAAAACTACATTACCCATAATTCTGCAAAAATCTCCACCAATCAAAGAATCACAACAAGCAGCCATTCGTTTGTGCTGATTTGTGCCGCAAAATTGAATGTTTGTGCTGGTTTGGTGTTCAAGATATTGAGCATTATTTTTTTGGTCGTGTGACGTCACTCTCCACCCCATGTTGTTCAAATTGCTCCAAACAAAACGTAGGACTACGTGGTTGTGACAATATCTGTTACTTTTTTTTTTTTTTTTTACGCCACAAACCAGCACCATTTTGTGGGGTGGAATTTATTTATTTTTGGTCATATTTAAGGATTCTTTTAACGGCACAGACTGGCACAAATCGAGGACAAACGAACAATACCAGTATGGAGCGATTTAGACGACATGGGGAGTTTTTTTCATTATTTTTTAAAAAAGGTAATCATTTACAGGGTTTCTTTTAATGGCACAAACCGGCACAAACAAATGGTACCGGGTTGGAGCAATTTGGACGGCATGGGGTGGAGAGTGACGTCACAACTCCCAAATTCTGTTATTTCTAAGGAGGGCGAATAAATAGAATGTTCATTTTAACTACACAAACCAGCACAAATCGAGCACAAACGAATGTCACCGGTTTGAAGCGATTTGAACGACATGAGTTGGAAAGTTACACGTTCATAAAACATTTTTTCGTTATTTGTAAGAAGAGGTCTTAGTTACAATGTTTGTTTTAACGGCACAAACAAAAATCGAGCACAAATGAATGGCACCGGTTTGGAGCAATTTGCACGGCATAGGGTGGAGAGTGACGTCACAGCTCCTGAATTATATTTGTTATAACTAAAGAGGGGAAATAGTAGAAATAGATACAATAGATACAGATACAAACCAATGACCAATGACACTGGTTTTGTGCGATTTAGACAAAGTGGGGTGGAGAGTGACGTCACAGCTCCAAAATTATATTTGTTATATCTGCGGAAGGAAAAGAGTTTTAACGGCACAAACCAGCACACATCGAGCACAAACGAATATCACCGGTTTGAAGCGATTTGAACGACATGAGTTGGACATGGGGTGGTGAATGATGTCACACAAGCAAAAAAATAATGCTCAGTATCTAGAACACCAAACCAGCACAAACATTAGTTTTTGCGGCACAAATCAGCACAAACGTAGCACAAACAAATGGCACAGTTTTGGGGATTATTTCGTTTTATGGGGTGTTAACTTCACGGAGGTACAAAACACACCATGTGATGGGTGATGGGTGATGCTGACACCTCTAAATTATTGTTGTTTTTAAGATGCATTCTAAGCAAAGTTCATTTACTCCACAAAATCACAAAAATGTTCATTAAATTTTTTAATTTTTGTTAACAATATTTTAAGATAAAACAAAAAAGACACATCAAGATTATAACTGAATGGTTTCAATTTCAACACTGTTGGCAAAAATATGATGGGAAAAAAATGACTGCAAGATATCATTATATAATGTTTCTTTTAGAAAAGGAATGAAAAAACAAAAAACAAATATAGATTAAATGCTTTATTGTGGACTGCAGTTATGTTACTACATGCAAGACAAATTTGTTTCTGAAGCAAATTTAAATACATAGAAATTAATATGGATTCTTTGTGCACTGTCACTTTACATAACCAGCATTAATTAGATATATCACAAAAAACAACAATAATGGATTAAACTGTAAATGTATTCATTTACTAACATAGTGCATTTCCACATTTCACAAATGTGACAGCATAAATGTAATATTAGCTACAACTTATATTGCACAGACAAGTTAATTCCAACACAAGTGAACATGAACAAAACGGTCCCACTTTATATTAGGTGTCTTTAACTACTATGTACAAACATTTAAATGAATCATTTGATACAATGCACTTATTGTGTACGTTTTCACGTTGTAATTATATTTAAAAAATACCTCCATTATAGCTGTAATTAATTTCTGTAATTACATCTATAATTACAATGTTATGCTTTCCCTTAAACCAACTCTTAAACCTACCAAATCTGTCTCTAACCTTATCCTACCTCAAAAGTGTTGTGCAATACAATATGAAAACAATAAGTACATTGTTTGATGTAAGTCACCTAATATAAAGTGAGACCAAACTAACAATTAATAGTCTCCTACATGCAGTATCACCTAAAAGGTTGATAATTCTTTATACTAAATTATTATTAATCAAAATATAAAAACTTTGATTCAAGCTTAGAATTATTTTTATGTAATTACGTAGGGCTCAAGGCTTCAACCTACAGGCTGTTTGAAATATAGTAGGTGAGTATACAGAGTAAATATTAGTGTCAAGATTGTTAATACTGATATTGTACAATGATACTGTTTCTGGGATATTTTATATTGTATGTTAATATTAATAAATGTGTACACATTTTTAAAAATGTCTGGTAACAGTTGGGTTTATTATAGTTTGACATTTTCACTGCCTATATTATTGTCATTATCTAAAATGATGTGGCATTGTGCATTTATGCACGGCGAGAGTGCCATTAAACTCATTTAACCTGTTCAAAGAGGCCTTGACAAACCTGAGTATCCGACATGCTTTATTCTGCTGATAACAATTGAGATTCTCATGGGGTTGAAAGAAAGAGAGGCACTCATTGTGCTTGACAAAAACACATTTATAGCTCACAGTGTGTTTGCTTCATTTCTGTGCTTTGATGTTTCATATTTCCTCCACATAACACAGTACATCATGCAATTACATGACGAGGCCCCAATCGCAGCTTAGAAACTCAAATCTGGAAATATGATTAAGTGCAAAATGCAACAATGAGTGATTATACTCTGTTATTCTATTTTAGTCCGATTTTAAAATACTAATATTTGAATACTAATACTACTATAATAATTGAACAACTGACCATTTTTACATTTTTAATTCACATTCCTGGTCTTTTTTCCACACACACAAAAAGTCTGCATAAACTTTCAGCACAAACTTGCTGTGTATCTGAAATGTTTCTTACCTTTTGACTGACATCTCTAAGCCCTCTTATTTCTCTATTTTTGTGCGCAACACACTTCTCTATTATAGTATGGTTTCATAGACCTAACAATTTCCAATAGACAATCAAGTCCCGCTCTTTTTTTTCTCATAGAAAATCATGTTTCACTCAGAAATACTTGCCATTATGGACGTAAAGTGCTTAATGGTGACAAGAATCTCTAAATTAATCTAAATTACTTTGTGATGTATTTTAAGGTTCAACAACCAAATACTGTCAAGAAACAAATCCCCTTAAATCCATTTAAATCCTAGTTCTGGTTTGGCCAACAGGTAGGCGGCCACCAGTGCAGTGGCTGTCATTACCACACCGAGGAGGCAGTAAGACTTGGACGACTTGCACTTTGGCACCTTTCTTGGGTCACTGTGTTTCAGGGAAGCTCGCACTGCGTCCAGTTCCTCCCGGGACAGAGAAGAAGGACACATCTGAGCTAGGACCTCCATAGCTGCCCGCTGACCGGACTGAATTGCCCCGCTAATGTATCCACACCATTGGGTGGCCGTCTCTGTGCCTGCCCAATGAATCCTGACAAAAGAGACAGAAAATTAAAAGACAGGGCTCATTTTTAAGTGTCACAACTTTCTATTTTCTTTAAAGTTGGTATGAAGTCTTTTCTTCCTTATTGTGAAGTATATCAGAGGACCTGTTTATACCTGGTATTAAGAGGTATACATCAGCTTTCGTTTCTGCTCTGACAGTCGCAAGACCACACAACGCGGTGAGGAATCAGGAATGGTGAGAGAACATTGTACTTGGTACATTTTTCCTTTAAACCAAGCTTTAGCCGACAAAGTTTAAATCCCGTCAGGCCAGTGGGCTTTCCATAAATGGTTAGTAGGTGGAGAGTAGGTGGTCTTTTATTGCTGTTCGAATATATTAAGGCAGGAACACACCAAGCCGACGGTCGGCCGTCGGGCAGTTTTTGTTCCTGCCACCTGCTGATACGGAAAGGCATTTCATCTTACGCAGGCGCAGAACGGACGTGCTGCTTGGCCGTCGGCTGTCGAGCATTGGTTTGGTGTGTCAGGCCAACTTTGGACCCAGACGCTGCCGACGTGAGCAAACCCCGCAGTCTGCTTTCGTCGCCACTAGTTTGTCGGGACAATTGGAGTGAAGAAGAGACCACTTCATTCTTACCTTTATAGTTCGAAAAGTTCACTCTGAAAAACCACAGGAATAGTGTGAGCACTGTGAAATGTGAATAATGATAACCCAGGTTCCATTTACCCAGGGTTTAGAATGATCCAGGGTTAATCATTTCAAGTGTGAAAAACTAAAAAGTTTTACACCCCATTTATACCTGTATCTAGCGTTGTCCACTTGTGATCGGATTGACGAAAACGTTTCTTGATACCAGGTGTAAACAAGTGAAATGAGAAAGATTTAGGGAGGGATTTGATTCTGTCTTTCGATTTTGTCCTTTGAATTTGTTCTTGATTGAATCGGAGGAAGTTGGACGTTGCTAACTATATGGATGCAGATCTGAATGGCAGTTTGCAGTCAGTTGTGGAGGATATATAGTCTCACCCTCCACCGAGACACATGTCTTGAAGAGAACAGATGTCGTTTCGAGGGGGAGGTCAGTGTTTTTGAAAATGTCAAGGTGACTGGTAATATAAAGACTTTGTATTCATAGTTGAAGACTGTCAAACTGAATAATGGCTATATTAGTTAACTAAATCGACGTTTGTGCTAATAGCAGTCATGACTCTTTACACAAGTATGTCATTGAGCATTCAAAGGCCTTAGATTCCACTACAGTATCTATCTATATTTATATAAAACCTATTCATCAAAGAATCCAGAAAAAAATATCATGATTTCTACAACAATATCAAGCAGCTGTTTCTTGAGCATCAGACATGTTAGAATTATTTCTGAAGGATCATGTGACACTAAAGACTGGAGTAATGATGTTGAAAATTTAGCTTTCAGTATAATATTATTGTATTACTGTATGTTTAATCAAATAAATGCAGCCTTGGTGAACATAAAAGAGACATTAAAAAACATTTGAACAGTAAATATAATTATAAATGTAATGTATAAATAATACAAATATATTAATTTTACTATCTTTTTTATAATTGAAAAGGCGCAACTATATATTATACAATAATTAAAATATAAAACTGCAGTAAAATTAAATTTTATACCTGCAATATTAAACATTTTACATTTATCCATTTAACAGATGCTTTTATCCAATGAGACTTACAATTGAGGAACAAAAGCAACAACTATTTACTAAAACAGTAAATATCTAATCTGACAGTCCTAGTAACTCCATAGGGTGGTTAATTTATGCACATATAAAAGAGCTCAGACAACCTCCAGCAGATAATGCACGTATTCATGTCTGTTGTGAATTTAACAGAAATAACTTTAATTGGGTTCTTAAAAATGCTTATTGCTGCATTCAACAACAAATTCTCCATGCAAGACCATTCCCATCCACCACGCTGTTTATTCTTTATGCATTATGGATGTGTGGACTTGAATGAAACCCTCAGGGATATCCCTTACCCACAGTGCTTTCACCTATGCTCTTTGTCTATGCGAATTACTTCGAAGACATGAAAGAGGTTTGTTTTCTATTCCATCATCTGTGGCAGGCAAGAGATGCTTTTCTAACTCTGGAAATACTGCATCAAAAGCAGCCAGCATAATATCTAACAGTCTAGTGCTGCAGTTTTCAAACTTTTCAGGCCACGTATCACCTTCAAACAAAAAAATATCCAAGTACCACCTCGTCACAACATTGGTCCCTCTATTTATTTATTTATTCATTTTTTTGCAGCATTGAGCAAATTAATGCATAGCAGACTAGAATGGAGAGCATGTAAATGCAAATAAAAAGATGTATTTCTTCATTAAAAAAAAAAAAACCTAGTTACTTAAAATGAGAATTAGAATAGAATATTCTTTTTTATTTAGAATTAATTTTACTAAATTAACATGTTAAATTGTCAGCCCTAATTAAGTATTATTTAACAGAATCTTGTCTTGTACTACAATTTAATAATGCCTTCCTTGTGCTAGGGTTGTGCGATTAACCGTAATTGATTTTCAATTTCAATTTTGGCCTCCAACAATTATGAAAACAAGATAATCAAGGTAAAATGATTATTGTACCACTGCCACATTCAGCGGTGCGCTTTGGTTCCTCCCTAAGCCAAACTTAACATCCAAATCAGCCGAATAAGTGAGTGCTGTAAAATGCAGTCTACTGTTGCTAAACTGTGGGACGTGCTTGATATTAAACAGTGTTATTAAAAGCGCATTAAGCCGTGAAAGAGACAATGTTCCCCAGGCGGCTTTCTGTGCTCACTCCGAGACAAAGCGGAACGCGCATTAGCAAAGTATACTGTGGGCTTCGGATATGCGCCTAAACGGTCAAATAGCCTATGCACAAAAATGTCAAAATGCCGTTTTGGTAAGTATCCATGTAAACAAAGTCATTATCTCTCAAGTGAATGTAAGCAGTTGAAAAGAAAACATGTGTGTAACAGTATATTGAATTCCTGCATTCGGTCTTAAAGTGACAGCAGCCCAATATTACTGCTTTAATCTATGTAATCAATGTTCATCAAACAACAAAAGGTTACGCTTACGCTACGTCCTACGCCTTCCTTAACTTACGGAAAAAGCTTAACTGACACGATGCCAGTTCTGTTTTTTTCCGTAATTTGAATACGGAAGGTGGTCTGGCGGAAGCAAGATATTTTACTTCATAAACTTGTTAAATATGGATAATTTTTTTTTTTTTTTACACAAATGAATTGCTTCTCCTCAGAAGGCCTTTATTAATCCCCAGAAGCCGTGTGGAATATGTTTATGATGGTTGGATGTGGATGGAGACACTTTCTTCAGCTCATACTTGTTGATCCTCGCTCACTGCCGTTATAAAGCTCAGATGTGTCGGGATATTTATTAATATTTCTCAGATTGTGTTCATCAGAAAGAAGAACGTCACATACACCTAGGATGGCTTGAGGGTGAGTAAAGCTTGGGGTAATTTTCATTTGAAAGTGAACTAATCCTTTAATAAGGATTAATCTATATTTAATGTATACAGTGAAAACTATGCAGTGTTATTTTACATTTGATTACTTTATTCATTTCTGTTGTAGGCTAATACTTATCTGAAAACCATTGTTAGCACATATTCCTGAAAATCTTAAAGTACTGTTTATTTAATTTGTATTTTTTTCTGTATTTATTTGACCATTTTGTTTGTAATTAGTTTCATTGTTCTTATTGTATTGCTGACTGTTTACTTGTCTTCTGTAACTGTTTTGAGGACCTTTTACTTAATAGCTACATTAGTTAACCTAGTATTAGTTTTTGCTGAAGTAGCCTATCGATAATTGTGAAATTTTACTGATATCTAAAATTATCATGAAATAAGACTTAAAATATATCCGACCAATAATTGTGGTAATAATAATGATTTCAATATTGACCAAAATAATCGTGATTATGATTTTTGCCATAATCGAGCAGCCCTACTTTGTGTTTTGCCAAAACTCTCTCTTGCCAGACATTTTTACAGGGTACTTGAGAATTGTGTGCTAGTAGACTATTAATTCATGTTTTAGTCCTTTTAATTATTTACATCTAATATGAATCACTTAAATTTTCTGTAGCTACAGTGAGAAAGAATGGATGGAGATTTAATGCATGAAAGAGTCTTGTAGCATCTAAGAGATCAAGAGCTTCAAGATCTCGTCTGCTTCCAAGTGGGTCAAGGACAGATTACAGCCCTCTTTCAGGAAACGGCTCATCACCCGCACAGGTACCAGACAGAATAGGAAGTCTGTACATGCCTCAACCACCTTTATATGATGAACTCATTCCTCTCCCTATGGATTTAATTCTATTATGGAAATTTCGACTCCAGCCACCGCACGCTCTTGCTTTCTCTCTTGCACGCTCTTTCTGTACGTTCTCCTTGGGCGAGCATTAGTTCAGCCCTGTCAATCGCTTAACCGGCCCATTTCAAATAGCTTTTGAGACGTTTTCCCCCGAGAGCGCTGTCCTTTTGACATCAAGTCATGCATGGTGTGGCATTTGCACTTCAAGGTAAAATGGGCATTTATGTACTGCTATCACTTTGATTTTTATCTGCACATAATGTCTGCTAAAGTCAATGAGATCTCTAATTAAATAGTTTTACCCAAAAATTAACATTGACACTATTTACTCTTCTTCATGTCTTTCCAAACCTGTATACTGTTATGTTTTTGCAAAAGTGAAGTTTTGAAGAATTTTAACACTCCTCTTTTTTTCCATAGAAGTCATATGTCTGTCAAGCTCCAAAAATGACAAAAAAGTGAAGAAATGATTAAATTTGATTATTATTATTAAATATCCTAATATTATTACAAATTGTTTGGTGCCTGAACTAATGTTATTGTTAATAAGAGTAATTAATAAATATTTAATAAATAAATATTATAAATAATAATAATAATAATAATAATAATTGTTTTAGTGCCTGGACTACAGTTTTTATTAATAACAGTAATTAATAAAGGTGGTTATTATTATTAAATATTCTAATAGTACTAACATTCATTTTGGTACTAGGACCTATGGCTGTCACGGTACCAAAATTTCACAATTCGCTGTACCAATTTCCGTACCATAGCAAAAACTGCTGGAAATATTTTACTATTTTATTTAACTATTTGAAAAAAATAAATTAGTTTATTTATAATGATAAGTAAATAATACATTTAAACAGCATGTAGACTTCAAGCGTTATTGCGTAAACATTGGTTATAAAAAGATCAAGTGAAAAATTTGTAATAAAATGAAGGACAATGAAAGACATACACATTACATAGAACAAGAGGCAGTTCTATTACTTTGCATTTACACTCTAAGACTTAAACCTTGTTTATACTTTCGCCTGGCTCCACACCGTGAGCCTCCGCTGAGTGTGCGCGCACTCAACAGATATGTCTGCGATTGGATACAATGATCAATGCTTCAAAAACATGCTGTAAATAGAAATCTTTCATACAGAGCGCTAACACAGATACATACGGGAGTGTTTGAAAGCAGCCGCCTATCAATGGGTACTGAATATACCAGGTACTCAATACTACCGGTACTGCATAAATGCTGGTATCATCACATTTTTTAAATTTCAGTACTGTCTTGGTACTAAAGTACTGGTACTTTTGACAACCCTACTGGGACCACTGTTATTATTAATATCAATAATCAATAACTATTAGTATAATTGTTGTTATTTATTCTAATAGTATTAGAATTTGTTTGGTGCCAGGATATATATATATATATATATATATATATATATATATATATAGAAAGTAGTCTAACACCTGATCACACTAAAATGAATCACAATAGGGCTTTTCACACTACGCTACCCCGGTTATCATTGTTCTAAACGCCACTTTTAACCCTGGGTAAAGGAGCGTTTCACACTTGTAATTTAGATGTGCTTTTTACCCGGGGTTATGAAACCCTGCTCTGGAGCAGGGTTAGCACCACTTTTGTGGTGTTAACTCCGCATTGCGGTGCCAAACTTGCACAGTGTGAAATGATGCTTAGCAACTGTCATGGAAATGTATAAACAGTCGTTTCTGCGTATGTTAGGAAAAATGTCAAACGGCGATGGAAAACGCGACAATTGGCGTGGAGCCATTCTTACCTTTATAGTTCGAAAAGTTCACTCAAAAAAAAAAAAACTTGACATTACAGTCAGTGTAATATGAGGAAGCGCAATGCTGGAGCCTTTATGTAAACAGGTCACGTGCTGCGTTTGTCCAGTCAGTGACACTGACACCGCAAATATGCAGATAAGGACTTTAAACCGGGGTTTAGGAATGTGCAGTGTGAAATGGTAGCTTATGAATACCCAGGATTAACTGTTAACCCCAGTTATAGTATGAGCAGTGTGAAATGTGAACAAAGATAACCCAGGATTTCGTTTACCAGAATGACCCAGGGTTAACTATTTCAAGTGTGAAAATCCCTAATGAGATCTGAGCTACTTTTATTGGCCTACTTTATTGGTCAAGTTTTTTCACTCCAAGACCATAAAAGTAATCTATATGACTCCTGCTTTTTATTCAAAGTCTTCAAAAGGCATTCAATAGCTTTAATGTAGGCTTGGAGTTGAATGGATTATTTATTTATTTTTTTTTTGGTTGTTTGTTTTTTTATATAGTGCTTTTTTGAAGCATGACAGCTGTGGTCACTCTATAAAGAGCTGTGTAAAGAAGAAGAAGAAGAAAAAAAACTAATTTTGTGTTCTATGGAAAAAATATCAGTGAGTTTAGAACAACATGAGGGTGAACACAATGACAAAATTTTCATTTTTGTGTAAACTATTCCTTGAAGGACAGAGGATGCTGTTAAATGAAGCATTGGGCCTTTGAAATAGGCTTTGTTGAACATGAAGGGATTTGGCCTGTGTAGTGGATTGGTTTACCTGCCGAAGGGCTTTCGAAGACTAGGGTGGTAATACGTTAGCATACCAGGGGTCATTACATTCACAGGACAGCCTCCACTATATTCCTCCTTTGCCCAGTCCTGAAAACACAAGACAACAATTAACATTTTACAGCAGTCAGTGCCAATGTGAACTCTAAATTCAGGCTAATAAATGATCTGAGAAACATTTACACTCTATGGTTGTGATGTAGCTTTCCCAGGAGAGACGGATTTAATATCCAGGTGCCTTTTGCATTGACACTGACAAAACTTTTAGATGTCTGGCAGACAACATTTGGCAGACAGTCTTCAGTCTTCTTGTTTCTCTTCTCATTGAGCATGTTACTTTTATACTAATGCAGCTTCACATTATCATAAACTCCCTACAACTGCCTATTTTTCACTTTTAATAAGGTCACCTCTATGAATTTTGTGTGGATTAGACTAAATGTTCCCCTTATGCTTGTTCAGTTCATGTTCAAACTAAATAAAAGGACTAGAAATTATTTATAATTTCATTTAATGAACAATTATTCA
Source organism: Hypophthalmichthys nobilis (assembly GCA_037950665.1). Lineage (NCBI taxonomy): Eukaryota > Metazoa > Chordata > Actinopteri > Cypriniformes > Xenocyprididae > Hypophthalmichthys > Hypophthalmichthys nobilis. The sequence continues at coordinate 18,044,814 of CM075476.1, read as the reverse complement.
TTATTCATAGCATTATTCATCATTACAGCCCTGTAGCTTTTCTTGCCAAAATACCCTGATAGCATCTTGGTTAATGATGAATGTTCCTAAATTCTCCTGTAGATTTTATGAAGGTACTTGAAGCAAAACCCTTAAAACCCAAGCATGTTAACAATTGAATAACATATCTTTTTAGACTTGTATAACAGCTCTATTTCTAGTATGCATCACCTTTCTATGAAAATATTAATACAATTAGAGTTAACCATTAGCTTTATACGATCAGCTAAATACTAAAAACTGATGCTGTCTCCGCACCACTAGGTGTCAATATAAGTCTAAGACCACTGTCCAGCACAACATAAAAATGTGTAGAAAAAATATATAGGCTGTGGCTGTGTCCGAAATCGCCCCCGATACCCTTAAATAGGGCACTATTTGAGGGGACAGCCATTTGTAGTGGTGTCCGAAACCATAGTGGACATTATCAAGAGCACTCATTCAATCCCATAATGCACCACAATAACGAGTGTACAGCTGTTGTACACTCAAAGGCTAAAGAATACCCATAATGCACTGTTAAAGTCGTGCCGAATGAATTCCCGTGTCTCGCCAGAAGATGGCGCCCGCAGCTGAATAATCCATTTTCCAAACCGCTGGTCCAAAGTGGGTACAGTGTAATATCAATCATACAGATATAAATTCCTTTTTAATTGATTATTAATTTGTTTAATTAAGGTTTATACATGACAGAGTTCAAGATAAATCTTTTCATTACTACTGGACCTGCCAGTTTGCTAAGTTTCAAATGATTATTAAACAGCAAGCACAAAATGAGGGTATTGGGGTGATTTCGAACCAAGCTTGTGTCTAAAATTGCATACTATTCAATAGTATGTTCTATATACTGTGAATGTGTGTAGTATGAATGTAATCTGGACATTCACCATGTTGCCATTGTCATTTATAAAATATAAAAATATAAATAGGGCTACACGACTAGGTCAAAAAAATTATATTGTGATTATTTTGTCATATTGATTTGGGATTTGAACTGCAATATTTTATATGAAAATATCTCACATTGCTACCAAAGACTCTGTTAATGAAAATAGTTTTTTTTTACTTTTAATACTTTTTAAATATTTTTGAGGGTGTTCACACTTGGGTTCACACTTTACAAGAACTGACTAAAATAAATATTTTTGTCTTAAATTCTTCACTTTCAAATGTTTAAACCCTCAAGTTTTTACCATGTCAAATCTTCAAGCTTTTTATTATCTCAGTTGCAACTCATTGGAAAAAGGCCTTGCCATCAGTAGTCCTATTATCCTCTCCTGCTCTCTCAAGCTACAGGCCAAGGAGTTGCTCAAGGCTATTCTCCTTTTTCACTTATAGTGCTAAAGTGTCCTGACACCCCTTTTGCACCAAGGCGGTAAAATGTTAACATACTGTTGAAGCTGATGGTTGTCAAACCAATGTGCCCGTTTGTCAATCTCAATCACGCCTTCTGCGCGGTCTATGCCACCTTTTTACCTCTCAGGGGGAATAAATTCCTGTTTCTTTTGTGAAATGGTGCATTTCAGGCACAGTGGAGGACTGGTTCTCAGCTTTGGCCAACTAGGAATAGAGGTGACCACAGAGATTTCCATTTCACTTGACGCCTGTGGCGAGTGTTGCATGGAGGCTTGTCAAAGCCATAGAAAGAGCTTGGAGAGAGGTGATGAACTCTAGCAGTTCTTATTAGGTTTCATGCCTGGTTTTGGACAATGTGTGTTATTTTCACTTGCTGACTCATTCAGTGAGAACAAAAAGCCACAAAGTGAGAGTTTTGACATTTGGATTCATTCAAGACTATGAGATGTTTTCACTGTTAATCTTTCATCTATTTCACTGCTTGTCCAATATAGGGTCACAGGAATACTGGGCCGATGGCACACATGGTCACATAATGTATCAAATGTTGGTGAATTGAGTTAATATGAAAGAGTATCATACTGGTAGTACATAGTGTGTAAATTATAAGTATGAACCCCCTAATTAAACACTGAACCATCAAAATGAGTGGGTCTTACAAAATACCTACACTTAGAAGCCTTATTTTCAAATACTGAAATGAATGAAACATTTCTGCAGCTCTGTCTGAATGACATTTGTAATATAATTTCCTAAAATGGAAACCACCCCTAAAATGGGTCATGCTGTTGACATTGCCTGAGGTCTAATTTATAAATGCATGAAAACTGAGTTTTCTTATTTAAATGAAAAGTTTTATCCCATGAATACATTTGCAATAGTTAAAATAATTTGTTGAACTGAGTTTATCCAGATTAATCTGTTAAAACTGACGCTTTACTTGCCCCCACCTTAAGGCCATGACACCAAGCCGACGTCAAAGATCTAGCAGTGACAAAAGCAGATTGTTTTGTCGACTCGCGACGGCTGCTTCTAGGCAAAAAAGGCAACTGCCAACTAGCACATGCATTCTCCACATGCGTGTAAGGAAATAACTGTTTATATCAGAATGTATCAATACTAGGGATGCTCCGTTCGATCGGCATCAGCCAATAATCACATTCTATGACTTGTTCGGGAGTCAGTAGAACAGGCCGATCTCACCAAACGATCGCAAATTGATGATGTCAGACTTAAGTGCCGCAGTCAAATCATCACCAGTATGAAATTATTACGAGGTCCTCAAGAAACTGCGTTTTTAAGCCTTGTGCTTTAAGAACAAGTGATTTGAAACCGCTCACATGCAGTAAGCGCGAAACAGGTATGTGCACTGCCTGCATTCAGAGCCCGTCTCTCAGACAGTGCGCACTGGAACGCACACACATAAAGCTGCTGCTCATACAGCGCGCAAGTACTTATCTTACTGAGTGACTATTCAGTACAGCCGCATATGTTTTGGATGAAAATCTCCCCAAAATGCAGAAAAGCTGGAATTTATAAAGAGAATCCTGGCTTACCTATTTAAGTAAGACATAGGAATGAAGGTCAAAATAATTTAGGACTTGCTGAATAATATTTCTGATCATTTTTGTAACAGACTACTCATTTTGTTAATTTAAGAGTTGCAGTGTTTCTATTTGTTTTTGTTCTTAGTCATATATTTGAACAAAATTTAATTACACCTTATGGTTTGTAATTATGTTCAGTTTGACATTAAGTCCTGTAGGCTCTTTAATAAGCCAGAGTATCCTAATATGGATAGTGTTTTGCATAAGCCCTGTTTTTAAAATATTTAAAACAGTTCATGTGACTATGGTGGTTCAACCTTAATGTTATGAAGTGACGAGAATACTTTTTGTGCACCAAAAAAAAAACAAAATAACGACTCTATTCAACAATATCTAGTGATGGCCGATTTCAAAACACTGCTTCATGAAGCTTCAAAGCTTTACAAATCTTTTGTTTCGAATCAGTGATTCAGAGCGTGTATCAAACTGCCAAAGTCACGTGAACCATTGAAATTTCAAAACACTTATGATGTAACGAAGCCTCGTTTACTGAAATCACGTGACTTTGGCGCTCCGAACCACTGATTCGAAAGAAAAGATACGTAAAGCTTCGAACCTTCATGAAGCAGTGTTTTATTTTGTTATTTTGTTTTTTGGCACACCAAAAGTATTCTCGTCGCTTCATAACATTAAGGTTGAACCACTGTAGTCACATGAACTGTTTTAAATATATCTTTAGCAGGCCTCACTGAGCCATCGGGTTTTATAAAAAAAAAAAAATCGGTAAATGGTATCGGCTGCAAAAATCCTGATCGAAACATCCCTAATCAATAGTCATTCAAAAAGGGAAACTGAAACTAGGACTGCAGATACACGTAAACCATTTTGAATATCAATCATGCTGATCACTTTCTTCATTCCAGGTCGCTCATGTTGTTAAGAAAAATGTTGCGTATTGGAATGCTCAGGTAAGGTGACGTAAAACTAGAAAAGCCTTCTGTCTGTGCCGTCTTGACTTCTTTGCTTGCTTTTATCACTTTTGCTTTTTTCTTGTGCACTGGCTCGTTTGCTAAACTTGAACAGACAATCACAGCAATCTCTCACTGACGCCCCAATGCCGATTCATCAAGCTGACTCAGGCGAACTGCTGCCGACGTGAGCTGACTATTGAAACACACGGCCTGACAAACTAGCCCAACAGACACTCACCGATGGCCCGACCTTGACCGACCATCAGCTTGGTGTGTCATGTCATGGCCCTTAAAAACATTACTGATCAATCCTACCTTAGCAACTGTTGCAGTCTGCCATTTTCTCAGCTTTGGCTGAGAGGATTTGTGTTTTGGCAAGTTTTAAAAAATATTTTTTTAAATTAACCCACAAGTTAACCCATGATATATTTTTTTTCAGATTTCATATGTCTATGTATAATCTAAGAAAGGATACCTACATTTGCAAGGTTAATTAATGATACTAAAAAGGGAATTTTATTTACATATTGATTCAGGTCATTGTGGTGTTGAAATTAACTAAAGCATTTACATTACCATAATAAATGTATTGTAGAAACATAAGAAACATTCTCTTTTTCTTATTTTGACTGTGAGAAGCATTTGCCTTGATTATTATTCATAGGCTCTACAGTTTTTAATCATGTTACTGTGTAATTTAAGAATTTATTTAAAGAAATGCGGCACGTGACAATTCATTCCAGCCCCCCTAAGAATAATATCCAGTTTATTATTTTTACCAATTTATGAGCACATTTTACTGAAAATCACATTGTTGACATTAATATCCAATTCATTCCTTTGGGTTGTTCTGCTAAGCTTATCTGAATTAGCAATGATTACCAAAGTGGGCGGAGCTTAGCAAAAAATAAATTACCATTTATTAAAAAAGCATATTTTTTCTTGAAATGAATGATTGCTCCACAATAAAAGATGATTAGTAAGACACTTGCAAATGCATGAGACAAACCACCACAGACACAAAGGTGTTCCCAGAAAGACCTAAAATAAAAATCTAGTGCCTTTCTGGGCCTATTTTCCACAAAATATTTTTCATAATTTTTTCGATTTGCCTCTGCACTGTTTTCCTGTACAGCCCAGGTGCACCAAAAAGGAGGCTGAATCAAGAAAATCAAGGAAAATATTGTGCTCCTAAATAAAGCTGAATCGGAGGGTTTTGCAAGACAATGACTATATAGTCTCTGACTCAGTGAACATATTGGCTGAAATTCACCACATACTTTTTCCCTATAGTGAATGTAGGTGGACGCCTCCGGGCCAAGGTACTTCACCAGGCTGGAGATGACAGCATCTCTTCTCTCCTCCATCTAAAATGAGAACAAAAACATTTGTTTATCATCATATCACAAAAGGCCAAAGCTGCTAAAATAAATCTGCACTTTCATCATTGTGAACAAGAAGTGTGCTTAATTGCACTGAATGTGCACTTGTAGTGTACTTTAAATCTTAAAATGTGTAAAAAAAAAAAAAAAAAAAAAATATATATATTTTTTTTTAAGTGTACTTAAAGAAAGAACACTATGTTTCTTAACACACTTAAGTTAAACTAATTTTGTAATATCTAATTAAAAGATTTACTTTAAAGTACATTTAAATCATTAAATGAACCATCTTTTGTCAGGCTTTAAACAAGTACACTTATTTTGATGTGTTAACGAACACACTAACACACTCATACAGGTTTGGAACAACTTGAGGGTGAGTAAATGATAGAATTTTCATTTTTGGGTGAACTATCCCTTCAAGTCCTAATATATGTAAAATGTTTGGATTAAAATATCCAAAAACCACTAAAACAATGTTATATATTTTGTTGACTTGTGTACTTAAAATATCTCAAATGCTTCCAAGAATGTTTAAATCCAGAGAAATAAGCCATTTTAACCAGGACTCGGACCGTGTCCGTGCATCGCCTATCAATGACATCATACTCGCGTTACCCTCGGTTTCTGGTTTTATTTTGTAGAAACCATGGAAACACCAAAGACGCTTTAATATATTATGTGCTTTATTAGACAGGTGAGCAACTGTTTGGATGGATACTTTCATGGACAGAAAACTAATCATGTTATATAGCTCAACACAGTAAGTCTTACTGTTTAAATGTTGTTTTCTTGATTTACAGCTAGTACCATGTTTCACCATGCCTAATATCGATCTAGCTTACTGCAGTGTGCAACAAGTGTCTCAGAGCAGCTACCGAGTGAACGCAGAGTAGCACTATAACAACTTTCAACACACAAATATATCTAATATGATAAAACGGTGCTGCTTTACCCCACATACAAATGACCGGAAGAAGCAGAAGCAGCAACTGCGGCATAATAAAAGTTCTGCTGCTCTCTAGACGTGTGCCACACTCATATCTCATTAGCAATCGCTCCAGCGGCCTTGTTTCTGCTCGCACAGCACTCGGTCCTGCTCTGTTTCATACTACAGTAAAGTTAATAAAGTCATCCATGAACATGATTTCTGCCCGAGTCCCATCCCGATTCTTTTCCCCTGGCTGTAGACGTGAAGACAACACATCCCATGATTCCACAAAATCAAGGCGTCATCAAGCTGTGTTTGTTTTGAATAAGCGACCTCTAATGGTGAAAATGTACATATTGTAGCTTTAAGTGTCATAAAACTCTCTAAAGTTTAGCTAATTGCATTTTATATAAATTTATACTATAATACATTGTAATTTAATTGCAAATAACAATTAAATGTCTGAAAACAATGACATATATTCTTATAAAGCATTAGCAGATTAGCAGATTCTTTTAAAGTATATTATTTATAATAGTACTCTTTTTAAAATGATGCTAAACTGCACTTCTTTTTCACAAGGGCAAGAAACGGGCTGGGTCTGGTTCTCCATCCTACATTGATCTGAATAACTCAATTCCTTTTTGGTCTCTGTTCTCCATGAGTTATGGGCAGAAAAGGGGCTGGGGCGTGCACCCCTGCTGTTACTATGCCAACGAGTGACAGATGTTAAGGGAACACATAAAACACTGCATCTGCATGTTGTGCACACTTCCACTTGAACCAAGTGTCCCGGACTATAATTCAGCCTACAATTATGGCTTTGCACCAGGTAGGGGGCGAGGCGGCAGGGGAACCATCTGCGCGGGGTGGTATAAAAGTGTCCATAAGGAGCTGAAGGGCTAGCCACTATCTCTAATGCCTGCCCATAAAACAAACCGTACAGAATTGCACTTCATATTCACACTTCAAACTTTGCCAGCTCATTCATGTGAAGTTAATGTGGAGTAACGGCAGAAAGCAAACAGCTCGGGTTTAATGCGCAGAGTAATCAGTCTGGGCTTTTCTGGATATCTGTATAAGAAGAACCAGAGCTTGTTGACAACTGCTTTGCAGAGTACAAGACATTATACAGACAAATCTCAATTAATGGAGGTGAAAAATGGCTATTTCAGCATAACATACCACCAAATACAAACTAGTAATGTTGTATTAGTAGGTGAGAACCAGACTGACTTGTCCATCTGATTCATTATAAATGAAGCAACCGTAAACTCAGTGACTTAGAAGAACTGCTCTTGTCTATAATGCATGACAACAGATGGTCTGGGAGTTTTATCATAAGAAGCGAGATGGAAACATTCTTATCATACCAGTTCATTTCGAAGAGGGAATTCTGGTCTCATCTGGTTTTTAGCTTTAGGCTAGCTATTTTCTGCATGCAGGATGTATGGCCATCTTTGTTTGATTGAGCGACGAGTAACAGATAAATCAATATTTTGCCACATTATCAGTCAGGAAAAGACCCTTTGAAGACTCAAAGCTGGAAATATTTGTTTTCCCAAGATAAGGCTTCCAGTTTAATTCTGTAGCAAAGACATTCAGCTAATCGCTAATCAGATTAGGATGCCGAGAAAATAAATTTGTCCTTCATTGCACTGGCACAAACACTCAAAAAGGCTAGCTTAGACTAGCATATTAGCTAAGTTGTTGTCAGTGTTATTTTAGTATTAGATATACATATATATATATATATATATATATTTTTTTTTTTTTATGAATATTTTAAATTAATTTTTTTATTTTAGTTTAAGTTTTAGTAATTGTTGTGCTTTTATAATTTTTTATTATTATATTTTAATATTTCTATTTAGCTTTTATTTTTTTTATTTCAGTTTTAGTAATTTTAGTACTTCAACTTATTTCAGTAAGTTGCCAAGACAACATTTCTATTTTTAAAGCGGTCATGACATAAGAAATTAAATTTGCCTTGATCTTTTGGCATATACTGTAAAGCCCGGAACACACCAAGCCGACGCCAACGAACTAGTGGCGACGAAAGCAGACTGCAGGGTTGGCTCACGTCGGCAGCGTCTGGGTCCAAAGTTGCCCTGACACATCAAACCGACGTTCGACACCCGACGGCCAAGTAGCATGTCCGTTCTGCGCCTGCGTAAGAAGAAATGCCTTTCCGTACCAGCAGGTGGCAGTAGCTGAACAGCCAATCAGAATGATCAGATGGCCCGACTGACCGACGAGCTCTGACACCGTTTCAACATGTTGAATCGGCCGAAAAAAAGCCGACGAGGACCAATTTCAGCCGAAGGTGCGGAAGACACTGAGAAAAATTAGTCGGCCGGCGAACAAAAACTGCCCGACAGCCGACCGTCGGCTTGGTGTGTTCCAGGCTTAAGAGACCTTTGTATCATTAAAACATCCTGCAAGTTTCAAGTTTTCATTTCGTTCAGATATTGTGGGATCTGTGACATCACACGGGAAAACACATTTGCATATGACTGCCTCCAGAGCAAAACACTGACGAATAGTCATACATCATCACACCATAGGCCTCATCCACTGGCATTCAGTCGCTTAAAGGCTGACATTTGTCTACACTGGATGTGAGCATCGGTTCAAAAGCAAATAGAACCAATTATAATCACTGATGCCGTCTACACTGGTGTCAGGGTTCTGTCACTTCGTTCTGTTCATTCTTGGTGTGGTGACAGAGCTCTGACACTATTGTCTTGTCATGCTGAGCCAATAGGAGTGACAATAGGAGTGTCAGAGCTCTGTCACTAAACCAAGAACAGACCAAAGTGACAGAACCCTGATAACTGGATACAATATACAGATGCCCGTTCACTTTCTGATGTAATTCACACGCTTGAGTCTGTCGACAACAGGACAAATGGAAGAGTAAACGAAAGCGTTAAGGAACGTTGCTTTGACACTTCCAGCTTAAACAGCTCATTTGCTCATTTCTGTAGAGATTTCAGAAGGATACTAGTGTCAGGAACAAGTGGATGTTTTATTTTATGGCGTCCCAGATTGCGTCAGAGGATTAAGGGCCATATTTTAACGATCTAAGTGAATGTCTAAAGCGCATGGCGCAGGTGCACTTAGGGCGTGTCCGAATTCACTTTTGCCAGTTTAACGGCGGAAAAAATGGCCGGCGCACCAGGCACATGGTCCAAAAGGGTTGTACAAATGTACTTAATGAGTCATGGGTGTGTTTTGGGTACAACGTGCAATTAACCAATCAGAGTGTCATCTTCCAATCCCATGGCGGATTGCTATTTACATGGCGGAACATAGACACCCTCAACCTGATGAGTCAGTTTAAATAGATGTGTGTATTGCCACGATTGGTCAAATAATTAGCCAATTTCATTCGTCATTACAGCAATAGGTAATTCTGATACATGCAATGACTATCCATTATGATATGGAGGGCAGTTTTTGAGCAACTAAATGTCAATTGGCTGGTCCAGCCAGAAAAAAAAAAATTTTTTAACGCTACTTTAAAGCTGCTGTCCATAACCTTTATTGGTTTAAAATGATCCAAAATCAATTTTTGAGCAAGTACATAACCAGCCAGTGTTCAAAACTATCTCCTTACCTTAGCCTGATTCACAACGGTAAGCTTGTAATAATGTTTTATAATTCAGGTGGTACTTTTAGGTTTTCACAGGAAATTCGAGCATGGCGCCGTTTGTCTTTGCGTCTTTACGGCACGTCTGTTTACATAAAGAACGAGTCCCAGCTAAGTAGGCTATATCGCATGTGAGGCGGATCATTTATAGCCTTTTCTTCCAGCAGCTGCAATAATTAAACGTATCATTTTGATGGTGGATTGTATGGTATCACAAATTAACGTTAGAGATTAGACTATACAGAAATTGAAATCTACAGGTAACGCTAATACACACTAAATACACATAGTCACTCAAAGCTGATGTTGTTAACATTAACAATTTGAGAACAAAGTATAAAAATAATAATAATTTGTGCACTGTTTGATGTGATATGAGCTAAGCGATCGTTAGATTTAATCACCATTGGCAGCGCAATTTATTGTAATGCTTTTTTCACCCTCAGTTGGTCACAACAAAAGTGGCAGACATGATACTTACTTGTTCAGATGACATTTTCCGGTGAAAATTCTTACTTTGGTCATACTTCAAAACTACAATCTGTGATTCTGAAGTACAGTATCCACACTGGTGTGGTGACTGACAGCAAACATTAGATTCATCCGCGCTGAGGAGTCGTGCCAAGGCACAAACCCACGTAAAAATGATACTTCCGCAAATAACTGCAATTGCAGGTTTCAAACAGAGATGGCGACAAAGAGGCAAAACTTACGGACTGCAGCTTTGACATAAGAAAACACATTTATGAGACAATTGTTGTCAGATTTCAATGGTGATTTCAAATATAAATTATAATCGTAAGCTTGGTGAACAGCTTCGGAGAATTTGATGTTTCCCATTCATAGAGATAGGAGATGTGTTGCATGACTGAAATAGCTGCCTGAGAGGCATTTCAACATGGCTGCCAAGTCAAATGACTTGTCTTGAAAGGGAGTGAAAGGGGAAAGGAAGTGAAAGGGACTTTGACATGTTATATATATATATATATATATATATATATATATATATATATATATAGGTAGACAGATGTTTTGAAGGCTCTTTAAAGTTGTGAGCAGTTCTGCTGGTCTTTTCAGTAGGGTATTATGACTCTTATGCTTTACAAGGGCAGTTTTTAAGCAACTAAATGTCAAAATGTATTTATTTTCACCTTTTGACTCACTGTCTCAGTATTCCTGTGAACGTGTGAAACTGAGAATAGACCTGACACTGGAACATAATAAACTTCCTTCTCTTTATCTCACACTTCTTTTTCTCACTCCAGTTCAGCTCACTATGCTATTAAAATGCATGTCTGTGTTTCTCAAAACCCCGCTCTCATTCTCTCTCTGTCTCTCACCTTTCTGTCGCTCCAGTCAAGGGCCTGTACTCCAGAGATGAACCCCACCAGTGCTGGATTGCCTTTGGGGCTGGTGGCATCAAATGTGACGCTTAAAGGGCAGTCCTCGGAGGGGCGAACAACGATTTCCCCAGAGAAACCCTTTTCCTTCCAAAACGCCTGTGAAGTCAGATCAAAAATGCAGAGAATGAACAGCCCTGAAAATGAAAAGCACTCATTCTTGATTAAATGAGACCAGCACTGTGCTGACAATGGACATTATCTGCATAAATATCAACTATATTTGCATAAATGTAAATATTTAAATGTAGATTTATGATTATTGATAACTGCTTTCAAACTGAGGGGCTACGTGGCCCATTAGGAAGTGAATTTTGAGTGTTGAGATGGAAATTTTTTCTTGAAGGTAAATCCGGTCATCATTTATTCAACCTTATATTATTCCAAACAATTACATTTTTGGATGAAGTATTCATTTAACTAACACAATAACACAACTACTTTGTTGTTAAAATTGTTGTTTTTTTCCTAAAATATAAATGCATGCTGTCTCAACCTTTGTCTCAAAGCTTTTTGTAAAGACATGGAAAAAGACAAAATGTCTTTTTAAAGGCCAAATAATTCATAATCATATTTTTGTCTACGTGCTATTTAAAATATTTACTATCTTTCCAAAACAGCACCTTATCTAAAGTGCCTAATTTAAAAAGAAAAATTAGCTTATGTGGTTCTTCATTTGTAAGTCGATTTGGATAAAAGCATTTGCTAAATGAATAAATGCAAAATATATTCATTTATATTTTATATTTATTCATTGAGCAAACTTATGCATACTTATGGGGCTCCCATATGTAGCTTCAACTGCATTTATAAATGTGTTATCCATAATTCATGAATATATGCAATTAGAGATAATAAAGAAGACTAAAACACACAATTTTAAGCACTCAGACAAGGTTTCATGCACTAACAATTGAGTACATGTGTGCTGCGCATAAAAGCTTCTCACTGAATATGTCCACCAAATTCCCAAGAGGTTTGATCGATCCCTTTCTTTTCCTAAAATAAAACTTATTGTAGAGTCACATTGTTATTAAATTTATAATAAAATATATACAATTGAAATTAATGCAATCTATGTTTCAGAGGCCACTGGGAGTGATTTTTGTGCACGTTTGGTTTCAGTTTGTTCTAATCAAAATTTATAATAAATTTAAGTGTGAACTTATTATTAAATCAATATTTCTCACATTGTATGTACAAGTTGTCAATGAATGAAACCCATTAACTAAATTAATATACAAAAGATAGAAAAAAATCAAGTAAACGTTTCACAGTTGACAGACAAGCTTTATCCACTGATTAAGGTAGTATCTCCAGTCACTGCAGAGCCAAAATTAAATATTAAATTAAAGTGAGGGCTTATACTGAATATGGTAGACAGAGCACTAGGAGGCAGCTCTCCATGCCTTTGCACAATTTAACTTCATTATAGAGTTTAATGCAATAGAGCTGTAGGGGAAGTGACTGCACTTCACTGCGTTGGGAAAGCCGGTAAAGCCGGCTGTGGGTAAGTGGATGGGTTATGCGTCTTACTCACAGTGGGGTATGTGATGATAAATTTCGTCATGTGGCCCATGGGCAGGCACTGGATGAGGCGCTGGCGCTCGGCTGGCAGAGCAGGCTCGAAGTGGATCTTGGCTGAAAATGAGGGTATAATCAGAGTGACACTGAATTAATATAATTTGCCGTATATATATATATATATATATCCTAGTGAAATGGCTAATTGAACAAGAAAAAATTTAGAGCGGGACTTAATTTTGTCCATTGGGAATTGATTGGATGGTTGTGATTTGCTAATGCTGTGATCTCATGTGAGTGACAGGTTGTCCCGCCCTCACGTCAGTAAACACGTCATCAGAGAGAAGAAGTGATGTCTGTTGCAAGAGGGAGGGCAGTTATTTGAAATAAAGATTACGAGGCACATGAATTTAAAAAAAATGATGTGCACAGATAAATAAATTATATTAAATATTCCATAAAAAAAATAAGAATAGTTGGTTTTGATTCAATGGTAACTCTAAAAGTAGTAAGCTGCATTGCTGCCTACTGTCTTCAAACAAGGGAAGCTTCACATGAGAGAAGCAACTCACAATTTATTTCAATGAAGTTGATGTTAGCAAGCTGCTGAGCTAATGCTGTGCAACAAGCATAAAAATAGATATAATTATAATAGATACATACAAATATTGGGTAAAATGATATGTTTAATTACAATTAACTAGTTTTATCAATTCTTTCTCAGTAGAAATATATGCTAATATGCAACATTTCAACAATCACGACGGCGACCATCTTAAATTGAGATGTTAGCATTTGGATTTAGGAGTTGGTTTGATTTTAGCATGTTGCTAAGTTAATGCTATGAAACAAAAGCATACAAATTGATAGCAGATACAAATATTGGGTAAAATTATGCATGTTTACAGTTTTTCCTCGATTGCTTAAACACTATAACCAGGCTTTTGAACTAAAATTTCAAAACCATAACACTATTTATCAAAAAGCACACCCATTTCCCTATAAACACTATTCCCCTGTTTTGACACATGAATCAGATTTGTTGAACTGTCACTGCAAAACTCTAGAAACAAATCCCTTCATTTCTCATTGCCTACACCATGTTGTCATTTAGAAAGCACTAGCATTCAATATTGTTCACTCAAGTCAGCACAGACTCAGCTCAATTAGCACACAGTTACCCACGTGGAAACACTAAGAATCAAAATTTATCACACACCAATCAGAATCTTCAATAAATAGATAAAAGAGCCCAAGTCAGTTCATTCAGTTTTGGAACAATGGATCCAGAAAGATGTGATAAAGAGGTTGAGGACACCAGAGAGAAGGAGAAGGAAGAGGATGAGGAGGGAGACAAGAAGGATGAGGAAATAGAAGGGCAAGGAGACAAGCAGCCTCAGATGAAATTCGTGCCACTCTAATTGACCATGTCCTTGTCCATGGTATGACTATGAGGGAGGCTGGGTAAAGAGTTTCAGTTGATGTGTGCCAGGGTGGATCAAACATGCAAGAGGATTTTACCCTTGCTGCCATGTCTAGGGCAAATATAGCCTGGGATTTTTGATGAGATTCTCTGACCTGTCCCAGACCAAAGACGGGATGCTGGGTTGGGGCAGGATAATTGTTTTTGTTGTTGTTTGGTGTGTAGTACATAAATGAATAAAAATGTGCCAATCTATACCTTGGTTGTATCTTTTGTGTTCATCATGTGAAAAGGTTTTTGAGGCGGGGAAACAAAAGCAACATAACTGCTTTAACATTTCCAGTTTTGGAAATGTTGTTTTGAATTTATCGCACCAGTATGTAAGACTATGTTGTAGTGTGTGTGTTTTTGAGGGCTTGTGTGTGATGTCTGAGGGCAAAGTTTGGTTTTTCAGCAAGAGTGAATGGTTTTGAGTGTAGAGCTTCATTTTGACCTGAAAATAGGATGTTTGGGGAATTGGGTGAGATGTTATGGATTTGTGTTTACTGTTTTGTGAATACGAGGCATAGTTTCAAAAAAATGTGTTTAAGCAATCGAGAAAAACTGTAATTACAATTAACTAGTTTGATTAATTCTAAGTACTGAATAAAATATAACAATATGCAACACTCGCAAAAGCATCATAACACAGGTTCATTGATTCAGCAGTATTTGTGCACCGAATGTGAAAGTGATGACGAAATAATAGGAAGTCTGAATGCAAGTGGTCACAAGACACATTTGAAATGCATGACAATACGAGGTGATAAACGGTAGTGTCTTTGCTGACCATTTGTGATCAGATCACTGAAAACACATCTTAATACCAGGTGGAAACAAGGCTTCTCTCTCGCACACTCGATTTCGGGATATTGTATATAATCTGTGGGCGTCAGGGAACCACTATCAATATGCGGGAGACTCCTGGAAATTCTGGGAGAGTTGGGATGTCTGCGACTATGTTAGTTAATTGTTAGTTATGTTATTTAAATGTAGCACTTGGATTTAGATGTTTGCATTTGGATTTAGATGTTGGTTTGATGTTACCATGTTGCGAAACTATAAAGCATAAAAATAGAAAGTACATACAAATATTGGGTAAAATGACATTTAATTACAATTAGCTAGTTTTATCAATCCTTTCTCAGTACTGAAATATATGCTTATTTGCAGCATTTCATCAGTGATCATCTTGATTTATATTTTCACAGAGCTCATCACAGTGTATTCTGGGATTGGCTTCTCTGCAAAGGATGCATGTGATGCTAAAGATTTTGTCTTAATCAAGATGTCTTAAAGGCAGTATGATTACTGTATGTTGCCTTCACTAGAAAAAAAAAAGTTGACAAATGAAAAAGCCTACTGGTATTTAAAAATATGCATAAAACACCTGTGAAAAATCAATATGTCAATTTCCTTCATATTAACACAGTACACAGGCCCTATTTTTACACACTTTTCTTGGTGTATATGTCTTAGTACAGCCTCAGAGTCAAGAACATGCATACAATGCCTTAAAATTCTGCCTACGAAGGCAGCTCACTAAATTTTGAAACAGCCGATGTCTCGCTGACACTCTTGGCGATAGCGGATTCTGGGATCCTGTATATAACGTTGGACTGAGAGCTTTATAGAGGAGAGAACAGCACTGAATAGAAATACACATTTTAAAAAACAATGGAAAAAGCAAATGGACTCCAAGATGAGTGGAAAGGGAAAAATGGGAAGCGCAGGAACACAGACAGGAAGAATATGGTATAGAATAACTCATAGGTCTCAGATCATCCCTGGGTATTGATTCAGGTGGCTATACCTTCTAATCAAGCAGCACTTTGGCAAATTGGATCTAATACCCCAGTGACTAGCTCTCCATGAAATTGCCAATCTATTAAAGAATCCCTGCGATTTAACACTACTACTTTGTTTTCTTAAAAGCCATAATTAAGGCTTAGCCATTTTGCGAGTGTAAGTGTGGGGTATTCAATAACTTTATGTGCGGCCCTCAGGGCCATCTCTATGTCTGCGTAACGCAAACAGTGCCAGGGACCCTGACCTCATTTTTGACGAGACAGCCATCTGGCAACAAGCCAACATGTGAACTAGCCTTTTGAAGAGGGGACAGACAAATAAATTGTTGCCTGCCGCCCAGCTGGTCGCTTGAAATGTAAATGCTTGAAAGCATAACAATATAACATTTGTGAAAAAGAAGTACACTTTAGCATAAAAGAGTAGGGCTTACAGAAATAATATACTTTAAAAGAATATACTTATATATACTTACTGTAAGTGCGAACTGAATGTAAAGTTTTCAGACACTTAATTGCATGTTATTAACAATTACATTAAATTTGTATTATAGTTTAAATTTATATTAAATGCAATTAGTTGAAATTAAGAGAGCTTTTTTTACTCGCTTAAGACTTAAGTACATCTTTATATGTAATTTTATATTTAATTTATTGTCTTTGAAATATGGTTAAAGTGTACTGTTGAAAGCAGTGAGACCGAGACCGTGGCAGCTGTCACGAACTCTGGCAGCTGCCAGAGGAAATCCGGATTTGCGCTAGCTCTCTCTCATCGCGTCTCATGGGAGAGGCTACTCGCGCCACTCGCCTAACGTCACGTGACGTTATGAGCTCATTTCAAATTTGATGCCTGCTACAGGTCTCAAAATAGTTGGGACGGGGGCATGTTTACCATGGTGTAGCATCTCCTCTTGTTTTCAAAACAGTGTGAAGACGTCTGGGCATCGAGGTTATGAGTTTCTGGAGTTTTGGTGTTGGAATTTGGTCCCATTCTTGCCTGATATAGGTTTCCAGCTGCTGAAGAGTTTGTGGTTGTCTTTGACGTATTTTTTTCTATAGGTGAAAGATCTGGACTGCAGGCAGGCCAGTTCAGCACCCAGACTCTTCTACGACGAAACCATGCTGTTGTAGTAGCTGCAGTATGTGGTTTTGCATTGTCCTGCTGAAATACACAAGGCCTTCCCTGAAATAGACGTCTTCTGGAGGGGAGCACATGTTGCTCTAAAACCTTTATATACCTTTCAGCATTCATAGAGCCTTCCAAAACATGCAAGCTGCCCATACCGTATGCACTTATGCACCCCAATACCATCAGAGATGCTCGCTTTTGAACTGAACGTTGATAACAAGTTGGAAGGTCTCCCTCCTCTTTAGCCCAGAGGACACGGCGTCCGTGATTTCCAACAAGAATGTCAAATTTGGACTCGTCTGACCATAGAACACTTTTCCACTTTGAAACAGTCCATTTTAAATGAGTCTTGGCCCACAGGACACAATGGCGCTTCTGGACCATGTTCACATATGGCTTCCTTTTGGCATGATAACGCTTTAGTTGGCATCTGCAGATGGCACGGCGGATTGTGTTTACCGACAGTGGTTTCTGGAAGTATTCCTGGGCCCACTTAGTAATGTCACTGACACAATCATGCCGATGAGTGATGCAGTGTCGTCTGAGGGCCCGAAGACCACGGGCATCCAATAAAGGTCTTCGGCCTTATCCCTTACGCACAGAGATTTCTCCCATTTCTCTGAATCTTTTGATAATGTTATGCACTGTAGATGATGAGATTTGCAAAACCTTTGCAATTTGACGTTGAGGAACATTGTTTTTAAAGTATTCCACAATATTTTTATGCACTCTTTCATAGCTCTGTCCATCTTTACTTCTGAGAGACGTTGCCTCTCTAAGAAATCCCTTTTATAGCTAATCATGTTATAGACCTGATATCAATTAACTTAATTAGTTGCTAGATGTTCTCCCAGCTGAATCTTTTCAAAATTTCTTGCTTTTTAAAAAACGTCGCAACATTTCCAGAATTCGGGTTGTATACTTATGAAACATTAGTACATTTGTTTTACAATAAATGCCTATCATAAGAATTATAACAATATAAAATTGTTATTATTATTATTATATTCTAATTGTTTGGCTTCCTAAAACACCAGTGCAAATGTAATGTAGACTGAGACAATATATATTAACAATACAATATACAATATAACTAAAAAAAGGGGTTGAGTCTCCTTTAAAGTTCAGGTGCAAGTCAATGCATACTTTTTTTTTCTTTGTTCAATTTGCACACTGAACATGGTTTAGAGCTCTTAATTTTGAACTCTCAAAGTGTACCAGATGAATCTATGAATTTAACTTTAAAATGTACATGCCCCCAGAACCTGCAGAGGGACCGCGGTCCACCCCTCATAGTCTCACAAAATCCTGTGGTAAGCACTGAATGTGATCTAAAAAGCCAAAAATGCAAAGCAATTACAAAACACCAGGGTTATTATTAAAAAAAGGACATAAAAGGGAGCTCAGATACTGTTGGGAAAAGTCCATCTGTAAAATGTTTAGCAAATCACCCAACATCTCGTTAAAATGGATCCAGCACTATGCAGAAAAGCATTTTAATTGAAGCTAATGTTAATAAACGTCTCTGTCCTGACAATGAAAAATCAAACAGGATAAGCGATGCAGAGAAGAGCTACGTTGTAATTGTGTTTAGCAACGGCAATCAGAATAAGACATTTTGATTACATTATGTTTCACGGATGGGTTGCTAATTGAACAAGAGGCTCTGATTAGCACATTTCCACTGTACTAACTCTCTCCCAGAGGACATTCCCACATGTTATTAAAAAAAAACAACCCGCACAACATGTATCCAATATATCTTTTCTTAATCATGATTTATTTCTGTGATTGTTTACATGTGACCGCCAATCCCATGTCAGCCCACATGAATCTGTCTCTCGTAAGGGCTGTGATGGCAGACGGGGGAACAGATCTAATTTAGCTGCAGTGACTGAGGTGTGGAGTTGCTCTCACTGATTGAGAGCAATCGCTCTGTGCCTGGCAGTCCATCATAACGGTGTGCTTATAAGAGACAGCAACTGTCTGCTTGCTTCAATTTGCTAGATGTTAGGAAACTGCAAAACCACCAATCTGGCAGCCACACAGGGAGACAATGGGATGCGCAACTTTGGAAGAAATGAAGAGATGTTTGTGTACATTTTATATTGATCATGGAAGTGGAAATTCATCAAATTGCAATCAAATGATGGAGATGAGTGTAAAATGGGCATATACTAGGGTTGCATGATATATACAAATAAAATCAATATCGCAATATGGCTTAGTGTGACTGTCAAATCGCGAAGACTGCGATTAAATTAAAAGTGGGCCACTTACACACCTGATATCATGAGTTGCATACATGTAAATGAACAGTGCCGAGCTTCACTCTGAAACCGCAGCACATATTTTAAATTAGCAGCAACCTGTCAAAATTACTGTTTGAAAAGGAAGAAATTAAGACATCAATATTAGTAATTTTACAGTAAAATAAAATTAATTGGGTAACACTTTACATTAAGGTTCATTAGTTAACATTAGTTAACATAACCTAATAATGAACTGCACTTATACAGCATTTCTTAATCTTTGTTAATGTTAATTTCAACATTTACTAATACATTATTAAAACCTTGTTTACATTAGTTAATGCCCTGTGAACAAACAATTGTATTTTCATTAACTAACAATAACGAAGATTAGTAAATAATGTATTGCTCATGGTTAGTTCATGTTAGTTAATACATTAACTATTGTTAACAAATGAACCTTATTATAAAGTGTTACCGTTAATTTCATTACTTGATGTTTTTATTTTACAGTACAATACTGTTATTACAATATATTTCTTTTTTTATCAATAAAATCATAATAATTATTTAAAAAACACCACATTTTTCAACACTTGAAAAAAAATTGGTGTAGGATTTACTTTGAAACAATTTTCACTCAGAAATTGCTAGTAGTAAATTGCTATATCACAAATAATTACAAAGAAATGGCAAGTAACAGTCACGGTTTGAGTTTGTTTTTATTTTCCTAGTGTGTTTCACTGTGTTCTTGGATAGTTTCCCTGTGACCTAGTTTTCCCCAGTATGTGTAATTAGTAATAGTTTTCCTCACCTGTGTCTTGTTAATTATCTTGTTAAGGTCCTTTGTTTGTCTCATGTATATATACCCTGTGTTCTCCCTCAATCTCTGTCGGTTCTCGTTTGTTGTAATGTGGTTTTCTCCTGCGTTTTTCCTGGTTCCTGAGTGTTTGATGATTAAAGTCTGCCTTCTAGAATTATTCCTCATTGTGTGAATTTCTAAGTACCACATTACGTGACAGTAACACATTAAATTAAACACAAAATTTTGAAGCAGAAAGACTGAAATAGTATCTTTGTAAAAATATTCCAATAATCTTTGTTTTTTTATATATATATATATATTACAGTGAATCTTTTCCTAAATTGTTCAGCCCTAAAACGATTCAGAAAAATTCATTTTTAAGCTTTATATATATATATATATATATATATATATATATACATACACACACACACATTTTTTTTTTTTTTTCCCAATGCAGATGGACTTCTCAACAAAATCACCCCACTTACTCTAGAACAGTGGTTCCCAAAGTGGGGGTCGCGAAATGATTTCCAGAAATCCAAAAAAAAAAAAAAAAAAAAAAATGTAAACAATTAGAAATACCATATTTTATCAATAATTGTAACAAAATACTAAAAATTGTAGGCTAGTTAAATTAAAATTAAAAATCATGCAAATAAAAAAAGCCATCAACCTTTCGATTTTCCTTCCCCTCGACCGTGACTCCTGAGGTGATTACAACAGATTAACGACATATTAGCAACAGCATCAGTTGCAGCAGGTCAATTTACAGCACCATGTTAAACATTCAGACATCTGCACGTAGGTAATTCTTTAGGCTTTAAGCTTTGGATATTATCTTTGTCTAAAAAACGTTGGTTAATATCGACCAAAAAAGACAACGCAGGGAGGCCAGCGGAGGAGAGCGGAGAAGCACCACTGTCATGCCTTTGCAGTACATATGCAGCACGCGCTATTGTGCTTTCACATATGCCGCGTTTGCAGTGCGCAACTTATCCATGGCTGTATATCACAAACACAACATTTACTTATTTTTATTTCAAATCCAAAAGTTGTTACTGAATATAGCGTGTCAGCATTGCGATTCTCTTTGTATAAATTATATTTCATAGATGTCACGTTTAAACCACTACATTTAAACATTTTATTAATTTCATTACTTTATACTTATATTTATATAAAGTAATACTTTAGATTTATATATTATGTTGCTCACACAAGTGGCAAAACATTTAAACATAAGCTTTATGTTAAAATCACAAACATTTTAAATTAAAACTTAAAATAGACAAAAACAGTCTTTTCTTTTCTTTTAAATCTTTTTACAAGAAATCCCTCAGGTCATGAAGAACTTTGTTTTTCCACCTTCACGACGAGATGAGTGCTATCGTTTATGTCTCCTTGTTCACCTAAATGCCTGGTAAGGTGTCATTTTCCTTGCTTTACCCGAAGCAAAAAAGCCATGTGTAAATGGTGAAATTACTATTTTTTTCACGTCAATACATGTTTATTTTAATGCGAACAATGCGCTATCGTTTTAATTCAGCGCTGTGCAGCACAGCAAAAATAGACTCGGCGTGGAAACGATCGCTGCACTGCTGCAGACGCACCGCTCCTGGAACGCACTTACCTGATTTGCATAATTAGTGAACCAGGTGTTAAAACAATGCAACAATGCAAATAAACAACACTATGCACACTCTATGTGGCTGCAGTTCAAGCTTTAGTGAATTCCCTGGATATTTTACAGCCCACAATCTAGATCCTCCTACACTTCTGTCAGTCTGTCGCTTTCTTTCTTGCCCTCAGGTTTTTTTTTTTTTTTTTTAAATGTTGTCTCTACTCCCCCTCACTCCTTGGCATCTCTGTCACCTCTGTTACCCAGGTAGCTGTGAGTGCTGGAACAGACAGTTATAGCATAACCTCAGGCTAATGGGCCACAGGTGCTCTCAGCATTTCTGTAGGATTCCCCGCCTGGAGCCTTGGGGAATACTGTGTTTAAAAAAAGAAGGAAAAAAGAAAAAGAAAAAAAAGCATCACTTGTTCTGGACACGCTGGGCTGCAAACTTACTCATTTAAAATGAAGTTTTTAAATATATTATATATATATATATATTTACAACTGTGTAAAAACACAGACAAAAAACCATGCAATTCATAGATTTCTGACCAATCAAATGCTCTCTAGAATGTGAGGGACATTGCCTGTGACCACCTAGCAATTGTTTATTTTTCTAAGGGATAATCTTTCACTTAAAAAAAATATTTAGGCCTAAAATTAAGATTCATGTATTTGAACTGCCTATAAATTTCCATCCAATTGAATTACACACTTTAATAGGAAATATGTCAACACAGGAAAGAAAACCACACCTGTCAATCAATGTCAAAAGATCTTCAAATTTGGATCTTTTCATGTGAATGCTGCTTTTTCTCCAACAAGATTCTGTTATTGTATGATAAAGTACCATTTTCTGTTCAGATTGTCTTTTTCCAGTCGAAAATGTCATAAAAGGCCATTTTCACCTGAAAATTCAAAGGCCAAAATTTGCTTTATCCCTTGTTCCCATTCATATACCACATTGCCTCCATTCATCTGTAAATTCAAAAGTGATACCAGCAATTTGGTAATTAAAGGTTTGGGCATAAAGCCTGTGCTTTTGAACGCATTCCCAAAGCGCTGTGAAATTGGAAACAATCCGGCACTCTTATACAAAAAAATCAGCTTAAACTCCGGTGTAACCACCCTTAAAAATAGGTCACAGCAGTCAAATGGATGCTAATGTTTTGCTTTACTTCTTTCTTCTTCCTCCAGCATAAACAGGCCTCTAAGCACAACTCTGAGTGACGTGTCTGTAAGGTTGCTTGCCACCGCTGTAGCCCGCTGTCACTGGAGATGCTCTCTCATCAAAGTGGAGTCGATGGGAGGCCGGGCCGGGGACCGTTTTCTCTGCCAGTCAGCTCAAATTGCATGCAGCTGCAATGCCAGCTTAGTCAGGTACAGCGTTTTGGAGGAAGACTGGAGAGTTAAATATAGCAACCAACCAGCTGCACCCGGTTATGCTTCGACATGCCACAAACCCACTGAAGGAATGCGTCCAAACCTGGTTGAGCATCTGAACGCCAACCAAAATACCAAGACAAAAGCACATACATCCCACAACCTGACTAATCGCCGGCATAATGTAGGCTTGGTGCAGCAAAGCATGAATACTTCATAGTTTTATACAGCTACACACGTGCCCACGCACAACAAATCCAGCAAACACACACATTTGTTTCTCATGGTTGCCCACGCACACCCACACTTCATATTCTGTCCTCTCCCCGACTGTCACAGAAATCCAGGATTGCCTTATACGGTTTTAACACGTGGATTTAAAGCGATTGCTTTAAGACGTTTGTCCCGCTGACTTTACTCATGACAGCCATTACCTGTGACTTTCAAGTCAAGAAATATCTAAAAACAATGACTGTAAATCCAAGGGAAATAAAACTGTTTTCTCTGTAAATCAGAGAAACAGTTCACCCCCAAATAAATATTCTA
Organism: Hypophthalmichthys nobilis; assembly: GCA_037950665.1. Taxonomy (NCBI): domain Eukaryota; kingdom Metazoa; phylum Chordata; class Actinopteri; order Cypriniformes; family Xenocyprididae; genus Hypophthalmichthys; species Hypophthalmichthys nobilis. The sequence continues at coordinate 18,021,006 of CM075476.1, read as the reverse complement.
TTATTGTTTATTCACCCTTATGTCTTTCCAATAATAAATAATAATCAAAAAGCATGTCTAATCTGTTGAATTCATAAAACTTTAATCTTTTATTATTATTATTTGACAATAATAGGGCCCTATGAATTTTTTTTTTCTGAAATTCTGCTGTTGAAATTTTCCTAGATTCTGTTTTAGTGGTTTAATTCAATTTTAATAATCAAAAAGCATGTCTAATACATTGAATTCATAAAACATTTTTTATTAATATTTTAAAATGTAATCAAATTGCTGAGCTTCTGGTTCAAACCTCCTCCACAGACAGCAAGCCAAGTTCGTTTTACTATTAACCGTCAAGGCTGAATGGGCAGGCGAACTCATGAACTACTGTTTGGTCCTCCTGAGAAATCTAATCATGACCGAATGTGAATGTCGATGAAAAAAAAATAACTGTATTTACTATACTATAAATTAATACATAGAGCTGCCCATTTTAATATCAGTGTCAGGTAAGATCAAGCGACTTTTTAGTAAGAGAAGTTCATTATAAACAGTCACTTCTAAACTCATGTGTGAACTACTTAAATATAATTCTTATTTATTATAAAAACCCTATCAATAAATAATTAATTCAAAGACATAAACATCATGCATGATGCATGCAAGCACAGCACATGACCTTCTACAACAGCCAATATAAAAAAAAAAAAAAAAACACACTCCCAACTCTGTTAGTCCCATCTGAATCAGTACATGGAATCACAGAGGTCAAGTAATAAGAACTGAAACTCAATCATTGTTTAGAAAACTAGTCCCATCTGAATAGGGCTAAAGACATGCAAAATATGCAGATTTCATATTTAAATAGCATTCTTTCATATTTAAATATCATTCTTTTGTGCTTTAATATTCAAAGACACTAATCCATATCATGATATGATTAAGTGTACAGCCCTTTATTCATCCCAAATTTGCCAAATTCTGTGACATTCCACATTATACAGTCAATTCCATTTTTATGAGTGGATTCTGTGATTCCTTCATATGGCCCTAATACTTAATTGTATGACTTCAGAAGACTTGGAATATAGAGCGGAGAGTCATTTTTTGGAGCTTGAATGGCAAGAATGTGTGTTCTATCCTCCTGGCACCCAGGAATAGACTTTTGTCCTCTGTAGTGGACATTATATTTTAGTGATTTTCTCATCATACATGTCACAGTTTTAAATCTGGATGTTCTGTAAAGAGCACATTCAGGGCTTTGCAGAGAAACCAAATTTTTAGAGGTTTTCCTATGACAACAACTTGGTCTTTAAATATGACTGAAAATCAAAATTAGCATTCTTATGGAAATATGATAATATTTTGTAATTATCATTCAAATTGGATTAATTTTCAAATTGTTTGTTATAAATCAACATCTCAGGAAATGTTATGGGGTTTATAATCAAAATATGACTTTCTGTTACAAAACAGGGCACTGATTTCATATGTCCACTGTAGAGGACACCAGGACTTAAATCATGTTTATCAGGCATTTTAGGAGACACAACAAGTGAATAGGGAAAGAAATTATATATCAATATTCATATTAATTATTAGATATTACTATGAAAATGTTGCCAATTATTACTCCCATTATTACACTTCTTTTTTCATTGCATGTTGCTCCAAGAACACATTAATAAGCAAATTAGATACGGTGTATAGATGCATTGTATTGAATGGGAAAACCCATGTATGACTATTTTACCCACATGCTGCATAAAGTAAAATGGTCTATCGATTCATTCCGTTCTATCTTTCATAACATAGTTGAGAATCATCTTTATACAAAGTTTGGTTAAAAAAAATCCTGAAGCCTAAAAATTGATTGGTGATTAAAAAAAAAAAAAAAAAAAAATCCCAGTTTTTGCCTATACATGTCATTTCATGTCATTTTATTTTTTAAACAATTTAGTCCTGGTGTCCACTACAGAGGACATAGCATAACAAATGAATATAAATTTTCAAAAATGTTTTTTTTTTTCTCCATTTGTTTCTTATGCTCTAAACAATGTAATGACGTGAAAAAATATTAAAATCAAAAAACTTTTTTTTTGTGTGTGTGTCTCAGGAGACTATGGAAAAATAACAACAAATGTGACCCTGGACCACAAAACCAGCCATAAGTCACACGGGTATATTTGTAGCAATAGCCATCAATACATTGTATGGGTCAAAATTATCAATTTTTCTTTTATGCCAAAAATCATCAGGATATTAAGTAAAGATCATGTTCCATGAAGATATTTTGAGTGGATATGCATTGCTAAGGACTTCATTTGGACAACTTTAAAGGCGATTTTCTCAATGTTTTGATTTTTTTGCACCCTCAGATTCCAGATTTTCAAATAGTTGTATCTCTGCTAAATATTGTCCTATATACATCAATGGAAAGCTTATTTATTCAGCTTTCAGATGATGTATAAATCTCTATTTCATAAAATTTACCCTTATGACTGCTTTTGTGGTCAAGGGTCACAAATGTGTTTTAAATGGTACTAAATTGACAAATTTCATTTTTGGGTGAATTATTCCTTTAAATACTTAAAGGATTAGTTCACTACTTTCACAAAGGAAAAAATTCCTTTAATTTCTTCATAACTTGAATATGGAAGGCGGTCTGGCGGAAGCTAGATATTTTACTTCATAACTTGTTAAAAATTGTTTTTTTTTTTTACACAAACGCATCGCTTCGCTCAGAAGGCCTTTATTAACCACCCTGGAGCCATGAGGAATATGTTTATGATGGATGGATGTAGATGGAGACACTTTCTTCATCTCATACTTGTTTGGTAATGCTTACTGCCATTATAAAGCTCGGATGCGTCAGGATATTTATTAATATTTCTCCAGTTGTGTTCATCAGAAAGAAGAAAGTCATATACACCTAGGATGGCTTGAGGGTGAGTAAAGCTTGGGGTAATTTTCATTTGAAAGTGAACTAATCCTTTAATAATATATAAAAACTCAACATTGAAAATGTACATTGAGACAAAGCTCTTCTGGGCTGCCAGGAGAACAGAAGTCTGATCACCTGGCATGGCAAACTGAAGCACAATAAAGTACTATCAAGTCAAGCAGTTCATTAATCATTGAAATGGAGGTGGTAGGGGAGTGACTTCACTCATTACAAAAGATAGATGGATGGGAGGTTAAAATATTGTTTTCCATCAGCGTAGAGGGACACACTAACACTCGAGTAAGTGAGTCTATTGGCGTTACAAAACTTCTAGGTATTTCATTCCGAGTGGATTTATTAATGTATTATTATTATTATCATTATTAATCATAAATATTTTATACTTACAACATATTACAAAACACTAATGTAAATGAGAAATTTAAAGATCCCAAAATTACAGTTTTGTTATGTCCTCACCCTCATGCAGTTCCCAGTATTAATTTATTTCTTTCATGAAACACAGAAGTCCTTTAAGCAGCTTCTCTATTCAATTAGAATGGATGGTGATTATAAGTGCCAACCTCAAAAAAGTATGACCACATCACTTCTTCCGCTACACAGTCCTCTGAAGATTTTGTTTAAGGGGGGAAAAAAAAAGAAAAAAAAAACCTTTTATTCCATAACAGTCTCCTCCTCAATATTTGAAACCTTTATGAGATTGGTGGTGCACTTTTGAGTGAATTATTCCTTTAATTTCTGTGTCACTAGTGTCACTAAATAGAATTGCATTGTAACATACGTAATATGTACAGACACACACCTATGTGTGTGTGTGTGTGTGTACTCAACAATGCAGCTTGTCTAATGCTTCAACAGTCTGATTCCCAGTACAAATATTAAAGGTTTTCAGTTTAAAGAGAAGATGCCAGAGGCTTGACTTTAAGCCACGCTACCTTCATTATTTAATCGCTGAATGCATTTTGGACGGCTGTCTAATCTCAACAGTGTCTCCAGTTTTTAAGAGTTCCCGTCACCTGTCAGCTTGCCATCCATGAATTCTGATTTAGAGCCAGCAGGGCGATGGCAGTTCAGGCACTCTGCGCAATTCAGAGCTGTCCTTAGATCCGTCACATTAAAAGTGTCCTCGCCAGACTCCACGCAACAGACTGCGCTGCACTATCTGTTAAACAAAATGTGGCAGCCAAACTTGCAGCCAGGATGGCGGTAGTCCAGGAGGAAGTAGACTACAGGGGGCATGTGATTGACGGCTGTTTTGGGGTCAGTGCGACAGACTGTTTTGTATGAACCTTGTGATTCACAAACGTGCACTAACCTGTCAAGTGAGAAGGACACGCAACAATGACGGCTTTACAAGTGACTGTGCCTGCAGAAGTCGTAACTTTTATGTTCTCTGAATCCTGTAAGTGAAAAACATATTAGAATTGATTAAAAGACTGAATCAGACTGTGTGAGGTTTAGACTGACTGAAATGGCAAGGACACGGACACATTGTGGCTGCTGAAACTGTAGCTAACAAAATAACAGAATTGTTACATGAACTCTATTGATCCCGATGGAGAAATACATGGTATTAAGTATTTGGAGAATACATACTCCACACACACAAATCTAGAACTCAGTCAACAGGGAGGCATGTCACCTTTATTTCTATAGTATTTTACACAATACAGACTGTTTCAAAGCAGCTTCATGGTAAAAAACATTCAATGATGCAAAATTCATCAAACTTCATCATAGGAGACAAATTCAAATTCTGCTGTAAGGAAGCTCTAACGGTGCATTCACAAGGGGCTTAACGCTTCTCATTTACTTTGAATGGGTGACGTCATACGTTGCCAAACTGAATTGTGGGTTCCATTGCGTCGCATCACTGGCATTGCTTGCGGCAGAAGTTGAAAAATTGTCAACTTTTCAAGCGCCAAAGCTGGCGTCAGCCAATCAGATCGCCTTATGCACACACCCTTGTGCAGACGCTAGCCAATTGTGCTCATGCAACACTGGAAAGTAATGTGATTGGCTGTTGTCACTATGACAGTCGTGTCAACACCATGCTTCAGACACGCCCTCTGTCAAAGCATCGACGCCCCGTGTGAATGCAGCGTAAGGCTACATTCACACTGTCATTCCAAAATCCGAATATTTTTGTATTCAATTGGAATCTGATCTAAATTACTGACTGTCCACACTGTGTATCGCAACGGTTTAGATCTGATTTTTGAGTTCCATGCCACTCTTTAGTTTCCGGAATATCTGCATTGGCTATAACTACTTCACCGTTAGTCCGATTGACTTGAAAATTGGCATGCAGTGTCTTTGTTCGAGATACCATGATACCATGATTGTCTATGAGGACATTGACATATCTCAAAAAACATGGCTGCCATCAGCCAATGAATTTTAGGCTATCACACAAGGTTATCGGAGTCGAATCGGAACGAAACTCGCTGGGCCTGTTTGAGTTACGGCCCTAGAGGCCTGTGAGAAAAACAAAAGAAATCGGCCACTGGGGGGCACCTTCGCGTTTTTCATCCACGTAAAGGATCGTGTATCGCGCAATTTTTCACACACGCCCACAACATTCTTACCACATGGTAGAACTCCTCACTCTGAGCAACTTTGCCTCTAGTACTGCCTCTGTACATCGAATCGTTCATTAAATATTGGAGATTATTTCAAAAACCAACTTTGGCGAACTAGTCCTAGGTTTTTGGCTCAACCTCAATAACTGTTAAAAAGCTTTAACAACTATATATTCCCTATGGTAAATTGCCTGTTTTTACTGTAAATGGTCTTTTCCATCTATGATCGAGATTGTTACAGGCTTGCTAAATAAAACATAAAACCTTTTTAATGCATGTGCTTGAAGGCCTTAAAGCGCTTGAACCCTAATAATTGCTGCCTGCAGCTATATTTATGAATGGAATAGTTCAATATAAAATATTTAAATATTATAAACTGACTGATGAAGTAAAACCATAACATGAGATTTAGAAATAATTCAGAAACACTTTATTTAAAGTTTAATTCACCTACAAGTTGTATTTAATATCAATCAACTGGAGGCAGTTCATCTAAAAGTTGAGTTTGTTTTGTTTACTATATTTATCAATGTAGTTTACCAAATAAAAGAAAAATAAATCAAACATGGTCAAGTACTTTTCATTTCTAAAGTATTTGAGTTTATTTATTATATAAAGCCCTTTTGTTGATTTTCCAGAATAACTGCATATATAAATAACTATATTGTGAAATACAGTAGTCAACATTTGAAGTGGATCAAAAGCTAAAACCTTCTTCTTAGGACAATTTAGTTCTTAGGACAACTTTGATGAACCTTTCTGATGCACTTCAAATGTTGACTACTGTATATCGTTACCATCAAATAAAATTAGTCATACCTTGAAAATAGAATTTTGGTCATACCGCCCACCCCTAACATTGTGTGATAAAGTCACATAAGCCATGCAAAATCCAATTAAAACGGTCAGACTGAAACAGATTTCCAGACATGCGATTTGAATAAGATTTCAAATCACATATGAATGTAGCTCAAAACAGGTTTGTGTGATTTTTTTGCCGTTCACACTTGCTAAATGAGATCAGATTCCAAATGGATATGCACAAAAAAAAAAAAAAGAAGGTTTTGGGTTAACAGTCTGAACAAGGCTTAAAGACCATAGCGACACTATTCAACTCAAGTCAGTTCAGTTCGATAACTGTGTAAAGTTAATCATTTATGAAACAAGTTCAATTCAGATATACGCAGCTTTAGGACAATAGTGCTGTAATTCATTATTAAATTTTTTTTTATTTTCATATTATTAATATGGGCCACTGTCACAAGTCTCGTTCAGACTCTCAGTCCAAATCCGAAATTTTGTGCATATCCGATTAAAATCTGATCAGATTTATCAAGTGTGAACGGCAAAAAAAAAACAAAAAAAAATCACAAATGCGAATTTTTACAAATCCGTTTCGAGCTACATTCATGTATGGTTAGAAATCCTATTCAAATCGCACTTCCAGAAATACGTTTCAGTCTGACTGCTCTGATCGGATTTCGCGTGGTTTATGTCTCACACCACATAAAATATAAATGTCACATGCTGTTTATAGGAAACATGCTGAAAGTCGCTACAGAAACAAGACTGTGTTGTTGCAAAGTGCATGACAAGAAGAAAATGACAATAATACGAACACATTCTGAAACCGGCAGAGACAACAGCATGTAATAAAGCCGCTCATACCAGCCTCCCACATTTCTGCCGCTGTCTCATAAGACACAATCCAGCATGGCGGCTAAACATTGTCATGTTGTAAATAAGACAACATCTGTACTGCAAACCAGTCCACGTTGTTGTTGTTGGCATATACCTACCAATGCAAAGTCATTGCCATAGAAAACAATTGACAATGGGACACACAAATCTGATTTGAACAGCTGCGATACACAATGTAGACAGTCAATAGTTTTAAATCAGATTCCAATCGGATACACAAATAATCAGATTTGGACTGACAGTGTGAACGTAGCCATAAAGCTATCCCAAACAGATCTCACTGCTGGCCAGATTGAAATATAAATGAATACCAACTATTACAGTATGTACAACCCCCAAAGGTGCTGCAGATAGAAATATGAGTGCTGCAGTACCTTTTATAGATACAGTAACTGTAAAGGAGACCAGCTACCACACTCAAATAGAAGGCAAAACACATGGGCAGATCATCACAAAGGACATTCATGAACGTTATCCTGGGCTATGGGACAAGGGGGGCACATTTAAACATGTCTTTACACTGCTGGGACCCACATACATTCAGCATTTTGCCTGGGCTCTGGAAATTCAAGATTTGGCTCTTCATACTGTAATACATGCAACTGACAAGAAGCTTTTACTGATGGATCTATTCATATTTGTTAATGAAGTTATACCTACACTGCAGTTCAAACGTTTGGGGTAAGTGTGATTTTTTTTTTTTTAAGAAATTAATTTTATTTATACTTTTTTTCAGCAAAGATGCATTCAATTGATTGACACAGACATTTATAATGTTACAAAATTCTATTTATTTAATAAATGCTGTTATTTTGAACTTTCTATGCATTAAAGAATTCCACAAAAATATTAACTGTTTTTAACATTGATAATAATGTTTCTTGTGCACCAAATCAGCATATTAGAATGATTTCTGAAGGATCATGTGACACTAACTAGAGTAATAATTCTGAAAGTTCAGCTTTGACATCATACATTTTAGAATAGGAATAGAAAGCTTTTTAAATTGTAATAATATTTCACAAAACATTTTTACTTTTTACGTATATTTATTCAACTTTTTTCACTATTTCTATTGTAATTTTGAACAAATAAATGATACCTTCGGTAATGTATGTTCATAGTTGAAAAATATATGTAGGAACCAACATCACATTTACTCAGGCTGTATCTTCATACATATGACACAAGACTTCTAAAAGCTAGACGTGCTATCATGCTAACTTCTTCAAAACTCTTATTTGCTCATTTTCTGAAAAAAAAAAACGCCCTAACTGTGCTTTTTTCTGTTTACAGAGCCACAGATGTGTGATTTCCCTGAGGACCTATTTTAGTGAAATCTCATACATGGCAGAAAAGTAAAAAAATAAATAAAAAATAAAAGAAATAATTACTACAACACCTTTAAATATTATATGTGACACTAATAAAAGTCAGTTTTGATTGTACAAGTAACCAACTATATTCAGATAATCAAAAAATGTGCCCACGTTGCAGGCCAGACTTGAACCTATGTTACCCACATGAGCACCACTGCTCAATCTTCCCAGAGTTCCCTTGTGCTATACGGTGCCCACTTCATGTCATAGCTCTAACACTGATAGTAGTCAATGAGTTCATTTTAAAAAACAGTGGGGGTGAGTAAAACTTTCTACTCAGGCATGTCGATGTAACACCATTAAGATGGCTAATGGATTTTACCTCTCTATGTGTGAGAGCAACATTATAAGCTAATCCCCTGACGTGAGGCTTTCAAAAGATTTTGTGTCACCAATTCTCAAATGAGAACGATCTAATGGAGTGGATTTGATTTAGGTTATCTAAATATTTTAGTCATGACAAGCACTTCAGTATACAACAGTTCATTATAAAGAAATGGAAAGGAAGAGGCAGTACAAAACAAACTAAAAAAAAGGGGGGAAAAACGAGAAAAGCACACAGCAGTACCCATGTCTTGGTATCTGAATAGTATCTCGTTTAAAGGAATGGAACTTATCACTCGCACCGCTGGTGGAGAAATGCTCGTTATCTCTATGTCAACCTTGCACTGATGGAGTCGTTACCTGACATATGGTCGTTACGGCGGCACCCAGCCGAACCCGCTCTGCTCCGATCTGCTCCACCAGCTTCTTTGACAGCTGCTGAGTGCCGCCCTGTGGAGAGAGATGGGCATCACACTAGGGTCAATCACACCTGCTGTTCTCAATGCACAAAAAACACAACACCACCTCCTTACAGATGTCTGTGTTATGCCACAATGCTCCACTGGGCTTCTCCTCTGCCACAAATTGTGTTCAAAATGTCTGGTGTGCAAAAACGTGTCATGATACCGTGATAGATCTGTTTTGTTTTATGAGCCTACCAATTGCATTGCCTGTGTGCTATAGGGAATACAGTATGCATCGTAATAGTATGCAGTGCTTTATGGTTAGGAGGGTAAAGTAAGACCTAATCTGGTAGAGAGATAAATGCGACAGTCAGTGCTGATAGAAAGTAGGTAAAAGAGGACCAGGAGATTAAAGCTTTCCAAAATGAGCCGTTTTTTACCCTTTCACCTAAATCAACTGTGATATCTGATACTATAGTGTAGTTCCAAGCTAACTCACACTATACAACCACTTGGGAGTTCCTTTCAATGTTGATATTTTAACTATATATATATATATATATATATATATATATATACAACCTGAATTCCGGAAAAGTTGGGACGTTTTTTAAATTTAAATAAAAAAATAAAAAATAAAAGACTTTCAAATCACATGAGCCAACATTTTATTCACAATAGAACATAGATAACAAATGTTTAAACTGAGAAATGTTACAATTTTATGCACAAAATTAGCTCATTTCAAATTTGATGCCTGCTACAGGTCTCAAAAAAGTTGGCACAGGGGCAACAAATGGCTGAAAAAGCAAGAAATTTTGAAAAGTTAATTGATATCAGGTCTGTAACAGAATTAGCTATAAAAGGGATGTCTTAGAGAGGCAGAGTCTCTCAGAAATAAAGATGGACAGAGCTGTGAAAGAGTGCATAAAAAGATTGTGGAATACTTTAAAAACAATGTTCCTCAACATCAAATTGCAAAGGCATTGCAAATCTCATCATCTACAGTGCATAACATCATCAAAAGATTCAGAGAAACTGGAGAAATCTCTGTGCGTAAGGGACAAGGCCAAAGACCTTTATTGGATGCCCGTGGTCTTCGGGCCCTCAGATGACACTGCATCACTCATCGGCATGATTGTGTAAATGGGCCCAGGAATACTTCCAGAAACCAACACAAACACAATCCGCCGTGCCATCTGCAGATGACAACTAAAGCTCTATCATGCAAAAAGGAAGCCATATGTGAACATGGTCCAAAAGCGCCGTTGTGTCCTGTGGGCCAAGGCTCATTTAAAATGGACTGTTTCAAAGTGGAAAACTGTTCTATGGTCAGACGAGTCCTAATTTGACACTCTTGTTGGAAATCACGGATGTCGTGTCCTCCAGGCTAAAAAGGAGGGAGACCTTCCAGCGTGTTACCAGCGTTCGGTTCAAAAGCCAGCATCTCTGATGGTATGGGGTGCATAAGTACATACAGTATGGGCAGCTTGCATGTTTTGGAAGGCACTATGAATGCTGAAAGGTATATAAAGGTTTTAGAGCAACATTAAATGAAAAATACATCAAAGACAACCACGAACTCTTCAGCAGCTGGAAACCTATATCTGGCAAGAATGGGACCAAATTCCAACACCAAAACTCCAGAAACTCATAACCTCGATGCCCACACGTCTTCAAACTGTTTTGAAAAGAAGAGATGCTACACCATGGTAAACATGCCCCCGTCCCAACTATTTTGAGACCTGTAGCAGGCATCAAATTTGAAATGAGCTCATTTTGTGCATAAAATTGTAAAATTTCTCAGTTTAAACACTTGTTATGTTATCTATGTTCTATTGTGAATAAAATATTGGCTCATGTGATTTGAAAGTGTTTTAGTTTTCATTTTATTCAAATTTAAAAAAAAAAACGTCCAAACTCCAAATTCAGGTTGTATATATATATATATTTATTTTTATTTTTTTTTTTAAACCTTATATCGTTGGTGCTTTTGGGGGCAGCCATGGTCTAATGATTAGAGAGTCAGACTGGTAACGTGAAGGTTGTGGGTTCTATTCTCAATACTGGCAGGAAATGACTGAGGTGCCCTTGAGCAAGGCACCTAACCTCCGATCGCTCCCCAGGCGCCACAGCAAATATGGCTGCCCACTGCTCCAGGTGTGTGTGTCCACAGTTTACAGTGTGTGTGTGTGTGAGTGTGTGAGTGTGTGTGTGTGTGTGTGTGTTCACTACACACTCTTCCTAATGTGTGTGCACTAACTTATGGGTTAAATGCAGAGGACAAATTTTGAGTATGGGTTACCATACTTGACCTTCACATGCAACTTTCCCTTTCATATTCTGATTTAACACAAAAGTAGACTTCTGTTACAAAGTCTTTCATACAAAAACAATCCATAATGACCACATCAATACATCCATAAATCTCCCAAAAAACATAAAAATCCCCATAAGAACCATAAAATACAAATACACATTCAAAAATCGCAGACTGATGTTGAAAATTCAGTCTATATCTAACTCTTTTTATAATTATTTCATGGTATTTTTCATACTTTGTGGAGCTTGATAGGCCTTCACTATATCACTATGTTGTTATATTACAAGAACTGTGTTTACTTTTGTGTTCTGTGGAAGGAAACAAGCCATATGTGCATGAGAGTAAATCAATACAAAATTCTTTTTTTTTTTTTGCTGAAAATGACAAAACTAATTTTTTCCTTTAAAAGCTGTTGGTATTACAAACGCTGTGCTTTTAAACAATGACTGGCCTCTTTAGGATCTGAAACTGTGCTTATATTGTTAAATAACAATGCAGATAGTGAGAATTATCTCTGTCACATCTCTGCATTGTTCATCCACCTTATCGCTCTCCCTCACCTTGACTTTGAACTCCTGACCCGAGCCAGGTGTGGTCTCCAGGAGGCGTAGGGTGCCCCCTGCTGCAGCGGAGTACATGAGAAAGTAGAGGAAGGAGACCTGAGAGGGTTCTAGTCCGAACACGATACGGCTACACAAGGATATCTCCTCTTTTATCTCTGTAGGGCGCACAGGGACAGATAGATAAGTTATCGACAAATGTCAAAGGGCTGTTTTGCACAATGCAGTGAACTAAACATGCAACAAATGCACAATGCTCACGTGTGGACCAGATATGTTTTTCCATGAAGGAGTAAAGCGTCATGCTGTCATAGAGCTCGGCATTAGGAGAACTCATTGGGTCTTCAACTGATATGGTCTTAGTGAGACGGTCAATCTAGGAGATATACACATAATCCACTTGAAAAAAGCATGCTTTTAATACACCAGTGAGGGCCGCACGATATACTAAAATAAAATCAATATCATGATATGGCTTAGTGTGATTGCCAAATCGGCTGTGGTTTAAGTAAATATATGTGCTACCCTTTTCAGAGTGAAGTGTAACATTTAAGACACTTGTAGTTCATGATACAGTGTTACTGTGAATCAAGCTGCTCTGAGTCGCCGTAAGCTGCACATGTGTAAATGAACATACACGTTGAAAGCAGCAGCCAGAAAAACTTCAAAATAAAAGTTGATGGTATACCATTTGAGTAATTAAGCCATAGATATTTTTTATAGTAATTGTACAGTATTTTTTATTATTATTACAATATATTTCTTGTTTTGCTTAATATATTTAATAAGAATCACAATAAAATCATAATTATTATTAAATTAAAGTCACTTGAATTGGTCAAAAACACCCCAAATATTCTAGAATTATTCACTCTCTCCAGGATTTTTCCTGAATTAATAATATTTTGGCAGCTGCCAAAATGAATCTTTGTCCCACCAAAGATTTATTTAATCATTTAATGTGATGATACCTGCCATTCTGCAGTACTGGTACCCGCTGCTGGCTGCTTTAAAATGCTACTGTGAGTGTTTGTGTAAGCCTTCTGTGAAAAGCGTAAAAGGTTTCTATTTACATTCTGTTTTTGCAGCGATGAGCTTTGTAGCCTATCACAGACATATCTGTTGAGCGTGTGAATGCAATGGCCAATCAGAGGTGTTTAAGTTATTAGTCAGAATCCGCTCAACACGGCAGAGTTTTTGTTCAGTGCAAGTTCTGTAAGCTTGTGAATCCATTCATTATAACCAATAAAGTATAAACACAATGGGCCAGATTTACTAAATGGAGCAAATTAGCGTGAGAGCGCAATTCCACAAATGCGCTGATGGGAGTGGCAAGTTTTGCGCGTGATCTACTGCTGACGCGCAAATTAAAGAACACAGATGCAGTCAAATCATTTATATACAGTAATGACCAACACAATCTACCAAGAGCAGTGCAAATTAGCGTTGGGTTGCAAATAAGCAGAGCTGAGCAAATGAAAAATAACATGGCTTGGCAAACAATATGTTCGGATTACGTCTTCCTCTGGCATTCCAAAGAAATTAATACGAGTGGAAAATATTTTCTCCCTTCTACCACGCACTCTCTGTTCTCTGCGGTGTCTCCTCCTAGCAGCAACAATTGCAGCCATGTCGCAAAATGGGTTAAGACATGTTTTTGGGGGCGTTAAATAATGGCGCAAATACCAGTAAACTGACTAGCGCAAACATTAGTAAATCGCGTTGCATGATTCATTTAAATTTCTCTCCTCCCATAAATTCTGAAAGGGAAACTCTTACAAATGCATATGCAATAAGGTCAGCCTCAAAAACAACTCAGTCCACGCCTTTTCAGCACTAATTTTGCACTGCGTCTTTAGTAAATCCAGACAGTAGTTTTTTAACGCCAATAGAGGGTTTGCGCTGGCTCAAGCTGTTAGTAAATCTGGCCCATTGACAATAAGAGATTCACTGCACAGCGTCATTGATTATAACGGGTTTGCGCAGGAGTGCAGCTTTGTGTACCTTGCATTGTAATTTACAGCTTCAGTTATTATAATGGCAATGATCTTTGCTAACTTTCTGTATATAATATATATTTTACTACAAATTGCAAAGTTTCTGGATTGACAACTGCACCATTGGACGGAACAAAATTTGATACTGCATGTCAAATGATCTGTGCATTAGGTCTCGGAGTGTAAATGCAATAATGACAGACATACCACTTTTTTCTATGTAATGTGTTACTTTGTTGTTCATTTTATTACTAGCTTTTCAAATCAGTCACTCTGTGACTTCTGACATATAGATTTTACATATTTTTAAATATAAAATAGTTCTAAGCACTTTGTTTTATTATCTGTCCTGACATTGATTATTTTTTTCATTTCATGAATCAATAGGATGAGATGAGTTAATATTATGAACTGTTTATTTGCATTTATTTTGCATTTATTGTCAGTACTGGGCTCGCAGTTCATTTACTGTATTGTGTGTGTGTGGATGACCATGTTCGTCTACCACTACTGAAGGCCATTTTTGACCCAGGAAAAACCCTGATTTCCAAATAGAGCTATTCAAGTCATCTGTTGAAACTCAATATTTTTCATCATAATATACTATATATTGCAGAAAATCCAAATAACTCAGTAACAGGTTTTTTTTTTTTCGTGCAGCCCTAACACCAGCAACACATTTCTATCCTCATAGTTGAGCTTAAAACTAGCATGATGTCAAAAATTACCAAGAGATCAGAGAAAAACATTAATCCACTCAGTACTCTTTGGAATAGCAGCTAAAAAGCTTTCATACATCTATACAGGTCTGAGCAATCTAAAAGATTTATTGCATATGCTCATGGCTGAACGTATAAGGAAAATATGCATCTTAAATACCGCATGGAACCAAAGTCCATTCATCCATTAAGATATGAAATAATGGCTATTAGCCACATTCTACTACTCAATAAAAAAATAATTATTCTATTGTGGACTGGCACTTTTTCAGATGAGATCGTTCTGTTTCTCCTACCCGCCACAGAATCTGGATGAAGTCCAGCAGGATCAGCGGGGAGTATGATGGGATGCTAGAAGTATATGTTTTGATTTTAGCATGCGGACCACCCGTGTGATGCACCTTCTTGCCCTCTGTGTATTGTGGAAAGACCTCCACACCAAGCTCTTGAATAAGCTCCATGACGTGGGTCTGCGAGCTACAGGAAATGAAAATCAAGAAAATTGCTAGTAACCATGTTTCTGCACACATTCGGATGTCTAAAGGCGGAAAATCAGCTTTTGTGTAATTGGATGAAAATTCTGCTTGCCCTCGCCGAATGCGAAGGCTTTCACAGCCCCAGGCAACAGCTGTTTATTGATCTCTGTGGACTCTGAGAGTAGCTTAGGGTATTTTTCTCTTTTGTGATGTTCCAGTTATCACAAAAATAAATAAATAAAACAAATAAATAAACTATAGGGAAACCGGAGCTAGTTGTCACATGGACTATATTTCAGTCAGTAACTATGAGGTTTTGAATCAAATGCCCAATTATTGCACAAATATGTGTTGTTTCAAAACCCTGTTAAATTACAAATAAATTCATGCTGTATTTGCTGGGTAACAAGCAAATAACAAAATACAACCACACTAAACATTCCATCAAGAGTTGATTTCATAATAAAGGTAGTAATAAAGGCTCAGTCTCATAAATGTCATGTGTTTTAAGTGTATACATTTTATTATTACAATATTTAAGCAAATAGATTGATTTTAGCCAGCTAAATGTAATTCCCACTCGCACTCATACCTACAGACAATTTAGTGCCTCCAAATCACCAATCCTGCATATCTTTGGATTGTGGGGGAAATCGGAGCACCAGAAGGAAACCCAAGCAAAAGGGAGGAGAACATGCATGAGTGGATTTGTAGTGATTTCTTTTGTGCTGTCTTGTTATTTGGTGCAAGTATGGAAGCCTATTTTCACCACATACAAAATAGATAAATAAATCATGCTTTGGTAAATCTTAATTATGACATGAAAAGTCGTAATTATGACATAAAAAGTCGAAATTATAAGATAAATTTGAAATTATGACAAGTCATAATTATGAGATAAAAAATCAAAATTATGATAAAAAGTCGAAATTATGACGTTTATGTCATAATTATGACGTTTGTCAAAATTTTGAATTTTAAGTCATAATTTCGACTTTTCATCTCATAAATATATGCCTTAATTTCAACTTTTTTAATATTTTCGACTTTTCATCTCATATGCCTTAATTTCGACGTTTTATATCATAATTTTGACTTTCTATCAAAATTACTACTTTTCATCACATAAATTTAATTTGGTATTTCATAATGACTTTATATGTCAAAATTACGTTTTTTTTTTACCTTATGTGAGTGTGAGACTCATTCTCACCTCTCCTCACGCCAAATTGTCTACTATGCATACAGTGACATTAAAACCCTTACTTGAAAAATGCAATAATCATCATCACCACTGGGGCTGGGCGAAAAAAATCGATTTTTCGATTAAACGTTTTATAAAATGTGGTCGATACGATATCGATTTTTCCGTATTTATTACCGCAAACACTATACATAATATCTGATTGACGTTAATCTTATTACTAGTCTTCACCACTAGATGGCATCCTTGGGTGGTGATGTCATTCATTTAGTGAACGTGGCGGATGCATATAGTTTTAGCTGGTCTCAAATATAATCAAGAATTGTTAAATTTCATTGGTAATGTGGTATCTAAAATATTGGGTGTCATAACCTTATTTATTACAATATAGGTAGGCTATACATGGGTCAAAAACAACAAAAACAAAAACTATTTTATTCATTTACTATTTTTTTTTTTTTTTTTTTTTTTTTGTGGTGGGGCCAGTGAAAATGTATTGAATTCATTGAATAAAAAAATCGAGAATCGAATCGAATTGAGACATCTGAAAAAATACCCAGCCCTAACCACCACCACCACTACCATGTACAGCTTACCTGGACACCCACTGCCCCCCCATGTCCCACTGGTCAACGCCATTCGCAGCTGGTAGGTCTTCACTTACAGTTCTTCCCCCGACACGGTCTGTATGCAGAAAATAGAAAACAAGCAAATATGAAATGCTCTTGTTTAGCATAGCTATGCAAGTGGACTGCAGACATATGCAAGTAGAGTTCATTAAAGAGAATATCCAAGAAAAAAGTATGTTTTCATGCGAGCGACACACCTCTGGCCTCCAAAACCAACACGCTGAGTTGTGCGTTTCTCTTTTGCAGCCTGCGAGCCGCGCTGAGTCCAGACAGGCCCGCGCCAACTACAACTACGTCAAACTGATCTTCACTCATTCCTGCAGCGGGTTGATCAAATAGCTCGAGAAGATGTGTTGCACAGGCGAATATAACACCTCGATTATCCCACAGCAAAACCAAGGAAGGTGAAAGTTCGGCTTTATGATCCACACTTGTTGCTTTCAATGAACTTACTTGGCACTTTGCCCTGATAAAGCGGATCGCTGTCTGCAGTGGGACACCGGAAGATATTAAGACCTCCCACTTGTGTTTAAACTGATTATTCTCTCAGTTCTACTCTATTCTCTCTATTTGGATTTATCCCCCAAAAAAGTAGGCTATGTGGATAGCCTACTTTGTTTATTCACATTTAAAAAATGAATGTAATTGCATTAGACAACAAAATATCATACTAAATGGCATTTGGCAAATAATGTAAACTGAAATGTTTGTGTAAACAGAAAATAAACCAAACAAATATTAACAACAACAATATGAAACAGTACAGAATATCAAACCATTGTTTTGGCCAACAGAAACTGTAATGAACACTCAGATAATAATGTTCAAAAACTGCTCCTTTAAGGGTACAACGATTTTTGTTTTTGTTTTTCTGACAGTGAATAAATTGTATAAATGTGTAATATTTAAAATGCATGTAGCTTTATCATGTTAAATAATAATTTGAGCATAAGATCCCATAATTAGTTGGTTTAGACATGAAGAACATTTGTTAACAAATGTAGTTCTATGTACATTAAAAAAATAAGTAAATAAATAGGATTTAGCGTTTCATGGAAATCTACCCCATATGCACAGCAGGTCATGAAGCAAAAGTTGTGATCTCATTCTCATGTGCTATTGAGAAAACATGAGTGCTCATATTTACTATAATATTTGCCATAATGTATGCATTGTTTATCAATGGATAGTCTACTAACCTTTGAACTTTGAACAGCATAACTCAAATGCTTAGAATTGGATTAACTGTAAAAACAGTTTTGTCTTGTTTATTTGTATTTGTTTAGGAAACATTTCTTTTCCCAACAGTCTTTCTGAATTGCATAACTGCCATCTGTTGACTATCGCAGTCTCACATGTGAAGCTGGAGCAGCTGCTAAATGTCTTAAATGTAAGTAATCATTCTCAGTTTCATTTATGTTAATGGTTCTCATAGTCAAGCATGTGTATTTCTTAAAGATAAGGTTGCAGTGGCCTATTCATGAAGGTGTGTGGAGCCTTACTGTTCATTGTAAAGGAACCACTTTTAGATGGACTTTCACTGCATGTTAGCTTGGTGAAAATGCACTGTGCATAGCAAGAAAAAAAAAAAGTTGTTTATTTGTAAACACAGTTGCATTAAAACAAATGCCCGTTCCAATCATTTATTATTCTGTCCTTTGTTTTTCTGAGTGGAGTAACCAGTTGTCACCTGAGACCAGTCTCTGTGGACCACATTACCATGGCACCACCTTCACTTGATACCAGAAGTGACTTGTTGTCTCACAGTGGAGTCATTCAGAAGATGACGTGCATGAGGACTAAAGCACAGAGATGAACTGGCACTCCATCTGTAAGTTTATGTATAATTCCATTTTATCTATGTTTTCATGGCCTATTTTCCTGCTCAGATAAATGTTCACGCAGAGGAACCAGTTGTTCCGGTCGATCAGCATAAAAGCAACCAAAATGTTGTGTTGTATAATGCATGGTACTGGAAAGATTTTGGTGAACAATGAGGTTACAGGCTCTCAAAATAGTGTAGGAGGAAGAATATAGTGTGTTACAAAAAGAAAAACAACAAATGTGTTTTTTTTTTCCCACTCTCAGCAGGGAAGTAGATAAGAAACTTTTCGCTTTGGGATTGTGAGTAAAAATATCTTCTGGTCACAACAGGTGAGTATATTTTACTTTTTGCTACAGTATAATATTTTCCAGGTTTTGCATTCTATTTTTTTCTGTTTATATGTATGATAATCATATACTACCATTGAATTTCTTTATAACAAGCTAGGAATTAGTAATTCTGAGTAATTTTGTGGACATTCACTAGTAAAGTGACTGTAACATATAGTCCATTGAAGGCAAGCTGAAGTGAACCCAAGTGCAGTAATATTTAACAATGGTGACAGAATAAACAGAATCAAACGAGGACTTGACTTGAACTTAACGTGACTTGACTAGAAAAGACTTGGACATGAACAGGGGAATCACATGACATAACAAGGAACATGACAAAATTAGGAACATAGCTATGACGATTACAAAATAAAAGACATAAAAACCTAAAAGTGATCCAAAACCCAAAACTAAATGTGACAGTGGCACATATTTTGATGCTTAAAAATGTAATAAAATAGTTGTTAACATTAGTTAACTGCATTAGTTTACATGAACTAACAATGAAAAAAATATTTTTATTCATAAACATTAACAAAGATAAATACTGTAACAAATGTCTTGCTTATTTTTAGTTAATGTTAGTTAATGCATAAACTGATGCTAATTAATGGGAGATTATTGAAAGGTGTTACCAAAATATCAGACAGAATGAGTTACTGGTGTAAAAATTACCATCCTTTTGCAGTCTCTTTTCATTTCTAGGCTTAGCATGTGTCTTAAAAACTTCAGTCAGCTGAATGGGAGGAAGTGGCACAAAAAAGTGTGTCCAAACATGAATGCACAAAATCTCTGCTGCAACACAAGGTACTGTGTGTTACCATTGAAAGTTTAAAATATGATACCCAGCAAGACATGCTCATTATCTCCCTCATAGTTTCTTTCAGTCATGCTCCTCTCTTCTAGCTTTCACTCTCTTTTAACTTTCATCTCTCACAGATATCTAAAATGGCCTTGTGTTAGACGAACAAGTTTGTCCCCGTCGTCCTCATTTATGATATTGACTGCGCTCGCCGTGTTTCTCAAAGCAAGTAAGTTTCTTCACAAAGAACTTGAATTCCAGCACAAGACCAGGTAATTTGACATTCTGCTCAAAACTCTGCTCAAAGTTCCTCAATTAGGCCTGAAAGTTTTCCTTCATCCAAGTCATGGGTGTATGATGGGATTTATTCACAATGCATCTGGACGAAATCCAGATTTTAGTCATTTGGAGAGTTTCATTATATGAGCCCATATGAATCATTCATGAGGGAGCACAAGGATGGAACTTCAGTATGAAACCAGGAATTTTGGAATTACAGTCTAATTGAAAATAATCATCCTTAGACTATGAATGATAAAAGCTGAATGACCTAGAAAGAACAGAATAATTAAAAAGACTAGTTATGCTCATAACTTATTTCATGTTCAGCTTGGTTTGAAGCTTCAATATATCATAGTTAAAAGAAAAATGTCTTATAGATTGTTGACCAAAATGCTATATTTACAGTCTGAATACATTTGTAGTCAGTGTGTAGATCTAAAATAAGAGTTTTCATTTTCAGTCCATGAATTTAATCTGAAATTAGAATAGTAGTTTCCAAATTATGTGTAAAATAAAGTCATGTTCTACAAACATTACACAGAGTCATACCTAGAATATGAAGTTTGGAAGTATTGTGTGCTATGTTTATAACAAGTTGCTAAATAAGGTCTAAAACTACCACAAAGCTGTAACCTTGTTATATGGATATATAGTTATATAATCATATGTGAGGTCTGGCTATGTATAATATGTGCCCGTTTCTGTCACATAAGAAAAACAAAATCATGCTTTGGTCAGTTATAATTAAAACATAAAAAGCCGAGATTCCAAGTTAAAATTATAATAAAAGTCATTATGACAAAATTCAAAATTATGTCAAATTTATGAAAATAAAAATGTATTATATTATTATAAATATATTATATTGATTTTTTTATATCATAATTATGACTTTTTATTTTATTGTTTTGACTTTCTCATAATTATGACTTTTTGTCATAATTCTGATTTTGTCATTATTATGATTTTTGTCATAATTTTGACTTGTCGTGATTATGACTTTTTATCTAATCTTTCAATTTTTATCTCATAATTCCAACTTTTATGTCTTAATAATGACTTTTTATCTCATAATTATGACTAGTTATGATTGACTATCTCATCTTTCAATTTTTATCTCATAATTATGACTTAGTATCTCATAATTTTGACTTTTTATCTCATAATTATGATTTACCAAAACATGTTTTTTTTTTCTTACGTAGCAGAAATGGGTTTTCATATATAACAAAACATGAAAGTTTCTTCAAGTAATGTTAACCACAGCCTTATGTTACTCATAAATAAAAATACTGTTGTAAAATCCCATTCAAAATGAAGAGAAATCAATATCGATTATCCTTCTAGACTGGCATAGTCATTGACTTCATGACTAAACATCTCTTCAGAGAATTTTGCAAGTAGATGCACATCAATCTTTTGCCAAACTTTTGCAGATGTGACAGGAGCGATGAAAGTGACCTCCAGTGGACCACAGACTATGCAGATGGCTCAAGGGGAACCTGTTACACTAGACTGCACCTACACGTCAGGTCCAGCAGACATTGGCGAGCTTGACATTGAGTGGTCAGTTGTCAGTCCAGACACCACAAAAAAAGACCAGATGGTGCGTAAGGCGATCTGTCACTGCTTATATCAGTGAAATGACAAATCCGTCTACCTAGGCACTGCTTTGACCAGACTCTTACTGATGATTTATGTATGTGTTGAAAAACAACTATCAACTTTAATTGATATTTACATTCGTTGTCTATTAGATCATATCATATACAGGTGGAAGGAGATATACCCATGGTGACCCTGCTTTAATGAAAGGTGTGGACTTCACAGCTGTAGACCCATCCCAGGGAGATGCATCTCTGTCTATCACCTCGCTGATGGTCAGCCATGCTGGAACGTATCAGTGCAAAGTTAAAAAGGCACCTGGGGTGGACAGTCGGAAAATATCGTTGATTGTGATGGGTAATGTCATGTATTTGAATACTACACAGAGTGTTTCTATGAAGGATCTTTAAAGGGTTAGTTCACCCAAAAATGAAAATAATGTCATTTATTACATAATAATGTCATGTGACTACAGTGGTTCTACCTTAATGTTATGAAGCGACGAGAATACTTTTTGTGTGCCAAAAAAACAAAATAATGACTTTTCAACAATATCTAGTGATGGCCGATTTCTAAACACTTTTGTTTCGAATCAGTGGTTCGGATCACGTGTCAAACTGCTGAAATCATGTGACTTTGGTGCTCTGAACCACTGATTCGAAACAAAAGATTCGAAGCAGTGTTTTGAAATCAGCCATCACTAGATATTGCTGAAAAGTTATTTTGTTTTTTTTGGTGCACAAAAAGTATTCTCGATGCTTTATAATATTAAGGTAGAACCCTGTACTCACTTTCATCAAAAATATCTTAATTTGTGTTCCAAAGATGAACGAAGGTAGAACGACATGGGGGTGAGTAATAAATGACATTATTTTCATTTTCGGGTGAACTAACCCTTTAAAGAATGCATGAAACAGAAGTTGCTGCCATATTTTCTTCCCTATTATGACATAAATCTGAGTGAAACAGCTTCTCGAGCAAGACAAAATGTAGGGCAGGACTTGATTTTGTCCATGTGGAATTGATTGGATGGTTGTGGTTTGCTATTAGTTGATCTCATGTGAGTGACAGGTTGCCCCGCCCTCACGTCAGTAAACACATCATCAGAGAAGAGATGTCACTGCAAAAGGGAGGGGAAGTTATTTTGATTAAAGATTACAAGGAAAAAACCAATTTATGGGATTATGGATAATGGATATAGCAACTTAAAGCAACTTCATTCATTATCCATAATCCCTACATTAAAATCATATTAAATTACATCAAATATGATTCATCAGGCATCCAAGGAACATTTATTTGTACATCTTTCATTCATCATTATATTGCATTGCAGTATGTTTTGCCCCCAACAATAAAAAAAATTAAAAACTAAGCATTTAAATATAATCTTGCATGCACATGTTATTGGGAGATATAGAGTGACAACTGATATTTATATGCATTTTATCTAAGTAGTCTGCTATACTGTTATAAAGATCTCATGGATTTATATTTCAGAATTTCATCTTACTTTTTGGCCATAAACATCAGCATATGCACCAAATTGCATGTTTATGCTTTGGGCCTCTAAATAAAACGGTGTTTTTTACTCCTTGAGTATGAACTCCATATTCTCATTTCATAGCCTAATGTATAAGCCATAAAAGCCTGATAAAAGCCTATCAAATATAATACTCAAGAAAGTCACATATGCAAACTTAAAAAAAAAAAAAAAAAAAATGCTCTAAAACCTCAATAAACTGTTCCATTACTGAGAATTACAGTTTTCTTACTAGTAGCCTATTTCATTTCATCATGATTAAGAAATCCCGACCAGTGGTGCATTTCCCGAAGCCAAAATTGTTCAAGTTCCGTTGTTACCAACACAACTGGTATGAATTCATATGAATTCAACAGTCCGACACAGCAACAAAGGGCTCAACCAATGGTGTGACTTTGGGGGCGGAGCTATTGGTTGGTTTGACCCAGAGCATGGCTTGACCAATAGAAGTGGGGAGAAGTGTTCAGGCAACCTC
Organism: Hypophthalmichthys nobilis; assembly: GCA_037950665.1. Lineage (NCBI taxonomy): Eukaryota > Metazoa > Chordata > Actinopteri > Cypriniformes > Xenocyprididae > Hypophthalmichthys > Hypophthalmichthys nobilis. Next base: position 17,996,900 of record CM075476.1, on the reverse strand, counting down.
TTTGTAAATGTTTTATGTAAAAGCAGAAATGGTATTTTATTTTTATTTATTTATTTATTTATTTTTACCTATAACAAAAGTTATTTTTTTATGCACCATTTCTCAGCAGTGTTTTTGGCTCCCTACAGAATTGCAAAATGCAATAATTCAAACAGTCTTGAATTTGTAAGGGTGAATTATAGGCTAACAGTGTTTTGACTCTCTGTGTGGTAGTGAAGCCGTCCGTGCCGAAGTGTTGGGTTGATGGTGGTGAAGCCGTGGGTGAGGCAGCATCTCTCCGCTGCAGATCGGATCAAGGCTCCGCACCTCTGCTGTATTCATGGAGGAGAGAGAGCGGAGGTCCCATTCCTCCAGACGCCATTCAGAGTTAGTGCTACCTCTGGTGGTAATGTATTGTAATGACATGCTGCTTCTCCATCAGTGATTCTAAACCACAGACTGTAAACAGTTTTGACTCCCCAAAACAGTATGCAAACCATCACTTTGATAGCTAATATAGGTATTTTATTTTGATATATAAACTATGGCTTTTGCAGAAGAATGTGGAGCCTATACAATTTACCATATGGATTATATAACTTACTTGTTTATTTATTTATTTATGCACAATACACTCTTAAAAATAAAGGTTCTTTATTGGCATTGATGGTTCTATAAAGAATTATTTTTGAAAAGTTTTTAAAATTTTTAAAATGCAAGAGTGAAGTGATGATATATAGATATCTTACTGTATATAAGAAATTAATTGCAAGCGCTGTTAATGTGTTTTAAGTAAATTAATTGGTAATAAAAGCAAATTAGATTATTTGAAATACAAAGCATTGAAGAGATTTATAGTTTTTGTATGAAATAATTTAATTGTCATCGAAATTCAACAAGGATGATTCATGAACTAAGTTGTTTATATAGACAGTGTAAAGACTGTGTGTATATATGTAGAGAGAGAGAGAGAGCAATATATTTGTATTTAAGAAAGTGAATAGCAAACTGTCATTTATTTTATTCACAGTGATTTACACAATTACAAATTACTCTAGATCAATTATTTCTGTATGAAAGTAATTATAATTAACTCTAAAAGAAAACAAAATATAGATTAAAAAAAAAAAAAATTACATAATTTTCCAACTGAGACACAAATGTCTACAAAGGGAAATTTTGTCCATTATATCTAATTTCTGTGGAGGCTTTAGTACTTGAAAAATTTATTTGTATTTATATTAACATTTCTACAGAGGAGGAAAAGAACCCCACAGATTTATTTTAATGAATGAGATTTTATGCATGGTTTTTTTTTTTTTCTCTATACATTAGACTCCCTCACAGGAGAACTTCTAATCAGTAACCACTCTGTAAGCCACTCCGGATTCTATTCCTGCGAAGTTTCCAATGCTGTTGGGAAAGAGAGCTGTCGGCTTAACCTTCAAGCTGTGAAGCGTAAGTGAGCGTCACTCCAGTGCTCATCAGACCAGAGATTTGATGCTAACTGATTATTCATAATCATCAATATTAATAATCGTAATCTTTCACAGCTCCTAACAGAGCAGGGGTCATCACAGGCACTGTTGTTGGATGTTTACTGCTCATCATAATCGTCCTGCTCATTATATGGCTTCTCGTCTTCAAATGTAACTGGAATCGTCAGGAGAAAGAGTTCTCCAATGAGATTAGGTGATATCAACCCCTTCATTTTTCTCCATGAATCCCTCCATTTCCTTCAATCACGTGAAATTTGATGATGATAACAAGACATTCGGGCTTTGATGTCTTTGATAAACAGCTTTTGTTTTCTTTCTGTCTTTAAAGAGAGGATGCCCCTGCACCTGAGAGCCGTCCTGCCAGCCGAATCTCCAGCTTCCGTTCAGGTGTGGCCTACAGCCAGGTGGGCCATACCCAAACTGAGCATTCACCCTCCACTAACACCAGCTACAGCACTGCAAAGTATGACAGCAGATTTGGCTATGCTGTATGAGAAGTCATACTTTTGTTACTGAAGATTGTCATTGTACACTATGTATCTATTTGCCCTCTAGTGGTTAAAAAACAAAACTGCATGCATTTTGGGGAAGAACATTGTTTAGGCTGTGCTTCGCTCTGCGTGACTCTGCGGGTGAATATGACCCTTCACAATATATAATGCGTTACAGTGAACTCTGTTAGAGAGATAAAAATCTCGTCCTGGGGGGTAAAAACCACATTCCAGGGGGTTCCGTTTGCACCCAGAGTAGCCAGAGCTTTTCTCTATTTACAGATATGATGAGACATGAAAGGGCAAGTGTCGTATGTACGGAATTTCCATCCCACTTGTTCTAAAACATGACAAAAATGCATTTTGGAAGAAGGATTGATGATGTATTGACTTATTGTTTTATTTTTATTTTTTATCATAGTGGACCTTTAATAAAAGAGGTGAGCTTTTATTTAACTCTTAGAAGAAAAGGTTAATTCTAGCTTCCGACGGTCGTCCGCCGGAAGCTAGTTATTTGAATTTATACAATTTTAAATATGGAGATTTTTCTTAGAAAAAGCATTGCTTTGCTTCAAAATGCCTTTATTACCCCACTGGAGCCGTATGGATTACTTTGATTATGGATGGATGCATTTTTGTTTTTTTAAATGTGGGCCCCCATTCACTACCATTATAAACCTTGGAGGACTAAGGATGTTTTTAAATATATCTCTGATTGTGTTGGTCTGAAAGAAGACAGTCATATACACCTAGGATGGCTTGAGGGTGAGTAAATCATGGGATAATTTTCATTTTTGGGTGAACTATCCCTTTAAAATTGAGTCATGAATCCTAGGGTTCTCTATTAGATCCCCATTTCTTTTCTAAGAGTGTTGATTTGATCATGTTGCAAGATACAATATGAAATCAAAATGTTATGTCTTGTAATTGTGTATTGATGCAGAACCAGATCTCATGTAAGATGATATTGACAGCTCTTAACAAGGCCTAAATTCAATATTTTTGTAAGGAGCATCCATTATTGATTTGTTTGTTTTTGTTAAGATTATGTAAATAAATGTGTCAGTTGCATGTTTTTTATGAGATTTGAATGTTTATGTTAATGACAAAAATGTAATTAAAAAGTAATTTGAATGTAATGATAGAAAGAAATTGAATTCTCTTTATTCTTGTTTTTTTATTTGATAAAAATTGTTTGTTTTGCTGTTGTTTTGTCTCTACTTATTTGTCTTAAAGATAGTTCTTTTTATTTATTTATTTATTTTTTTACAAGAAGGATTTCATTTCTTTGTTTTTGCCCATAAAAATAGTTGTTTTCTTCAGCAGTTCTGTTAGTACTCTTATTTGTAGAGATTATACTGAAAGGCTAATGTTGTTGTAAACGTTTTAAACTGAATTTTAAACAATTACTTGTATGTTGAATTTGCAATAACATTGTATAAAATGAAGGTCCTTTTTTTTGACAAATAACATAGATATTAACATTTTTAAACATCAAAATTTCTTGTTAAAATATGAATGATGAAAAATCTGAAGTGTATTTTTAAGCTGTTGACTTTTTAAAATATTTTATGTAGTATATAAATTAATATGCAGACACAAACACCAGTTGTTTCATCATTTTACAATAATTATTAAAAGAATAATTTAAACTAATTTTACATGAAGTTCAGTATAGGGTCTGAGACTAGATTGAAAATCTGGGCTTTAAAATAGATTTTAAATCTGGAAGTGTTTTAGACAATGGACCGGTTTCACAGACAGGGCTTAGTCTAAGCCAGGATTAGGACTTGGTTCAATTAAGGCATTTAAATCCTTTTTATAAATGTTCACAAGGATAAAAACATTACTGGTGTGCATATTGAGACAAAACAATGGCACTGAACTATTTTAAGATATATCAGTGCAAGCTGCTTTCAGTTAAAACAGCTCAAATACTCATTTTAGTCTAGGACTAGCTTAAGCCTTGTCTGTGAAACCAGGGGAATATGTCTTAGAAATAAATATTTAATATTCTACAATTTTGGGACAATGAGCATGAGAGCTTTGTAGATGGTTGTTCTTGCTTCCACTGAAGCACAAAATGTTCTTTGGATCATTTTCAAATCATGTTGGAGAACGTTTAAAAAGGTTCATGCAGCTTAAGTGTTGTTATCACTAAAGCAAACGAGGAACATAAATATATAATTTTTCATAATTTTCAGTTCAACTTTTTACTCGCATTATTCTAGTAATATATTCCGATTTCTAGAGAAATGTAAGGAATACAATACTGTCCTGGGTTATCGTGTCAACCACTCATACACCTCTAGAGGGCGTCAGCGTCTACTGCGTCGATTTTGAAAAGGGGAGGGGGGAGAGAAACACATAGCACTATTGCGCATGTGCAGCAGTGTTATCACGCTTCTCTTCCAGACCAGTAGTGATTTTTGTGTAGTATACAGTCATCATGAAGGCTCTTAGGGGAATGGTGAGCGGAGCCGTGAGCGAAATATCATCTGCGGTTACCGGGAGCAAACACGTCGCCGTTCGGGAAAATGTCCTTGCCGTGACTCGTGACTACATTTCTCAGCCGAGATTGAGTGAGTGTCCAGTGCTGACTACGAAGGGCCCTTACAAACAGAAACCCACTAGAGCGATAAAATGATGTGTGTGGCGCAACGAATGAATGACGTGATTTGTATTTACACTGAATCGGCTAATCATCATGTTATTTTCAACTGCAGGCATATAACATTCTAACATTTCTGACGTTGTCCATCTATGATCCATATATGCAGTCTGGTAAATCTAGGGTCAGTTTATTAACTAAAGGGTATATTCCCTGTTCATGCATATGTATATATATATATATATATTTTTTTTTACCTCGAATTGCAAGATCTAAAAAATAATAATAATTAATGATTGGTTGTATTTTTCTTCACGTATTGTTAATAAATCAACCTGATGCAGGATTTCAGTTGATGCATGTAGGATATGCGTCGTGATGGAGTGGCAAGCCGTTTCAGCATTTAGACTATTTTTATTTCTAGTTATTTTTCATTACTTACCGAATGACATACATAAACTATTACCTGAATAGTTGCCAGTAACAACTGGAATACATATTAGTTTAAGTGAATAGTCGATATCTGAACCACAGATCCCCATTGAATTCACTGACAAAAAATTGTACAATGTTACCAGTAACAATAAAACAGATACTAGTCCGTGTTCTGTAAAACAGGTTGCATTGATTCGCTTCTGGTTCAAGTATTTTGTATGTGCTTCATTAATTATAGAGCTGGTTTACTCAAAATACCTTCAAAATAAACAAAAATGAACATTTTTGTCGATAACTGACTGTTCCACCAATCAGCAATCAGTGCCGATTAATCGGCAAAACTGGTGAATCGGTCGACCTCTAATAATCACAATTATTTGAAATAACATGACATGACAGACTTACTGGTTACTATTTGTTTCTTTACTAAAAATTACTAAGATATAAGTTGTGAGGAATATTGTTAAATTGGCATGCCATAGATGGCCGCATCATCAAATGCATTGATGATGTCACAACATGCAAGGGGCTTTAAAAAAAAAAAAAATTCATGTAAATTGGAAAAAGGTGCAACACTCACTCAAAGTTGGAATTTAAAAATTAAATTCAAACATGTTCATCCTTTACTCATATTTAAATTGTTTTAGTTAAAATTATCTCTTTAATTCTATCTCTTTAGGTATCTCTAAATTATCTCTTAAATATGAATAATGTTAGGTTAGACATCTAAGGAATCGTGACCTTTAATTTTCTTATTTTAAGTATGTCTGTTATTTATTTATGTTATTTATGTTTTTTATATAGTATAAATGACATTCTCATTCTTTTTCTTTATTTTTCTTTTTAAGACACTTTGACCATAACATGATGTCATGTTTTATCAGGTGATGTTTTATTTTTTACTGTATTTATTTTCCTTAATCCAGTACAGATGCTTACAGATTTCATGTAATTAAGACAAAACCCTTATGCTGAATTTGCGTGACTTAGTTGTGTTTGTAATTTGATCTAGACTACAAAAATATTTTGTGACATTCATGTTTATTTATTGTGTGCACAGCATATAAAACCGTGGCTGGTGTTAATGGACCCCTTGTGATTTTGGATCAAGTGAAGGTATTGGATTTCTGTATTATGTATAAATATTGCTATTCATCTGATTTTATTGTGTTTTCGCAACAGTGCATCCGAATGTAGACTTTTCACTTGACTACTTCTCCTCGTAATGTTTTTATATAGAAGTCATGATTCTACGTACATAGACAGTCAGTGATTGGTTTATCTATATTTTATATTGTTTTGTCTATAAAATTATATAACTTTACAGATTTTACACCAGTAAATGTTTTATTTCTACTTCTATACTTGTGTGTGTGTGTCTCTTTCAAAAAGTAATGATGACAGACCACTACTATTACTAATATGTTCATTATTGTATTATAATCGTGCATCCATAAGCCAAAGGAAACATCAGCTAATTTGTTTGGAAAGTACTCTCTGGATTACATTGATGTTTTTGATGCAATGTTAACTAGTTACCTGGTGCAGTTTCCCAGGTATGCTGAGATTGTCCATCTGACTCTCCCTGATGGTACCAAGAGAAGTGGACAAGTGCTGGAGGTTACAGGCTCCAAAGCTGTGGTTCAGGTCAGGGAATAAGACCTTCTGAAATACACATTTTCTTCCCCCCCAATTTTGTAATCTGATCAGTAGCTTCTCTCATTATTTCATTTTTAGGTGTTTGAGGGAACATCTGGTATTGATGCCAAAAAAACCACGTGTGAATTTACAGGGGACATTTTGCGTACACCAGTGTCAGAGGATATGCTGGGTAACAATAAAAAAAGAGACATACTGAAGCTGTTTGATGTTTTTAATTATGTGTATTTGGTAAAACTAGAAGTCTATTACAGGTCGTGTGTTCAACGGATCAGGAAAGCCGATTGATCGAGGGCCTGCAGTGCTGGCAGAGGACTACTTGGACATCATGGGTACATTTCAATGTGGCTTTGTGATGCGCCACATAAGCTGTTATGCTCACAAATTGCCATCATTGCCTTTTTTATAATCATGATATATGTACCATCCAATTCCCTCATGCTTCTTGCAGGTCAGCCGATTAATCCTCAGTGCCGTATTTATCCTGAGGAGATGATCCAGACTGGCATCTCTGCCATTGATGGCATGAACAGTATTGCCAGAGGTCAAAAAATTCCCATTTTCTCTGCGGCTGGTCTACCCCACAACGAGGTGAGGCTGCTGTCAGTTCATCTTCTTTGGGGTGATTCTTGAAAGAAATGAATACTTTTATACAGCAAGGATGCATTAAATATATTAAAGTGACAGTAAATACATTTATATTGTTACAAAAGATTTTCATTTCAAATAAATTATTTCAAATTTCATTTCTCTTTTCAACTTTCTATTTATCAAACAATCCTGAAAAAAAATATATATTGATATTTTGTCTCTTAAATACTGCACTCTTGCACACATCTTAACACATTTTTACATTTAATCATTTAGCAGACACTTTTATCTAAAGCGACTTACAAATGAGGAGAACAATAGAGGAAATCAAACCAACAATAAGGAAACAATATGCAAATGCTGTGACTAGTCCCAGTTAGTCTAGCACAGTACACGTTGCAAGGTTGTTGTTTTTTTTATTATTTTTTTTATAGATAGAATAGTAAGTATTAGTATTAATGGGTCAAGTGTTGACAAAAAAGATGCGTATTCAGCAGTATCTTGAAAATGGCTAAAAATTCAACAGCTCGGGTTGAATTAGGCAGGTCATTCCACCAGCTTGGAACAGTCAAGGTAAAGGTCTGTGAAAGTGATTGTGTGCCTCTTTTTGTGCCACAAGGTGCCATTCACTTGCAGAACGCAAGCTTCTGAAGGGCATGTAGTCTGAAGTAGTGAGTTTGGGTATAGGGGTGCAGAGCCAGTGGTTGTTCTGTAGGCAAACATTAATGCCACTTTTTAAAACAAAGTTAACGATGTTTCAGATGGAATGGCAAGTGTAAACGCATAAATCGGATATGGGTCACAATTGAACGAATGTGTAAACGGACAGATATATCGGATATAGGCAACAAATCAGAAATGGGAATCAAGACCTGCAGTGTAAATGAGGCCTTAGATATGTGGTCTTAAATCTGATATAGGTCAGATGTTTTGCAATGCGACCTCACTGCAACTAGTGCAAAATTCGTCACAATTCTGCGCTCATGGGAGTCACTTCAAAGATTTTACATACTCGAAGATATCAAGACAGTTGTGAAAGGTAGTCAGTGGAAGGGCAGTGATGTGTCAGAACTTTTAAGTATTACAGTGATAGCGCGATATACAAGCAAAACATGAGGCCTCGTATCATAAATGTTTAAAAAAAACTGCTCTCTTTTTGTCATATCCTCGTCTTTGTTTTTTCTATTGTCTGTGCATAAATTCGCTGGCTTCCATGGCAGATCACACTAGGGCAGTTGGACTTGTAGCCCAAAGGTTGCAGGTTTGAGTCTCAGTACCGGCAGGAATTGTCGGTGGGGGGAGTGAATGTACAGCACTATCTTCCACTCTCAATACCACGACTGAGGTGAGACCCTTGAGCAAGGCATCCACCCCCAGGCGCCGCAGCAAAAATTGGCTGCCCACTGCTCTGGATGTGTGTTCACGGCGTGTGTGTTTGTTCACTGCTCACTGCTGTGTGTGTGCACTGGGATGGGATAAAATTCAGAATATGGGACACCATATTTGGCTACATGTCACATCACTTTTTTTCGAAAAAATACAGTAAATGCTTAATTAATTACTTTAATGTTTTCCGTGTTTACTTTTGTATTACAGCATGCTGCGTGATGTCTTTTTATCGTTCTTTTGTGCATGCGGGTCAGTTCAGGACCATGATCTGTTCACACTAGACCACACTGAACAGCTATACAAAAAAATCAGATCTGAGCTATAAATCGCAATTAAGCACTACGGCTCACAGTGTGAATGTAGTTTTAGTATCTAGTGATGAAAACAGATTGGGGGAGGAAGTGTGGATGAGACCGAAGCGTATAGGCAGGAGGGTGAGAGTGAGCATAGGTTATGCCAGAAGGTGACCTGTGGAGGAGTGCGTGTTGTGTCATGAGCCAGGTTGAGGTTAAGAGTGAGGAGGAAATAATCTGAGGTGTGCAGTGGAGTAACCAAGGTATGATCAGTAGAGCGTGTAAATTGTAGCATCTGGACCAATCAGACAAAAACAAATTATTTGTTAATTATAACAAATAATCCATAATATCCCTCACCCTACAAGCAAACCATTTTCTGAACCACCCCCAAAACTGCTGAATTTCAAACAATGCTATAACTTCTTGCTTCTGCTTCAGCTCTCTTTCTCTTGGTAAACTGTATGCATGTATGTGTGTGTATGTTAGAGTAGTTTAAGTGTTTAGTTAATAGTAGGGATGCACCAATGTATCGGCTGCCAATATGTATCGGCCAATTTTTGCTCAATTTACAAACATCGGCATATCGGCTATAGCAGGAAAAAGGCCGATATAACAAACCAATGGTTTATAAATTAACTGCGTGAAGGCACTGAGCTGTATAATGACTGTTGCGTAATCCCAGCGCTGCTGTCTGTGCTTTAATGCTAATCAAATAACAAAAGATCGCACACTATTCTTGACTAAATAACTTTTGTAGCTTTCATAAGTGTAGCGGACCCCATCCGAATGATGACCAAACCTTTTACTGATGTTTTATAAAGTTCATTGCGTCCGTTTTCACTCCAAACAAATCACCACAAAAGCTAAACATTAGAGAGCACAAGAAGTGTGCATTAAACTCTCTCTCTCTCTCTCTCTCCATTGCATTATCATAAACATACAGCGAATTACTCAAAACACTTATTACAACTAACAGTTAACAATACATACAGATCTTATGCCTTTTCAGGGGATGCTTCATAAACAGACAAACTTTAAATCTGCAAAATAACTCTGAAGAACCGCAGGCTCTCCGTACACTAGAACACCCGTCAAAATAAGAGTCCCGCCTTAGTAAAGGAGATAGTGCAGATCTCATACATATTTAAACTTACAAAAAATATTTAAAATGTATACAAAAACAAATTAGAAGATTAATCACAATAAAGTCTGTTACAATAAAGAAGGATTAATATGTATTTAATTTATACAGTTAAGAATATGCAGTGCTATTTTACATTTGTTTACTTTATTTCTGTACCTGAAAACTATTAAACCTACCTAAAAAAGCACTGTTTATTTCATATGTATCTTTGTTCTGTTGTCTTTATGTAGGCCTGCTGAATGTTAAATGGATCCAATCCATGTTCATTAAAAATAATTTGATGATGCAGCAATAAACCTGCTAGTATATTTTAATGCAGGTGCTTATTTAAAACATGATCAAAATACTATCTGTTTTGAAATTTCAAATAAGAGAGGAAGTGACAAATATCGGTATCTGTATCGGCCAATAATTGTTTGTTAATATCGGTATCAGCCCCAAAAAATCATATCGGTGCATCCCTAGTTAATAGACTAGTCTTGTTCATGTCACACGTAAAGTTGTTTGTGGTTCATGCTCATATACTGGAGTCCCTAATCATGCAGATTTTGGCTACATGCTCTGAGTAGTACTGTATAGTAAGAAATTATTTCCCATACCCCGGAAATGAACATTTCTTAGAATTAATAAACAATTAACACTGAGTGTTCACTAGACAAACAGGTTGATTGTAATATAAATTTTACTACATTAAGTTAATTCTATTAATTGATCCAAATATTTATAATTAATTAAGTCCAGTTGGTTACCTGATTTGTGAGTGGCTGCAGTAGATACTCGTTTGCGGTCAAATGAGGCAAGCAGAGAGTGGAAGTCAGCAGCCTGAGGTTTTTCTAGGTGGATGTTGAAGGTGGATGTTACTCTGGTAGTACTCAGAGGAGTACCATCCTCAGGGAAGGATGAGAGTAACACATCCATCTCCTCTAAGAAGTTACCTACAGTTTTGGTAGTGTCCACTGGTCTTATCCAGGTCTCTGTCAGGGCAAAACCTGAAAGATTAGTGATAGATGTAATGAAGTCTGCTTTGTTTACAGCTGACGGGACCAATAGGAAAAGAAAATTATGTACTAGAGGACATAGGGAAACTATGCAAGTTATTAGGATGCCTCCAACGTGTGATGCAATTTAGGAGTGTTAGTGGGGATTTGAAAGCACATAGTGAAGACAGGTCACAAAAACCAAAAGATGAGAACAAGCTGTATAAAAGAGGAAGGAAAGAAAAAAGCAATACTCAAGTGCCTTGTCAGTGTCCTTGCTCGGTGGACTCGCGCAGGTAGACTTGCTGGTCTTTACATTCTTTGGTCTTCAGACAATGAGGTCTTCCCACGAGAGCTGTCTGGTATACTAACCAATTATATAGCTGTCATTATTGAATTCAGCTGATCACGCCTTAGTATTTAACAGAACCACTCAACATGGCACGAGAACAAATGCGACCTCAGCACAAGTGCGTTTACCTCATTAAAACACAGTAAACAACACGTTTCCTAACAATGACAACTGTGCTAAAATCAAATGATAAAAGAAACAATGCTTATTTTAATCTAAGTACATAAGTCTAATGCAGTTACCTAACAATTGAACCTTTATCCTTATTTTTTTTTTTTTGTAATGTGTGTTTTTTTTAGATTGCTGCACAGATCTGTCGTCAGGCAGGATTGGTGAAGAAATCCAAAGATGTGATGGATTACAGTGAGGATAACTTTGCCATTGTGTTTGCTGCCATGGGGGTGAGGAGCACTTCTGATTAAAAGTTTGCAATCTAAATATATGCATCCATACCAGTGGGATATCTTCATGACATTAGTTGTATCTTTAGGTCAACATGGAGACTGCAAGATTTTTTAAGTCTGATTTTGAAGAGAACGGGTCCATGGACAACGTGTGCCTATTTTTAAATTTGGCCAATGATCCCACGTCAGTATTCTTTCAAATATGCTTGTTCACCCAAACATGAAATTCTCTCATTATTTACTCACCCTCATGTCGTTCTAAACTTGTATGTAGCCTTTAAAGCTTCAAAAGATACACACAAGCACCATAAAAACATCCAAAAATGTTGTCCATATGACTTGTGTTCTAAATAATTCCAAGTAGACCAAAACTAAATGAATTAAAGAAGAGTTAAAAGTACAATCTTTCAAAAATGTCATGCAGGTTTGGAACAATGTGAATGTGAGTACATGATAAGACTTTATTTTTATATAAAGATTTTGGTGCAACTTGGACCAAAAAGTTTGATTTACCTGTTGCAGGATTGAACGCATCATCACCCCTCGGCTTGCACTTACCTCAGCTGAGTTTCTGGCTTATCAGTGTGAGAAGCACGTGCTGGTCATATTGACTGACATGAGCTCTTATGCTGAGGCTTTACGAGAGGTACGAGAGGTATAATGTGTGAATTTATGCTGACTGGATTAGTCAGTATAAATTCTGGATTAAGGCTCAACTTGCTACTCATTGCTATACATTAAACTCTATCATTGTCTTTAAGGTCTCTGCTGCTAGAGAAGAGGTTCCTGGTCGACGTGGTTTCCCAGGTTACATGTACACCGATCTGGCCACGATATACGAGAGGGCCGGACGCGTGGAGGGACGCAATGGCTCCATCACCCAAATCCCAATCCTCACTATGCCCAATGATGGTTAGCAACCATCTACCTACTCATCTTTTAATCCTTATATCATCATTGGCTTAATCCTTTAATGGTTTGCTTACTACTATCTGCAGATATTACCCATCCTATTCCGGATTTAACTGGCTACATCACTGAGGGTCAAATTTATGTGGACAGACAGCTTCATAACAGACAGGCAAGTGATGGAAACAAGCTTACACTTTGAACATTAGTTGTATACTTCATCAATAAATCTCATGTGCTGTTTTATACCAACTATTGATATTTCTATGCAGATCTATCCTCCTATCAACGTACTACCTTCTTTGTCTCGATTGATGAAATCAGCCATTGGCGAGGGAATGACACGCAAAGACCACTCAGATGTTTCTAATCAGCTGGTAAATATGAATGAACATACATTACCATTCAGAAGTTTGGGGTTTGTAATTTTTTAAATAAGTCTCTCATGCTCAACAGGACTGCATTTATTTGATCAAAAATCAAAATACAGTAAAACAGTAAAAATTGTGAATTATTATTTACATTTAAAATGCCTGTTTTCTATTTTAATATTATACAATGTAATTTATTCATGTGATGCAAAGCTGAATTTTCTGCATCATTACTCACATGATCCTTTTGAAATCATTCAAACATGCTGATTTGCTGAATGTTGAATGTTTCTGAATTATCAACGTTAAAAACACTGATATAGAAATATTTTGTGAAAAAAGTCTTGAATTTTTATTTTTAATTTTACTTTTGATCAATTTAATGCATCCTTGCTGAATGAAAGTAGTAATTAAATAAACATACTATCCCCAATCATTTGAACGGTAATGTAAATTGTAAAGAAATGAAAAGCATTGGGTTTCTTTCACAAATAACTGTTTGTTTTTTGTTTTGTTTTTTTTTTAATGCATATATTTATTTATCTGATGTTTTGAGTTCATTGTCTATGGACATTTGATTTGTCTGTGACAAAGCTTCTCCTTTTTGCAGTATGCTTGCTATGCTATCGGGAAAGATGTGCAAGCAATGAAGGCTGTAGTTGGGGAAGAAGCACTGACATCAGATGACTTGTTGTACTTGGAGTTCTTACAGAAATTTGAGAAGAACTTTATTTCCCAGGGTAAGTAACAACAGGAGGGCACCTGTGGAATGATGTTAAAATCTTGTCTTAAAGGGATAGTTCACCCAAAAATAAAACATTCTGTCATCATTTACTCACCCTAAGGTTGTTCTAAACCTGTTTGAGTTTCTTTGTTCTGTTGTACACAAAAGAAGATATTCTGAAGAATGTTGATAACCAAACAGTTTCTGGTCCCCATTGACCCATAGTAGTTTTTTTTCATACTATATACAGTGCTCAGCGTAAATGAGTACACCCCCTTTGAAAAGTAACATTTTAAACAATATCTCGATGAACACAAAAACAATTTCCAAAATGTTGATAAGACTAAGTTTTATATAACATCTGTTTAACTTATAACATGAAAGTAAGGTTAATAATATAACTTAGAGAACAAAATTTTCAGTTTTACTCAAATTAGGGTGATGCAAAAATGAGTACACCCACTGAAAGTCTCTGGAGCAAAGCTAAATTTTAGACTACAAATGTCTAATTTAACAAGAATTCAACCACAGATGAGTCTAATTATTCATTACACAGGTGTCCAGCAGACAGTTGACTATAAAAGGGTGTTAAAACCCCTTCCCATTTCATGCTGTCAGCAATGGCAACACATGGAAGAGAAATGTCACAAGACCTGAGAAAGAAAATAATTTCTTTACACCAGAAAGGCAAAGGCTACAAGAAGAACAGCAAAGCTTTACTTATCAGTCAGAATACTGTAGCAAAAAAGGTGCAAAAATTTTAAAAAGATGGAACTGCAACCACCTCACAGAGACGTCCAGGTCATCCACGGAAGTTAACACCTCGACAGGAGCGTCTTCTGATGAGAAGGGTTGAAGAAAATCGGCATGCAAGTTCACTGCAGTTATCTAAAGAAGTAGAAAGCCAAACTGGGGTGACTATTTCCCATGACACAATACGGCGTACACTGCAGAGGAATGGCATGCATGGGTGCCGTCCACGAAAGAAGCCTTTCCTAAAGCCCAGGCACAAAAAAGCCCGCCTAGAGTTTGCCAGGGCCCATGCTGACAAAGATGAAGACTACTGGGACTCTATACTCTGGAGTGATGAGACCAAGATAAATGTTTTTGGAACTGATGGCTTCAAAACTGTATGGCGTCGCAAAGGTGAGGAATACAAAGAAAAATGCATGGTGCCTACAGTGAAACATGGTGGTGGCAGTGACCTTAAATGGGGCTGCATGAGTGCTGCTGGTGTCGGGGAGCTGCATTTCATTGATGGCATCATGAATTCACAGATGTACTGCTCTATACTGAAAGAGAAGATGCTATCACTCCGTGCCCTTGGTCGTCGTGCACTTTTCCAACATGACAGTGATCCTAAACACACATCTAAGGCCACTGTTGGATTTCTGAAGAAGAACAGGGTGAAAGTGATTAAGTGGCCAAGTATGTCTCCTGATCTGAACCCAATCGAACACCTATGGGGAAGAGACAAGTTGAGCATCACTCTCCATCCAGCATCCAGTCTCTAAAAGAGGTCATTCTTGAAGAATGGAAAAAGATAGATGTTGCAGAATGTTGCCAACTTGTTCATTCCATGCCTAGAAGACTTGGTACTGTCATTAAAAATCATGGAGGCCATACAAAGTACTAGATGTAGTAGTTTTTGTTGTGGGGTGTACTCATTTTTGCATCACCCTAATTTGAGTAAAACTGAAAAATGTGTAATCTAAGTTATATTATTATCCTTACTTTCATGTTATAAGTTAAACAGATGTTATATTAAATTTAGTCTAACTATATTTATTACTTTCAAATAAATCTGATTCTTTTTTTTTCATGTTTGCTTATTGGCTCCTCAAGATGTGCTGATATGTGTACCTGCAGTGGTTGCAGACACATGACCAAATGATTATTCCTTGTCAATGGTTTTTCAGCACTGTACAAAGAAACAAAAACTTTAGTTTGTTGTCAGGCATGTTCACCCAGATGAGAATAGCTCCTTAGGAATGCATTGTTTGCATTTAAAATCCCCCCCCCCCCCCCATTATTCAAGTTTGGTGTCAAAGGACAGTTAGAAAGAATAAAAAGAAAGAAAAAAAATAACCGCATACTGTAAATAAAGAATCTTACTGTTTTTTTTTATTTTAAATCAAATGTAATATGATTCCATGAGTGACAATGGGCTGCACTATATATAGCGTCAGAATGAGCCTAACATGTTTTGTATCACAGGTGCATATGAGAATCGAACTGTGTTCGAGACATTGGACATTGGCTGGCAGCTCTTAAGAATCTTCCCCAAAGAGATGCTGAAAAGGATTCCTCAGAGCACTTTGGCTGAGTTTTATCCTCGAGACTCCAAGCATTAGTCTTACTTCTTTCTTTGTTCATTCACTTTGTCTCTCAAGCACCTGTGAATCTGTCTTCTACACTTCTAGATGTTACTCAATCTCTCTGCTCAAATCCAGTACCCTAAGTCTACACTGGTGGATTACAAAGTTGTTTTTCATTGCTGTTATTGCGATTTATTTATAATGTAAGTGTTGCTAAATAGTAAAGCAAATATTGTATGAATATCGTTGCTACATTGCTACATTGCAGTGTGGATGTGTGTGTGTGTGTGTGTGTGTGGCTCTGTGTCAAACAGTGTTCTGACCAAGTGGTATATGATGTAAAGGACAACTTTTAATTTAGACTGCAAAATTTTAGAACAACTGACGAAGCTACTAGTATGCATCACAAAACAGTCTGTTTCTTTATTTCAAAAGCGCCAAGATTAATGTATAATGGCTTAATGTATTCTATGAATTTGTCATCATTATAATGAATTCTGTATCTGTCTACCTTCCCACCCACCCCTACATACATACCTACCTACCTGCCTTCCTAACTTGCCCACCCACCCTCTTACCCCTACCCACCTACCTTCCCAATCACCCAGCCACCCCTACCTATCCACCCACCCACCCCTACCTACCTACCCACCCACCTACCCACCTACCTACCACAGTGGCCCTATCAAATCATAGGAGCAAATAAATCACTGAATAAGATTTTTTTTTTTTTCATGCTTTGTTGTACTGTTATTTTATGTTTTGTATAAAATTGTGTTATGTATAGTTATGTAAGCAATGTATTTATTCTAATTCATGTTGATGCCATAAAAATGCATATATATATATATATATATATATATATATATATATATATATATATATATATATACTGCAGTACAGTGCGTGATAACAAGTGAATAAATAATGAAGTAATTGTTATCCTAATGCATGAACAATATATTGGAAATATGTATGTGACCACTTTCTCCATTAAATAAATCTTGATGTGGTATAAATTAATGATCATGATTAAAGTAATCAAAAATAATAGTACAGCAATGCAAGTCCTGATGGACTGATGTTAATTTTGGTGCAGATGTAACTTGCACAACAGGGTACTAGGGTACTTTACAAAACATACGGTGGTTCTTATTAATTGTGCATACACGTTTTGTAAGATGTATGGTCAAAATTAGTTGTTTTGCTTACCCATTCTCATGTAATTTGCTAAGTCAGACAATAGTAAAAGGTACAGTCTCCACCCAAATCACCATAAACTGAGCTTTGATTTCTGCATGTGCCTGATCCTAAAACATATCTGCCCTGTATATCAGTAATTGTTTCTCTGCAAAGTCTGCATTACATTATGGCAATTTCACAAAACACTTCAGAAAAGTCTTGAAATGATCAGGCACATTTTGTGTAAAGCCAGGTGAACACTGTGCGATTTTGGCCACGATTTGGTCGTCTGAGACAAATTTTGAGAATCCTAAAAGATTCCTGTAATCCTAGGCTAAAATCTGTAGTCTTTGATCGCTAGTTTGACATGTTCACCGACAGCCGATTAATGACCGTTGCGATCAAATTTTTCCTCCGACGAAATTCTGGCAGTGTCAGAAGATTTGGCGCACAGTCCTGCAGTGTGACTTCTCCTAGGACAAACGTCAAATTGTCTTTTTCAAGATAAGCTGTGATCAAAATTACCGCTAGAGATGTCTTTGTTAGCCACCATTTCAGTCCCGTGTGTAATGCAGCTCACTGTCACCGAACATGTGTGGGTTGATGATGTAAAACTCCGGACGAGTTTTCATGCCGTTTTTAACGTGTCTTGACTGTCGTACAGTCTGACATAAATGACAGCTAAGATCCCACAGTGTGACATGAGGATCATGTTTGTACAGTCTGACAAGCAAAAATCGTACAGGACTGTTATAAATCGCACAGTGTGCACCCGGCTTAAGGTGTATGAGAATATCCTAAGTAGACATTACACAGTGAAAGTCTGGATTAATTATCTGCTTTAAAATGTTTAAACAGCAGATGTATCAGAGCCTTCATAAAACAATCATCAATTATCTTTTAACACCCAATTAGTTTCCCAGGTGAAAGATGTTTCATGTAATTAGTTACTTGCTCTAATTGGACTGATGAAGGCCTATAAAATACACTTATCTGCAGCTACATGTATGCTTGGTTTTTTATTTTCTGTGTGGTGGATTGAATGTTTGGGTTTTGGAGTATTCAGGGGTTTTTTTTGTTGGCCATGGATCAAGGGTGGAAAAGGTGAGTTTATTCTTTCAATCTGTATTTGTGAGTGATTCTGTAAATACTAATTTTGCTTTTTAATTTTACTTTTTGCTTGTAGGTTACCCTTGTTGGTAGTCTTTCTGTTTTTGAGTAATGCTTATGGATTTAAAGGTAATATTTCTTCCTTGTTTTGCCAAGGGCTTTTTTTTTTTTTTTTTTTAAATTGTGAGGTTTGTCTACAAAGTTTTTTTTTTTTTTTTTATCTAATTCATAGGTGGAGCTTATTCAAATGCCCATCAGTGGTGGGGTCGACCTTCTGACGATACTTTCTCACCTCGTGCAGTCCAGTCTTCTGTTTCAGAGGTCCCTGTGACTGGGACTTTGCCTGAAGAAGTGGGCTCAAGTTTACTCCCTAACAGACCCCTGAAAAGGTTTAACTTGCTCCAATTTGTAAAAGGTCATGATTCCAGCCACCATGAATCGATGTCCCGTGCCCAAACTGCTCCAAGCACTTCAGTTTTTGCTTCCTTGCCTCTACACTTAAGTGAAAAACATGCAGGCAGTTTGACATTGCTCCAGGGCTCTGGAGCAACAATTACAGATACTGCTAGTGTTTCTACACAAGGCACTTCTGGCCAGTCCACCAGTGATCAGAGCTTCCCTAGTTTGTACATGTCCAGCTCCCAGGAAACCTCTGGTGTTGAAACGGCAGGAGCCACTTTGCCTCTGTTCTCTCAGGAGAGTATCTCTTACAGCAGTTCATCTGCTCCAGGTGCCACTTACACTTCTCAAGGTAGCCCAGTGCCGCTTTCAGAAGGCTCTGGGCAAGCCATCTCACATCAGGATGAAAGCAGTTACAGTGGTTTGTCACAATCTCAAGGTGCCTCTACTCACTATACCCCAGACTCCTATACCAAGCTCAGTTCTTCATCTGTTTCTAGTCAGTCTACCAGTGATCAGAGTACCCCCAGTTTGTATAGTTCTAGCTCTCAGGGTAGTTCTGGCAGGTTGTTGGAAGCTTCTGGCTCTTTCTTTCAAGGGGAAGTGGTAGGGCTTAGCTTTTCTGACTTGTCTCCCCAATCTCAAACCTCCAGTCAACTTCTGCCCTCATCATTGGAGGTCTCTAGCCAGTTTACTAATGGTCAGAGCTCTCCCAGCTTGTTTATAGGTAGCTCTAAGAGCAGTTCCGATTCCCAGTCAACTGGTCCGGCTTCATTTCTAGATACTCAGGGTAGTCTTTCTCACAGCATTTTGTCTACCCAGACTCAGGGTTCTACTTCCACTTCTCAGGGCAGTGCTGGGCCTGAATTGTCTGGAAGTTATAGTGTGTCCCAATCGCTTAACAACTCTAGTCAGTACGCCCCAGGATCCCTGATGTATGGAAAGTTTGGCCCCTTACCTATAAGGGTTTCTAGCCAGTCCACAAGCACCCAAAGCAGTTCTGGCACTCCATTAACTTCCAGTCATTTCCCTGTGCAGGGAGGTAGTAGCTCTACTTCTAGCTTATATCTGAAGCCTCAGGGCACTCTGGGTCTGTATGCCCCTGTGTCATCTACCAAATATGTGAGTGTTCCCTTGCCACAACGTGCTGTTTATAGCCAGGCAACAAGTAGCTCGGGGGCTCAGTTTGGGACCTCTGCTGGTTATGCCTCACAAGGAATGAGTAGCACTTACAGTGGTTCTGTCCAGCCTCAAGGTACCACAATTATGTCTGCCCCTGGGTCTCCATCCTCCTATCCAAGTGTATCACTATCCTCACCCCAAGGTGCTGCCAGTCAGTCTGCTACAGTCCTGGGTTCACGGAAGCAGTTTACCTCTACCTTCACAGGCAGCTCTGCTACAGTCCCGAGTTCACGGAAGCAGTTTGCCTCTAGCTATGGCACCCAGTCAGGGTCCTCTCTGCCACTCGCCCTGCAGGGAAGTGCCAATTATGGTGGATCACTCCAGCCTCAAGGTACCACAGGCCAGTTTGCCCCTGGGTCTCAATCCTCCTATCCAAGTGTATCGCTATCCTCACCCCAAGGTGCTGCCAGTCAGTCTGCTACAGTCCCGAGTTCACAGAAGCAGTTTGCCTCTAGCTATGGCACCCAGTCAGGGTCCTCTCTGCCACTCACCCTGCAGGGAAGTGCAACTTATGGTGGATCACTCCAGCCTCAAGGTACCACAGGCCAGTTTGCCCCTGGGTCTTCACTTCCAAGTATGTCACTATCCTCACCCCAAGGTGCTGCCAGTCAGTCTGCTACAGTCCCGAGTTCACGGAAGCAGTTTGCCTCTACCTTCATAGGCAGCTCTGCTACAGTCCCGAGTTTACGGAAGCAGTTTGCCTCTAGCTATGGCACCCAGTCAGGGTCCTCTCTGCCACTCGCCCTGCAGGGAAGTGCCAATTATGGTGGATCACTCCAGCCTCAAGGTACCACAGGCCAGTTTGCCCCTGGGTCTCAATCCTCCTATCCAAGTGTATCGCTATCCTCACCCCAAGGTGCTGCCAGTCAGTCTGCTACAGTCCCGAGTTCACAGAAGCAGTTTGCCTCTAGCTATGGCACCCAGTCAGGGTCCTCTCTGCCGCTCACCCTGCAGGGAAGTGCAACTTATGGTGGATCACTCCAGCCTCAAGGTACCACAGGCCAGTTTGCCCCTGGGTCTTCACTTCCAAGTATGTCACTATCCTCACCCCAAGGTGCTGCCAGTGAGTCTGCTACAGTCCTGGGTTCACGGAAGCAGTTTACCTCTACCTTCACAGGCAGCTCTGCTACAGTCCCGAGTTCACAGAAGCAGTTTGCCTCTAGCTATGGCACCCAGTCAGGGTCCTCTCTGCCACTCACCCTGCAGGGAAGTGCAACTTATGGTGGATCACTCCAGCCTCAAGGTACCACAGGCCAGTTTGCCCCTGGGTCTTCACTTCCAAGTATGTCACTATCCTCACCCCAAGGTGCTGCCAGTGAGTCCGCTACAGTCCTGGGTTCACGGAAGCAGTTTACCTCTACCTTCACAGGCAGCTCTGCTACAGTCCCGAGTTCACGGAAGCAGTTTGCCTCTAGCTATGGCACCCAGTCAGGGTCCTCTCTGCCACTCACCCTGCAGGGAAGTGCAACTTATGGTGGATCACTCCAGCCTCAAGGTACCACAGGGCAGTTTGCCCCTGGGTCTTCACTTCCAAGTATGTCACTATCCTCACCCCAAGGTGCTGCCAGTCAGTCTGCTACAGTCCCGAGTTCATGGAAGCAGTTTGCCTCTAGCTATGGCACCCAGTCAGGGTCCTCTCTGCCACTCGCCCTGCAGGGAAGTGCTGCTTATGGTGGATCACTTCAGCCTCAAGGTACCACAGGCCAGTTTGCCCCTGGGTCTCAATCCTCCTATCCAAGTGTATCGCTATCCTCACCCCAAGGTGTTGCCAGCCAGCCCAGCCAAGCATTTCTAAGCTCTTCGGTGTCCCAAAGCCAGAAGTCTCAAAGATGGCAGCCTTCACAAGGTATTCAGACCTCAGTTGCCACTGCTTCACAGGGAAGCGATCCATCTCAAAGCTTTCCAATGCAGAGTAGGTTCTCTTCCCAATCATCAGGAGGCCCATCTTCAGGAGACTCTGGATGGCTTGTTTCTGCACAGGGTGGTAGCCCTCATGGTGGCTTTGCTCTCAATTCACGAAGCCCTTTTAACAAGTACAACCCTGGGTCCCATGCATATGCCAAGTTTGCTTCCTCACCCCTAGCTGTTTCTAGCCAGTATACCAGTGATCAGCACTCAAATGGCCTGTATAGCTCAGACACTCTGCAGACTCGAGGTCTCCTTGGTGTAGTTGAAAGATCATCTCAAGCTCCTTTTGACTCTCCAAGCAGTAACCAAATTTCTGAGCGTTTTGTGACATTGCAACGCCCCACAGTTTCCAATCTAGCCCCATCTTTAGGCCTGAGTGCCCCAGCATCTTCTTTGAGTATGCTCTCTGGCATCCCGCAAACTGCACTGGTTCTACGTGAATCTGGGTCAGATGTCCAGCTAAACAACCAAGTGAGCAGCAATTCACAGGCCGATGTGTATACTTCCTTGCAGAAGTTCTCCAGCAACTATGGTGCGCAGAGTGAGCCAGGTGTTTATGGTCAAGGAACGTCTGGTGCTTCAGCGTCTGAGCTCCTGAGTAGCTACGGTTCCATGTACAACCTGAATGTTCCTGCTTCTATACCATCCCATAGTTCTCTCTCAAGCCGCTACTATGTCAAAGGCTAAGGAACTCTAGAAACCTGCCACAATGCAAAGTGATGTCTTCCAGAATTTAAAAGTAATAAATGTTTGAAACAAAGCAGTCTTTCGTGTGTGGGGTGTTTTTTTTTTTTTTTTTTTTTTTTCCCTTAAGTGTGCCAAAGGAGTTAAGTTATTTGCTTGGTCTTTAATGATTTTGTAGGCATTGACTGCTCAAGTAATTTAGGGAAGATTCAAAAGCTGTTATAGTTCAAGCTTGTGCAGTTCAGCTTTTTTTTTTTTTTTTTTTTCTTTAATTATCATGCCATTGAAATGTAATTAAGTGTTAGTATTAATGTAAATTGTCTAAAATGTTTAGAAAATTGATGTAATATACTTAATGGCAAGGGAGAGAAATATATCTATGCATAAAAGTATGTGGTGGATCTTAGTGAAAATTGGTCATCTGTATCTGCCTCAAATTTCTTGACGTTGCAGTACTAATTTCCTTCCAGATAAAGTTTTTTTTTTTTTTTAAATGCTTGTTTGACTTGTAACTTATTACAAGTAATGACACATGACTAAATGATTATACCTTGTCAATGGTTTTTCAGCACTGTACAAAGAAACAAACTTTAGTTTGTCAGACATGTTCACTCAGGTGAGAATAGTTCCTTGGTAATGCATTTAAAATCCCCCCCATTATTCAAGTTTGGTGTGAAAGGTCAAAGAATAAAAAAGAAAATAACCACATACTGCAATAAATCTTTTTTTTTTTTTTTTTTTTTTTTTTTTTTTTTTTTTTTAAATGTAATATGATTCCATGAGTGACAATGGGCTGCGCTATATATAACATCAGAATGAGCCTGTATCACAGGTGCATATGAGAATCGAATTGTGTTCGAGACATTGGACATCTTAATAATCTTCCCCAAAGAGATGCTGAAAAGGATTCCTCAGAGCACTTTGGCTGAGTTTTATCCTCAAGACTCCAAGTATTAGTCTTACTTCTTTCTTTGTTCATTCACTTTGTCTCTCAAGCACTTGTGAATCTGTCTTCTACACTTCTAGATGTTATTCAATCTCTGCTTAAATCCAGTACCCTAAGTCTACACTGGTGGATTACAAAGTTGTTTTTCATTGCTGTTCTTGCGATTTATTTATGTTAGTGTTGCTAAATAGTAAAGCAAATATTGTATGAATATCATTGCTACACTGCAGTGTGGATGTTGTATGTGTGTGTGTGTAGCTCTGTGTCAAACAATGTTTTGACCAAGTGGTATATGATGTAAGGACCAACTTCTTTTTTTAGCCTGCAAGTACACAGTACAATGTAATGTATAATTATGTAAGCAATCTATTTATTCTAATTCATTTTGGTGCCATTAAAATGCATATATATATATATATATACTGCAGTACAATGTGTGATATTAAGTGAATAAATAATAAAGTAATTGTTATCCTAATGCATGAACAATATATTGGAAATATGTATGTGACCACTTTCTCCATTAAATAAATCTTGATGTGGTGTAAATTCATGATCATGATTAAAGTAATCAAATATAATAATGCAGCAATGCAAGTCCTGATGGACTGATGTTAATTTTGGTGCTGATGTAACTTTCACAACAGGGTACTGGGGACTTTACAAAACATAAGGTGGTTCTTATTAATTGTGCATACACGTTTTGTAAGATGTATGGTCAAAATTAGTTGTTTTGCTTAACCATGTTCATGTAATTTGCTAAGTCAGACAATAGTAAAAGGGACAGTCTGCACCCAAATTACCATAAACTGAGCTTTGATTTCTGCATGTGCCTGATCCTAAAACATATCTGCCCTGTATATCAGTAATTGTTTCTCTGCAAAGTCTGCATTACATTATGGCAATTTCACAAAACACTTCAGAAAAGTCTTGAAATGATCAGGCACATTGTGTGTAAAGCCAGGTGAACACTGTGCGATTTTGGCCACGATTTGGTGGTCTGAGACAAATTTTGAGAATCCTAAAAGATTCCTGTAATTCTAGGCTAAAATCTGTAGTCTTTGATCGCTAGTTTGACATGTTCACCGACAGCCGATTAATGACCGTTGCGATCAAATTTTTCCTCAGGCGAAATTCTGGCAGTGTCAGAAGATTTGGCGCACAGTCCTGCAGTGTGACTTCTCCTATGACAAATGTCAAATTGTCTTTTTTAAGACAAGCTGTGATCAAAATTAACGCTAGAGATGTCCTTGTTTGCCACCATTTCAGTCCCGTGTGTAATGCAGCTCACAGTCCCCGAACGTGTGTGGGTTGATGATGTAAAACTCCAGACGAGTTTTCATGCCGTTTTTAACGTGTCTTGACTGTCGTACAGTCTGACATAAATGACAGCTGAGATCCCACAGTGTGACATGAGGATCATGTTTGTACAGTCTGACAAGCAACAATCGTAAAGGACTGTTATAAATCGCACAGTGTGCACCCGGCTTAAGGTGTATGAGAATATCCTAAGTAGACATTACACAGTGAAAGTCTGGATTAATTATCTGCTTTAAAATGTTTAAACAGCAGATGTATCAGAGCCTTCATAAAACAATCATCAATTATCTTTTAACACCCAATTAGTTTCCCAGGTGAAAGATGTTTCATGTAATTAGTTACTTGCTCTAATTGGACTGATGAAGGCCTATAAAATACACTTATCTGCAGCTACATGTATGCTTGGTTTTTTATTTTCTGTGTGGTGGATTGAATATTTGGGTTTTGGAGTATTCAGGGGGTTTTTTTGTTGGCCATGGATCAAGGGTGGAAAAGGTGAGTTTATTCTTTCAATATGTGTTTGTGAATGATTCTGTAAATACTAAATTTGCTTTTTAATTTTACTTTTTGCTTGTAGGTTACCCTTGTTGGTAGTCTTTCTGTTTTTGAGTAGTACTTATGGATTTAAAGGTAACATTTCCTCCTTGTCTTGCCTCTTTTTTTTTTTTTTTTTTTTTTTTTTTTAAATTGTGAGGTTTGTCTACAAAGCCTTTTTTGTCTAATCCACAGGTGGAGCTTATTCAAATGCCCATAAGCAGTGGGGTCAACCTTCTGACAATACTTTCTCACCTCGTGCAGTCCAGTCTTCTGTTTCAGAGGTCCCTGTGGCTGGGACTTTGCCTGAAGTAGGCTCAAGTTTACTCACTAACAGACCCCTGAGAAGGTTTAACTTGCTCCAGTTTGTAAAAGGTCATGATTCCAGCCACCATGAATCGATGTCCCGTGCCCAAACTGCTCCAAGCAGCTCAGTTTTTGCTTCCTTGCCTCTACCCTTAAGTGAAAAGCATGCAGGCAGTTTGACATTGCTCCAGGGCTCTGGAGCAACAATTACAGATACTGCTAGTGTTTCTACACAAGGCACTTCTGGCCAGTCCACCAGAGATCAGAGCTTCCCTAGTTTGTACATGTCCAGCTCCCAGGAAACCTCTGGTGTTGAAATGGCAGAAGCCACTTTGCCTCTGTTCTCTCAGGAGAGTATCTCTTACAGCAGTTCATCTGCTCCAGGTGCCACTTACACTTCTCAAGGTAGCCCAGTGCCGCTTTCAGAAGGCTCTAGGCAAGCCATCTCACATCAGGATGAAAGCGGTTACAGTGGTTTGTCTCAGTCTCAAGGTGCCTCTAGTCATTATACTCCAGACTTCTATACCAAGCTCAGTTCTTCATCTGTTTCTAGTCGGTCTACCAGTGATCAGAGTACCCCCAGTTTATATAGTTCTAGCTCTCAGGGTAGTTCTGGCAGTTTGTTGGAAGCTTCTGGCTCTTTCTTTCAAGGGGAAGTGGTAGGGCTTGGCTTGTCTGGCTTGTCTCCCCAATCTCAAACCTCCAGTCAGCTTCTGCCTTCATCATTGGAGGTCTCTAGCCAGTTTACTAATGGTCAGAGCTCTCCCAGCTTGTTTATAGGTAGCTCTAAGAGCAGTTCCGATTCCCAGTCAACTGGTCCGGCTTCATTTCTAGATACTCAGGGTAGTCTTTCTCACAGCATTTTGTCTACCCAGACTCAGGGTTCTACTTCCACTTCTCAGGGCAGTGCTGGGCCTGAATTGTCTGGAAGTTATAGTGTGTCCCAATCGCTAACAACTCTAGTCAGTACGCCCCAGGATCCCTGATGTATGGAAAGTTTGGCCCCTTACCTATAAGGGTTTCTAGCCAGTCCACAAGCACCCAAAGCAGTTCTGGCACTCCATTAACTTCCAGTCATTTCCCTGTGCAGGGAGGTAGTAGCTCTACTTCTAGCTTATATCTGAAGCCTCAGGGCACTCTGGGTCTGTATGCCCCTGTGTCATCTACCAAATATGTGAGTGTTCCCTTGCCACAACGTGCTGTTTATAGCCAGGCAACAAGTAGCTCGGGGGCTCAGTTTGGGACCTCTGCTGGTTATGCCTCACAAGGAATGAGTAGCACTTACAGTGGTTCTGTCCAGCCTCAAGGTACCACAATTATGTCTGCCCCTGGGTCTCCATCCTCCTATCCAAGTGTATCACTATCCTCACCCCAAGGTGCTGCCAGTCAGTCTGCTACAGTCCCAAGTTCACAGAAGCAGTTTACCTCTAGCTATGGCACCCAGTCAGGGTCCTCACTGCCACTCACCCTACAGGGAAGTGCCAATTATGGTGGATTACTCCAGCCTCAAGGTACCACACGTCAGTTTGCCCCTGGGTCTCCATCCTCCTATCCAAGTGTATCGCTGTCCTCGCCCCAAGGTGCTGCCAGTCAGTCTGCTACAGTCCCGAGTTCACAGAAGCAGTTTACCTCTAGCTATGGCACCCAGTCGGGGTCGTCTCTGCCACTCACCCTGCAGGGAAGTGCCAATTATGGTGGATCACTCCAGCCTCAAGGTACCACAAGTCAGTTTGCCCCTGGATCTTCATTTCCAAGTATGTCACTATCCTCACCCCAAGGTGCTGCCAGTCAGTCTGCTACAGTCCCGAGTTCACTGAAGCGGTTTTCCTCTGCCTTCACAGGCAGCTCTGGCACCCAGTCAGGGTTGTCTCTGCCACTCACCCTGCAGGGAAGTGCCAATTATGGTGGATCACTCCAGCCTCAAGGTACCACAAGTCAGTTTGCCCCTGGATTTTCATTTCCAAGTATGTCCCTATCCTCACCCCAAGGTGCTGCCAGTCAGTCTGCTACAGTCCCAAGTTCACGGAAGCAGTTTGCCTCTAGCTATGGCACCCAGTCAGGGTCGTCTCTGCCACTCACCCTGCAGGGAAGTGCCAGTTATGGTGGATCACTCCAGCCTCAAGGTACAAGTCAGTTTGCCCCTGGGTCTCCATCCTCCTATCCAAGTGTATCGCTGTCCTCGCCCCAAGGTGCTCCCAGTCAGTCTGCTACAGTCCCGAGTTCACAGAAGCAGTTTACCTCTACCTTCACAGGCAGCTCTGCTACAGTTCCGAGTTCACGGAAGCAGTTTGCCTCTAGCTATGGCACCCAGTCAGGGTCGTCTCTGCCACTCACCCTGCAGGGAAGTGCCAGTTATGGTGGATCACTCCAGCCTCAAGGTACAAGTCAGTTTGCCCCTGGGTCTCCATCCTCCTATCTAAGTGTATCACTGTCCTCGCCCCAAGGTGCTCCCAGTCAGTCTGCTACAGTCCCGAGTTCACAGAAGCAGTTTACCTCTACCTTCACAGGCAGCTCTGCTACAGTTCCGAGTTCACGGAAGCAGTTTGCCTCTAGCTATGGCACCCAGTCAGGGTCGTCTCTGCCACTCACCCTGCAGGGAAGTGCCAATTATGGTGGATCACTCCAGCCTCAAGGTACCACAAGTCAGTTTGCCCCTGGATTTTCATTTCCAAGTATGTCCCTATCCTCACCCCAAGGTGCTGCCAGTCAGTCTGCTACAGTCCCAAGTTCACGGAAGCAGTTTGCCTCTAGCTATGGCACCCAGTCAGGGTCGTCTCTGCCACTCACCCTGCAGGGAAGTGCCAGTTATGGTGGATCACTCCAGCCTCAAGGTACAAGTCAGTTTGCCCCTGGGTCTCCATCCTCCTATCTAAGTGTATCACTGTCCTCGCCCCAAGGTGCTCCCAGTCAGTCTGCTACAGTCCCGAGTTCACAGAAGCAGTTTACCTCTACCTTCACAGGCAGCTCTGCTACAGTTCCGAGTTCACGGAAGCAGTTTGCCTCTAGCTATGGCACCCAGTCAGGGTCGTCTCTGCCACTCACCCTGCAGGGAAGTGCCAATTATGGTGGATCACTCCAGCCTCAAGGTACCACAAGTCAGTTTGCCCCTGGATCTTCATTTCCAAGTATATCACTATCCTCACCCCAAGGTGCTGCCAGTCAGCCTGCTACAGTCCAGAGTTCACGGAAGCAGTTTACCTCTGCCTTCACAGGCAGCTATGGCACCCAGTCAGGGTCCTCTCTGCCACTCACCCTGCAGGGAAGTGCCACTTATGGTGGATCACTCCAGCCTCAAGGTACCACAAGTACCTCCTATTCAAGTGTATCACTATCCTCACCCCAAGGTGTTGCCAGCCAGCCCAGCCAAGCATTAAGCTCTTCTGTGTCCCAAAGCCAGAAGTCTCAAAGATGGCAGCCTTCACAAAGTATTCAGACCTCAGTTGCCGCTACTTCACAGGGAAGTGATCCATCTCAAAGCTCTCCAGTGCGGAGTAGGTTCTCTTCCCAATCAGCAGGAGGCCCATCTTCAGGAGATTCTGGACGGTTTGTTTCTGCACAGGGTGGTAGCACTCATGGTGGCTTTGCTCTCAATTCACGAAGCCCTTTTAACAAGTACAACCCTGGGTCCCATGCATATGCCAAGTTTGCTTCCTCACCCCTAGCTGTTTCTAGTCAGTATACCAGTGATCAGCACTCAAATGGCCTGTATAGCTCAGACACTCTGCAAACTCGGGGTCTCTTTGGTATAGTTAAAAGACCCTCATCTCAAGCTCCTTTTGACTCCCCAAGCAATAACCAAATTTCTGAGCATTTTGTGACATTGCAACGTCCCACAGGTTCCAACGTAGCTCCATCTTTAGGCTTGAGTGCCCAAGCGTCTTCTGTTAGTATGCGCTCTGGTATCCCGCAAACTGCACAGGACTATACTTCCTTGCGGAAGTTCTCCAGCAACTATGGTGCACCGAGTGAGCCAGGTGTTTATGGTCAAGGAACATCTGGTGCTTCAGCTTCTGAGCTCTTGAGTAGCTATGATTCAATGTACAACTTGAATGCTCCTGCTTCTATACCGTCCCACAGTTCTTTCTCAAGCCGCTACTACTCTGTGAAAGGCTAAGGGACTCTAGAAACTTGCCACAATACAAAGTGATGTCTTCCAGAATTTAAGAGTAATAAATGTTTGAAACGAAGCAGTCTTGTGTGGGGTTTTTTTTTTTTTTTTTTTAAATTTGCCAAAGGGCTTAAGTTAGTTGCTGGGTCTTAATGATTTTGTAGGCATTGACTGTCAAGTAAAATTTAGGGAAGATTCAAAAGCTGTTCTAGTTCAAGCTTGTGCAGTTTTGGAGCTACTTTAAAAAAAAAAAAAAAAAAACACAATTGAAATGACTAAGTGTTAGTATTAATGTAAATTGTCTGAAATGTTTATTTAGAAAATTGATGCAATATATTTAAGTAGCAAGGGAGAGAAATATATCCATGGCTGATCTTGGTGAAAATATTGGTCATTTGTATCTGCCTCAAATTTCTTGATAGGTGCAGTACTGGATTTCTGTATTGTTACTGTAACTCATCTGATTTTGTTTTAGAATTGTAATGCATCTGAATGTAGTGTCAGCTACATTTGAACCAATGTTTAAAGACTTCACTTGACTACTAGTATTTCATAAAGTTAGTGACCGGGTTATCTATAATTTGTGTATTTTATATAGTTTTAGAGATGTTACACCGGTAAATGTTTTCTATCTACTTCAAGTGTGTGTCTTTCAAAGTAATGACAGACCACTTTACTAAGATGTTCATTACTATCATTGGATCTTGCATCCATGTAAGCCAAAGCAAACATCAACTATTCTGTTTGAAAAGTTCTGGATTACATTGATGTTTTTGATGCAATGTTACCTGGAGCAGTTCCCTAAGTATGCTGAAATTGTCCATCTGACTCTCCCTGATGGCACCAAGAGGAGTGGACAAATGCTGGAGGTCACAGGCTTCAAAGCTGTGGTTCAGGTCAGGGAATAAGAGCTTCTGAAATGTTTTCTTTTTCCCCATTTTGTAATCTGATCAGTAGCTTCTCTCATTATTTCATTTTTAGGTGTTTGAGGGAACATCTGGTATTGATGCCAAAAAATTGTGAGTGAATTTACACTGGACATTTTGAATACACCAGTGTACAAGGATATGCTGGGTAATAATAAAGAGACATACTGAAGCCATGTGATGTTTTTTTTATGCACATTTGGTAAAACTAGAAGTCCATTACAGGTCATGTGTTCAACGGATCAGGAATGCCAACTGATCGAGGGCCTGCAGTGCTGGCGGAGGACTACTTAGATATCATGGGTACATTTCAATGAGGCTTTGTGATGCACCACATAAGCTGTTATGCTCACTAGAGGTCTGCGCGGGACTCTGTTTTTTTTTTTCTCCCGCAAGGATCTATTCCGCACGCACCCGCTCCCGCCTAAAATTCACTCTGTGTTCACCCTCTATCCGCATATGATTTTCTTCCCGACCCGACGGGTCCCGCTAAATTTAGATTGTTTACAGAATCTCGCATTTAAACTTCCCCTAGAAAAAGTGTGATTGGGGATAACAAATATAAAATGTTGCATAGCATATACAAGATTTTTATTTGTTATTTGTCTTATGATGCTGTCAACACCCTAAAAAATGTCAGAGAAAAAAAATGTCACAAAGAATAATAGGCTAAATTAAATAGCCTACAACATGTCCCTCAAAACTATAGGCTAAGCCAAAAATACATATAAACGAAAACTGTTGGCTTACTAGCTATACTGCAAAATGAAATCTTTTTTAACATC
Source organism: Hypophthalmichthys nobilis (assembly GCA_037950665.1). Lineage (NCBI taxonomy): Eukaryota > Metazoa > Chordata > Actinopteri > Cypriniformes > Xenocyprididae > Hypophthalmichthys > Hypophthalmichthys nobilis. The sequence continues at coordinate 17,965,361 of CM075476.1, read as the reverse complement.
CACGCAAGAACAGAATGATGCTGACTGACAACCGTTTCAGAACGTCTCTCCTCCAAAATTCGATCACAAAGGTTGAATGTTCTCTGAAGGTGCACTCGCGCAGACCTCTAATGCAAAGAACATATCTTGCCAGGTTTCTCAGGACAGGGAACTGGGGACTGTGTGAACGCCACCGCTGCAGAAAGTTTTGTTCACTTCAAGTTCAAGCACAGATGCACTGATGCCAAAGCACCTCGGGAGCGACCTGGTTATTGTCAGACCGCCCGCTCCCGCCTAAAGTACACTATAGTAACCCACCACAATCCGACTTTCATTCAAAATTTAATCCCGCGCAGCAAGAAATCTTATCGGGTTTTTTTCTTTGAGAGCCGTGGGAATGCAAACCTCTAATGCTCACAAATTGTCATCACTGGCTTTTTTGAGTATTGATATGTGTACCATCCAATTCCCTCCTGCTTCCTGCAGGTCAGCCGATAAAATCCTCAGTGTCGTATTTATCCTGAGGAAATGATCGACTATTTTATCTCCGGCCAGTTTACCCCACTGTAGCTGCGTTTCCATTACCCTTCATATTGCGCAAATTGAAATTGTGAATTGAAAACAGGCCCAATGGAAACTTTTTCTCAAAAATGTAAAAAAGTTTTTACGCTTGCATGAGGTGCATTGCAAACTGCAATGGAAACAATTTACAGGTCACCTGGTGTAAGTAAAAGTCGATAATTCTTTAAAGATGGTGAGGAATGTTTGGACAGAAGACTAGACAGAGAGTTCTTTATTAAACTCATAAAGACAAAAGAATTGTGGGAATACTGGATTGTAAACAACAAAGAAATGCCACAATTTATCAAAACCTCTAAGGAGAAACACCCAGAAACACCTCATACAGGTGCATCTCAATAAATTAGAATATCATGTAATTTAATTCAAAAAGTAAAACAAATATATTCTAGATTTATTAGACATAAAGTAAAATATTTCCAGACTTTTTTTGTTTTCATTTTGATGATTACAGCTTACGGCTCATTAAAAATCAAAAAATCAGTATCTCAAATTATGAGAATATTTAATTTCAAGTTCTATTAAATTACCATTCTCCAAGTATAAATACTGGGTTTAGGTCAGTAATCCCAACAGCAGTCATGTGGAAGTCTGCTGACTTGACAGTTGTCCAGAAGACGATCATCAAGACCCTCTACAATGTGGGTTAAGCCGGGTGCACACTGTGTGATTTATAATAGTCCTTTAGGATTGTTGCTTTTCAGACTGTACTTTCATGATCCTCATGTCACACTGTGGGATCTCAGCCGTCATTTATGTCAGACTGTACGACAGTCAAGACACGTTAAAAACGGACACGTGCTTGAAAACTTGTCTGGAGTTTTACATCATCAACCCACACACATTCGGTGACAGTGAGCTGCATTACACACGGGACTGAAATGGTGGCTAATAAAGACATCTCTAGTGTTAATTTTGATCACGGCTTGTCTTGAAAAACGAAGACAATTTGACATTCGTCGTAGGAGAAGTCACACTGCAGGACTGTGCGCTAAATCTTCTGACACTGCCAGAATTTCGTCGGAGGTAAAATTTGATCGCAACAGTCATTAATCGGCTGTCTGTGAACATGTCAAACTAGCGATCAAAGACTACAGATTTTAGCCTAGGATTATAGGAATATTTTAGGATTTGCAAAATTTGTCTCAGACGACCAAATTGTGGCCAAAATCGCACAGTGTGAACCCAGCTTCAGCCACAGAGGGTCATTGCTGAAAGAGCTGGCTGTTCGCAGAGTGCTGTGCCAAAGCATATTCATGGAAAGCTGACTGGAAGGAAAAAAGTGTGGTAGGAAAAGGTGTACAAGTAAAAGGAATGACCGCAGGCTTGAGAAGATTGTCAGGCGAAGCCGATTTAAGAACTTAGGAGAGCTTCAAAAGGAGTGGACTGAAGCTGGAGCCAGTGCATCAAGAGCCACCACACACAGACGTCTTCAGGAAATCGGCTACAACTCTCACATTCCACGTACCAAGCCACCTCTGAACCAAAGACAACGTCAGAAGCGTCTTACCTGGGCTAAGGAGAAAAAGAAACTGGACTGTTGCTCAGTGGTCCAAAGTCCTCTTTTCAGATGAAAGTAAATTTTGCATTTAATTTGGGAATCAAGGTCCCAGAGTCTGGAGGAAGAGTGGGGAGGCACAGAAACCATGTTGCTTGAAGTCCAGTGTGAAGTTTCCACAGTCAGTGATGATTTGGGCTGCCATGTCATCTGCTAGTGTTGGTCCACTGTGTTTTCTGAAGTTCACAGTCAACGCAGCCATCTACCAGGACATTTTAGAGCACTTCATGCTTCCTGACAAGCTTTATGAAGATGCTGATTTCATTTTCCAGCAGGATTTGGCACCTGCCCACACTGCCAAAGGTACCAAAAGCTGGTTCAATGACCACGGTGTTACTGTGCTTGATTGGCCAGCAAACTCGCCTGACCTGAACCCCATAGAGAATCTATGGGGTATTGTGAAGAGGAAGATGAGAGACACCAGACCCAACAATGCAGATGACCTGAAGGCCGCTATCAAAGCAATCTGGGCTTCCATTACACCTGAGCAGTGCCATAGGCTGATTGCCTCCATGCCACGCCGCATTGATGCAGTAATTCATGCAAAAGGAGGCCCAACCAAGTATTGAGTGCATAGAAATGAACATACTTTTCAGAAGCCTGACATTTCTGTTTAAAATATCCTTTTTTTTATTGATCTTATGAAGTATTCTAATTTATTGAGATTGTAAATTGAGTGAATTGGTGAGTTTTTGTTAAATGTGAGCCAAAATCATCACAATTAAAAGAACCAAAGACTTAAAGTACTTCAGTCTGTGTGCATTGAATTTATTTAATACACGAGTTCCACGATTTGAGTTGAATTACTGAAATGAACTTTTCTATGACATTCTAATTCATTGAGATGCACCTGTATATTCAAAAATATTTAAAGAATCTCATAACATTGTTTTTGTAGTTTTTCATTGTAAATGATTTAATTTGATATCAATTTATTGATTCTAATTAAATGAACAAATCTATGAATTTGAAATAAAATATGAACCATTAATTTAAATGCCCTTTATAAAAGAAAAAAAAAATGCCCTCAGGGGCATTTAAATATGTAAAAGCTGATAGAACAATGATGAGAATAATGCTTCAGAATAAATTATATTTAGGTACACCACTAAAACAAAAAACAAAAAACTTTTTTAATTGGACAAGTACAAGACAAGGCTTAATGTCGAGCCCTGTATTTTATATTCTCTCCTACAGGTGCTGGTCATATAATTAGAATATCATCAAAAAGTTGATTTATTTCACTAATTCCATTCAAAAAGTGAAACTTGTATATTATATTCATTCATTACACACAGACTGATATATTTCAAATGTTTATTTCTTTTCATTTTGATGATTATAACTGACAACTAAGGAAAATCCCAAATTCAGTATCTCAGAAAATTAGAATATTACTTAAGACCAATACAAAGAAAGGATTTTTAGAAATCTTGGCCAACTGAAAAGTATGAACATGAAAAGTATGAGCATGTACAGCACTCAATACTTAGTTGGGGCTCCTTTTGCCTGAATTACTGCAGCAATGCGGCGTGGCATGGAGTCGATCAGTCTGTGGCACTGCTCAGGTGTTATAAGAGCCCAGGTTGCTCTGATAGTGGCCTTCAGCTCTTCTGCATTGTTGGGTCTGGCATACTGCATCTTCCTCTTCACAATACCCCATAGATTTTCTATGGGGTTAAGGTCAGGCGAGTTTGCTGGCCAATTAAGAACAGGGATACCATGGTCCTTAAACCAGGTACTGGTAGCTTTGGCACTGTGTGCAGGTGCCAAGTCCTGTTGGAAAATGAAATCTGCATCTCCATAAAGTTGGTCAGCAGCAGGAAGCATGAAGTGCTCTAAAACTTCCTGGTATCGGCTACATTGACCTTGGACCTCAGAAAACACAGTGGACCATCACTGACTGTGGAAACTTTACACTGGACCTCAAGCAACGTGGATTGTGTGCCTCTCCTCTCTTCCTCCAGACTCTGGGACCCTGATTTCCAAAGGAAATGCAAAATTTACTTTCATCAGAGAACATAACTTTGGACCACTCAGCAGCAGTCCAGTCCTTTTGTCTTTAGCCCAGGCGAGGCGCTTCTGACGCTGTCTGTTGTTCAAGAGTGGCTTGACACAAGGAATGCGACAGCTGAAACCCATGTCTTGCATACGTCTGTGCGTAGTGGTTCTTGAAGCACTGACTCCAGCTGCAGTCCACTCTTTGTGAATCTCCCCACATTTTTGAATGGGTTTTGTTTCACAATCCTCTCCAGGGTGCGGTTATCCCTATTGCTTGTACACTTTTTCTACCACATCTTTTCCTTCCCTTCGCCTCTCTATTAATGTGCTTGGACACAGAGCTCTGTGAACAGCCAGCCTCTTTTGCAATGACCTTTGTGTCTTGCCCTCCTTGTGCAAGGTGTCAATGGTCGTCTTTTGGACAACTGTCAAGTCAGCAGTCTTCCCCATGATTGTGTAGCCTACAGAACTAGACTGAGAGACCATTTAAAGGCCTTTGCAGGTGTTTTGAGTTAATTAGCTGATTAGAGTGTGGCACCAGGTGTCTTCAATATTGAACCTTTTCACAATATTCTAATTTTCTGAGATACTGAATTTGGGATTTTCCTTAGTTGTCAGTTATAATCATCAAAATGAAAAGAAATAAACATTTGAAATATATCAGTCTGTGTGTAATGAATGAATATAATATACAAGTTTCACTTTTTGAATGGAATTAGTGAAATAAATCAACTTTTTGATGATATTCTAATTATATGACCAGCACCTGTATATTTGACACAAAAGAGAGGGCACAGGCCAAATTTGTAAGAAGTAAGAAGATTTGTCATCAGATCTAGCCAGCAGCATCTAGATGATTTTTTTTTTAGCATTTATAATGTGAATAGCAAAGGGCTCTCTCAACTTGTTATATTTTACAGTTTGTCAACAGATAATTTTTGGCTTTGCATACATATGTGCACCCCTCGAGCCTTGTGTTTTTGTCATGCAAGATATGTCTACAAATGTTTGTTTTAACCAAAAGTGATTTCTGGAGTATTTTGGATGCATGTCCTGCTGTGTCATATTTTGCAGTGTTAAGTTTGCACCCCTGTCTTAATATAGTGTTTCCTTTTTCTCTTGTTTTAGGACAATTGGAGAAAATGGACCTGCTGGGGAAGGTCTCTTCCTTGCAGGCCAATGGTTGAGAAATAAAATGTGTTTTATTATTATTTTATTTTAATTTAAGATAAAATTGGTAAATGAAACAGTTTTTCTATAAATTATTTTTGTAATGCAAGTTATTTGTAAATGAAACAAATTCTTCTGTACATTTATTTTTTTTGTCATGTAAATTACAATTCGTAAATGAGAAACTGTTCTATACATTAAAGTACTTTTTACATCTATTTACAATATAACTTATGTTTAACATTAGAAAAACAACGTAATTTAATGCTACATAAAACAGATTGGAAGAAAACGTTTGTGTACACTTTCATTCAGTTGGACAGGGAGACCCTGCTCAACTGAATGAAGGCTGCTGGACCTGGACGGGCAATAGAGACCCTGGTTAGGCCTTTGCCAGCGGAACATCATCTGGGATGAGTGGATATTTCCACTGTCCACTGTGTTGACTGTCTACCAACAGGTTTGCAGGGCTGACTCAATCGACGGCTGCCATGTCATAGAGAGATTTTTCAAAAAGAGGGAAGAATAAAAGAAATTAACTTGCGTCCTCAAATCAAACCATAAAATATTTCAACAAGCGAAACCGCAACTTCTATGGTCCATTAATTTTTTTTTTCTTGCCATCGTATCTTTACAATTCTCTTACTTGCCTGTTACAAATAGTCGTGGTCAGTGGGTACCTCCTCCAGGGCAGACACCTCTGCAGACAGCTGGATTTGCCAGGGAGCACCACTGGCTGTCTCCAGATCAGTCTCCATTCATTCTCTGCCACGTCCTCCTCGTGCTCATCCTTATGCTCATCTGAGTCTGGGGCCATGATGTCACCAAACACATGGCAGATGTTATGGAGGATGGCACAGGCTGTTATGACCTGAAATGGTAAAATAGTATAATATATATATATATTAGTTTTTAATATATTTTAGAATGTCATAATTTCACAGTTAATCTCCAAATTAAAACAACATAAAGAAACAACATGAAGACAGTATATTTAAATACTTGTTTAATGGCATCTTTTTATGAATGAAGGCCAGTAACACTGATACTAATAGCCTACAGCTACTGATGTCTTGATGAAATTGATTTTTTCCCCAATTTTAAACATGAATTATAGCCATTCAACATTACAGTGTAATTGAAAGCTATCATTTTTTACATTTATTAGGCTTCAAAAATATAACAACTTTTAATTTAAGTGAACTTAGAACAATCCTCACATAAACCCATAATACATGTCATATTTAACTGTGCCTTTCTTACCTGTCTAACATATAGAAAAAATACAGAAATTTAATAAAGTTTCCAAACAGTCTCCACTGCATAATTTATAGCCTAAATTAAATATAGATAATCATTATTAAAGCTACAAATCTCACACGCGTCACACTTTCTCACAGCTCTTTACTTTCGTTTTAAGACTTTATTTAACTCATTCAAGGCTGCTCTCATAAGGATACTTGACAAAACGGATATTTTTGGCATTATTGTGCGTGTTATTGTTCGTTCAAGTGCGACAAAGAACTCGATTCTGGCAAAATGCACACGATGGCACGCGTCTTTCTGTGCGTCGTGTGTGTGACAGGACATTCACAGACAGTGTGTTCTCTTTTTCTCTTTTGGCGCGTTTAAATGGTTTAAAAGCATTTGCATGAATAAGAGCGTGATCATATATTGTAATGCTAGCCAAAGGATGACAGAAAAAAATGGATGCTGCATTAATATTTTTAATGCGTTAAACTGGAAAAAAATTAATTGCATGCGTTAATGGCAATATCATATTGACTGGGGACAGCCCATGACATCATAATGGTGCGACCCGAAAGTATATAAGGGGTGCCTAGATAACATATCATCCACTTATCGTCTGAAGGGACTGTTCACAGGCGGGCCCCGAGTCATGGCTGGAAGACGCAGCGTCTTCCCTGTTTTCAGGGAACCATGGTTACATGCGTAACCTGAGACATTCCCTTTTGAAAGGGAGCTCGCGCTGCGTTGAAATGCTAGGTGAACGATATCCCCATGCTGCCATGCTGAGGGGAGTGCATGCCAATGTATGGCAGTGACAACTGTCAAAATCAAGTTTCAAATTAAATGCACAACCCACTCTCCTTACGGGTCACAACTGGGCTGTTAGTGACAGCACTCCCTACGGTCAAAGCCCAAACTAAAGGCATGACGCATGCAGTGTTAATTTCGTTGACGAATAATTTTTGTCATAATTTTCGTCAATGACATTTTTTCACGGACGAAAACGAGATGACTAAATAAAAATGCGTTTTGAATGACTAAAACTATGACTAAAATCTACTCTAACTTTCATCAACAAATAAAAATGAGACGAAAATGATAGAGAGGGATGATTTGGGAAGATATCCAGCCAGGACTGCTGTCTTGTGTGGAAGATGCGCACATTTGAAGTGTAACGTGCTGATCTAACCGCGGGAAAAGCAGCGCTTTTGCGCGCTCTACAGGCTCGTCCAGCAGCACTTCAGACTGCTTCGCAATTAATTAATAGCGCACATTTATGCCAAGTGATTGCTTATGAGATAATGTTGATGAATTATGACAATGTTTACTATACAATGTTTATATGGTAATATGTTTTAGACGTTTGTGAGAACATATTTTATTATCCCTCACCTGAACAGCCTGCAACTACAGTACAGACCGCAGACATTTCAGAACAAGAGTCACGGTGTATTTCAGGATGGTTTATTATTATTATTTATTATTATTGTTATTTTGTTTACACAATAAACTGTATTTAACTTCATTTAATTTCTATTTAATTCATAGTAAACTACTGTATCTTCTGTCACAGGAAGGAAAGACTAAGAACATTATTTGACACATTATTCAATATATTTTACAAGTATAAGGGTTATTATAGTTAACTAAACCTAAAACCATAAAAAAAAAAACTTTATTACTTGAAATAAACGTTAACTGAAATAAAAAATAAATATATAAAAAATGTAAACTTTTTCATCTAGTTTCCAAGCTTTAGCTTAACCTGATGTACTAAAATAACTAAAACAGAAATAAAAAACTATGTAGACATTTAAAAGCAAAAACAGAATTGAAATGACAAGTACTGAATTGAGCTCTCTTTCATGTCTTTTTGCACTTGAAGGGTCAAAAACTGTCTGCTTTGGCGAGTAAAGTACAGTTGGTTGTATTTGGAAAATATCAGATACATATATATATATATCAGTGTATTGCATCTGTGTATTGTTAAAGAAATGCTTACTTAATGCAATACAATTTAACTAAATTAGATTTTAGTCGACTAAAACTAGACTAAAACTAAAACAATTTCCGCTGACTAAAATATGACTAAAACTAAATACCATTTTAGTCAAAGACTATGACTAAAACTAAATCAAAATTTGCTGTCAAAATTAACATGAAGGCCTGCCAAGGGCGCTCTAAGGCTATAGGCTAGAATTCGAAGGTGATCCAGGTTAGCCACACCAGCTACACGTAGTAACATGTGGTCTCAGGGGGCAGGAAAAGGCCAACCACCTGACAGCAAAACCTTGCTGACCAATACCCAACTGCTGGGGACTCACATCAGGGAGGCCTACAGTGGCCAACTACCTGGTATCGAGCCATAAATGGCAGAGAAATACCTGTTGCTAGCCGCCACACACCCACTTATGGGGGGCTGGCTCTCAGGGAGGCCTGCTAAGGCCAGCTACCTGAAAGCAAGTCTAGCAGGCCTACAACACTGGGGCTCACCCACAGGGAGGCCTGCTGAGGCCAGCTACCTGATAGCAAGTCTAGCTAGCTGTCCAAGGCCTGCCATGCTGGGGATCGCCCACTAATTCTCAGAGAGGCCTGCTAAGGCCAACAACTGAGAACAAGCACTCGCTAGCTGCCAGGTACCCACACTACTGGGGACTCACCCTCAGAGAGGCCTGCTAAGGCCTACTATCTGAAGCAAATCTGTGCCAGAGAACCCATTACTGCTGGGGACAAGCCTCCAGGGCAGCCTGCTAGGGTCAGCTGCCTGGTAGCCAGTTCTATGTGGCTAAATACAGCACCCACACTGTTGGGGCATGCCTTCAGAGAGGCCTGCTAAGGCCATCTATCTGATAGCAAGTCGTTGCTAGCTGCCAAGTACCTTAATACTGGGGATTCGTCCACAGCTACCTGACAGTGAATGTTCTTGCTACCAAGTACACAACAAGCATATCTAAGGCCTGCCAAAGAAATGCTTACTTAATGCAATACAATTTAACTAAATTAGATTTTAGTCGACTAAAACTAGACTAAAACTAAAACAATTTCCACTGACTAAAATATGACTAAAACTAAATACCATTTTAGTCAAAGACTATGACTAAAACTAAATCAAAATTTGCTGTCAAAATTAACATGAAGGCCTGCCAAGGGCGCTCTAAGGCTATAGGCTAGAATTCGAAGGTGATCCAGGTTAGCCACACCAGCTACACATAGTAACATGTGGTCTCAGGGGGCCGGAAAAGGCCAACCACCTGACAGCAAGACCTTGCTGACCAATACCCAACTGCTGGGGACTCACATCAGGGAGGCCTACAGTGGCCAACTACCTGGTATCGAGTCATAACTGGCAGAGAAATACCCGTTGCTAGCCGCCACGCACCCACTTATTGGGGGCTGGCTCTCACGGAGGCCTGCTAAGGCCAGCTACCTGACAGTGAATCTTCTTGCTACCAAGTACCCAACAAGCTGGGGACTCACTCACAGGAAGGCCAGCTAAGGCCACAGCCCAGGGCTAGTCTTGCTGTTAAAAAGTACCCACACTACTGGGGTCTCGCTCACAAAGAGGCCTGCTAAGGCCTACTTATCCAATAGTGAGTCATTGCTAGCTGCTAAAACCCCAAAAGCATTGGGGGCTTGCTCACAGGGAGGCCTACCAAGGCCAGCTACCTGATAGCAAGCCTCTGCTAGCTGTCACATACCCAAAGTGCTGGGGACTCGCACACAGGGAGGCCTGCTAAGGCCAGCTACTCGTGGCAATACTCGGGCTACAAGGGAGCGTACTAAATGACCAGCCTGAAGTGAAGATCAAAATACTGCTCGACCTGAGCCACGATGGTGCAGGGCAGATAAAAACAGAGCTATAAGCGAAGCACTCAGATAACACCTTGTTTTAACAAGGGAGTACTATCAGCAAGACCCTGAGAATGCTACAGGGTGGAGGCCTATCACAGAGACTCTATCATGACAGAAATTATATCTGCACTCAGCCCTAGGGGAATGGGGGCCTTTCATTGAAAAAGCCACCCAAAATCAACCCAACGTTTGAACGTCAGTTCAGCAGGCTTAAGGGAGAGCCTAGCTAGGGCCTAACAGTTAAGAAGCTTCTGAAATGTGGGGCCACAGCAAAAAGCATACTATTCACCAAGTGAAAGGGGCCTAAACTGCCCAGGAGACAACTGCACCAGTGAGGCCTATCCAAGCAGCCTACGACCCTAGTCGCTATCTATTCTGCCTCTACACCAACCTGTATTATGCCCCAATGCAGAAGGGGGTGGGCCTTGGCCAGATGACTCTCTATCCATGGGTACTGAAGACGTCACTTCCCCTATGCTAGCCGCTATTTTTGTGTCCGACATGGCAATGAGCACAGCAGAGCTTTATTGTACTGAAGATCATCTTTAGCTTTAGAGCGAGCTCTCAAACAGCAACGCAAAACATTATTAACTATGATAGGGACTGTCATATAAATAACATTATAATTGTATACACTATTGTAATAAAACGATGTGAATTCTCTAGGTTTAGTTGCTGTGTTTTGGCGTGTTGTTACGGGAAGAACGCATCCACTCAAGCTACATTATGACTACGGTACTTAGTTCAAGTTTATCTGTACATGATTTTGTGCAAATATAACTTGTAATATTATGTTTATCTTGTATGAATATCTGAATTATCCTATATAGGATGTGTTCCGTTGAGTTAATTAACCTTCTAGCAAAGCGCTTCAGTTAACGGTTGTTCATTCTCTTCAGCTTCAGTGCGCACAGCTCAAACTGCAATGATGTTATCTAAATGAGACAATTTGAGGGGGAAAAAATCAATATTTGAAAAAAAAAAACATCTGTTATTGTTTGTGATCCTAATTTTATTACTTATAACTGTGTTTAGTCCCTTTTCTTTTCTTTACTTTCTACATTTCTTTTTAACATTTCTACAGTAGTGCCCCCGAGAATAGGGTGGATATCTTGTACATAATCCATCGCCATACACCGGAGAAAGTGTTACCAAAAGATCTATTGCCTAACAAAAAAAATAAAAATAAAATAACAAAATACCTAAATGCAAACAAGTCATTGGACAACATTACTTAGACTATAAAGAAACAAAATGCATGTGCCATGGATAAATAAAATTAAATAGCCTCCGTACGGACAATAAGGAAATGATTTTAATCAAACCATATGTTGATGAAAATAATACGAGAACAGTACAAGTGCTAGTTATTAAAAATAATGTATTAATGTTTTTGAAAAAATATGTAACATTTTCAATAATACGTATTAGTAAACATCTTTAATTACTGTTTGAAATAACATCATTGCTTATTTGAGCTGTGCGTGCTGAATTTGAAGAGAATGAACACCCATAAACTGAAGCGCTTTGCATGAAGGTTAATTAAGTCAATGGAACACATCCTATATAAGATAATTCAGATATTTATACAAAATAAAAATAATATTTCAACTAATATTTGCACAAAATCATGCACAGATGAACTTGAATTAAGTAACGTAGTCAGAATAATGTAGCTACTGTTGTGGATGCATTCTCTGAAACACAGCAAATACATAACGTTTTATTACAATAGTGTATACAATTATAATGTTATGTATATGACAGCCCTAATCATAGTAGTTTTGCGTTGCTGTTTGAGCACTCACGCTGAAGCTAAAGATGATTATCAGTACAATAATGCGAGTTATTTACCTCAACGAAACGCATCAGATATTTATACAACATAAATTTAATATTACGACTTATAAAAGCACAAAATGACACGAATGCACAAGTAGATCTTGAACTAAGTTATGTGCTAATCAGAATGTTTAACTCCTGTAGTAGTAGTCGTCACGCTCTTCCCACAACAACGCGCTGAAACAACAACACAGAGAATTCACAACATTTTATTACAATTAGTGTTCTCATTATAATGTTATGTAAATGACAGTCCCAGTAGTTATTAATGTTGTGCATTGCTGTTTGGCTGCCAGTGGTCCCTTCTGATTGAAGCCAAACATTTATTCCGCCAATTTAACTCCTATGAAATCAAATAAAATTGTAGTTCGGGGTTTCTCTGACGACTGTTGTTACAGCTAACAGCACAACATATTCCAGGCATATTGTAACCTTGTTGTGAACCTTCTGGGAGTGTTTCGCTGATCTTCCCCTGGTAGTTGTAGCTGCTGTGACCATAGACTAAACAGATCAAGCTGCTGTGACCGGACACAAAATATGGCGGTGATAAAGCACAGTGACGTCACATGGCCCTAATGAATTGAGAGGAAGCCAGCACTAGGGATGCAAAAAGAACCTACACTCACATAATGAGGGGTCAGGGGCAAAAATGCTAAGCAGACCACCTCCACTATCCCTAGCGCTTAGCCTAGGCCAGCTGTCAAGGCAGCCCTGGTAAGGGCCAGCCCAAAAGCATAGATCTACCTGGCGCTTCTTAGTGCAGTAGCCTCAACAGAACAACTCTCAAAGAAGAGAGGAGGCATAATCACTCAATCTGAAACCACTAAGGTGGCTGAATCTACCATGAAAGCCTTAGCTATCCTAATTAGAATTAGGAGGAGTGACGCTAACCAGGTAACAATGTCAGGTGGCCATTGACCAGACATTTAATCTATCTGAAATCAAAGCGCTTGTCTCTTTGTACAACAGCTCTCCAAATCCTCTAGGAGAGGAGACAAACTATTCTACCTTGAGGTGGCTATCAAGGCGGCCTGACAAGGGCCAGCCTACAAAAGAGCGATGGCCTCAAAACCACTCCCAGCGTGGGAGGAGGCCAGCTCACTTGATACTAATAAAAGAGCTGCAAAAGAGAAGTGGTCCCAACAGAGAAATTACAATAAGCAAAACCAGCACACTCACCTAAGAAGACCCAAATGGTACTTCCCTCTTCTAAAAATTGTTCTAGCCAACCTACAGGGAACTTCAGGGCCCTAATGTTACAAAGTAGATTAAATAAAAATTCCTTTCTATTTTTAGATGAATCCCACACACACCCTACACAGGGAACAGCGGTCTAAAAAGAAATACATTAGTATTTTAATAGTTTGACAAAGACCTGGAACAGTTCAACCTGCAGCCACAGGGTGGTGACCTACCACCATGAAACGTGGGGTCTACCACCCTTACAAGCCTGAAAAGGCCTTCTCACTATCAAAGCCAACGGCAGACCATCAATATCATAGTTTACTCATCATCGGCCCAGCCACAGGCCTGATGTAAGAAGCTCCTGGGGCTAAAGAAGAATGGAGAGGGTAGTTCTTTTCACCCTCAGACAGAGGAGATCCATCAACGATGCTGGCCGCGTTTCTTTCTCGAGTCTCGCCTCTTCTTCAGACCTCAGCGGTGTTACGGTTCATGGGTTCACTGACTCATTCTCGCTCTCTCTTTGTGTGTGTGTGTCTGTTATTGTTGTGCTGTCAGTGTCAGATCGTCTAGCTTTGCCGTAGTGACTAACTGCGCTGATCAGCTGCAGGTGCGGCTCGTTATCTGTCCCTATATGTAGTCTTGTGTTTGCTGTGTTCATTGTCAGATCGTTTGGGTGTTCATGTCTGTTCTCCATTGTTCTCAGCAATATTGTCTTGTCTCCAGTTCCTGTGTGTTTGATTCCTGCTCGAGTGTGGATTATCTCGCCTATCTGATCGGCCTTGGATTACATTTTCGTGTGGACTGTGTTCCAGCCCATTGCAGTCTTCTTGCCACCAAAGCCTGCTTTACGTGTTACACTTCTACATCTGACCATCCTGTCTTGTTTTTCTGTCTGTTGTGGACAATAAACTGTTTTTGCGCTCGTGATTGGATCTTATGTTATTTGTTCCTGACAAGCGGTATACAAGTTTTGAATGCCGCTGAGCGCACCTTCGCTCTCTGAACTTTCCGCCTTGATGGAGGTGTCGAAAAGTTCAGAGGGTGCAAACCGGCGCATCAAGGAGAAAGCCCTTCTCTTTCTCCCCGATGTCGGCCAGGTTCAACCACAGATGCCTCTCCGTGGCCACTATTGCCTCTATCGATCGACCGATCGTGGTAGCGGTCTGTTTAGTGGCCCAGAGCGCAAGATCTGTGGTGCGGTGCAGCTCCTCGGCCGCTTCAGGGGAGAGACCCTGCCCCTGGTCTAAGTCCTTTAGCAGGTCAGCCTGGTATGCCTACAACACAGCCATCATGTACAGAGCAGCACCAGCCTGGCCTGCTGCCGCGTATGCCCTGCCATTTAAATGTGATGTCACTTTAAGGGGTTTAGATGGCAGGGATGGAGTCTTTAAGTGTCGATGTTCAAGATACAAGATAGTTCGCAAACGTCTCATCAATTGGTGGCATCGCCACATACCCATATTCTCTCAATCCCTTAAGCATGCAGGTCAGAAAGGAATGGAAGGCTCACTAGAGCTGGCTCTGCCTCAGCGCAAGCGGGACCTGAACCACCAGGCCCAGATGCTGAACTCTCTTCCCTTGAGAAGAACGGAGCGTTCTCAACGGAAAACGGTCACAATTCACACAGGCAGCTCCCTCAAGAACTTCCCATGCATGCTCTTCCCCCAGACAGAGAACACGTAGCTTGTCAGATATCTCAGACACGGATCCACATACTTAAGAAACCTTTCAGTTAGTCTGGTTTTCTCTGTGCATTTCATTTAGCCAGCGATAGCACTTCACACATAACAGTCCCTGAAGACAAAAAGAGGATGTATATATTTTCTATATATTTCCGGGTCGCACCATTATGATGTCATGGGCTGTCGCGGTCAATATCCTAGCGTTTCGACGCAGCGCAAGTTCCCTTTCGAAAGGGAAACTAGGTTAACTAGGTCCTAACCATATAAAAGTGACATTACACAGTTTAACCATACATATTTTACCTGGTTATGGTCCAGTTTCAGCCTGAGATACATCACCCGTCTTCGCCAGCGTTGAAGCATGTCAAAATCCTATAAAAACTCATAAAAAGCTTCTTTTGGTTTGTCCATTCTTTCAAAAAAAAAAAAAAAAAAATTCATACATGGCTGTTAACTTCAACTTATAAACAGTTTAATGGGCAAGTGGAAAAACGGTTGCTCAAAAGATATACTAAGCAGAGATTCAAACTGGTAACTTCACTGAACTAAACCTGAAATTAAAAAACTTAAGATAAAAATGGCTTCTAGACTGAAAGATTTAAAAATTATAAACTGATAAAAGGGTTTCAGTGGGAGAAACCAAGTTATTCAGATATTATTTTATTAGCTATTTACCGTAGATATCCACTGTTCCAAAGTTAAATTTTTACCTTTTTATCTTACTGCCAAAGATTTCCAGCCGGAGGAAAATGTCAGGACGAAAACAACAAAAGCCTACATTCTATATCTGGTCCATAATATTACATTTAGGTTTAACTTTTGGGTTAATTTTCTCAAATTCCACTGTTCTATTTCATTTGTCCACTGCCTAAAACAGTTATGAATAAGATCTTGTAAATGACATTCAGCATGCCACCACAGAGTGGCGCTATGGTCATTAAAACCAATTGACAAATGTCCTTCCCTTTGAGACTATTTCTAAAACATTTTAGTGGGCAACAGTGTGGATAAACATGGCATTGTACGTATGACATTATGCATCTCTGGGATTGATTTGATTAAAAAAAAAAACATGAGAATGTTAACACCTGATGATACTGTGATAACACTGTACAATAAACAGAGAAAACGTGATGAAAATTAAGGCCAGATCATCCAAAATATTGCTGTGTATTTACTAGAGATTTGACTGTCTCGTTCAACCATGTTTTCTCACTTTCACACAATGTCCTTCTGACAAAATGTTGCTTTAAAGGACATATGGTACATGTTTTCCATTCTCTCCAACTGTGTGTATGAATTTGCTGGAACTGAAATATGTGGGTTCAGTGTTTGAGGCACTTTGCTGATAGAAATGGAATATTATTTCCATGGGTTTGTATCTAAAGATACAAAGTCATATTAGAAATAATATGTCATTTGCACAGGAGAGACCAAAGTGAAGGTGTTTGGGCATAATGCACAATGCCATTTTCAGCATAGCCCTAACAAAATGTATCACAAAAAGCACCAAATGTTATTATGAGATATAACAAGCATGTTAGTGAAGAATTAGTAATGATTTAGGGTTGTTTTGAAGCCACAAATCTGGACTGCTTCCAGTCACTGAGTCCACCATGAACTCCTCTGTATACCAGTGTATTCTAGGAACAATTTGTGTGGCCATTTGTCCAACATCTAAAGCTTGGTTTTTAGTTATACAACAGAATAATGACACAAAGGACACCAGAAAATTTAATGGATAAAAAAAAAAGTCATGGTCTTGGAATGACCCGGTAAGACCAAACCACAACCTTGTTGTGATGTGCTGAGGGATAGTCCACCCCAAAATATTTTTTTGTTACATTTCACAGAAGGTGACAAAATGATGATGACAGAAAAGGATGTCAGAATTTTCTGACTCAAACTTCAATGAACTGAAGAAATGTTGGCATTTCTGTCAACATGCTCAATCTACAATATAGTGAAAGAGTGTCAAAAAAGAGAATGATAATAAACCATAATCAGCATATAGACTGTTTCCCGCTCTCTGACTAAATGCTCACTTCAGAGCATCTGTCAGGCTCTTTGTAGACAACCAGCAGTATTTTGTGAATGAGAAATGTTTTTGATAATAGCTCTTGTACCACTCTTGTCTTTTGCAATGGGACAAATCCTGGCATACAGTGCTCCACTTGGCAGCATCATCTCTCTTTTTTGTAATCATCATTAGAGCCATTCGTCCTGCTGCTCCGGTGTGACCCCATTGTCATGTCCCATAGGTCAACATGCATCTGCCAAATACTAAGGCCACTTTCATGGACAGATGTGTCAGTGGCCCTCAGGAGGTGGCAGCATTCTGGTGCCAAAAAATCAGACAGTAATGGATTATTGTCATGACACATCACCTTTTGATTTGTCACATGTTAACAACAAATTGTATGATGGGTATAGAGTTATGTGAGAAAAGTGGTGAGAAAACTGAATACCCTTCACATATTAGCTTGTTTTTTTACCTCTCAGGAATCAATTCATCATAATATCATCTAAATACTAGAGCTGGTAAAGCGTAGCATGTTTAATGTGTGCTATGATACAGTTATCATCATTATCTTCCCTGGCCTGCCTAACAGCTTTACAGTCCCAATGAGCTTTCTTGGCAACAATATTTGCCCTACTTTATGAGAACATTAATCACATGTCCATGTACTTTAAGTCACATCATTTCCCTGATGTCCTGGGGCTCTGGTGCAACCTCTCTTTGCAACAGTCCTCCTGGATTATGTTTATTCATACTGTGAGCATCCTCAACAATTCTAATGATGTCAGTGTATTTTTGAGTCTGCTGCCCTTTTGCTCATACATTTTAATATGGAGCCCCTGGCAAGAATGTTGCATTAATGTGCTGCCTGCAATGATGATATATTTAACTTTTACTTTGTTAGTTTGTATGCTGTTATAATCAGGTTGATTACTGCCAATTTTAAGTGGAGGATTCAACACATATATATTTTCACTCCCTGGTGTCATATTACAAGCTGATGTAAGCAAGCAAAATACTTAAGTAATCTAAACAACTGAGGTGGCAGTATTAGCATGCAGACAAAATACAAATAAATGTACATTTTTTTAATGTTCGTACCAAAGGTAATTCAAGGATTTCAGTCTAATGTGGCTCAGATGAATATTAGTTGCCTAAATTGAGGTCAGGTAGTTTGAAATTAAATTAAATCATTAAAATTAAAATTTCATAATCAATTTAAAAAGCTGTTTGTCAGTGGGAAGATTGGTAACATTTTACAATAATGTTTCATTTGTTAACAGTATTAACTAACAAAAACTAACAGTAAACTATTTTTAGAACATTTATTAATCTTTGTTAATGTTACTTAAAACTTTCTTTGTTAGTTCTTTGTTCGTGTTAGTTCACAGTGAATTAACTAAATACGTTACTTTTCATTTTAAAAATGTATTAGTAAATGTTGAATTAACTAAGATTAAAGCTGCAGTTCGTACGTTTTGCCTCTTTGTCGCCATCTCTGTTTGAAACCTGCAATTGCAGTTATTTGCAGAACTATCATCTTTATGTGGGTTGTGCATCGGCACGTCTCCTCAGCGCGGATGAATCTAATGTTTGCTGTCATTCACCACACCAATGTGGATACTGTACTTCATAATCACAGATTCTATGTCTTGGAAGTATGACCAAAATAAGAATTTTCACCGGAAAATGTCATCTCAACAAGTAAGTAACAAATCTGCCACTTTTGTTCTGACCAACCGAGAAAAAAAGCATTACAGTAAATCTCGCAGCCAATGGTGATTAAATCTAACAATCGCTTAGCTCAGATCACGTCAAGCCATGCAAATTATTATTATTGTTATACTTTATTCTCAATTTGTTAATGTTAACAACATCAGCATTGTGTGACTATGTGCATTTAGTGTGTATTTGCGTTATCTGTAGATTTCAATTTCTGTAGCCACTCCGCAGTCCGAAGTCTTTTGATTTTGACTACAGGTGAATCTCCTGTTGTCACTGATGATTGTCATTTGGATCTTTCTGGATTACAATCCGCCATCAGAATGATAAGTTTAATTATTGCAGCTGCTGTGAGAAAGGCTATAAATGATCCGCCATCCTCACATGTGATTTAGCCTACTAGCTGGGACTCGTTCTTTATGTAAACAGACGTGACGTAATGACGCAAAGATGAACGGCTGCACACTCGAATTTCCCGCGGAAACCCACCAGTACCACCCAAATTACAAAACATTATTACAAGCTTACCGTTGTGAATCGGGCTAAGGTAAGGAGATAGTTTTGAACACTGGCTGGTTATGTACTTGCTCAAAAATTGATTTTGGAAAAGTTACAGACTGCAGCTTTAATAAATGCAGTAGAAATTCATTCTTATTTCATGTTAACAAATGTAGTTAACTAATGTTAATAAATGAAACCTTATTGTAAAGTTTTGCCACTTTATTTAATTAACTTTTTAACACTCATTAAGGGGGATTCAGCTTGTTTTAGTCAACATGAAGTGAGACATAATCTTATTTTTAAGGTTGCTGCCAGCTATTCTATTCACAGATTTTCATGATTCTGAGATGAACAACGGAAGCAGATGCCCTCCAAATCAGGGTCTAGCAATATGTTTTGTACAATAATATTAAATGTTTCAGCCACCAGATTTCTGTAACAGCCATACTGTATGTTGTTCACTGTCCATTTAGTGAGAGGAGGTGATAAAAAACTACATCCTGCAATGAATATCTCATTTATTGTGCCCTGATACTGAACTCAGAGAAGATCGTGGCCTCTTTTGACTGCGCGTTGAACCTGGGAAAAGTGCCACAGGCAAACAGACATATGACACATGTTTCAAGGTTGTGTAGTAATGCTTTAGTTGTAACTATGCTCAGATAAAAAAAGAGGAAATATGTGTGTGCGTCTTAACAATCAACAGAGCTGGCAGAGCTTTAGCACTAAACCAGCCTGGTCTCATTGTTAAAACGTAAGTATTAATACGTAACTTTCAAAGACACAAAACGTACATTTTTTTACGTACAGAAAGGTGCTAAAACGTACAATATTGACGTAATTATGGCACTAAAACGTAAAAATACTTACGTTTTTACAGCGAAAAAACGTAAAATATTTACGAATCTTTCATTTCATAAAGATATATGTATAATTTCCATTTTATCGTTTTGTAGATAAATGTAAGATCCCTAAACCCCACCGCGAACCTAAACCTACCCATTTTATACAGAATGCTAACAATAAAACATAATGGACAGAAATGTGTAGGAAAATGACAATTTTAGCAAAAATATAACATTAAAACGGTATTTTGAGCCGCTAATCCTACACCTACCCCAAAACCTACCCATAACCATTTTTTTAAAACTCCGTACTGTTATAAAATAAAGAATAACAGACAAACAAGCGTAATCACAATAATTTATTTTTTGCGAAAATGTCAAAAGTGGTACCAAAAGTAGTTCAAATGATGATGAGTTCCAGTCGCAGTCCTCTCTGGCAGTAATAGTTTTTTATAGGGTACAGAGCAGAGTTTAATTTATTAATCCATGAAAATATGAATCCGGCTTCTCTCCGTGAAGGCGCGACACTCATTTCAAATGTCAAGCCACTGAAACACGGCATGTCGCAATCTTTGACAAAGCAGGTGAGAACCAATGAGCGTTCGATATCAGTGCCGTAAACCACGTCGTAATGCTTCTCGAGGGTGGCGCTACTTTCAAATTTTAATCATAACGAGCGCGGACTTTGACTGTGACGGTCGCTGTTGCTGAGAATGAAGATGAAGATGAAGATGAAGATCGATGGATAAAGGGCTGAATTTGGATCTGTTCTTTACAAACATATGGATTGTAAAGATTTATAGTACAGCGAACAAATAAAATGGATGGATTTGTGAATTTATGTTGTGCTTTGGTGTATCTTATGGTTGTATTGTCAGTCGCTGCATAGGAGAAAACGCCTTCTGTGTCTCACAGCAAACAAACTAAATATTACAAAATGGTTAAACAATTACAGAAATTTTATTCATAAGGTTTCATATTGCAGTCTTAACATTATGTAATCCTCCGAAACGAGTTTGCAGCACAAGTCTCGAACAGAAATATTATTTCATATTAAGTAGATGAGTAAACTGCTTTCAATAAATTCGACTAAAAACATGTATTGATATGACAATTGAATAGAACAGATTTAAAACATTAATGCCACGATTTTAATATTAATACATGGAAATTCATATACCTTCACACTTTACGTTACATGATTTACGTTTTTTTTTTTTTTGCTGTTAATACGTAAGTAATTTTACGTTTTAGTGCTATAAATACGTCAATGTTGTTAGTTTTTGTGTGTATGAAAACGTAAGTAAATGTACGTGTGGTAGAACCACACTTTACGTAAAAATACACACGTTATCCTCATGAGATCACGTTGACTAAACATATGGAGAGTGGCCTACTGATCTGGCTCTATTTAAGCAGCCCAGCAGATGACTGATTAGATGGCCTGATTCCTCCAATTATTTACATTTGTGGCATCCATAGGAACCTTTATTAGGCACATTAGAGCTTGTTTGGAGTGTAATGAAACTAACCAGAAGTAAAGGAAAAGTAATAAGATTAGTGTCAGTGCCGTGATAAACCTGCATGCTTACAAGAGAGAGTTGTGTGGTCAAATTAACATAATTTTCTGAAATAATAAACATATTTTCTTCTTACATAATACAATAGGAAATGCATTATCATATGCCTGGATGTGACTTCAAGCTTAAAATCAATTATTAGTCTGAAAGATTTATGAAACCAGGTTTATGACCCTTAATAGGCTATTGGTCATAAATTAAGATTGAGTGGTGAACATAATTCTAGCATACTTTACATTTGTTTTCAGAAGAAAAACCAACCCAGTTACATCATTTTATAAAACGGGTATTTTCGGCTCTTGATGCTGATGGTCAGTTGCTTTGTTTTATTTCTGATAAAGCTCAGCCATGATGCTTCACCGAACAGATCTGATATATATGAAGTTTGGTTATTTAAAAAATAAATAATAATAAAGCAAGAAGCCATGTTGAACTATATGAAGTGTATGGTTTATTTAAAATGCAAAGGTAAAACATAAATTAAAATTATTGTGAAAGATGTGAAGATGGAGGAGAATCTTTACGTGCGTCAGGTTTTTAGACAAGAAAGACTTCCTCATAGTATACACACTCAGTGCTTCTTAATTGTGCATCCTCATTTCCTTCCCTCGCTTCCTTTCCTCGCGTCTCAGTTTAGGATGCGAGGGAAGGATACACCTGTGTATCCTCGCTTATGACTCCTCAGGAAGCTTCCTCGCGGTGCAATTACAGAATTGAGATGTCCTTCAAGATGGTTTAGGTACGATAGGTTTCCAGGTCACTGGCTTATTGTGCTCATATTGTATTGCAATGCACTTTTGCTGCTATTGAGGTGGGATACGGGTAAGGTTAGGGACAGGTTTGGTGGTATGGGTAGGTTTAAGGGTGGGTTAAGGTGTAAGGGATGGGTCAACAGTGTAATTATAAATGTAATTACAAAGATTAATTACAGATTTAATTACATGCAGGTATTTTTATAAAATAACTACAATGTAAAAACATACATAAGTACATTGTATCAAATGATTACTTATGTAAGTACATAGTAGTTAAGGCCACCTAAAGTGGGACCCAATTTTTATGCCCTTCCCTAGCTAACTTCCCTCCATCTTGTTCACTCAAATGTATGTCATTGCTTACGTTGCACACTACTGGCAGAACCCTTGCAATGGCTTTAAATGGAACACCCTGAGCCCTCGATCACTTGAAATCCGATATGGAGCTGATTTATTGTTTTTTCCCCTTATGAATTTGTTTACGCACCATTCTATAGGCCTGTATGTATGCTGTTAAAGAAATAAATATAAACGGATATTAAATATTAATAGATTAATATATTTAGATTAAATGTAAAATATTAAAAATACACAATAAAATATTACTGTGTAAAAAACAGTCAGCTTAAGGTAGCTACGAGTATTAAATGTGGTTAAATTTCAAAATAAGTCCAATATTGTACACTAGATTGTGTGGGGTGGGGATAAACTAAGCGTGATCTGCTGTGATGTCACAATCATGGTGCATTGTGGTCTATGGATCTGACTGAAGTGTAAAGGTTGAGTAGCATCGCTCCCTCTGTCAAAATCGAGGTCTGTCCAAATAAAATTCCCTCTTCCACTTGACGAATTTGAACACATTTCAAAATGGAGGTGGGAATTCCCCCGAGGGGAAGTGCTCAGGGAAGTTTGTGAGTACATGTCTAAAAGTGGAGTTAAACGCAGCCCTGTGTATCCTCGCTTATACTGTAGCTCCCCTGGAAGCTTCCTCACTCCTCATTCCTCACCTCCTCGTGGTGAAATTAGAGAATTGAGATGTCCTCCAAGATGGCTTTCTTTGATCGGTTTCTGGGTCACAGGCTGGAGGACAGAGGCGAGGAAATGAGGAAGCATCGATTTGAGTATTGAGACACCCAAAGTCTTGTCATGCGGGAGATAAATTGATATGTGCATGCGTGGGTGGATGCCCACAGTTTCTGAAGTTCAGAGGGATTATTGTTTAAAAGTTTTCTGTTTCAGGTTGGGTACTGTACCTATGTTATTTGAGTTATCCACCTTATTTCGCAACGTGGAAGTAAGCTATTTTCTGTGAATGTGCGAAGTTCACACTGTGAACTTTTGATTCATTAGCCACTGGAAGAAAAACAAAATGCAGTGAATGGTAAATAATTTGTGCTACAAACCAATGATTATGATTACGATAATAAAGAAGGCCTTTATTAACGCTTGGAGCCATATGGATTACTTTGGATGCATTTTTTTTGCTTCAAAATTGGCACCCCCTTCACAACCATTATAAAGCTTAGAGGAGCAAGGATTTTTAAATATTTCTCCGATTTGAGGGTAAGTAAATCATGGGATAATTTTCAATTTTCATTTCACTCTCCCTTTAAAAGTGGAAAATGTTGACCAAAAATGTAGATTTATACACAAACTGACCACCAACAAGAAGTTTCAGACGCCATCTTTATTTTGTAGCTCAACTGTCACAGAATGGAAGGCACAGGATTGTGGGATATCAAAAGCAGCAAAGGACACATCTGCTGCCTTCAAAAATCAAGAGATGAAGGTATCTCTGGAGACAGGAAGTGAAGCTAATATCGGATTCGGACATGCCTTGATGCCTTCCTACCTAGGAATGTATCCTCCGAAGGCAGCATTTTCAAGCTTTCGAACGCAGCCTATGCCTCGACATATTCAAGTTATGACCCGCTCTTTCGTTAAAAATAAAGTGAATAGGGCCTACTGTTGTAGGCGCTGTGCAGCAAATAGGTCTGGTTTAAACTAAAAGAAGGAAAACAAATGTTTTCTAATGCAGAGAGACAAGCATATGTATGTGTGTGTGTGTGAGGAAATATCATATTGTGTTAAAAAATTACACAGCCATGAGAAAAGTCTGTTTTTATTTGAGCTCCATCAGATGGGCATTACATCTAGGCAGTGTTGGGTGTAATTCATTACTAAGTAATTAATTACTGTATTCATTATTTTTCCCTTGAAAAAGTAAAGTCGGGGATTACTCTGAATTTTTCTGTAATTTAATTCTGTAATTTAATTTAATTTTTTTCACACAGTCCTTAACATTTTGGCTCTTAATCTTCAAGTTAAGTTACTTTGATACATGGAGGCACAAAGCTGAGTTAAATATGGATGTAGAAATCAATTATGTTTTGGTCCAAACAGCTGAGGTCACCCTTTTACTCCAAACATCTGTGAGCATATTTCATATGTGTGGCCAAAAACACTGGATGGAAGGATGGAAGGAGGATCTCTTAAACCTGAAATCCAGCCATGGTCCATTTTATTTCTGGTGTAATATCAAATTACTAACTGTCTGAGAGGACACTGCTGCTATAGCCTTGCAAAGCAAAGGGATATCAGCCAAAGAGGTGTGGCCTATCATCAGCCGCTGTGCAGAAGGAAAGGCGCATGGTTAGCTGACTGGGGAACAGTCAGGTGGCCAAACAGGGTTGGCTCAGCCAGACACAACCAAAATTTCTCTGAAAATCATTTCCAAACATTGATTAATGGGATGGCGGGTGTGTAAATGCTTTCTCATATCCCAGATGGGGAGAAAACTCCAAGGTTGTTTTCCTCTAAAATGGAGGCAGTCTGTTCTAAAGAAGGGCATTCCGTCTAAAGCATAGGCGTAATTTACGGGTGGGACATGTCCCCACCACTTTTTGCCAGGGTTGATATTGTCCCCACCACTTTTTGCCAGGGTCGATATTGTCCCCACCACTTTTTGAAACATCTCGCGGCACGGATGTATCTAATACAAAAGAAACATCTCTAGTTGTTAGCAATTCGTTCGTTTGTGTTAAATGATAGGCAATCTGGTGCTGGGATGTGTTGTTTTTGCTGAGTTCATGCTGAGTTCTCGTTGCCGCTGTTATCAGTGGCACAACAGTGTTCTCTTGACGCTCGTGCACACTGCGCAGTCTTCACACGGACGAGTGCTTCAATCTGTCGCTGGATTGGCCGGATACTCTCTATTCGTTCCGGTGAAATCACAAAACAAAATGCACATAAACGTGTCCCTGCTCTTGATATACAATCACTGATGAACATCTTTGGTTTTAATGATAAGAAAAATAAAATAAATCATAGGGCGGATCAAAACCCAGAACCTCTTGCATGCTAAACAAAAATTCTACCACTTGTCCTTCAGAACACTCAAATGTTAAATGTGGATCTACGTATTTATTGACTAATGTAAATACTCTCAACGCTAACAATATATTTTATTATAGTAAATGTAAGGGTGAAACTATCATATTAAACATGAGGTCTATGTCAATAATTTTTTTGCATTTATTATTGTAACAATTACAATACACCCCCACCCAACCACACACACTCCTGTCCCACCCACTTTTTAAAACAAAGTCACTGGTCTAAAGTAAATAGAGTGTTGAGAAGGGTGCTCCGGGCATAGAACATGATCAGCTTTTCCAGAACGGGGGTATATCTGAGCCGTTCCGAGCACTGTCAGAGAGATCGGTGAAGTCAAGGTGACATTTGCTGGAAATAACATTTTCTGGAGTGTCATCCAAAAGACCATATCAGTGAGAGTCAGCCAAGCAACTGTACAGGAGCAGAGCTTTGAGAACACTACCCTCATTCAGCTGGAATATCGTTAAGGGACATTAACTAGAAAATGAGTTCTCTTTGTGCCTTTCCGATCTTATCAAGTGCATAAGAATACTAGAGAAAAAGAGACTCGCAATGCAACACAAAATGGAAGTCCTTCTATATGTGAACTTGATCCCCGACCCCCATCGTTTTTGAAAGTCTCTTATGCTCACCAAGGCTACTTTATTTATTAAAATTACAGTAAATACATTTACATTGTTAAATATTTCAATTTAACTTTTTTCCATTTTAATTAATTTTTAACATACAATTTATTACTGTAATGGCAAAGTTAAATTTTCAGCATCATTAATCCAGTCTTCAGTGTCACATGATTCTATAAATCATCCAGCATAAATCATTCTAATATGCTGATTTGCTGAAAACATTTCTGATTAATATGTTAAAAACAGTTGTCCTGCTTCATATTTTTGAGGAAACATCAATGGGTTCTAATGGATTTAACAGACCATGCGATGCATTCTGAGATCATAAAAATGTCAAATTAATATTTTGTGTTCTATTTACTTATCTGGCAAGTAGCCACATCAGTATAATTACGCAGTGTAGTCTATCACCCTGCAGAGGTTTCTTTTTGCGTAATATTCTGGTGTGAACTATCCCTCAGCGTTGCCGCGGAAACCACTGCGCTAGACCGACTTGAGCGATATCTCGCGCATGACACGGGGTTCTAAAAAGGTATTTAAAAAGGTGTTTTAAAAGGTCTTTTCTCAGAACTAACTTTTCTTGGCCATTTTCCCCAGTTAGTCTTAACTCGTTCCGAAATAACTTTTTTATTATAAGTATGAAGTTCCCTTCAAGTTTACAGCTGGTCATTAGCTGGTACAAGCTGGTAGACCAAACTGAACTAGCAAACTGAACCAAATTGAACTTTTTTCCCCCCATGTATATGGAATATTTGAAATTAAATACTGTTTATTACAATAGTAGGTAACAGAGTAGCTTAAGGTGACCACCATCAAACGAACCAAATGTGGGACGATTACTAAGTTTGTGTGGGATAATGTGGGACATGTTACCAACACTAAAACGCAATCTGAAGCTGTTATGTCTAACTTAATAAAAACATTTGTATTCTGCCTTTCAGCTTATACTTTCCAGAAAACACCATTACATCACAATGCAACATAACATGTCTTTATTTTACATGTAATTTAAATTCAACATCACTGACCCTAAAGGCAGCAGGCATCACGCAGATAACTATTTTCAGCTCTGCTCCACATTTCGATTGACAGATGTCACAACCTACTAGTGACCATGTTTACTCCTTTCTTTTCAACCATTGGATAGGATTTTAAAAACGGCTGTTGTATTTGTGTAAGCGCTGTTAAATATAGGTGAAAAAAGAATAAATAAAATGCTTTCTTAAAAAGGCAAAAGAACGCATGCACGTTTTCCTAATATGATAATTAAAAACCAACAGACTGATGAAAATGCGGGACATTTTCTCAATATGTGACGTGCGGGACAAGGAGTGAAATGTTGTGCGGTACAATGCAAAGCGGGACGGGTGGTCACCCTAGAGTAGCTAGAAAACGAGCTACCATGTTCTAAAACAAGCTACCTAAAGATGGATGTTCCACCAGCACAATCTTAAGATGGATGTTCCACCAGCACTAAGATATCTGGGTAGTCATACAGATTTTTGTTCCACACTGATTGCATATGAAAACATCAAAGACTAAAATACAGAAAAGCATGAAAAGCGAAAAGGCTATATATGTTGTCAATTCACCTTCAAGAGAACGTGTGTGAGTGTTGTCAGATTCCTATCCAGCTCTCTGATTTTCTGATTGATGGTCTCGTCTGCTGCAAACAGACATGAAGGTGAAGGAGAGGGGCTCGAGCAACTGCCAGTGGACTAAGGAGGAAAAACAGACGTGTGCTTTTGCTTTCTTCAAAGGTAAAATTCGTAAATAAGGAAGAAGCAGATCCAGCAGCTAATCTGAATTTGAGCGAAGTGTGCATTTTCAGCAGTGCTCGGTAATTGTTAGGCTACTCGCGTCTGCATGCGTTGAATACCAACGGGTGTTTTGAGCAGCTGTGTTGATACTCACCACACACCCTTGCTCTGATTGCATAATGTGTGTAAAGGGTGTCTTGGATGCGATTATAACATTCTCTGTTAATTAGATGAACCTTAATGACACAGTTTCTTCCCCCACATCCGTGTCTAAATTTATTTGAAAGAGCTGCAGGTAATTGTCATGCATATAAAGCATATATACCGTATAAAGAAACACTCTCTGGGCAGTTGTCTTGCAATTAAACCACAATTACCATGTAGAGTGGTGATTGATCGGGTGGCCGCACAGTACAACAAGCAGCAAGGTAGTTTAATGGCCTAATAGTTCTTAGACCTATTTCAGGAATCACTGGGGTATATTGCTATGGGAGTGTAAAAAAAAAAAAAAAAATGATTCTGTAAATTCATGTCAATTATAAAACAAAGTAAGTTCTAACGTGACCTTTTACGCTTAAGTAAACAGCATTCCAAGATAATAATTGTGTTAAATCAATACTGGTATTAATCTATTAGGCATTGCCTGATTCTGCATAGACATTATTACACGGCTACCCACCAAAAGAAAAACACAAATGCATCTGTCCAGTCAGATTCAAGTACTCAAGAGCTGTGGAATGAGGAGCCCTAATACTGGTGGTTATTCAATTTAATTTTAATTAAAGAGGACCTACAGTATGCCCTTTTTTGTCTTGATTGTGTTTTTTGGGGTCTACTAGAGTAGGTTTTCATGCTTGAATGTTCAAAAAACACATTATTCACGTTTTACATTGTTGATCCAAAATGATCCAAAAATCTTTTATTTAGCGGACCCCATCCGAATGATGGCCGAAACTTTACTGATGAGTTTTATTGTACATTAGCTACCATGAAATGTCCGTTTTTAACTCCAGAAATTCACCGTACGAGCTTATGCCCTTTTAGGGGGTGCTTAACAATCAGTAAGAAAACTCTGATGAACCGCAATAATGTGCACGACCCGTTCCGTAGACTATAATACCCGTCAAAATAAGAGCCCCCCCTTTTGTAAGACATAACGCAGGCGTTATTCATAATTACACCCACAAAAATATGTACAAAAACAAATTAGAAGATTAATCACAATGAAGTATATTACATTTTGTAAACGGGGTGTTTTTAATCACACAAACAGCACTTCAGCTCATTTCGAACGAAGCGCCCATGGTGGAATAGTACCAGTGTTGCCAGATTGGAAATGTCCAAGTATCATACCAGAAGCTCAAAATTATCTAGCTGTATGTATTATCGTACATTATGGGATTTTTTTCATTATTGATTGTACGTTATACAGAGGTCAAAATTATCGTACAAATACAATAATTATCGTATGTCTGGCAACACTGAATAATGCAGAGCTCCTTTCAGGGGTGCAAAATGAGTCTGTTCCCACCCCGATTGTAAAGCAAAACGTGATTGGTTGTAGCAAGAGTGTGCTGCGATTGGTAAGCGCAATGTGGCTGTTATCTGAGTAGTCAGTGGGTGGAGTCAACCTGTTTGTGGATTTGTCTGCAGTCATGATGCTAGAAATGTACACAAATGCGTGAGGTGATCCACAAATGCGCAGGAAGAGATCCACAAATCCGTGCAGAGATCCACAAATGTACAGAAAGCAATTCACAGATAAATGCAGGCAGAGTTGTGCTTGTGACATAAAAACATATTTGTGAATATGTTTTTTATTAGCAAATCTCATTTTACATATTTGTGAATTTAATTAATGTTTGCGAAACTCCTAACAT
This sequence comes from Hypophthalmichthys nobilis, assembly GCA_037950665.1. Taxonomy (NCBI): domain Eukaryota; kingdom Metazoa; phylum Chordata; class Actinopteri; order Cypriniformes; family Xenocyprididae; genus Hypophthalmichthys; species Hypophthalmichthys nobilis. Next base: position 17,935,177 of record CM075476.1, on the reverse strand, counting down.
ATATTTGTGGATCTCATTCTATTAATTTGTGCATACGATTATTTTTTGTGAATTTCTTTACATTTATTTGTGGATCATAATCTATTTATTTGGAATATTGCAACAAAAATACCCCCATAAGCCAGCACTCTAATAAAACGTGAAGTTTGAGGCAGATCGGACATTGGCGAAACATCCAATTTTGTCAGGCCACACGCTCTTCAGTGAAAAGTCAAGATCTTCGCAATTTAACGTCGCAAAGGCCTTTAGATTAGGCTGACCAAATATGTTGTTAATCTGATACAATTTCTAGGAGGAGTTCGTTAAAGTACAACGTCTGGAAATGGCAAAAATTGCAACAATTTTGCAGAGAAAATACAAAATGTCTCACTTCCTGTTGGGTTTACAGATTTTGTACCCAGGGACTTTTTTTTAGGTATTGGGCTGTTATATGTGTCTACTGAATTTCACACCTGTACGTGAAATTAAATTTTGTAGGTGGCGCTATCGAGCCATTTTGCCACACCTAATTCTGAAACCCACATCAGATGTAAATTTTCACCACTTCTGACATGTGTGCAAAGTTTCATGAGTTTTCAAGCATGTTTAGGCCCTAAAAATGCGATTCATTTTGGAGAAGAAGAATAATTGACTGAGCAATTACAATAGAACCACCGGTTCTCAGGCCCTAATAATGAAATGAATGACCCCAAATGATATGATTTATTCATAAAGACAAGATGACTGTTATACTAATATAATACTTAATAACATATAAAAACAGAAGATCTAAAAAGGTTAAACAAAAAACTAAACATCTAAGAGTATGAACTGTCACAAACAAAGCTAGCTAGTTTGTTAGCTTGAGAATATTTGCCCTCAAAGTTGTCAACATAAATTGAAACATTTCCAAATTTAAAGCTCTTCTCCTTCTTACAAGAGGGTGTGAGAGATGCCACTTTGACTGACATTGCTCACTGTAATCCGTGGAAGATCTTGCAAGCAGCGAGTATAAAATCCATGCTGTCGGCACTCGGAGCAACCGAGTCTAAATGTGGAAGCAACCATGCGTAGAATCCATTGCACGTAGAAGCGAGTATTCAGAGAGAACTTAGAAAAAGTGAGATAATGTTGTCATAGAATTGTGTTAAAGGTGCAATGTGTAAATTTTTGGAGGATCTATTGACAGAAATGCAATATAATATACATAACTATGTTTTCAGTGGTGTATAAAATGAACCATTATGTTTTTATTACCTTAGAATTAGTCATTTCTATCTACATACACCGTGGTTCCCCTTACATGTTAAGTTGCCTTTTTGCGCTGGCATGTTTCTACAGTAGCCCTAAATGGACAAACTGTTCTACAGAGCGCGTTTGCTTGACTGACTACTCTTTGCTGTCTCAGACAACATCTTTGTCCTGTGTTGGCTAGCTTCTCTATATTGCAATTCGAAACATCGCCGCTAAAATTTATACACTACACCTTAATAAATAATAAATAATAAAATTTTGTTACAATTTTGCACATTTACAAGGCCACTAATACCGAACCCGACCCATGTCCAAGGCACTTGTTGAAGTTTCGGTCCTCTGGTTTTCAGATCCAAATGGACCTGTGAAGACCTCTACCTCACACCTTTATTCTACATATGTCTGGGCGGTAATTATTTAAATGAGGAATATTGTGAGGTGTTCCTTCCCAGAAGAAAACTCAAGACTACAATCGAGGCTTTTCAGGGAGTTCAGAAACAGTGCTTACTGATAGAGATAATTTAGAAAGTTGAAAATGTAATGACATTTCTTATTTTTTTTAAATGATTGTTGCATTGTTGCATTAAAAATGATTTATCCATGCACATTATTATTTAATTTTTTTTTTTTATCAAAAATCATCTTTAATCAAAAACATTAACCTCCCCTCCTCTTCCAAATGACGTCTCGGTGGAGACTGGGACTAATGCCGTGTTCCAGGCAACCCGTAACCCGTGTTTTTCAAACCTTCTACCCGTGAAAGTGCACTGGAACGGCAGTCAAACCCATGACTTCCCACCCGTGAACTCGTACTAGATTGATGTACTCCCAGTTCCACGCTCTGACGTCACATAGTCCGTGAAACAACAATGGCAGCCCCTACGGATGCGGTGTTTATGCAAGTGCATGGTAAAATAATGTAAAATAAAAGGTATAACAGCTTCTCTTGCCTTATGCGTCGTTTTTCCTCCTCCGTTTCCCTCAAATAAGCAAGGAGTAAGCACCTTTGGTGATAGAAATGATTGTAAATGAGCATAAGCCCCGTACGGTCTGCCATGCTGGTTTGTTTACACTCAGGCAGTTTGGCGTTACTTGCCTGGAATGCCACAAAATCGTGAGTCGTGGTTTGAAGTCGTGACTTACGGCTCAAAAACCTGCCTGGAACGCAGCATAAATATCTGCAAACTGGCATTCATGCTGCATTAACGCCTTGTCGTATTGCGTAGTCTCGAGATGACAACATGTGACATTCTATTTGGAGCTGTTTATGTCCTCGAACTGGGAATAATGTGTTTTTATGGCAACACAATCAATGCCTAAATTAATCTGCAGCGGTTATGTGGTACAGCGGTCACATGGTACAAGTAGGAGCTCTCAGAAAATTACCATCTTACAACCTGTAATTACGAGCTCTTCTAGGATGTGAACCCTTGTCTCCATTTAGTTAGCAACGCTCATGTTTCTATGATCCAATCAATCCCAGAGGAGGAAATCAAGTCCCGCCCTACATTTTTTTTTTTCCATCCCAGAATCTTTTTCATTCGGATATACTGTACATCACAATAGGGAAGAAAAGTCTATCACAATTTCTGTTGCATGGCGGCACACTCAAAACAAAAAATTTACTTGTAGATCACTTCCAATGAAAATTCTGTCATTGCCATGTCCTATGATTTTCCGTGGAACACAATAAGAGAAATGAAAATGTTGACAAATGTTAGAGTAATAGTAAACTGCGCCTGTAAAGAGCTGTCATAAACACACATAAACAAACAAACAAAAAAACATAAACACAATAAAAGTATAGTTTATATGATTCATACTCAATATTCCAAGTCTCCTGAAACTATAGCTTTGTGTGAAATTTCAGTTGTAGCTGTTAAAGCTAACAAATGGCTTGAGAAAACTTCCAATATGATTAATTAATTTTGTGGACTTTACTAAGGAAGGTCAAAACAAGCTACAGGAATATTAGGAATAGGAATATTTCTCACATGCCAGGGGGACTTTGGAAGTTAGTCGGCCGAGTCCAACAACAAACGTCTAACCAATCAGCATCATGGGGCGTATGACGGTCGAGGAGAGAGAACGAGCAAGAGGGAGATTTGAAAATAATAATAATAAAAAAAAAAAGTAGAACGAGAAATGGGACACAATACAAAAGAGCTCAAAAGAATATCACTGGAATTAATGTTTATGACTGGGCAAGCGCTTTTATATTAGGAAAGCTTTCCAGCGCTGGAGAGAGCTAAGAGGGAAGGCCTGAAAACGTCTCGGTTACAAAGGTAACCCTCGTTCCCTGAAGGAGGGAACGGAGACGACGTCGGACAGACCGGCGAATAGGAATCTCGCTAGAGAGGCCAATCTACTTCGAGTGTAACTACAACGAGCCAATGCACATTGGCATGCAATCATATGCAGCAGCTGCTGCGCCTGCAGCCGGGTACATAATGAGCAGCAGGTGCGTTGCATCTTCAGGTTTTCGCTGAGGAGCCGAACCGGATAGGCGGCAGCAACAGCGGGTACAGGGCCTGTGGCGACGGGACGTGCGTCTCCGTTCCCTCCTTCAGGGAACGAGGTTACCTTTGTAACCGAGACGTTCCCATTCAGTCGGTCACGTTCGGCGTCACGTCGGACAGACCGGCGAATAGGAATCCCTACCAAAGCGCCACAGGAGCTGCCCCTTCCAGCGCTCTGTTGTAAGCCACCTGAACCCCTTGCCTGGGACGGTGGGACAGGGCTAACACAGAGAGTGTCGATCACTGCTGTTCCCCAAAACCCATTCAGTGAGACTATTGGATAACGCTGGGAAAGCGTGCCATTTCGCTGGGAAAGGAACGCTGCGGAAGCCACATCCTTCCCCGAAGGAGTTATGTGGAGAAGTACATATGGACTAACCCCGTAGGGCTGTACTACATATGGAAGTACTGGGGTGACTCCAACTCGATGAGAGGTGGGTTCTCCCAGAGGGAAAGACACGGGCTTCGTTTAGGAGCAACCGTGGAACTAGACATATGGGATCCCCGTAGGGTCACACATATGAAACCCAGCCTAAACCCGGTTCTCAAGGATGCAGCGGAGTATAGGCCTGGCGCCAGACGCTCCGCCACGTCGGCTGCCGAAGGGAGAACGGAGGACTCAACAGGGTCTGCCTTGTAGGGACTCTCTGGAGAAGAAGCGCGTGTAGCGCAGCAAGCCGACACTAAGCCGGGGCCTCTCCGTGCCTCTGACCTGAGGTGAGAACACGGGAGGAGACCGGCTCGACACGAAGGCTATAAAATCTAGCGAACGTGTTAGGTGTCGCCCAGCCCGCAGCTCTACAAAAGTCTGTTAGCGAGGCGCCACGAGCCAGCGCCCAGGAGGATGCAACACCTCTCGTAGAGTGAGCATGCAACCTGAGCGGGCAGGGCACGCCTTGGGCTTGGTAAGCCAAGGCGATGGCGTCCACTATCCAGTGGGCCATCCTCTGCTTGGAGACAGCCTTTCCCTTCTGCTGGCCTCCGTAACAAACAAAGAGCTGGTCTGAGGTCCTGAAGCTTTGAGTTCTGTCTATGTACAGTCGCAAGGCGCGAACTGGACAGAGCAAAGCTAGGGCTGGGTCTGCCTCCTCCGAGGGCAGCGCTTGCAGGTTCACTACCTGGTCCCTGAAGGGAGTGGTAGGAACCTTGGGCACGTAGCCAGGCCGGGGTCTCAGTACCACGTGGCCATCACCCGGCCCAAACTCTAGGCACGATTCGTCGACCGAAAAAGACTGCAGGTCCCCTACCCTCTTGATGGAGGCCAATGCAACCAGCAGCAAAGTCTTCATAGACAGAATCTTTAAGTGTGCTGATTGCAAAGGCTCAAAGGGAGCAATCTGGAGTGCTCTCAGCACCAGAGCAAGGTCCCAAGAGGGTATGGAGGGAGGACGAGGAGGATTTAACCGTCTCGCCCCCCTAAGGAACCTGACGACCAGGTCATGCTGACCAACAGATTTGCCATCTATGTGGTCGTGGTATGCAGAGATAGCAGCAGTATGGACTTTAAGGGTGGAGGGGGACAGCCTACGCTCCAACCCTTGCTGCAAGAAGGAAAGCACGACACCGATCGAGCATCTTCGGGGGTCTTCTCGGCGAGAAGAACACCACTCGACGAACAGGTTCCACTTCGAGGCGCAAGCACGTCTCGTAGACGGTGCACGTGCCGAAGTGATGGTGTTAAATACCTCGGGGGGTAAGTCACCTAGAACCTCCGCGTCCCATCCAGGGACCAGACATGGAGTTTCCAGAGGTCTGGACGGGTGCCAGAGAGTGCCCGTCTCTGAGAAAGGTCCTTCCTCAGAGGAATGGGCCAGGAGGGGCTGTCGCGAGGAGTGAGAGTTCTGGGAACCAGGTCTGGTTGGGCCAATAGGCGCAACTAGCAGGACCTGCTCCTCGTCCTTCCTGACTTTGCACAGGGTCTGTGCAAGTAGGCTCACTGGGGAAACGCATATTTGCGAAGGCCCGGGGCCAGCTGTGTGCCAGCGCATCTGTTCCGAGTGTTCCTCGGACAGGGAGTAAAACAACTGGCAGTGGGAGGTTTCTGGTGAGGCAAACAGGTCTACCTGAGCCTCTCCGAACTCTCTCCAGATCAGCTGGACCACCTGGGGTGGAGTCGCCACTCTCCTGGCAGCGCAGCTCGTGATAGCTCGTCGGCCACACGGTTGAGCACACCGGGACATGAATGGCACGAAGCGACCTCAGATGCTTCTGACTCCAGAGGAGGAGATGGCGGGCGAGTTGCGACATGCGACGGGAGCGTAGACCACCTTGACGGTTGATGTACGCAACGGTCGCAGTGTTGTCCGTGACGACCAGTACATGCTTGCCCCGTAGCAGTCCTTTGAGGCGGCTCAGAGCAAGGCGTACTGCCAGCAACTCGAGGCAGTTGATGTGCCAATGCAGATGGGGGCCCGTCCACACCCCTGAGACTGCATGCCCGTTGTACGTGGCACCCCAGCCGGTGGCAGAGGCATCTGTGAATACCACAGCATGCCGGGACACTTGCTCTAGGGGCACTCCTGCCCGAAGAAACAAGGGGTCCGACCACGGGCTGAAGGCTTGGCGACACTCCTGAGTGATTGCCACCCGGAACGTGCCACGTTGCCACGCCCATCTCGGGACTCGGCCGTGAAGCCAGTGTTGAAGCGGCCTCATATGAAGCAGACCGAGCGGGGTTACCGCCGCTGCGGCCGCCATATGCCCCAGGAGCCTCTGAAAGAATTTCAGTGGAGCCGCTGTCCTGCCGTTGAACGCGTATTCAGGCAGTTCAACACCGACTGAGCACGTTCCTCTGTGAGGTGTGCTATCTGTTCGACCGAATCCAACTCCATACCGAGAAAAGAGATCCTCTGCACTGGGGAGAGTTTGCTCTTTTCCCAGTTGACCTGAAGACCCAACTGGCTGAGGTGTCTGAGCACCAGATCCCTGTGTTCGCACAACTGATCCCGGGACTGTGCTAGAATGAGCCAGTCGTCGAGATAGTTGAGGATGCGAACACCCTGTTCTCTCATGGGAACAAGGGCTCCCTCCACGACTTTCGTGAAGGCAGCGGGGAGACAGGGCCAGCCGAAGGGTAGGACTCTGTACTGATATGCTCGACCTTCGAACGCGAAACGCAGGAATGGCCTGTGTCGCGGAAGAATCGAGACATGAAATCTGCGTCCTTCAGGTTGATCGCTGCAAACCAATCCTGGGGACGGATGCACTCGAAAATGCGCTTCTGCGTGAGCATCTTGAACGGTAGCTTGTGAAGGCTCCGATTCAAGACTCGCAGGTCCAGGATAGGCCGTAACCCACCGCTTTTCTTGGGTACAATGAAGTAGGGACTGTAAAACCCTGACCTCATATCGGCTGGAGGACCGGCTCTATCGCGTCCTTCGCCAGTAGGACCACGATCTCCAGACGCAAGACATAGGCATCGACAGCCTTCACTGCAGTGAGGTGGATGCCCCTGAACTTGGGGCGCCGGGCGAACTGAATCGCATAGCTGAGCCTGATGGTCCGAATGAGCCAGTGAGACGGACTGGGGAGCGCTAACCAGGCTCGCAGAGACCGCATAAGCGGGACCAAAGGGACCGCAGGCGTACCCGCAGTGAGGCAGCGAGGTGGAACACAGGGACGCGGCTCGGGAGGCTCTCTGCGAGGCAGCCCGGCGGTGTCAGAGTGTGCTGTGCAACACCTACCTGGTTCCACAGTCGGGCAGGGGTGCAGGAGAGGCTTTGCTGCCTTCAACTGCACGCTGCTGCCCTCTGGCGAAGGAAGAGGGGGGATGAGAGTGGTGAGGTTTTTCTCCTCCCACTGCTCTCCACGCCCTCTTCAGACCCAAAGATGGAGGAACTGCTCTTTTTTGAAAATTTGGGTACCGCTGGCTGTTGGGCCAGCAGCAGAACAGAAACAAACCCAACAACAGGATTTACCACCCGGCCCTCCTCCGGGGGGGAGAGCAGCCCCACCCATCTCTGGGTCACCCGTCTCAGGTGATTTTACACTAACCACTTAAACAGTAGCAGAGACGGGAGGCGTCATCTTCCTGCAGCGGACCCAGTAGAGCAGGCTGGGCCGGAGTTTTTGCAGGGGACGACACCCTTGGCAACGAGCAGACTGAGGGCCCACGAGGAACTCAATGGTTTGTCGGGGGAGGCTCCCCGGTCTGCTACTAACTGAGGAGAACTGCTGGGCTCAGTCCCCGACAGTGTCACCGAAGAGGCCACCTTGTGAGATGGGAGTGTCGAGAAAGTGTTTTAGCTTGACGACCTCTCGCACCTCAGCAAGGTAAGCCAGGGGGGCGCTTCTGGACCACTGAGGTGGACATCGTCTGGCCGAAGGCCTGTGCCATGACTTTGATCACGGTTAGTCAACAGCGCAGCTCAACTCCGACTCAGAACTACCTCATGCATAAAGAGTGCCTTGGCCTCACATGCAGGGTGGGTGTGGTCTGAACAGCCACCCCACCCAAAAGGGTAGTGAGAGAGTGAAAAAACTTTATGCAGATTTTGGCACTTTTGGCGTTCCATATTTATGGCACCAATATAGCTCCATACTGCCAAGTTTTCCCATGCACATCCGGAACACCCGGAAAGCATGGCTGTAAACTTTGAATCTGAGTCAGCATAAGCACACACCATTACAGTGGGCAGCGTCACCTCATTTCCAGAGCATAACAGCCCTCTCTCCGATGCTGCAATCGACATCTGACCCTCAGCTGGAGCCCTGAATGAAATGCTAGGTTCCCTTATGAGAAGGACCAGCAATCCAATCCAGAAGCTACACAGCATGCAATGCGCTAGAGAGGGAGGAGCCCTAGGGGGTTGGTTCCCCGAAGTAACCCCTCAACCTCAACTCACCCAAGCCATTTCACCAAAGTAGACCTCTTCTGGTGCACCAGAGAGGGCGCTACAATGGAGATTAGGCAAGGAGACCGCGCATCTAGAGCGCCGAGCGAGCGCTGGGTTGCCGTGACAACCCGCGCTGCAGCCAGACAGCTCGACGGCACACGACACGCAGAGGAGCGAGAGGTTTGCTCTCGCTGATCTCCGCGGTCTCCCAGAGTGTCGGGCAGACCCGCGGCTGTGCTTTTACACACAAGCGGCAGCTGGCCAACAACAGAGGGGACTCAAGCTTCCCGGAGAAAGAAGAGTCACGACCGGCGTGTCGACGTGATCATGTTCTCATACGAAAACATGAACCACCCACGAACATCGTTTCAGCACGCGCCCAGACATGTGAAACAGTGATCGTGGCCGTCAGTGAGGACAGGAAACGACCGCATCCAGAAACACACAAATAGAATGTCATCTTTAAAAAGACGCAAGCTCTACTTGTGTAAGCTCTTTTAGGGACTTTACTCTTTTAAAGTGCTGAAGCACGCAGGGGAACGGCCGCCGCAACACAGACAGGGATTGTGTGCAGCCTGTCGTGTGCGCTCTCTCTCTTTGAAGGCGCTCACTCTTATCGGCCGTAAAAACGAAAATAAAGAGAGGACTTCGACCCCGCTGCTGTGCTGTTCGCCCGCACTCGAAAAAAGAGAAGTTCAACCAAAAAGCTTGACTCGTCTTCTAGCAGACACTTGCTTGCAGAGAACAGGAACAAACACCGTTCGGCTCCGAAGCGAAAAGCTGAAGATGCAACGCACCTGCTGCTCATTATGTACCCGCGCTGCGAGGCGAGCAGCTGCTGCATATGATTGCATGCCAATGTGCATTGGCTCGTTGTAGTTACACTCGAAGTAGATTGGCCTCTCTAGCGAGATTCCTATTCGTCGGTCTGTCCGACGTACGTCGAACGTGACCGACTGAATGGGAACTGCTTTGATCCCACTTATCATGTGAGTACACAGGGTTTTGATTGTCTGGAGCTGCTGTGCTGTTTGCGACTAACAACAAACACTTCATATTTACTCTTGTGTACTGTATGTTCATTTTTTGTGCTTCCTTGTCGTTCGTTCATCAACTGCTCTTTATTTTTCGTGAAGCATTTTGTTGAGCGTCAGCTGTGATCAACAGACATCTACTCGCATTGCGTGTGTAACAGCGGCCAGATAGTGAGAGTTCTGCAGTTAAACCACTGCACACTGACAATTGCTAGAGAATGAGGTGTCATTGGCGTCATTGGTAGTGCATTTGCCTCGCATGCCAACAGCGATCGGGCCGGGGTTCGAGATCGACTCAGAGCAGCGTGGTTAGAATACACCCATTTCACATGACGTCACACAGCTTACGTTTGGACTAGAAGCAGTGGATCCTCACTTCAGTCAGCATAGTGGAATACTAGCGCCGCTCGAATAGAGTGCGCGCAATAGTTTTACATATGCCACAAATGTGGTTAGAGGATGACTGTAGTGTAGTCGCCTTATTTCATGTAAATTCAAGGCGAGGTGTTTGGCAGATCTCAAACGAGCTTACCGATCGGCGAGATTTGCTGCTTTAAGTCGGAGGAGGAATTGAATACGGAGGACTGGAGCCGTACACTTTCTGCTGCCTGTAGTAACTTGCAAACTTTGCTGTCTTTATTGCAGATGAAGGTGTTTATATTTGTCAGTATTTGTGAAATAAACGCACGTTCCCGACATTTACGTGCAGAAAAAAAAAAAACAACAACTTTTCATTCAATGCTTAATGTACTAATTATACAGTGTCTGTATGTACAATGAAGATCAACATAAGCTTATTCTTTTTAAATATCAAAAAGTCTATTTTTTCCCGTTTTATTTCAATAAATATGACATACATAATAAAAACTGTTTAATATAATACTATATCTACACGATGACTGTTAATGTTTTAAAAACTGACTCCTGTACATGCATTTTTACCATATAAAAAAACATCGTCATCATTCATCTCTTTATTGCAGAACAAGACTGTCGCATACAAAAATATACAGAGGATTTACAACAGTACTCGTTGTTATAGCAGCATTAAATGAATCAAATAAAATTCAATTCAATCAAATCAAATTATTTCTCCAGGGAATAACATTATGAACACATACTTCTGTTTTGTATTTTCAATACATTTCTTACAAATTATACAATCTTAATATATTGCACCAGTTCAGTTTAAACTAATATGATGTAAAATGATCTAAAATCTTCACACCATTAATTCTTCGGAGTATTATATGTGGATGTGCTACTTTCGGGTGTCCATTACTCGTAAATAAATCTCACAAGAACAATACCGTTATCATAGCCTACCAATTTCTAAAAATAAAGATTTGTTTTTAAAGACAATATTCTTGTTATTCCAAATTTGTGTGGACACACAATCATTGTGATAAAACTCTGACAGCAATTCAAGGACACAACATTGCTAAATTTTCTGCTTGCGGAAACCCTAAGCAAGGCAGTTAAAGAAAGGAAATAATAAATAACGTTACCAAAAGAACCCGACTGTGTAAATTCTTGACATAAACAGTTCGCATTTAAAGTTATTAAAGCATTTTCCCGAGAAGTCGCCAGCGCAAAGGTAAGACGGAACAACAGATCCACTGCTTCGCGGATAGGCGGAAGTTAACTGACGTCATTGTGAAAAGGGCCTATTGGAGTGTGAGTTTTAGAGGCGGATCAATGAAGAGAGGGGTGTGATTGTTTGGGTTGATTTCAAATATCAACAATGTCCAACAGCGTAGTTCAAATATCACTTACTGCACCTTTAAATTTCAGCCTGTTTTCCTTTAATTATCAATTATCAATTTTTCTGTTGCCCTTGTGTTGGCACATGAGCTTTGGTGTTGAAAAAGTGTGCTGCGGTAATGAGTAGCATAGCTATGGTTGAAATGGTGGTCTCGCTGCTGCTGCTGCTGCTTTGTCTGGTAATTTGCTGATGCTAACATCCAGTGTGTCTCTCATGACCACGGCAGCCTTCTAATCAAATAAACAGCAGAAAGGTTGAAAGGGTCTGGTGTGCTATTGGAGCGAAGAAACTGCTTCCTTTCAGCTTTGCAGTAGACCGATCCCTGCAAATCAAATAGCAGGATAAACTTTTGATATGGTAAAACGTCATACAACTTTAGCATGAAATCATCTCCAGCTGTGATGATTCTGTCATTATTTACTCAAACTCGTATGACTTTCTTTCTTCTGTGGAACAAGAAATTCGATTGAACAATCTTTTTATGCCTTTTCTATACCAAAAAGGAAACTTCTATGGACTCACTTTTTGAGTCCATACAACTCATGTGCTATATTTTCAAGTCTTTAGAAGCCATAAAGGTTCAGAACAACATTAGGAAAATAATGACTGAATGTTAATTTTTGGATGAGGTATTCCATTAATGATTAACATACCCTGTTCAGCTGTAAAGTTTTAACCTTATTAGTATACATTTATTCTTATAAAGCATAATATAACAAGTTTAGAGTGCCTGTAACATTTCACAGAAATGTAAGTTCTTTACAGATTATAGCTTATCATCTTAAATGCTGTTCAGATTGCATGAATGTAAAAAAAATATATATGCTCAAGGACACGGCTTCTCTGCTTACATGAACATAATCATTGTTATTACAGAAAGTGTTCATGTGGCAAAGCCATCATACTCTTCAAATGTAAGAGCAATTTACACACACGCACAAAAAAAGAAACTTTCAGAGTACATATCATGTTGATTTAAGGATATGAAACTTTTCACTGCTACTCATTTTTTCTGTACAATGAAAGTCAATTGTGATCATGGCTGTCAAGCTAAATTTTTAAGGATCTCAGTGAAAACCAACTTAAACTTCAGTCTGTGCTTCACACAATGCTGTTAATTGGCTTTTAGAAGAGTTTAAATATATATTTCGTGAGACATTGGCTACATTTGTTATACTTTAATGGTGATTTGGGGCTTTAAAGTTGGTCCTCATTCACTTTTAAAGAGCAGCTCACACTTTGAACGTGCAGGTCGCACATGCGTATTTAAAGCTGCTGTCCGTAACTTTTTTTGGTTAAAAACTATCCAAAATCAATTTTTGAGCAAGTACATAACCAGCCAGTGTTCAAAACTATCTCCTTACCTTAGCCCAATTCACAACGGTAAGCTTGTAATAATGTTTTCTAATTCAAGCGGAACTGGTGGGTTTTCGCAGGAAAGCATGTAGCCGTTTGTCTTTTCATCATTGCGTCACATCTATTTACATAAAGAACGAGTCCCAGTTAACTAGGCATGTGAAGCAGATCATTTATAGCCTTTTCTCACAGCAGCTGCAATAATTAAACATCATTTGGATGGCGGATTGTATGGTATGTCAAAGTAATGTTAGAGATTAGACTGTACAGAAATTGAAATCTACAGGTAACGCTAATACACACTAAATACACATAGTCACTCAAAGCTGATGTTGTTAACATTAACAGTTTGAGAACTTACATGGTTTGAGAATTTACATGGTTTGACGTGATCCGAGCTAAGCGATCGTTAGATTTAATCAACACTGGCAGAGCGATTTATTGTAATGTTTTTTTTTTTCCTCAGTTGGTCAGAACAAAAGTGGCAGATGGGTTACTTACTTGTTCAGATTACATTTTCTGGTGAAAATTCTTATTTTGGTCATACTTCAAGGCTACAATGTGTGATTCTGAAGTATAGTATCCACATCAATATGGTGACTGACAGCAAACATTAAATTCATCCTCGCTGAGGAGTCGTGTCGAGGCACAAACCCACGTAAAGATGATAATTCCACAAACAACTGCAATTGCAGGTTTCAAACACAGATGGAGACAAAGAGGTAAAACTTATGGACTGCAGCTTTAATTTTTTGCAGTAATTAATTTATCCACAAGATGGCAACTGTGCCCTAGGGCCGTCAATTCACAAGGTAGTTGAAAAAAAAAAACTGCATTTACATAACAGAACGGAACGCATGAAAACTACAGCGACAATGGAGGCCTACATAGACGAGAGATTGTGCAAAGAGGTTAGAAAGAACCCTCATTTGTACAACTCTAGCATGAAAGAATACAAAGATGTTGACATGGGTTGTAACTCGGGGCGAGAGATTGCTCAAAACTGTGCATGCGTCGAATGCCTGTGTATGTGCATGAGTCAAATGAAGTATACTTTGCAAATGAAGTATACTATGCTCTTCGCCCAGATAATGGTGTAGTTAAAGCATCTACCAGCAGAGGTTAACTGCAAATGCTAACCAGCCAAACCTTGACCTCTTGCAGAAAAGCCAAATCCCAATCAAAGAATAAATAACTCCGGATCTGCCAATTTTCTTTTTTAAAACTCCTCTCAGTCACCATCCTCTCCTCACAGAATACCTTTTTCAAGATCTACAGAAGACATGAAATCTAAACCAAGGTTGAACTATTAAGAGATACTTAGGATGTGGGTTGTCAATATTTAATCAGTTTTAATCCTGTAGTGAATGTCACAACATCGATACAAAGAGTTTTCAAAAGACAAAGGCATAAGATGGAAATTAGAATGGTTCAGTCAGCTGAATTTATCCGCTTATACACAGACAAGCAACCTAAAGTTAAAAAAATGGTGTGACTAACAATGACAAAGTCATTAGCAACAGACATTTCTACTCAATTGTACTCTGAGTTTAAGGTCAATATCATAGGAATCACAGTTCCCATTCATATTTTTTTTTTAAAGAAGCTTTTTTTTTTGTAAACTTCTTTTCTGTTTAACATCTTGTGTGGCTGTATATCATTTGAAACTGAAGTGCTTGATTTAACATACATACACTAACAATGAACTAAAAAATAAATGCCATTTTCTGCCTCTCTGAGTCTGTGATCTGTTACATGAAGGCTCACAAAGATGCAAATGTCTGAGAAACTACTTCTATTATAAATAATTTAACAACTCTGATCATAGATCACACTAAACAAGACATGCTTAGTTTGAATAGGTTTGCTGATTAAGACATCAGATAAATTGTCCAGGCCTTCCTCTTGAGTTGTTTCTTTTTTCATTGTCATTTTTCATTCATGCTAAGATTAGACAGCCTCAATGTGATTATCTATAAAGCGCTTCACTAGGCTGAAATAATACATGAGTCAATGCATTGTGCCTCTTGTTGGGGTCAATTAGCTTCCCACTGACTCCAAAATTATGTTGAAAACACTTGCTTCTCTTTGAGCACTGTTTTTTTATTATTATTTTTTTTATATATTTTTTTTGCATTTCTCATTTAAAAGGTTGAAATTGGATTTTTGTTGATAATCTTCAGATCTGACACTGTCTACTTTAAATGATGATATATAAAAAGACCCAGTACAACAAGAATTGTCTAGACAGGGCTCGGTTTGAGAGGGGATGGTATCCCCCTTGTTGAAAAAAAATAACAAAAAGCATCCTCTCTGTAAAGCGGACCTATTATGCAAAATTCACTTTTGCATGGTGTTTGGACATAAATGTGTGTTGGCAGTGTGTGTACACAACCACCCCATAGTGATAAAAATCCACCCACTCTTTTTTTTAATCCCCATAAATCATAAGCAGTGTCTCCCAATGACCTGTTTTCAGCCATGGTGCTAATGTGATGTCACATTAGCCACATGCCCCGCCCACAACCGCTGACTGACAGTCCTGTATTAACATAGTTTCCGCCCTCAGCGAGCTGTATGCTGTCCGCCATTTTCTCCGCGCTCAAGCAGCTGTAGCGACAACAATGTCTGGTAAGTGAATGAGATGTTGTTGGATGTAAGAGTGAACATAACAGTCTTCATTTTCTGACATCTGAGTCGCTGACGCTTGACGTCTGACAGCTGTCTGTGTGTGTGTGCTTCAGATAAGTGCGCTCAGAAAACGATCCATTAGAAGTTTAAACTTATATAGCTTTAAAACTCACTGCATGTGCAACTGTCAAAACCTAATAATTACATATTACTTAACAATTAGTTAATAGTCATGTGCCTCAACAAGTAAAGTCATAACATAATGATACATTTTCAAATCATTTGTTAATGATTAATTAAAGCAGACAACTGGAAGTTGAAGTATATGGCTTCAACCCATTGTGGTAGTTAACACATTAATTTACTCTTTTAGTTAATAAAATATGTTATTAAGGAATTGATACATTTTGACACATTTAATTAATAACAATTTATATATTACTTAATCTATTAATCATATAGAATTTTTATTAGTTGCTGGTGCAATAATCATTAATTAATGGTTTAGTTCTTCATGAGTCATACATTAAAACATGATTATCTGTGCATTAGTTAAGCATGAATTAAAGGGTTAGTTCACCCAAAAATGAAAATTCTGTCATTTATTACTCACCCTCATGCCGTTCCACACCCGTAAGACCTTTGTTAATCTTCGGAACGCAAATTGAGATATTTTTGTTGAAATCTGATGGCTCCGTGAGGCCTGCATAGGGAGCAATGACATTTCCTCTCTCAAGATTCATAAAGGTACTAAAAACATATTTAAATCAGTTCATGTGAGTACAGTGGTTCAATATTAATATTATAAAGCAACGAGAATATTTTTGGTGCGCCAAAAAAACAAAATAACGACTTGTATAGTGATGGCGATTTCAAAACACTGCTTCAGGAAGCTTGGAGCATAATGAATCAGCGTATCGAATCATGATTTGGATCGCGTGTCAAACCGCCAAACTGCTGAAATCACGTGACTTTGGCGCTCGAACCGCTGATTCACGTGATTTCAGCAGTTTGGCGGTTTGACACGCGATCCAAATCATGATTCGATACGCTGATTTTATTATGCTCAAGCTTCCTGAAGCAGTGTTTTGAAATCGCCATCACTAAATAAGTTGTTATTTTGTTTGTTTTGGCGCACCAAAAATATTCTCGTCGCTTTATAATATTAATATTGAACCACTGTACTCATATAAACTGATTTAAATATGTTTTTAGTACATTAATGGATCTTGAGAGAGGAAATGTCATTGCTGGCTGTGGAGGCCTCACTGAGTCATCGGATTTCAACAAAAATATCTTAATTTGTGTTCAAGATTAACAAAGGTCTTACAGGTGTGGAACGGCATGAGGGTGAGTAATAAATGACATTATTTTCATTTTTGGGTGAACTAACCCTTTAATGCCTATTAGTGCACCCGTATTGTAAAGTGTTACCTTGTCAATCATCTTTGATGATAGTGGTCTTGACAGAAGTTGCTCACGCAGAAGCATTGGTGTAAAGTATTTGAGTAAATCTAATTAATTACGTATCTTTTTGTCTACTTTGCTCTTTGATCAAGGATATTAGCAACTTTTACTCTCTATTTGACTACATTTTTGAATAAGTGAATGTACTTCTTTCTCAATGCATTAGTAATGAGTAATGCAAACAAAGGTAGAAAACCCTCAAGAAAACCTACATAAACAGAACAGACCGGAACGCATGCAAGACAGTAGCCAAGTTTCCATCCAGCACTTTTATTTATTCAGATACAGAAGTAACATTTCTGTATTTTATTTTACCTTTCTTTTCGTCACCGTTGTCGAGCTGCAGAGATTTTCCTTGTATGATGCATTTTGAACTAGCCCACAGAGAAAGCGGTGCTTTTAACGGGAGCAACACCACGAAGGTGGACGCTGCAGGCTATAAGGCCAATTCTGTCATGTGACACCAAATTTATTTGCGTTAAAGCCCTTTTTCTCAACAAAACGTGTTTCCAAACCAGTTTTTTCGACATTTGAAGTATCGACATAGAATTTATGCGCTAAAAATAAATGGAAAAATATTATGTCGACATTTGAGAAATGTTATCGACAAATAGCATTTCCATCAGCTATATCGCTAAACATTTTGAAGCGCTAAATCTTTTTCACAAAAATCCTTGGATGGAAACCTGGCTAGTGGAAGCCTATATAGATGACAGATTGTGCGAAAAGTTCAGAAAGTACCCTCATTTGTACAACTCTAGCATGAAAGAATACAAAGATATTTACATGGGTTGTAACTCGTGGCGAGAGATTGCTCAAAACTGCGCATGCGTCGAATGCCTGTGTATGAGCAGAGTGAAGTATACTTTGCATGGCTGTGCATTTGACTTACGCTAGCGTATGCGTAACTAAACCCAGGGCTGAAGAGTGCATGCACAGTATAACGTTTGACAGACAGACAGGAAAGTTTGGTTTTCTGAGGTAGGACACTTTTTATCTCGTAACAAGCTACGAAAAAAATCTTAGAAAAATATAGCCTGACAACATATCATTTGACCGCAGATACTGAATCGGGACAACACGTTTTTCTCGCCCACCAGTTGAGAAACACTGCTTTACACCTTTGCACACAAGTAAGCTAATGTGATCTTCAAATATTTTTTTTTTCCCTTTTTTCTTTCTTTTCTATTGTTTTCTTTTCTCTTTTCTTATCTTTTTTTCTTTTTCTTTTTGCTGACTTCCTGTTCTGTCTCCTGTTAGTTTTGAACACCTGTACCTTGTCAACTTGTTAGTCTGTGTAACCCTAGTGTCTGCCAAATTTTTTTTTTTTTTTTTTTTTGTGAATTTGTGAGTATAATTCTGCTTTTATATTGTGAAGTCTGAATAAAAGCTCTGTGATTTATCCTTGATTCCACCATTGTTACCATTGTTATTTCTAGTGGAAAATTAATGTGAAAAAAGTGTGCCTTCTGTGGTTTTATAACATTTGGTTCTTATTGAAAGATTTCAGGGGAAAAGCAGCACAACAGGTTGTAAAGTCATTCTAGGACTCATTCTAGGAGTATTTTAGGCCTTCATCAAACAGCAGCAGGAAAGCAAAAAGGTGAACTAACCCTTTAACAAAGCAAAAGGGCTATGCTAGCTAAAACTGCAAAACTAAAAAGCCAAGCAGTGCTGGACATTACAAACAAATCAGGATCCTGATTTACAAAAACAGGACTGATAATGCGATCCTGCTGCTGTTTGATGAAGGCCTAAAAATGTCCTAGAATGACTTTACAACCTGTTATGCTGCTTGTCCCCTTAGGTTATTCTAATTATTCTGTCATTAATTTCTCACCCTCTGAGAGGCTGAGAGAAATCTGAAATCTGAACTCACCCTCTGAGAGACAGCTACGGACCTGGAACTTGGCTCTTCAAAAAGTTCATAAAGAGACTGTAAAACTAATCTATATGAATGGCGCTGTTTAGTCCAAATTTTCGATCGCTTTATGTGATGAACAGATTCAATTTAGGCTTTTATTCACATATAAATATTGATCATGAAAAATAAACTGAAGCTCAACCAAACCTGCTTTACATCCGATAACAAACCTGTTGAAGAAAGCTCAAACGTGCTGCGTAACAAGAGAATGAACCTCACTGGTTCTCGCATGTCATGCGAACATGCTTAAGCTTCCGTTGGTTTACCACAATTGATGAGTGAGTTGATGAATGTTAATGTGAATAAAAGCCTAAATTCAATCTGTTCATCATATAAAGAGAGAATTTCTCTGCAGAAAACTTTGGACTAAACAGCTCAATTCAAATGGATTACTTTTACGAACTCTTTATTAACTTTTTGAAGCATGAATTTTTCAGCTGCGTAGCTGTCAATAGAGGGACAGAAAACTTTAATATTTCTATTTAAAAAGATATTAATGTTTGGTTAGAAGAAGAAAGAAAAACGTACGGGTTTGGAACGACATGAGGGTGAGTAATTAAAGATTAAATTTTTTATTTTCGGGTGAACTCACCCTTTAAACATGCATGTCCAATGCCAGGTAAAGTACTTAAACCATGTAATCAAGTACTCATTAGGAGAAGTAGTCAAGCAGCAGAAGTTGGCAGTAGCGTGTAAGTGTATTTGTTTCTTTTCTCATTTGATTTTAGCGCAGTTGTCATTGCTAGGAAACATTGTTTTGTTTACTATGGTAACACATGCTAAAGTTGCGTTTGTTCTCATCCCGTGTCATGTGGCTTTTCAGTTTCGCTGAGCTAGCATAGCTCTTTTGTTTTGTTTAACACTAAGGCGTGTCCTGTTGAATTCAATAAAGATGTACTAGGTGGTTATAAACATGGCTAGAATACCTGTGCAAGTCCGCCGAACAAGACACTTGAGTATTGAATTTTTTACTAAATCTAATTCTCTAAATCTAGCACTTTTAGGAAAGTACACACCATTATCCCTTCTTCCATTAATTACTAAGACACTTGAACAAGTCGTGTTCAACCAAGTCTCTACTTTTCTCACACAGAACAACCTCCTGGACAACAACCAGTCTGGCTTCAAAAGTGGCCACCAAGACTGCCCTGCTCTAGGTTATTGAAGCTCTGAGACTGGAAAGAGCAACTTCCAAATCATCAGTGCTCATCTTACTGGATCTGTCTGCTTCTTTTGAAGCCACCACATCCTCTTGTCAACCTTCATGATGAAAGGCATCTCAGGAACTGTACTCCAGTGGTTCAAGTCTTACCTCTCAGGTTGTCTTGGAGGGGAGAGGTATCTAAGTCACAAGATCTAGCTACTGGGGTGCCTCAGGGCTCAGTGCTCGGACCACTTCTCTTCTCTATCTACATGTCATCACTAGGATCTGTCATTCAGAAATATGGCTTTTTCTATCACTGCTATGCATAGGATGCACAACTCTACCGCTCTTTCCAGCCAGATGATCCGACAGTAGCTGCTTGCATCTCAGCCTGCCTGACAGACATTTCTGACTGGATGAAGGACCACCACCTTCAATTCAACATTGCAAGGACAGAACAGCTTGTGGTCTCAACCAACTCAACACTTCATCACAACTTCTCCATTCAGCTAGGTTTGTCAACTATAACTTCTTCCAGGAGAGCCAGGAACCTTGAAGTTGTGATTGATGATCAGTTAAACTTCTCAGACCACATTGCTATAACTGCCCGGTCCTGCAGTTTTGCCTTATAGACAAACATTAGGAAGATCAGGCCCTTCCTATCGTAGCATGCTACACAACTCCTTGTCGAAGCTCTTGTTCTGTCCAGACTGGACTGTTGTAATGCTCTCTTGGCAGGCCTTCCAGCATGTACTGTCAAACCTCTGCAACTGATCCAGAATGCAGCAGCAAGAGTGGTCTTTAAGAGCCGAAGAGAGTGCACATCACACCTCTATTCATCAATTTGCACTGGTTGCCAGTTGCCGCTCACATCAAATTCAAGGCACTGATGATTGCCTACAGAATTGCCTACACTGGCTCTGCACCCCTGTACCTAAACTCACTACTTCAGACTTATGTGCCCACCAGAAGCAATGAACTTGGTCAGAGGCTGTCCTCAAAACAGAAATAAGGCAGAATATAAGTTTTTTTTTTTTTTAATTTTTGTGAACAATTATATTTCACAGGTGGTGAAATCAGATATGTAACATAATAACAGTAATATTCAGTATTATTATTTAAAACGCTTTGCCAAAAATCACCCATTCACACTCAGATTGAGTCACACCTGCAGATCATTTTCTGTCAAAATGTGCAAGCTGCCCTTGCATGAAATTAAAATGCATGTTATTTTTACTATGTTAATAATATAATATTTTTCATGATTATATAAACTTTAAGGGAACATTATATTTTATAATTTTGCAAACATTATGGCAATGATACTTTTGAATCTTCTTTGAACATTCTGAAACAAGTAGTAACATTTACAAATCGTTAGATAAATAGCCAACTAAAACGTTTCAGAAAAAAAAAAAAGCATTCCATGAACGATGTATAAATAATGTTTTTGTGCTAACATTTTGAGAACATTATTAAAGATCAGATAACTGAATGAACATTCTATTAACCTTACTGGAAAAATGTTTGTTCATAACTTTGAGAGAACATTGCCAGAACATTAGATGGGTTAAATACGAATCAGCTTCCCAAGATCGTCTATACCAGTGTCTTAAATATAGAGATTCACACAAAAAGTGTTTCCTTTATTACTGTCTTGCTTTTTTCTAGGGCTCTAGCCTAAGTTAAAAAAATATGTTCTGGTAGCACTGGCAAATCAGATAGCATGACCACAACAAGTCTGGTGCTTGTATCTCAGGGCATGCATGAAGGTACCATTCTCAGAAAGGAAATCCAGGAAGATTTTGCTAAAACTCAATACGAAACAGTCACTTTTGTAATTATTGTTGGAATAATGCTTCACAAACTGTCCTCTGAAATTGTCTCCAGTGCTCTTACGTTTAGATTGCCTGCGACCCGCTTGAAACATTTTTGCTCAGATTGATCTGTACTGACATAGTCACTTTCATCTTTTTTTTGCAGAGCAATCATAACCCATTTAATTTAAGCTCCAGACTGTTCAGACAATTGGACAGATCGTTAAAAACGTACTGATGACACATTCAGAAATAAAAGTAAAGGCAGGTTGTCAGTCTGCGCGATCGAACGAGTATACTTACTGAAATGATTTGGATAATCTTCCTTTTATATAAGACTTCTTCTCCACCAATTGTGCAGACAAAAAGCTATTTCACACAAATGTGAAATTCTCTAATATGTGACACAGTCATCTTTGCCTTTTGTGGCTTTGTGCTTTACAGACGTGTTGATTAAAAGAGTAGATCAGTATTAAGACATGTCTTTTGAGTCCAGGAGAAAAAAAAGAAAAAAACACGCTGAAGCATTTTGAAGTTCCCAGGCAGTTTGGGCTTATCTATCAGGAAAGTTAAAAATATTAATGCTAAAAATATCTGCCAATAGCCACTGACCCTCAAGTCTCTACGGCACTATTAATTTAGAAGGTCAAGGGCTCTGGATTAATGTGCAAGCTCTTGGATACAAGTCAGGCTAATTCTTTCAGCAGTCCATGGGGAGATTGTGAAGTTTATGAACGGTAGGCATTAGTGCTTGTTAGAAACTCATAGTTACCGCTAAATAAATATATGATTCAGTGAGCTGTGGGTGTAAGAGAATATATGAGCGGCTATTTCGTCATCTTACTTCCATAGCTCATGTTTACAGAGATAGTTCAGAGCTTTTTAACTTGCAACTTTATTCATTCCAGAACTGGTGGTCTATCTACAATTATTGCAGAGGCTTGGCAAATTCAGACCCCATGGAGTGACCACGTTTTGGTATTTGACTGTGACATTACGCTAGCTTTGTGACAAGGCTTTTTATTTCAATTATTCACCCACACGCTGTGTGTTTGTCTCTAATCAGCATCCAGACTAATTAAGCACACATTTCTGCAGCTAAATGTTAGTGTTTGTTGGATGTCAACCAATTCATTATCTCTTGTTTTGAGAGTTCCCTTTAACTGGCACCTTAACGTGCCATTTGGACCCCTACAGGATGTTGAGTGAGAGTGTTCTATTCATCATATAGTCATTAAGTCCAATTTAATAATGGAAACTAGCAGCCCACACAGTCAGAATGATCTACAGCATGACATACAAATGACACACGCATCCTTTAGGAGTACGAAATTCAACTTTTCATAAAGCAATGTCTAATTAATGCAGTCTTTCAGAACACAGAAGTAATCAGTTCAGAGAAAAAATGTCTGGCATGACAACCTTCACCTGTCATGAATGCTATTTTCGAATGCTTTTTGCACACTTTTTCTTTCTATCCATGTCTGGATGATTCTAACAGACCTTTTTGAATGCGGTTTCATTGTGAGTCATTCAAAAGTCACAAGAGCACTTTCGGTAGTGGCTGTATGCTAAATAAGAGCATAATTATAGCTTTAAAGTTAACAGTATATGTTTGAAAATCCTTGGCATATTCAAAGAGCATAATGAGTAATAATTTTTTTTGACGTCATCCTTGAAAGCATACTGACATTTATAAAAATCCACGTTTCGCTCCTATCATGAATCAAAAATCCTGAGGCAAACAAGTCTCTTTCTTATTAACACCTTTTTCTATCATAATCAACTCTGACAGAGCGTCTTGTGAGCATTTTGCGGCATCCGGCATCAAAGAACCGTGGATCAAACAGAGTCCAAGCAAACCAACACAATTATAACCAGCTCTGTAGGGAGTAAAATAAAAGCGTCTCAGCATCTTTTTCTCTGATGGAAATGGCAAAACATCCCGCTCTCAAATTCCAAGTTCTTCACTGATTTAGTTTGGGGGGAAAGGGATTGTTGAAAGTAATGTGTTTTAATAAGTTAGGGATCACATGGGATGGATTTGATTCAAGCTGTTTGTTCCCTTTATGGAGCTTATTAAACAGGAGCAGCAGATTCAGGCCCATATGCTCATGCTATCTACAACTTTATGCGGCTGTTGGCATTGGCGGTGAGATGAATTATTGAATCAGTTAACGAAACTCATTAAAGCATACTGCACCACAGAACATGGGAAATATATTTTGCTTCATCCTCTGAGCTGTTTGAATAATGAACAGCTGAAACTATTCAGCAGAGCTTGTAGCGAATAAGTGAGTACACAACAGTTCTTGCTCATTCCTCAACATTATTGACAATATATTAAGCAATGAGACGGGTAACAAGCTTTGCAATTTCTCGTTCCATATAGCCTATATGAAACCTAGCTGCAGAAACATCTAAATCTTCAGTGACAATCTTCAGTTTGCATGAAATACTTTTCGTATCCTTGTCAGAATGGCGGCTCAGTTCTGTGCTAACGTATGCTAATCATATAAATATAAATGGTAACTTGTGCCAGATTTTGACAGTGAGTGACAAGAGTAGCAGATGAAGTTCAAGCGAATCACATGACACAAGAGTCCAAATAGTAGACTGAAAATTCACCATGCCCTACTTGCTTCAACAGTATTTTGGGATGAATGCTAATATAATTGAGAGGCTAGCCTGATGTGCAGAACATTTGTGCCTTTCTTTATAAATCAATATTTTCAAACATTTTAAGTTTATAAGACAGTATTTAAAACTATGCGGAAAAAAAGTATTTAATATGCTACTCAATCAAAAGAGTAAACACATACAAGCCAAGTATACTTAGAATACTTATTTATAATTTTAAATATATCACGATCAAAAGATTGAGTACAAGTATAGGCAGACTCAAGATGTATTTCAGCGGTACCTCATAATATATTCATAATATATAGTGGTAAATGAATATTGACTACTAATTCAGGTATCACTTGAGTCTGCATTTGAAGGTTGGAGGGAATCTGATGTTTTCACATGTTGTAACTCTAAAACCCTAGAGAGAATTATTACTTTTGAGACAATGGATTTTTAGTTCTCTCTGGGATATCTAATGCGCACACATAATGTTTTACAAAATGGTTTGATGTACGTAATTTATGATGTAGAACAAAACAGAAATTTCTTTTCAAGTGATATTAGCCACCAACCTTATTTTATTCATAACTCAAAACTGCATCCTAAATATCCATCAGAAACTCCAAGAGGGAACTCATGGTGAACTAGCCCTCAGTGTTACCCTACAAACTGACATCATGACTGAACAGATCTATTATCTACTCAATTAAATTCTTTACTGTCTTTAAAATATTTAAAAGAGCACTATTAAAAAAATTAAAATGAGTCAACAGAATAACTTCGTCTCCAAATTCCTTACATGTGCAATATGATTAAAAATGACTTTATTGTCAAAACGGATGAATATATGACATTTACATGACAGTATGGTATTAACATTGGATTATGCACTATTGCTAATTTCCTTAAAGAGACTAACTGAATTAACAGTGTCCATAAAACATAATACAAAGTAAGAGAATTAAACAACATACAATAAATTCAAATATTAAACTTAAATTAAACCCTCAGGATTTTCCACTCATACTCAAATTAAGAAACACTCAAATCCATTTATGCTGCTGATTATCTGTAGATTTCTATAGGTATATATAATCAAGCACATTTGGATCAGTGCTTTAGGACTCCAATGATGAGGCAAATTGCTAACAAGCCGAACTACCACACTATTCACAGCTCAGATAATTTAGTGTTTTTTAAAGGAAATACGAACCATTCTTTCTTGGTTTTACGATATCAGCAGTTTACAGTTTAGTAGTCTGCTATTTCTTAGAATCAAATATTGACACTGAAATCATTATTACTTTCAAATGTTTTCAAATGTTAGCCAAATGTTTTCACATTGATGTTTTAGTAACCACAGCGTGTACAAAATGTAGTTATGATTGTGCCTACAGTGGACCACATACTGAACTAATTAAGTGCACAGAGCTGCCAGTATTAACGGTACTGGCCTGAAATTTTAACCACTGATGCATAACAACAAAAGAGGATATTTTGAAGAACGCTGGACTCCACTGACTTTCATTTTATGGAAAAAAAAAAGTCAGTGTGTGTGTGTGTGTATTCAACACAGAATAAAAGAAAGTCATTAAGGTTTAGAATGACATGAAGGTTTGTTAATGATGCGAGTGTTCATTTTTTGGGTGAACTATCCCTTTAATATTAAAGCCCTGCATTCTGTCTGTTGATTGTGGGTAGTGGGAAATTTGAGAGGTTCCATTCTGTCACTATGCAAACTGGAGCATAGTAAATGCTTAATGTGGATGTGGTTATAGCATTGCTTTGAATTGCATACTATGAATATTCATGCATTAAAGCAACTGTGCCCCAAATGCATCAGCTCTTAAGGTGACACCATCAATATTTAGACTTCCCTTTGCCATGGCACATTTCACTTGTAGATTTTTCTTTAATTCTACGGTCTCTGTTCTCATGTGTTTCTAATTTCACATTCAGTCAAGATGAGCAATCATGTGTTCTTCAGGATAGCTGAACATAAGAATAATTCATGAGTACTTGTGTATTATTTTTATCTAGTCATTGCTTTAATGCTTAAATGAAGAGACATTATTATTATTCTGTTGCCATGGGATTCTCTTCTAGATGGCTAGTTTGCAGTAAAAAGTAGTTATAACAATAATTTTTACCAGAAATTATCTTACTGGTGTAAAAGGATATTAAATCCAGTTATGTAGGTCGCTGATGATTTTTAATTTTTCTTTTTTTTTACCTTAAAAATACACCACCAGTCAAAAGTTTAGAATAATTAAGATTAAGAAGACTCTTATACTTACCAAGGCTGCATTTATTTGATAAAAAAAATACAGTAAAAATAGTCATATTGTGAAATATTATTACAATTTAAAATAACAATTTTTATTTTAACATATTTTAAAATGTAACTTATTCCTGTGATGCAAAGCTGAATTTTCAGAATCATTACTCCAGTCTTCAGTGTCACATGATCCTTCAGAAATCATAATATGCTGATTTGGTGCTCAATAAACATTTCTGATTATTATCAATGTTGAAAACAGTTGTGCAGCTTAATATTTTTGTGGAAACCATGATACATTCAAAAGTTTGGGGTAGATACACACACACACACACATATATATATATATAACCTTTTTTTCAAACAACTTTTACTTTTCTTTATCTTTGATACTTTTATGTCTTACCAATGTATAGTGGGCTCCGAATGTTTAAAACTACAAATGATGATGCTTCTATTTCGATTCTTTTCTAATTTAATACATATCATATATAGTCAGTAAGTGGCAGCAGTCCAGTGGCACAATGCAACCTGCTTCTATAGGGTCGCATTTACACACTGACTTTGCTTCAGCTTTCTCATGCATAACGATACTATTATATTGCTCATAGCTTTGTTGTTTCACCTCCACCCTCACTAACAAGCCACAAGCTTACACACAGCAGTCAGCCTGACTTCCAACAAAGGGCCATAACATCACTCAGGCCTCATGCTGTTACTGAAGAAATGCATAGTGGCTGGGTTCAGTACTCTTAGGTTAATATTTTAGCAAGTGCAAACATATATCGTAAGACATTGAAATTATATTTCCTTCTTGGGTGTAAATGTCTGATGCTTTTGATTATTAATGTTTGCAAAGATATATTTAAGATGACAAGATGAATGAATTTGCTTGTGTGTTGTGTTTGTTTTTACCATCATGTTTTTCAAGCTGATCATAAGCCTGGTGACATTTTAGGTAAATCAGCTGGAAAGTGAACACAAGGTTGAGACAGTCATGGCTACATTGAGCAGCAAAAAAAAAAAGAAAAAAAGAAAAAAGGAAGAAGCAAAAAAAGGACACTTTAGGACGAAGTAGTTGTCAATTGTCTGTTGCCCATTGTCATCAAAATTGTTGGTTTCAAGCAAACTGCCCTGCAAGGCCAAACATCACAGATAGATCACAACAACCTCCAGTCTTTTGTGAACAAATAACATTTCTCTAGAAATGAAACACACCAGCAAAGATAAAATGCTGTGAGACAGATTTTGAAACTTCAGCTGCTCTTGATCTTTTGCTGATTTTTGCCCCCAAAATACAATTTCAAAACATATAGAATGCGGAAAACATTACAGCAAAAGAAAGAGTATGAATACATAGCATTCGAAAACAGTAGGCAAAAAGTACCCAGATAACCTACTACTTCCTGCGAGTTTCTGAAGTGCACATCTGATGGACACAATAGCCACCTTTCCACCGTCAGACCAAACCATTTTCATTGCTTAACCATTCCATAGGGGTTATGCGCAATCTAACTTCTGTTTTCTGTAAAACAGATTAGATCGCTTCCGGTTTAGGTCTTTTGTATGTGTGCTTCATGAAAAATTAGCTGTTTATTCAAGATAACTAAAAAGGAGTGAGCCAAGATGAGCATAACTGATGTCCCCCGCATATGCAGATTGATATTTAAAAGGTTTTTAATTTTTCTTCTTCACACTAACGTTTAGATATTTAATAGAATACAACACCTATAACAATGTGAAATAGGTCGTTTCGCTGATTACCTTAAAAGCCCATAGATATGCTGTCAGTTCATACTGCTGTTAACACTTTCTCTGACAAACGGATGCAATGAGCCCAGTTTTCCAGTTTGGTCATGTGACATTCGACATATACCCTATTTTGTGCCGATCCAGAGCAGCTGGTATGGTTATGGTTTGATTTTCACTGTGGGGCTGATAACGGAGCTCTTTGGAATGTAATACAAAAGCTTCAGTCGCTGTCTTGATAATGCAAGTTTACAGACTGTATGAGATGTAAATAGCAACTGTGTTAATGCACAATGATAAGATATTTCTTTTTAGATAATTTTTAGATACTTTCAGATACTTAATTTTATTATTAACTTGTGTTTACTTCAGTCAAGATTCGCAAATGAGCATTCAATGGACACTTTACTATCCCATGAGGAGGAGGGGAGTCATGAACGGCAGGTAAGCAATGCAACTGACGCATATGTCACAACAAAGCCAACATGTCGAATGTAGCATGTCTGGATTGCATTCGTACTATACACATACAATTGTAACAGTTGCAAAGTAAGCTACCCGCACAGTATGCAATTTCAGACACAGCGAATGTCATTGTAAGTGAGTCAGGGAATCTAATTCAACTGATTCACTCAGTTTGGTTCTGCTGCTGCTTTGTTTGTTGGTAGAGCAAAAATAGTCAAAGTAATTGGCAAGTTTATGTCTAAATGTTAGTTCACCCAAAAATGAAATTCCTGTCATTAATTACTCACCCTCATATCTTTCCAAACCCGTAAGACCTTCGTTCATCTTCGGAACACAAATTAAGATATTTTTTAAAAAATCCGAAAGGTTTCTGACCTCCCTATAGACAGAAATGTCACAACAAATTTTAAGGATGAGAAAGATAGTAAAGACATCGTTAAAATAGGCCATGTTACTACAGTAGTTCAACCTTTATGTTATGAAGCAACGAGAATACTTTTTTTGCGCAAAAACAAAACAAAAATAACGACACTATTCCACAATTTCTTCTCTTCCTTGTCAATCTCCTACACTGTTGATTTAGTAAACACAGTGCAGCACTTCCGGGTTCTATTTCAACACACCGACTCAGTATTGGCCGACGCTGTACAAGTGAGCAGCACCACAGCCACTGAAAGGCAAGCTTGCAACCTTTAGCCAAAAAACGTAATGGCTAATGCTAACGCTCCGGCTTTGTCAGTATGCAGGGAAGGAGACCATTGTTAAAATAGTCAACGTGACTACAGTGGTTCAACCTTAATATTATGAAGCGACGAGAATACTTTTTGTGCGCAAATACAAAACAAAAATAACAACTTCATTCAACAAGTTCATCTCTCCCCTTTCATTCTCATATGCTATTTTCGGTGAGCAGCACGATGCATGTGTGTGATGCTGACAGAGGAACTGGCCAATACTGAGCCGGTGTTCAGACATAAACACGGACGCTCTGCAACAAAAATAGTGTATGAGAATGACAGGAGAGAGATGAATTTGTTGAATAAAGTCGTTATTTTTGTTTTGTTTTTGAGCACAACGTGCGTACACTCTGCTTGTTACACACACAGGGACATGCAGCAACACAAAAACATGCCAAATATAAAAATATAAACAAAGATAAAAATGCTGACATGTCATAATGGGTATTGCATGTATCAGAATTACCTATTTGCAGTAATGACAAATAAAATTGGATAATTATTTGACCAATCGTGGCAATATTCACATGTATTTAAACTGACTCGTCAGGTTGAGGATGTCTGTATTCCGCCATGTAAATAGCAATCCGCGATGGTGCAAGCACACCTGGCTTTTAAAGGGAATGGGAGATGACACTCTGATTGGTTTATTGCATGTTACACTTAAAACACACCCACCCATGAGTCATTAAGGTACTAGGGACAACCCGTTTGGACCACGCGCCAACCAGTTTTTCCTTCGTTAAACTAGCAAAATTGGATTCGGACATGCCCTAAGTGCACCTGCGCCATGCGCTTCAGACCATTAAAAAGGGCCCCTGATGTTTTCTAACATTATGTTTTCAAATCAGTAACAGAGGCTTGAATCTGTGAATAAGATACTTTCTATAATAGCCTATCTCTTAGAAAAAAAAAAATGTTCAATGGGTTTCCATATAGAATCCCAGGGTTTTTGACTCACATTTTAAAGAACCCTTTAAGCTAAAAAGGTTCTACATAAGGAGAAATGTATTAATGATTGCATAATATTTTCATGTTTAACGGGTTATTTCAATTTCATGCCTGCAGTTCACATCTCTTCAGAATAATGCACAAACTGTACCAAGTCAAATTCCAGATGCCTGACCATATGTCAGTTGAAGCCATTATGGATCAGTGTAAAGACAACAGTTATTTATGCTATAAAATCAGTCTGTATCGAACAAGTGGCAAGGATTCTGCATTACTTTGTGTATTTAAGTCTTCAATAAGAGAGAGCTTGCTCTGCCAAAAGATTGATTTTTAAATCCCATTTGTCTTGATGACTGCTGTCTTAGCTGTATTGTGAATAAAAATAAAGCTTGGGCAGGTACAGTAGAGCTATACTTAACCCGGCTTCACCCTGCTGTAGTCCTACATGGTAATTGATGCTATTTGTATGCTGCTGTCGGCGGTTAGGAACCATACACATTATGGAAGGACCATTAGGTTGTCTGAGCTTGTCAAAAGAAAATACATCTGTCCGTAATGGTAGACAGACTCCAGTATGATACGGGAAGGGCAACTGATGCATACAAAGGGAAAATAACATGAAGGCAAAACTAATTTGGATTAGCAGAAAATCTAAAACTGTAGATCTTATTTTGAAGCCACACAGCAACAGAATTATTTCTGGGTATCTCTTAGCAACCACTGGTTCATTTTGTTCTTTCTTTGTGCTGCAATCATTAGCTTAATTCTTGTAGACTGTGTCGCTTGTATCGACAATGCATTAGTTGTATCATAATATTATTGTATTATGACGAAATTACCATAATGGGAACAAAGTAATAACTTGCCTAATGGAAATACTTAATGGAAAGAAACATCTTGTGCCAAACCTGAACCAAGATTTCCATTTATTTGTCATGCATGACTTTACTGACTTATCTGCTTATTGCAAAACATCTACTCACACATTTGTTCTGATAATCACAACTGGATTGTCAAACACTTCAATCAAACCTGTTTACAAAAAGTGCATATAAAAAGACCATAGAACCTCACTGGATTATCAAAAATCACAAAGGCTTTGTTCAAACAGGCAGAAAAAAAATCTATAATTTTTCAAACTTTTTTGTAGTCTGAATAGGAAAAAGACAAAATAGAAATTACATTAGGTTTTGGCAGCAATTGCTATATAAAAAAGAGTGATACTAGTAGACATGGACAATGAGTTTGGTGAAAATATTTACATTGATAATGATGTTTTAAAACATCAATGTAGCAATAAGCTTATAAGAAATTATCTTTGTTCTGTCTTTTTTTCTTGCTGCAAGATTTTTTTGGTCATTTTTATTAGGTAATATCAATTGGGACAAAGCATGAAAAATGCAGAATTAAGGAAGGCAAAATACTACATAGAATGTATCCAGTTTAGCATGTTTTGGAAAGATTTAAACTCAACATTTCATATACCTGTGAATTTTGTGGACAGGAAAAAGAAACTATTTTGCACCTATTTTATTGGTGTATCTCCAGACTACTTTGGAAAGATTTAGAAATCTATATTAATAGAAAATGTCTCGGTTATGTATGTAACCTTAGTTCCCTGAATAGGGAACGAGACACCGCATGCCTGGAGTATGGCAGGGTGATGCAGTGTCTCGTTCCCTATTCAGGGAACTAGGTTACATACGTAACCGAGACGTTCCCTTTCAAGGGAACTTGAGCTGCGATCCCGCTGAATCGGGGCGGACGAGACCTGAATTGAATGGCATACCCCTTTTCTACTGTCTGCAAGACCCACTGAGATATATTTGGTAGACATTTCCATTCTGTCAGAAAATCTACTAAGTGTACCAGTCTCTCGAGACTGGCCTCTGGTATACTTTGAGCAGTCAGCATAGTGCCCTGAAGCGGCGCACCGGCAGGGAATTTTAGATCTGCGCTAGCTAAATCAGCTGACTGACGTTACTCATGAATTACGTCAGCCCCCACTTCCTCGCTTTCACCCAGATCTTTTCGGTCGGCTTAGTATGCCTGCAAAATCGCCATAGTACGCAGGCATACCGCCACCTGACCCACTGCAGCGTACACTTTGCCCACCAACGCAGATGTTGCCCTTAATGGCTTGGTGGGCAGTGTCTGGGCTTTAAGGGACGATGCAGCATCAGGGGAGAGATGGCTCGCGAGCGTCTCTTCTGCCCTGGGCATCACCCCATAACCGTATTTTCTCATGCCTACTATATTACTATAGGTGGATGTCTGCGGGGTGAAAATACGGTACGAGACCGGTTTCTTCCATGACCTCGACACCTTGATGTGGAAGTCAGGAAAAACGGCAAGCCCCGACTTGGAGGCTGAGCTGACCTAGACGGCAGGAAACGTTTGTCTAGTTTACTCTTTCTTTGCAGCTCTTGTTTCTCGGCTGGCCAGTCAATGTTTAAAACCTCCACAAGCTCTTCACTTGCAGGGGACTAAAGTGACGAGTCTTTAGTTTCTCCTGTAGCAACACTAACAACATCCAATTCCTCAGAACTGGATAGCTGTAGTGTTGCTGCCTCAATTGGGGTGGAAGAAACCGCAGCGCGTGCTTCCAAACCCTGAACTGAGGCACTGGATCTGACAGGTGAAGGCAGAGAAAGGGAAGAACCAGTCTCTAACCCCTCTGTCAAATCCATTTGCGAACCCCACGACTGCAGGCGCCACTCTGCTTCGGCAGCAGCGGGACCTGAGCTACGTGGAATGCGAGCCGAAGCACCCTCCTCAAAGAGTGCTCGGCGGGAGCATAGCATCCTTAAAGGGAGACGCTCACAATGCTCACAGGCAGCTCCATTGAGGGCTGTTCGAGCGTGCTGCACTCCCATACAAACAACAGACATCTGGTGTGTGTCCCCACCCGTAATGAAACGATGGCAGGGATGAACACACTTTCTGAAATGTTGTTCGCTCGTCATATTGATATAAATGCTCGAACTGTGTAACTGGAAAGACAACACAATACATAAGACACACAATTTCACAGATAGTGCTTGCTGAAGGCACAGAAGCTGAATGTGTATGTTCTCAGGTAGGCTTTATAGTTTCCTGGTCAGTGACGGCACCCGCCTATGATGTTCCGTCACATCATTGGACTGATTTCATATGTGCTTCATGACGCAATCATGCAGAGGCTTGAAAGGGAACTCGGGTGTATGAGAAAAGTATATTTGATGCGCTTATTTATTTTCAGAATGATAATATGGGAAGTAAAGAACAATATATTGTGTATTTATCTGCTTTATTAGGAAAATACCATATATATAATTTGACTGATTTGAATAATAATACAAAAAAAATACAAACATTCATAAATATTCATTAAAAGTCATAAAAATAATTGAAAATAATAATACAAATATTCATATAGGGTGAATTCGGGTTAATTGGGATACTTTTTGCCATTCAGATGACTGGGAAAAAAAGAACACTGTTATAGTCTTTCTAAAGCTTAGTATTTCTAAAGCTGGGTCAGGTTAGTGGCTTGTTAAAACCTCTCAGAAAAAGTGATTGTGAGTGCTGAACTTCAAAATGACCTTGACGTTGACCACACCACAGGAGAAAGCGGCTTCATGTTGCCCCTTTGAAAATGAACAAAGAACTCTTATAGTTTAAGCAACAGCATGACATCTTCACAGTATTTCAGTAATATGGACACACCACCGATAGATTTAAAGATGCAGTTTTCACTTTCAATTGCATAGTTTTCTGTTAGCTGTTTAATCAGAGAAGAACACCATCTGTGAGCAAAAAAAAAAAAAAAAAATTACCACAGATTTAACTTTGGAATGAAAAAAATCTTTTTGGAATGAGATAGACAACTATAACACTGAGTCCATCTGCAGCGCTCCTGCTCCTGAGGTGTTACTCCCATGTGTTAGTGAACTGCTGCTCCTCAAGTGGCTCCGCTGGAGTGTTCTGGCCCCAATGACTCATGCCATCTGTTAGCAGCTCTTGTACATCGCACTTCTGTGTTCTTTCTGATAAACAAAGGTGAAGATTATCTTTTTTAATCTTTTTGTTTTCAATAAGTTTGGTTTTTCAGATGGTTTTAAATTTGATTTACTGTTAACAAAGCATCAAGTTTATGTAACTCTAATTTTCAATTTGTTGGATTTGATTCAATTTAATACTAGCATGCTACCGATTACTTTCAGATTACTTTGTACTCATTAAATACATCTGAGAGTACAAAAATATTAAAGGCTTCATAAACCTTGACTACTGAAATAAATTAACACTTTATTTCAATAGTCCACTTAAGACATTCTACTAGTAATTTTGCAACTACATGTCACCTACCAGTCATTAGAGTATTGGACTGTCTGCTTAATATCAGCTAATATGAACTTTATTTTGATGGTCCTCCATCAGACATTCTACTGACTATAAGTAACTTTGCAAGGACTTTATGTCAACTTATTCTACTAACCCTAACCTAACAGTCTACAAATACTCTAATGAAAGTTAGTTGACATGTAGTTGCAAAGTTACTTATAGTTAGCAGATTATCTTATGTGGACTATCAAAATAAAATGTAACCAACCTTATAAATTCTACTGACTTTTGTTGAGCTTTAGAATTACTTTACTTAAAAACAATTACTTTACTTAAAAATTATTATCTTGAGATTTGATTGTGTATGTCACATTTACTTACAGAATTAATCAAGTCAGTAAAACAAGACTTTATCTAACATGAAAGATTGCGTTTGTGTGTGTGTGTGTATATATATATATATGAATCTGTGTGTATATATACATATTTACAGATACAGTATGTATAAACATCTGTGTTTATACACAGACATACATACAGTACCGGTCAAAAGGTAGTGTTTTTTTATTTTATTTTTTATTTTTTTTTTTTATTATGTTTTTAAAAGAAGTCTCTTCTGCTCAACAATGCTTCATTTATTTGATCCAAAATACAGCAAAAACAGTAATATTGTGAAATATTTTTTTCAATTTAAAATAACTTTTCTATTTCAATATTTTTTAAAATGTTTGAATATATATATATATATATATATATACATACAATGTTGATCTTTAATGTGGCTAAAGTATCTTTTCTTCACAATGTCTAATTTTCAATTTCCCAAAATTCAGCAGATATGATGTGAAGTCCAAAAATGCAGCTTTTTAATGAGATGTGATTTGTCTCTTAATATTCTGTTGGCTTGATAACCACACGGACGACTGTACTGTGTAATTTAACCAAATGATGAAAGACAAAATAGGCAAATGCTGCAGTACAAGCCCAAGTGGCCCTTTAAATATCTGTGCTGGATATTAAACTACTGTAATATGCAAATCAAGCAAAGATTATTGGACCACAACTTTTATCTGGGATTTAATTCTTGCATAGAGTTTGTGTCTGTGAATCTGCCCTGGCAGCTTTGTCTGTTGTGTCTTTGTTTGTTTATTAGGCTTGTTTCGAGATGCATCGGCGCTGCACAGACCGATCTGCGTATGACATCAAAGTGTCGTGAGAGCGATTTAAAAGCATAAGGAGTCGTATGCTCTCCAAATGCTCTCGCAGTACTTTGATGTCATACGCCGATCGGTCTGCGCAGCGCCGATGCATCTCAAACCAGGCTAATGTTTCCATGTTTCTTTTGTGCTTGAGCACATGGCTTTGTCTTTGTTTATGTTGGCCATGTGCTCCCCTTGACTTGCCTCCTACTTTCCCTTTACCATGCCCCCTCGTTTAGTCCTTGTTTCACTAATTGTGATCAACTGGTCCTTGTGTGCTTTTCTCCCTTTAAATTGTGCTTCCTTGCTTCATGTCTTTGCTGGATTGTTGTGTTTGTCATAGATCCATCTGTCATATTGCTTTGTTATTTGGGTGTTATTGTTATTGTTGGGTGTAGTTTTTCTGTAGTTATTTGTATCCTTGCCATTCTTGCTTTGTTACTTTAGCTTTTTATTTTATTTGTTATTTAGCCTGTTTCTATACTTATTCTTACCTACCCTTCTTTTGCTTTATAGTCTTTTTACTTATTATTTATTTTAGCTTTTTTAGTCTTTCCCTTAGATTTATAGTTAAGTTTTTCAGTCACATAACTTTCGTGTTTGCTCTGTTTTGTACTAATTTATTGTTTGAGTGATTTTGTTCTTGTGTCTTGTTTCTCCCCTGTTGTGTTGTGCGTCTGTGTCTGTTTGAGTCCTGTCCTACCCAGCCTGAAACTCCACTGACTGCTGGGGCTGCTCAATCCTGTGCCCAAGTCTCCTGTCTAGACCTCTGTGGGACTGTCTTTGGACTGTTCAGTTGCTACACATTGTTCCCTTTGTAAATAAATGTTTTGCTAACCCTGCGAAGAAACTACCACCGAGGTTCAAAATGGTAAAAAAGTGAGCTTGCTCCAAATATTTCGGTATTAAAGGATTAGTTCACTTTAAAATGAAAATTACTCCAAGCTTTACTCACCCTCAAGCCATCCTAGGTGGATATGACTTTCTTCTTTCTGATGAACACAATTGGAGAAATATTAATAAATATCCTGACGCATCCAAGCTTTATAATGGCAGTAAGTGGTATCAACGAGTATGAGCTGAAGAAAGTGTTCATCATAAACCCAGCTCCAGGGGAATAACAAAGGCCTTCTGAAGCGAAGCGATGCGTTTGTGTAAAAAAAAATCAATCCACATTTAACAAGTTATAAAGTAAAATATCTAGCTTCCACCAGACCACCTTCCGTATTCAAGTTACAACGAAAGTGTAAACTGGCTTCACGTCAGTTAAGTTTTTTCCGTAAGTTGAATAGGGAGCGTAAGCATTTTGAACTCTTTCTTCGTAAGTAGAACACGGAAGGCGATCTGGCGGAAGCTAGATACTTTACTTCATAACTTGTTAAATATGGATATTTGAAATGCAGGAGGGTTGAAATGCAGCTTCACATCATATGAAGTGTGCTAAAGTCAGAACGTTTATCCTACTGAAACTGTCTTGGTGATTCATGTTGTTTTTTTTGTTTTTTGTTTTTTTTTGACATTGCAATTAAATATATCTGTCTAGATGCTGTTAAAATATTAATACAAATTTATTTTAAAACATATGTATAACCATTGGTCAGGTACATCCAAGTACAGTGTTTCATGTCCTGTTTTTTGCTATTGTGAAATAGAAGCCTTCCTCGGGTTTCCTTAAAAATCTGCAGCACCACATTCAACTTCACTGTATAGTCTTGATTTTCTGATGTCTCATTCTGAAACAGTGAGCATGTTTACATACACATCAATACACTGATAACTAAAAATCAGCTTACTGAAATAACCAATTGTCCTGGTTACATGGAAACCAATAACCTGATAATGCATGTAAACCATGTTTATGAGACTTAATTAATAAATTAGGTTATGTTCCATTAGTGACGTCTAAACATAATCCTTTGTGTATCTGACTCCTTGTATTCCATTTGTTATGTCAGTTGTGAAGTATTAAAAGCCAAAGAGTGTTCCCACATGTCAGCGGGACTCAGATGCAGCATTTTGACTGTACCACTTCTACTTCAGCTGCACGAGATAAGAACACATTTTTATAATTTCTTGGCTCAAGAAAGAGTCAGAGTTTGTAGTATATTTCCTCCTTCCTCACTGCAAAATGCTCACTTAGCCTGGATGCTCTTACAGTAAGGACGCTTTCCTGTCACATATACATGTGCACTTCAACAAGCTGACAGAAAGCAGGTTAATATGTTTACATGCCAGGTGAAATTGGAGTAAGGGGCAGAAATCGTCTCCGATTACAAATGTAGGGCTTTTCACACTGCGCTTAACCCCGGGTTATCTTCGTTCTAAACACAGCTTTTAACCCCAGGTAAAGGAACGATTAACAATTGTAATTTAGAAGCTGGGTTAGCACCGCTTTTTACCTGGGGTTATAAAACCTTTTACCTTTTATAAATCCTTTTTTTGGACATTTGGGGATGGGAAAGTAAGCAGGGGACATTAATGTCAACCATATCTTATTTCCCTTACCCTAAGGGGTACCTTAGGAAGGGGTACTGTAACTTACACG
Source organism: Hypophthalmichthys nobilis (assembly GCA_037950665.1). Lineage (NCBI taxonomy): Eukaryota > Metazoa > Chordata > Actinopteri > Cypriniformes > Xenocyprididae > Hypophthalmichthys > Hypophthalmichthys nobilis. The sequence continues at coordinate 17,896,574 of CM075476.1, read as the reverse complement.
CGGCATAGCAAAAATAAGGAGCCTCCTTAATGATTCCACTCCTCCAATGGGGAGCCTATCATGCTTATAACAGAGAGCAGGAAAAACAGAAGCACCTAGCTTACTCTTTTTCCTGGGTTCTACACTCAGCGAGCAGCAAGGGAGCTTGTGCATAGTTCTCAATCCTAAATTTTGTTACGGGGGAAGCTGAACACTGCTTAGAAAGAGCACTCTACTAAAAACTGTATTATTATCATTTTTTAAAACATTCAGTCTAAGGAGCATCTATTAAGGGGAGCGATATCCCTACTTAAAAATCCAACTTTAGTTGGGGAGGGGGACAAAGCAGAAGGTTAACTGATGGACCTAACACAGCTTTATACGAGCTTTATACGACCCAATATACAGGAGAGGGAGATAATGAAACAGAGGCATATCTGCAAATTGCCCGACCTAGTTTTTGATTACCCTGAGGGGAACTTCAGCAGCTTATTTCTGGGAGCTTAGAGTATTTAAGGCTATAACCTCCAGAAATGCCACTTTTGTAAAAAGGGGGATACCTGGATTGATACAGGATATATTTTCTGAATACCGCTGATTGTGCCCTCGCCTCTCTAAACTTCTCCGCCACTGTTTGAACGGACATGCCGAAAAGTTCAGGGGCCGACATCCGGAGCATCAGATTTTCTCTTTCTCCCTGATATCAGCCAGGTTCAACCACAGATGCCTCTCTGTAACCACCATTGCTGCCATTAAATGGCCAACAGCAGCAGCTGTTTGTTTGGCAGCCCGGAGGGTGAGGTCTGTAGTGGGGCGCAACTCAGTGACCGCTTCAGGAGACAATGCTCCAAGTCTCTTAGCAGGTCAGCCTGGTAGGCTTGCAACACAGCTCTTGTGTGCAAAGCATCTCCAGTCTGGCCTGCTGCCCAAGCGTGAAGTGGTGTGCAGCAGCTTAGATGGAAGCTCGACCTGCGATACCTATGACTTCAGCCTCCACTGTGCCTCATCGACAGCCACAAGGTGCAGACACCTGTCCCTCACCCCTTAAAAAGAGGGCCAAGCACGAGCGAAGCTTTCTCATTGTGAATTTCTCACATTGGGAACATTGAGTACCCTTGAGCACTGAACGCGTATGTTCTTTTAAGCACAATACGCACAGATTGTATGTGTCCTCAGGTGTCAAAAACCTGAGAAACAGAGGCACACACTTCCTGAAAGGCTTGCTTGAAGCCATAGTAGTTTTTTATCACCAGGTGCTATGCAAACAAACGGCTCCTGAAGACAAAAAAGCTGATTACGTGAATTGCTGGTGCTTACAGGTGCTCTGCTTATGACATCATGGACCATCGTCGGCCAATCATTTGCCGTGTTTGTCACACATGCTTCAGACTTCGGTCACGCTGATGGCATTCCCCTATAGTTTCAAGCCAGATGCAGTGTTGAAGTTCCACTTCGTTTATGACCTTACTCCGATAAAGGTAAACTGGTTAATGCGTTTATATGACCAAACACATTGTTGGCTTATTAAGCATAATCGGGTTAAGAACATGCATGTAAATGCTCTCAGTCACTTTTATATAAGTCCAGAGGTTTTCAGAAGTTTAGACCTGCTGGTAAAACAGATGTACATTCTTAAAAATAAAAGAACATGATAACATTCATGGAACCTTTCCATTGCACAAAATGTTCTTTATAGTCTGAAAAAACATGTTCTTTCGTTTATTCAATTGTTCTTCTCAAAAAAATAAAAATAAATAAATAAAATAAATGTTTATTGAAAGGTTCTTTGGGGGAAAAGGGTTCAAAATGGTTCTTCAATGGCATTATCCCCTTTAGAACCTTTATTTTTAAGAGTGTATCTAATAAGGTCTAGCCTCCATTTTTTGTCAGAAATGCTATAGAATGTTTTCTGTATATTTTCTATAAACTTTTGAGTGGTGTGTAGCTTCTGAGATAAAGATAATAGCATATTCTTATTGGTTTTTGGATTGTATTTTTTCTCAACCATTATTTTGACATACATACCAGAGGAATTTTCTCTAAGGAGGCAAGGTTTCAGATGAGACAATATTCAAAACAAATTGAATATGAAAAATGGTGGATGAGTTTTCAAACATTTTGATGCCAAGGACCCCCAAATACCAGGAGCCACTTGCAAGGCATCCCCTTCCTAAAATATAAAAGCAGATGTATTTTCAGACACATTTATATTGTGTGAGAAAAAGTAAGACAATGTTTTACTAAAATAATTGATAGCTTTAATTTGTCATTGTACTAAGTCCAAGATAAATTAATTGAAATATTAAAGAAAATATCTACTTTGTACTAAATTATCCTTTTTTTTTTTTTTTCTACCCAAATTAATTTATGGCATATGTCAATTATTGTTACAGAGTAGCTTTCTAACTTTATGTATATCTGGTTTGTATTTGTATTGTTAAAATAACTATTTTTTCCTATAAACATATTGTATGAGTTGCATGTTCAATCAATACCAATAAAGAACCTTTATTTTTAAGAGTGTTGATAGTTGAAGTTAGATGAAGGTAAACAATAGGGAACATGAATTCACAATGCACTAAAAAAAACCCAAAGCCAGAAAACTTACCCAACCATTTCAGAAGACCACCACACGCTATTGTTATATACATGTATACATGCTATGTGTTATATTGTTTTGTGCATAATGACAAATTTTCTTTAAAGGTTTTTCTGTTTAGGTCAAAACTCTTCCCCTGCAGAAGCGGAAACAGTCTGGCTTTTCTATTGATCTCCCAAGTTAACAAATCTCATTATCTGTGAAAATGATCTCTGAGATACACAGAGGAGAAAAAAGCTGTTAGCCTTTCTTTCAACATGAGAGGGTTATTTCAAGTACTCTGTCTGGCTCTGATGAAAACCATTAGACACAGGCCTTGTTAAGAGAAGACATGGTGTTCTGATCATTTATAACATAACAGTATGTGGTCTGCACATATTTAACTAGATTGTCGAACAAGTGCACTGTGTCATTTTCTAATACAAAGATCAACAATTTGACTCATTTTGGGTTTTGGTGAACTCTCTTTGACTATATGGAAGTATAACAAAGGGTCTGATAACCCTTTTTTTTAACATCTACATCTTGCTCAGCCAAGCCCTGGTACAACCAATCACGTCATGTTTACTAAACCTGGCAAACAAAACTTAGCTTCTGCTAATATATTCATAAAGGTAATTTGGCAAACAAGCCATTTCTGATACCTTTTGAACTCTGCAAGTAAGAAATTGTGTGGTAATATTTCTGCAAAATGATACATTGCCTGCACAATTTGTGACAAATTAGTTCAAGTAATGTATAAATTATATGATTATATATTTGTGGCATTCAACATCAGAGTCTGATAGATCCTCCCCTTCAATATGCAATTAAAGATGTGACAGTTGGCTGCAAATAAATGATTTCTTACACTCTAAAAACTTCTAAACACTCTTAAATAAAGATACTTAAGAAGCTAAATTGCTTAAGGTATTTAGTCTTGTTTTCTTAAAATTAAGTGATTTTGTTTGTGCTTAAAACAAGAAAAATATTTATCAGTGGGGTAAGAAAAATAATCTTGCACTGTAAAAAAAAAAAAAAAATCCCTGTAAAATTTATGGTAAAAAATCAGCAGCTGTGGTTGCCAGAACTTTACCGTAAAAAATACGATGGCAACGTTTTAGGATTTACAGGACAGCACTTAGTTTACTGTCTATTTTACAGTTCAAACCTGTACAGTTTAAAGGTTTATATTGTAATAATCATGGTTCATAACTGTTTATTTTCACATTGTAAAAAAAAAAAAAAAAATGTTAAATATCAACCTACTGAAGTACTAATAGGCCTATCTGTTTTGTACCTTTGTAATACACTGGCAACCACCAAACACAGTGGTGATGAGAGTCACATGATGAATCAAAGTTCATCACAAGCAGCTTTTCCACAAGCTGAGAAGGACAATACAAATATATAGAAGGTGCACACAGTGTCAGTGACACAAACACTAAACACCATCATGGTAACTTACATGAAATTGTATACAGTGTTTTCTCTTTGAATCTTTTTTCTTACCCCACTGGCGGATATTTTTTTCTTGTTTTAAGCACAAGGCTCATCTTAAGTGATATTGCTTCTTAAGTAGTCATGATCACCTGCTGGAGTGCCCTTGTTAGCCACCAGAGGGCACTCTACCCTGGACTATTGTCTCACGATCATGAACTCCATCTCCCATAATCCATTGTCCCAGTCATCATTGATCATTGCACACAGCTGTTATCATTTATGTTGTTAGTGTCTGTCTATTTATACCATGGCTGCTTTTCAGTTTGTTTTTTAAATGCCCTTCCCTCGCTAACTTCCCTCAGTCTCGTTGACTCGGATGTACGTCATTGCTTATGTTGCACGAGTGCCCACTACTGGCGGAACCTTTGCAATGGGTTGAAATGGAACGTCCTAAGCCCTTGATCACTTGGAATCCGCAATGGAGCTGATTTATTATTTATTTTTTCCCCTTACAAAATTGTTTAATGCAGCATTCTATATGTATATATGTGTGTTTTAAATGTTAAAAAAAATAATTTATGTATCATAGAGTTGTTTGTGGTGGGGTAAATTAAACGTGATATGCGGTGACGTCATAGTCGTGTTGCATTGTGGGAGATGGGGCTGCCTGAACTGTACATATGAAGTAGATAAAATACAAAGTAGTCAAAATCGAGGGAGCGAGTGTCTGTCCATATAAACTTCCCTCGTCCACTTCATGAAGTGGAAAGCACTTCAAAATGGTGGTAGGGATTCCCTCGAGGGGAAGTGCTTAGGGAGGTTTGCGAGTGCGTGTCTAAAACTGGAGTGGAACGCAGCCCCAGTTTGTTTCTTTCAGTTTCACTGAGGTTTTGTAATTGTTACCTGCACTTCTGAGCGTTCCCCTGGTTTCATGTTTTCCAGTTATTGGATTTTTGCCTGTCTTTGGATTTCCCTGTCTACCTGTGTGTTCCTGCCCTGTTGTCTGTGTGGACTGTTTTTCATGGTTTTTGACCATTTGCTAGTGATGGGAGAAACAAAGCTTTTCAAAGCTTCGAATCAATTGAACAAATTGCTTCGCAAAATGATTCACTGTTTCAAAGAGTTCGAAACACCACACGCTGGTGACCCCTGCTGGTCAAAACCGTGTAAATGCAACAGAAACTCATGCCAAACATGCATAAAAACAGCTTTTCCAAATCCATTTTTTTATTGAAAGTATAATCTATAAGATGGAGTTAATTAATCATCTAATACCATTAAATATTAAGTGTCTGTATAATATGTATTGTTTTATCAATTTTCAGGGCTTGTTTTGTTTATTCTATGGATGGGTCAGCTAAACAGAGACTATTAACTACTATTATTCCTTTAAATTATACAAATACCTCATTAAGACGACTACAATTGTGTAAAACTCTTCAGAGATCAGGTAATAGACACTTTTAGACACTTAATACACAGGTAATAGACAGACACTTGTTCAATGTTCCGCCGCTGGGGGGCGATCTCAGTGAATTCGCATGATTCATGGGTTCACAGAGATCGCCCCCAGCGGTGAACCATTGAAATTTTGAAACGTTTTGAAACAGTTATGACGTAACAAAGCCTCGTTTACTGACATCACATGAATTTGGCAGTTTGAAACACTCCGAACCACTGATTCGAGGGCACGATATGAGAACTTGACTTGCCCTATGTCAGAAGGGGATGCAGGTGGGTGGTCTGGCTCAGCAGTTTTGGACTTTGGCGGTGGGGCTGGAATATAATGACACTAAGCTTATTGAAATATTTAATGAATGCTTGGACTACCCCTCCCCTTGGGAGTTCATCGACGTTCTACAGTATCGCAGTCAAATAGTTACACCTGGTCAGGTGTTGCTCTTTTACAGTGTAGTCGCCAAGATAGACCCCGCTCCAACTCGTTTATCCGCTCCAGAACCTGTTCTAGCCCATGAGTCTGCTCCTGAGCCCACTCCAGCCCATGAGTCCACTCCAGAGCCAGCTCCAGCCCGCGAGCCCGCTCTAGCCGATGAGTCCACTCCAGAGCCTGCTCCAGCTGGTGAGTCCGCTCCAGAGCCTGCTCCAGCTGGTGAGTCCGCTCCAGAGCCTGCTCCAGCTGGTGAGTCCGCTCCAGAGCCTGCTCCAGCCCATGAGTCCACTCCAGAGCCTGCTCCAGCCAATGAGTCCGCTCCAGAGCCCGTTTCAGCCTATGAGCCTAGTCCTAAGCCCGCTCTAGTCAAGGAGCCTGCTCCAACCCATGAGTCCACTCCTGAGCCCAATCCAGTTCATGTGTTTGTCTCAGAACCCACTCCAGCCCAGGAGTCTGCTCCTGTCCATGTGTTTTTTGGCTGCCAGACTGTGATCAAGGAGATCACCCCTGAATTTCCTGTTTTCTGTGATACGACCGAGGAGGTCATCCCAGAACTTTCTGTTTGCCTCGACGTGACCTCAGAGATAATTTTTGTCTGCCTGCCTCTATACGACGAGAGAGATCACTCAGGGCAATGTCTTGAAGGGTGTTCCTGAGCTCCCTGCCTGTCCTGTTATGGCCCTAGTGGCCACCACTAACTTCTCTGTACCTTATGTTTCAGTTTTGCCTAATCAGCTGTGTTGGCCTTTAGATCCACCGGATCCACCATGGGGGTCTTCAGTTCTGTCTGCACGGCTGTGGTAGTCATTTTCTCCGCCCTGGGGGTCTTCAAGCCCATCTGCACTACTGTGGTGGTCGTCTGCTCCGCCGTGGGGGTCTTCAAGCACGTCTGCGCTGCTGTGGTGGTCGTCTGCTCCGCCATGGGGGACTTCAAGCCCATCTGCTCTACTGTGGTGGTCATCTGCTGCACCCTGGCCGTCTACTCCTCTGGTTCCACCCTGGCCATCTGATGAGCCTGTGCCACCTTGGCCGCCTGCTCAGCCTGCGCCACGCTGGCCACCTGATGAGCCTGCTCTGCTCTGGCCGCATGCTCAGCCGACTTCACCCTGGTTGGCTGTTTTGCCATCTCAAGTTCCCCTTCCCCTCCATGGACCTGGCCCACCATCCCTCCCCCTGTTCCTCCTCTGTTCTACCTCCCTCCTGATTTTGTCTTGTCTCTGCCTTTGTTGGAGCATCTGGAATCCGCTCCTTAGAGGGGGGGTAATGTCATGATCACCTGCTGGAGTGCCCTTGTTAGCCACCAGAGGGCACTCCACCCCGGACTATTGTCTCACGATCACAAACTCCATCTCCCATAATCCTTTGTCCCAGTCATCATTGATCATTACACACAGCTGTTATCATTTATGTTGTTAGTGTCTGTCTATTTATACCCAGTTTGTTTCTTTCAGTTGCATCGAGGTTTTGTAATTGTTACCTGCACTTCTGAGCATTCCCCTGGTTTCATGTTTTTCACCCTTTGCCTGGCTGTGACTTTGTTTCTGGATTTTCCTAATAAACTGCACTTGGATCTTAACAAAGTCTCAGAACACGTGACAAGTACATTCTTAATTTAAGATTTTAATCTTAATTTAAGATTTTTTAAATATTTGTTTTAATGAAAAGCAAGACAAAAATACTAAGCAAGAAAATTAAATTTATTGTTGTTATTGTTGCAACATGAAAGACAACATATATTGTCTTGAACAAGCAGCATTTTTTTGATAATACCCTAAACCTAACCAATAATGTTTAAAAAAAAAAAAAAAAAAAGGCAAATGTGTCATAAAAAATCATTTGCTGAAGCAACCATCTTGCTTCTAAAAGGGTTTGTGCTCTTTTTTCACAGGACTCGTACCCAAGCTCTCCACATTGCAAGTGCAATGCTGTATCAGGTGTGTTACCATAACAGCCACACATATGGCACTGGTTATCTGAAGCAAACATCAGAATATATTAGTTTATAAATCATGCACTATAGTAAAAGTGTTTTGAGGTTTGTACTGTATGTTTTTGGACAGGTAGTGGCAAGTTTTTACTAATACTTACTGACGTTAGTCCTGTTGTTGTCCCACCAAATAATGTCACTTCTTTTGTTTTTTCTGGTTCAATATGTGTTTGCTTTCACTAGAATCTCAAATACTTCTGTTTAACCCTTAAATGCATGACTATTTCACCAATCATTCTTACATATTCGGGTCTTTAGCAACCCGGATCTATATCTAACACGGATGAATCTCTACCTGTTGTGATAATATAAAACTCCTCTGATAATAGTAACAATTACAGAAGAATAAAATAAAGCATATTTTGTTTCCTTTTGGAGCTTGGAAGGGCTCATTTTGAGCAGATGTTTTATGTCATCGTCACTGTCCTTTTCAGAGCTCATTTCCCAGTCCATTCGCGATCTCAAAAAACTACATCATTTTCAACATATTTAAAATCAATATTTTGATTGCTGACAGTTTCACCAGATCCATCAAGTGACAGTGACACTAATATTTGATTGCTTTCAGTACTTGCTCTGCAGTAAATCGCTGAGCCATTTCACGTTTTGCTAATGATACTTCCTGTTCTCTCGTTTCTGTCTGAATGAAATGTCACTTCATCATTGTGTATGAGACATTGCCACCTTGTGGAATAAAGGTGAACTGCACTTATTTCGTCATCAAAGATTAAATTATTGTTGTGCAAAAAAAAAAAAAAATACGTACACTGATACACACCTTGGGTCGTTCGCGACCCTATACAATTTGTACAAAAAATGAATGGGAAAACAGGCATTCTTTTATAATTTTATGATTTTTTCTTGTTATATTGTTTATAATGAATTGATTGAGGAATACAAAGAAGGTTGATGTCTATCTTTAAAAAATGAATGAGGAGGAGGGTAGTGAACAATGTCCCGGGTCGATAAAGACCCGAGGTATGCATTTAAAGGTTAAACTTCTGTCGACAACATGATCCCCTAAGTGACCTCATACAGGTTGTTTTCCATCCTATTTCTGGATCACCGTGTAAATGCAGCACATACACACAAACACAAAAGTTTGTGCAATTTTTTTGGCCGTAATCGCTATTGATTCTTTTTGACCTATACATGAATTGGGTGAACTCTTAAAACTCACTCCCCTAAAGTTGTTGGAAGCTTAAAAGAACAATTATATGGCTGATTTAATTTAATTAAACTCCAGCAAGGTTAAAAAGGGACAGCTTGAGCGCTCACTCAAATAAATAAGTTCTAACGTAGCCATGCTAATTTAATCTAGGAAGGCAACAGCTCAATGGCACTACAAAAACCATAGTGTTGCTCTCTTCACTAGACAAGTTTTACCTATAATTGTGCTTTTTTAAGTTCTCCTTTCATCGTCCTCTCTGTCGGGCACCTCATCTCTTTTTATCACCCTCTCGGACGCCTCTCTGTTCCCACGTCTCGTCTCATCACAGCTCCGGTCAGATGGGAGCAGCTGTCGGTGTCTAACTGGGTAACTCATTTCCTGGCAGCTCTTATTGAGCCAGTGCAAAGCTGTGTCGGGATTTGTAAGACTGACTAAAGGTTATATCAGACTGTAACATGATAATTTGAGATGTACACAGTGTGTCAAACATATCAAGCCTAATTAATGTTGACAGCAAGGTCAAGTGCTCTCCTTCATTGACAACAACATGCTAAAGGATTCTTAATTGAGGAAGTGTCTGGAAAAGATAAGGATGATGGCTGTAGAGATGACCAATGTGATTCACACCTTAGTGGATTATAATGAACTATAATAGAGTTATTTGCATGCTTTTTGTATTTCTGAGCACTGTATTGGCAAATAGTGGTTAAATATATCTGAGTTGGAAAGCTATAGGTTGTAGGTTCAAACCTCATATGGGCCATAAGATGTTACCTTTGTGCAAAACAGGTTGCTCTTGTAATAAGTGAGGTGCTTTGTATTTCCCATTCCCAGCATGCACTGGGACATGAATAATTAATATGGTTTGACTGTTTGTTTTTACATTATTTATTTATTATTAAGTTTTTTTTTTTTTTTGTGATGTCAGGATGCATTTGTTTCTCTACTTAAAATCTTACCGTTGCCTTGTTATAAGTGTTTTTGTCTCATGAGTGCTCATGTAGCCTAATGAATATTCATGTGATTTTGTCAAACAAATTATTCGATTTCCAAAATATGGTCCTGCATGAAATGGAAAACAATCTGAAGCACATAATATTATTAAGACCCTTAAGGTGACATCACACTTAAATGGCAGGGCATATGCGGCAAGGGGCCAAGCTGGTGCTGCTCTGCACATGATGGCTGTGTTGCAGGTGTACCAGGCTGACCTGCTGAGGGACTTAAACCAGGGGCAGGGTCTCTCCCCTGAAGTGGTCGAGGAGCTGACCCGCACTAAAGACCTTGCTCTCCGGGCCGCCAAAAAGACTGCTGCCATGATATGTCGATCGATGTGGTGTGCCACAGAGGTCCTCAATGCACCAGTTTCGCCCTCTGAACTTTTCGGAACCTCTGTCAAGGCGGTGTTGGGGAAGTTTAGAGAGGTTAAGGCACGCTCAGCGGCATTCAAGATGTGAGTCCTGTCTGAGTCCTCAACCAGACAGACTGGGCCTGGCCCGTTCCGACCCGAAGGCCGTAGACAGGTCCAGAAGGCTAGTGTGGCATCTCGTGCACCCTCTCCGTGGAGAAGTAGAACACGAGACTCCAGTCAGCGTTGGTGATAAATCTCCTCACTCTGTTCTTCTTTAACCCCAGGCGCTTCTTACATCAGGCCTGTGGCTTGGCCGATGATGAGAAGATTATGATTCTGACAGTCTGCCTTTGGCTTCGATAGTGAGAATGCTCTTTCAGGCTTGAAAGGGTGGTAGACCCCACGTTTTCCACAGTGGTAGGTCACCACCCTGTGACCACAGGTTGAACTGTTCCAGGTCTTTTGTAACTATGTAAAATACTAGAGTTTTTCTTTATAGACCACTGTTCCCTGTGTAGGGTTTGTAGGGATTTATTTAAAAATAGGGGGGGGGGGTTGAATGATTGAATGTCTAGCGTCAGCCCACCGGGCTGCCTGACATTGTTACTTGGGTAAACGTTGTTCCTCTGAGCTCTGATAAATAAATAAATATATGTATATATATATATATATATATATATATATATATAAATATATGCCTGTAAAGCTGGCCTAGGCTAAGTGCTAGGTATAGTGGAGGCGATCTGCTAGAATTCTCGCCTCTTTCCCCTCATTATCTGAGTGTGGGTTATTTTTGAGCATCCCTAGTGTTGGCCTCCTCTCAATGGAGAGTCGTCCGGCTAAGGTCCGCCCCTGTTCTGCATTGGGGTATAATGCAAGTAGGTGCAGAGGCAGAATAAGTGGTGTTAGGCCCCTTCCACTTTGTGAATAGAGTGCTATTTGCTGTGGCCCTGCTTTTCAGAAGCTAGTTAACAGTTAGGCCCCTGGCTAGGCTCTCCCTTAAGCCTGATGAACTAACGTTTATGCTTTGGGTTGATAGTGGGTGGCTTTTTAGAGAAAAAACACAATTACCCTACGGCTGGGTGCAGATAGTTTTTCTGTTATGGTAGAGTCCATAGGTTAGGTAGAATCCATAGGTTAGGAGCCTACCCTGTAGCATTCTCAGGGTCATGCTATAGTACTCTTTTGTTAAAACAAAGTATTATTTGAGTGCTTTGTTTGTAGCTCTGTGCTTATCTGCCCTGCACCATCATGGCTTAGGTTGAGCAGAATGTTTAACCTTCACTTCGGTCTGGTTATTTAGTACTCTCTCTTGAAGCCCGAGCACTGCCACAAGCTGACGCCTGTGTTCGTCTGGAGTGGTTGGCCCAGGTGGGGCCTCCTCCAGGGCATGGTGGCGTAAGTTTGTACTCCCCTTGTTTAAAGGGTAAAAAGTGCTTTTACTGAGTACACTGCTTGTCAGCAATGTGATAGGTCCCAGGCTTAGGCACTGTGTAAACAGTCTATTTATGCTACTAGGCTTGCTATAAGTTAGCTGGCCTTAACAGGCCTCCCTTCAGAGTGAGTCCCCACCATGTTGGGTTCTTAGCAGCCAGTAGATGCGCTGTCAAGTAGCTGGCCATAGCAGGACTCCCTGTGAGCAGCCCCCAGTAAATGGGTTTCTGGTAGCTAGTATGACTGCCATCAGATAGTAAGGCCTTAACAGGCCTCTCTGTGGGCGAGTCCCCATCAGTGTGGATGTTTGGTAGCAACAAGACATGCTCCAGGTAGCTGGCCTTAGTAGGCCTCCCTGTGAGCAAGTCCCCAGCACTTTGGGTATGTAACAGCTTGCAGAGGCTTGCTATTAAGTAGCTGGCCATGATAGGCCCCCCTGTGAGCGAGCCCCCAACGTTTTGGCAGCTAGCAATGACTTGCTATCGGATAAGTAGGCCTTATCAGGCCTCTCTGTGAGCGAGTCCCCAGTAGTGTGGGTACTTTTTAGCAGCAAGACTTGCCTTTGGTAGTGGCCTTAGCAGGCCTCCCTGTGAGCGAATCCCCATCTTGTTGGGCACTTGGTAGCCAGTAGATTCGCTGTCAGGTAGCTGGCCTTAGCAGGCCTCCCTGCGGGTGAATTCCCTGTATTTGGGTACTTGGCAGCTAGCAATGACTTGCTATCAGATAGGTGGCCTTAGCAAGTCTATCTGAAGGTGAGCCTCAACAGTGTGGGTGCTGTATTTAGCCACATTGACCTTAATAGGCCACCATGGAGGCTAGTCCCCAGCAGTTTTTTTTTTTTTTTTGGTAGACATGCATAGACTTGCTTCAGATAGTTGGCCTTAGCAGGCCTCTCTGAGGGCGAGTCCCCAGCAGTGTGGGTACTTGGCAGCTAGCAAACACTTGTTCTCAGTTTGTTGGCCTTAGCAGGCCTCTCTGAGAATTAGCAGGCCTCCCTGTGGGTGAGTCCCCAGCGTTGCAGTCTTTGGACAGCCAGCTAGACTTGCTATCAGGTAGCTGGCCTTAGCAGGCCTCCGTGAGAGCCAATCCCCGATAATTGGGTGCGTGGCGGCTAGCAATGACTTGTTATTGGATCGTTGGCCTTAGCAGGCCTCTCTGATAGCGAGTCCCCAATGTTAGGGTACTTTCAGTCAGTAAACTTTTGCCATCAAGCTGATTGGCCTTAGTGGGCCCCTCCGAAGGCGAATTCCTCATAGTACGGGTAATTTCTCTGCCAGCAAAGACTCAATGCCAGGTAGTTGGCCACTGTAGGCCATCCTGATGCAAGTCCCCAGCAGTTGGGTATTTGTCAGCCAGCAAGGTCTTGCTGTCAGATAGTTGGCCTTATCAGGCCCCCTGAGACCGCACATTACTTTGTGTAGATGGTGTGGCTAACTTAGATCGCCTTCGGAATTCTAACCTATAGCCTGATCGACCTAATAGGTCGAGCTTGCGACTCCCCTCATTCTGAGGGTGGGTTTGAGTACTTAGCTCCCTAACACTGGTCAGTAGGTTTAAGGCTTCTCATGAGGCCTCCCAGTTAGATCAGTTTCTAGGCTGGGAGCACTCCCCTCACAAGGGTCCCTATTAGAGTGCACAGCCTCTTCAGTGCCTTGAAACATAGGTGCTTTGTAGATCCTAGGATTGAGCAGATTAACTCTCCTCGCTTGCAAGGGTCGATAGCGCTATGCTGATTCCCCCAGGATGCCCGTCTCTAAGATCCGGTCTGAGTTGGTTTTGGAGACTCTGTTTCTGAGAAACAGACAAGTTGTGGGCCAGACTAGGTTACTAGTAAAGTAAGAAACCAGGTTGGCCTCCCTGGTGACATTCGGGGTGACCTTGTTCCCCTGAGAAGTGACTGGCTGGGGTTCCTTTGGGCTCCCTGGCCACACTCCCTTAAAGAGACCCCTTCTGTTGAAGTTGTTGGTCCCATGCCTTTGAGCGGCCTTGGCAGAACTTCATGTGTAAAATATGGAGGCCTCTTTGAGGCCTATAGCTTGGGTTTTTACCGTAGGGAGTGCTGTCGCTGACAGCCCATTGGTGACCCGTAGGGAGAGTGGTTCTGGCATTTCAGTTGAAACGGCTTGATTCTGACAGTTGTCACTGCCATTCTTTGGCATGCACTCCCCTCAGCATGGCAGCGTGGGTATATTGTTCCCCTAGCGTTTCGACGCAGCGCAAGTTCCCTTTCGGAAGGGAACGTCTCAGGTTACGCATGTAACTATGGTTCCCTGAGAACAGGGAACGAGACGCTGTGTCTCCCAGCCATGCCTCGGGGCCCACCTGCCGAACAGTCCCTTCAGACAATAAGTGGATGATATACCATTATGATGTCATAGTCTGTCGGCAGTCAATATAATATTGCTGTGATTTGATAAGCATTTCAGACACTGGTTCACGTGTTTCGATGCAGTGCCTCATTCCCTGTTCTCAGGGAGCCATGGTTACATGTGTAACCTGAGATGTTCTCCATCCAACTTGCCCATTGGATAGTTGGAAAGCAAGTTGAAAAGCAAGTTTGGTTCCACTGCCGCAGCAGTGTCATCTCCTCCTCTCCAGCAGGAGCTCATTTCGCCATCCAACTGGCTCATTGGATAGTTGGAAAGCAAGTTGGAAAACAAGTCGAAGCTCCATTACTCTGTCCAAACTTGCTCCATTGTCGCAGCAGTGTTATCTCCCCACCTCCCGCAGGAGCCCTGTTTTTCATTCCAACTTGCTTCACTGCTGCAGCAGTGTTATCTTTTCCGCTCCCGCAGGAGCTCAGTTCTCTGTCTAACTTGCCAATTGTCCATTTGGTTCCACTGTCATCAGCAATTATCACGTCCATCCAATTAGCATGAGAGGCGGCCTGTATATACACCGATCAGTAGGGGTGTAACCATTCACTCGTTTTCTCGATGCATCGATTACAAATCCTGACGATGCATATGCATTGATCTTGAAACATGTTTTTTGAATCGTGAATTGTTTATTTAGGCCGATAATCGATGTAAAATGCTAAGAATCCGATTAATCGCGATTCTATAGCGATTCAGCGCTTTAAAATATATAAACATTAAATTACTTCATGCACGAATTGATGGAGAAGTTGTGCACTGTCATTTGCACACTCCCTCACAGCTCTCCTTCACAGATACACGTGGCTGCACTCTTTACCGG
Organism: Hypophthalmichthys nobilis; assembly: GCA_037950665.1. NCBI lineage: Eukaryota > Metazoa > Chordata > Actinopteri > Cypriniformes > Xenocyprididae > Hypophthalmichthys > Hypophthalmichthys nobilis. The sequence goes on along the minus strand of CM075476.1, from coordinate 17,881,542 downwards.
CTCTCTGTGGATTGCACTTGCGCTCCGTCTGTAGCCCATGTTTGAGCTCTCCTCAGGGCGGCCACTGCTATTCACATGAGCAGATGACAGCTCTCTATTAAGACAGCAATAGTTCTGAGTCAAACTGCTCAAGCCATTGATAAAGCTGCCAAGTCATTGCGTGGTCACTACTGTTGAAATAAAACGCTTTTATTGTGTGGAAACGTCGCTGTTATTTTCGATAAGATAAAATACTGAAGTTTTAAGGAAATGGGTCATTGACATTACCTGAGCAATTTCAAGGCGTGCATTTATTGCATGGACGGAGCAAACATATAATGTAAGTGTCTAAATGCATACTCACAGTTCAATGAATGATAAATGAAATTATGAACTTAATGCCGTTAAACTGAATGTACGAAGGAAACTGCTGAAATAACTACAACATTAACAACACTGACATAAGAGCGCGCGGTTTATCAATTAGATGCGCAATAAAGTGATGTTCGTTACTATAGCAACAGTAGAAATCCAGCGCATTTTCTCTCAGAATCATCGTAAGGAAAATGCTCAGTATAAAGAGGACAAAGAGGGCTTTTCTTACTATTCCGTGAAGAAAAGTTAGTTTAGGATTAGTTGGGAAAATGCATGATATTCTAGGGTAGTCTCTCCATGTAAGCATTAGTATGTTTAATGTACCTGAAACACTTTAATAAGGTTTTGTAGCCTTTAACACTATCTTCCACTAGTGAACTATATATGAAGTAGGCCTAACAATACTTTTAAAGCCCTTTTAAAGTTTTGGCTTATGTAAATTTCCACAAATGCCAATATTTATAGGCTATTAAAATAAAGTTATGCAGCATCATTAAGAACTAATAGTGGCTATTGGAGAAACTCACACTGTTCTTAAAGATATAGTTGCTATTGGAAAAACGCTCCCTCTTAAAGCTATAGTTGATATTAAGAACAAGCTGTTCTTAAGGCTATCTAGTTGCTATGGAAGGCAAATGTATAAAAAATAAAATAAAAAAAATGTACCAAAAAAGCTTGTTACCAAAGCTTCTAGTGTCATTGCCGCATACTATAAGCACATACTGTGGTAAGTTTATTCAGGTACATGCTATCTTAAGCTGTTGTCTTAGACTTTATGCTTTATGCTCTTTATGATATCCGATCATATTGCAACATTCTGTGGCTTAAAACTTATCAGAGTATTGTAACATGCTTGTCCCTAAATACACAGAGGTCTCTTATTCAACACCAACAATGTTGCACCTTGATGATACCGTAAGGAGTGTGAAATCATGGGAGTCGTCATCTTCACTTCCACAGCCGAAGGAATCAGCCCAACTGGAGCAGAAATCATGTTCATGATGAGGAAGCACTGCATTTCATTGCTTAGCTGCACGCTTGCATCTAACTCAGAGCTATTGCTGCGTGTGTATGCTTCCCCGACCAGACTACCACTAGTTTAATACTAGTCTGTGATTTACAACATGCTTGTTGTATCAGATTTGCTGGAGCTAGGGGTATAAGCTTCCCCCATTTATAAAAAAATAAATAAAATTAAAAAAAATTGGGTTTTTACAGGCCTAGGCTCATTCAGGTAACTGCATTTTAAGGAAACATGGCATTCAGATTTTCGCACTCAGTTTGTGTTGGGGGACAACATATGGTGTTGTTTTGGGGGGTTATTGCTGCTCTCCCTGCTCTTATCCATGCTAGGCTGCATGGATGCGCATAGAGCCCAGAACAGAACCATACCGCCAATACATACTCTATGCAATTATCAATCATATTTGACGATAGTGGTCCTGACAGAAATCCAGCGTTAGAGTCAGTTCTGGCAGGTCACGTCAGTCAAGCTCGCATCAGCTGATTCCCAGGTGAATTACGTCTACCTAAAGGAATACGACGCCTATCACAGCATCCATATATAAGCTCCTCAGCATTATCAGCAGCTATTGCATTTCTCAGGAGCTAATTACCCTCCTCCATCCACAGCTCCTCCTCTCTTCAGTCAGGATTGGTCTTATGATTCCCCTGAATCAGACTAATTCTTGAAATATGTGTACATGTTAAATTATTGACATTAATTATATCTGCATATGTTGGTTCTGTTCTGTTTACCCTAGGGGGGTTATTGCTGCTCTCCCTGCTCTTATCCATGCTAGGCTGCATGGATGCGCAGGGAGTTTTTGCCCAGAACAGAACCATACCGCCAATACGTTTTCTGTTATGTATACGGAGCTGTCAGAATATGACGCATTTTCCACCCGTGCAGTGTCTCTGAGTGCAGGACAAAAGTTATTGACAAAGTATGTTTATTTCTTGACTTTGTTTGTAATACTGGATGTTTATAATGCTGAGACTATCTCTAACATTAAGCCTAATAGGAATCGAGGATGAACCAGACAAATTAATCTTTCAGATGATTCTTTCAAACCATAACTCCATATAAACTCATCTCAACACTCAGAGAAACTCATTTTTCGGCTCCATTTAGGCAACGAAACACCCCCCTGCTAAGTACTTTTATGGCCATGCGTGCTTCCTGGCTGAGAGGTGTCAAATTTAAGCAATTTGGGTGACCAAATGGGTGAAAAGACAACACAACTTGAGCGACAAGAAGATAAAGAGTCTTTTGATCTCCAGATCAAAAGAGACAGAGAGACAATGCAGGCCTATTTCTTCTGAGTGACCTCTGAGTGACACAGTTGAAGTCTACAGAAAAACCCACAGAGACTGTTTTACAAATAAACTGCATCAAATTGTTCCAAGACAATTCTAAACAAACTTGTCGAACAACATTCAACTGCACAATTCGATATCATGTCTACACATTCTACATGTGACCAGTTATGCTTAGATCACTCACAATTTATGTAATTGTTATAACTTTTGAATGGTTGACTGAAAGTGTGCCCTGTTTGGAATGAATTTAAATCTCTACTCATAATTTAAAGTTTGACTTGAATGATATCTGTGTAAAATGTATCATAAAATTTTTAGAGAAATCATGTCTAAACTGCACTCTCTGGATTCTCTGCTGAGAGTGGGAATTTAAGAGAACATGAGATAACAGTTGGTTTATGATCAGGGAGGAGAAAAGCCACCTTTGAAACAAAGATGATACCTGATTGGCCAAAACTACTCAAAGAGGTGGGACAAACACCTAAGTTTATATAGTCAGAATAAAGAGTTGGACAACAGTTGAAGTTGGAACAAAGAAGATGAATAAGACAAAGAACAGATGATGACGGGCAGACAAGCAGTTTCATTCAAGCCATCCAAATTATTCTAATATCACTCACTTTTTCTTTTCTTTTACTTTAACTTTCCTTTTTTTTTACGTCGAGAGTCTCATGTTCTAAGTTAAGTTTTGCCGCAAAGGTTAACCAACGACTTTTGCCGCCTCAACTTTAAACTCCAGCCACGACAAGAGACTCCATTCGTTTGGCAGCAAGCCCGAACGTGATTGGCTTTTCCACGACAAACCAGCGAACCCGGAAAACCCTTTTCTCCAAGCCATGGACACCGACAAGGGAATCTGCATTCAAAGACACGAACAACAAGCAAGTACCTCCAGATTCTATAGCTGAACTGGTGCATTAAATTAATGATTCATGGTTCGTTCAGGTCAGGTCTTATGAAGTGCATATTTTGCTAGAAATCATGCTCATCATTTCATTCTCTCATAAAACTTTTCTTTCTAACTTCCTTTCTTTCTGCAATGTTAGATATAAGTTTGTGTTAGAATCAATAAAGTCTCCTGTAGATTTTTAAAGAGAAGTGTCTTGTGTTATGTGCTTAAGAATTTATTGCCTTAAACTGCAATCTATGTTACCTTGCTACTAAATAGTGTTTTTATGATAGTCGGATATTCATATCCGCTAGAGTTTATGGGAACGGCCGTGCAAATGAACACTGGACGATTCAGTTGCTTGGTCATGAAGTGACTCTTTTAAAATTCCCTATAAATTAAAATTAATAATTTCATTTGAGCTGATTCGCTTACACTGTAAATCGCGGGTGTTTTGTGATCTTTATGATTATTAGTTCGTCATGTGAAACGCACGTGAAAGTGCCATTAGCATCGCGGCTTATCTTGTTAATATTGACCATACCTTGTTTAACTTTGTTTATGATTCTGTATAATATATATTTGTTACACTTCAATACCATAATGAGGATGCTGTATAATGTACCTTAAGTTGTTTATATGCTCTTTTATATTCTGTTTACTTCCTTGTTTTTTATTCTGCTAATTGCACTTTAAGAGGGTTTTTTATATTGTTTAATTTATAGTTTGCTGTTTTATACAACAGTATTCATGTTTGATATTTAGTTATTTACTGCTGTTTATGCATTGGAGGTAGTTTCTGCAATAAATAAATAATCAGTTGAGGTGAAGCTGTGAAGCTGTGTAGGAGCAGCCACCCCAAATATTCCACCAAAGCCCCTCGCTCAAGGAGTCGTCGCTGCACTGCTGTTAAATCCATGTTGTTGTTGTTTTCTTTTCTTATTTTGAGGGTCTGTTCTTCTGTAACATTGTGGCATTAACTGTCACACTACAAAGAAAGGTATCAGAAAGACTGGTCTTTAATCACAGTACTCAGGAAATAAATCGACAACCACACAAACTGAAACAAGAAACGACAAGGAACAAAATATAACAGGTGGTATAAATAAAAAGCAGAATCAAACATACAAAATAGGTGTGCACATCCCAAACACCATAATTGGGCTCAGGTTCAGGACAACAAAATAACGATAATGAAAAAAAAGAAGTGTGAAGTCCGCACACTGAAAATAACTGCTCCAACAGATTTATCATTTAATGTAACATTTCGACCAACAGGACTTCATCAGGCACAATACCAATGTGGAATACAATCAACTCTTTATAGACAACAGGTGATCACCTTAGTCAAACTGACTCAAGAAACAGGTGACAAATAATTCAAATCATGTGACAAAAAGAAAAAGAATTATAATATGCAAAAAAAAAAAAAAAAAAAAAAAAAAAAAAAAAATATATATATATATATATATATATATATATATATATATAATATAGAAAAACCAGGCCTCCAAGCAATGACTCTTTTGGTAATGGCTGCTTTACGAGAACACAAATGTTCACTGACTGGCATCTGAGAAGCACACATTGAACCCTGGTTAACTCTATTTGTCAAGACTTCTTATGGCTGAGTATTATTTTGTCCCAGCATCAGTGTTGGCATGACAAAACCTTTTTTCTGCAGGATTAGCCAGGCCAAGAATGATCTTGTCCTTACGTGTACTTGGTAAATTATTCATCTCGGCTCAGCATCATTCACATTCATGGCTGCTGATTACTCTAAATGCTTTAGCCCTGGGGGCTGAACAGTCCCCTGACTGCTCACATTAATAAAAGCTAATTAATGGAAGGGTTAGGAGAGCAGTATGGGAGTAATGAATGATGGTTTAAGCTCTGATCAAATACTCGGCCATTAATTGGCTTTACAAAGTCATCCTCCATGATCACAGTATTTGCCAAGTCATTGACTCTATACTGAACAAATTACAGACTAGAAGCATAATGAGAGAGAACAAAATGTATGTACTTTTCTTTTTTGTATGAGATTCAAAAATCATTTTTAAAAATACATATATTATAGTGATTCTCTGCTTATGGCTTATGGATTGCGAACCAACAATGGTTACAAGTTTATTGTAGACAGCAGGTGGGGAAAAATCTTTTATTCTTTATTACCTCCAATAAACGCTGCCTAAGCTTTGCAGCTTTGCCGAATGGCACTCTTGAACAAGAAGAACATAAAAGGCTGACTTGAATATGCTTAAATTCATTTGGATATACCTGTGGAGTTGTGGAAGAATGTTTTATGGAGGGATGTGACCAAACTGGAACTTTTTGGACCCATGGATCAATGGTACGTCTGGTGCAAAAAAGGCTTAAGAGCAGAAGAACACCATCTCCATGGTCAAACATGGAGGTGGTCCAGTCTTGTTATGGGGGGGGGCTTTTGCTGTTGCAGGAAGTAGAAATCTTGACTGTATGAAGGACAGCATGAATTCTTTGAAGTATCAAGCCGGTGAAGTATCAAGATGGTGATGCCTTCGGTGCAGAGACTGAAGCTTGATGAACAATGAACTTTCCTGCAGGACAGCCGTCCCAAAGTATACATCCAAATCTACTTAAGCTTGGTTCAGGGATCAGTCGTAGAATGCTCTTGAGTGGCCTGCACAGTCAGATTAAAATCTCATTAAAAATATTTGGTGGAATTTGTAGAAAGCAGTGGTAACATGGAAACCAAAGACTATCAGTGATCTGGAAGCTTTTTCAAGCGAGGAATGGGCCAAGATTGCAGTAGAGAGGTGACAGAAGCTTCTAAGCACTTACAGGCAGCGTTTGTTGGACATTATACGTATATATAACGTATATTGGAGGAATAAAAGATTCTACACAAAATTTCTGTGTCCGTGTTTTTCTACACAAAATCTGTGTCAATTTTGTGTAGGTGCTTATTTTGAATAAATAGTAATCTTTGCAAGCACTAAAAAAGTATGTTCTGTAAACTGTAGTATGAGTGTGTGTAGTATGAATCATGTCCTGCCGAGTTAGACGTGTTCCTGGGTCAACATATTTTGTTGATCCTGGAACAACATTCCTGTTCGAAAATATCCCTACCCCTAAACCCAACCCTACCCATAAGTTATTCCTAAAATCAGAGGGAAATGACCTAACACTGGTTGTAAGCCTAAACTTGACATAAACTTGTCCCTCAAATCTGATTGGTTAATTGGAATGTTATTCCAGGATCAACAAAGATGTTTCAGGTTCTGCATAGTATGAATGTAATACTTATGACCTATATTTGCCATGTTGCCTTCATCATATGACCTACCAGCGTCAGTTGCATCACTCTACTGCCATTCACAAATTCTCTCCTGTTGCCTCATGGGCCTCATAACTGACTCCCCCACTGAAGCGTGAATCATTTTTGCTTATGTCTGATTTGAATTAATGAACGCTTGCGTACTGTATACTTTAGGTATTTGAGACTTACATTATACTAGTCTATGTATTAATATATTTAATGGCCTATGTTTAAATTGGCATGCAGTCATGCTCATTACTACATTTCAGTGTTTTATTCTAAAAACATTGTTTGCCGTTTGTATGTTAAAAAATGCTGGTATTGTTTGGTTGCTACTTATTCCATACCTTATACTTATAAGTAAAATCTTAAGCAAATCTGTGAAGAACCACTATAATATAAGTTAACACAAAATGAAAAAAAAAAAAAAAAAAAAAAAAAATCATAACAAGGTATGTGTCAGTTCACTAATTAAAGCTTTAAAGAACTGTGAGATCACACACTTAATGGCAATTAAATGTTTCTACATACTGTACAGGCCTCTTGTCTCATTTTCTCAACATCCATTTTATGCTAAAGAGCCTTATGACTCCCCTTATGGAAAGAAAATATATTTCCCTATATATAAATGATCAATATATTATATGATTTAACAGTATATTTGAAAATATTCAGAAAAATATATTGCGTAAATATATTACAATATATTGAATACTACATAAGGAATTGCCGCTTTTTATATATTATTTACTAATATATCATAATGTGTGTAATTTTATATTCAGTAATAAACTTCAAAATATATAGATTTATATGTGATCAGATATGGTACTGCATGCATAATATATTGCAGATATATTTACTCATGTAGTATAAACACATATATGGTAAAATATATTATGTAACACATTTCTTATATTTTATAATTATTTACATTTTAAATGTTTCGTATTTTCAAGTTAGTTAACAAAAGCACACCAGCATGTACTAAAGTTCAACCAAAGAGACTATCACTGTGCTATATCGTGCACAGCCATTACTTTTTAAATAAAGTTATTATAATCTTAATGGTGTTCAGCCAATCATAAACCTAACCACAAGCTCTACTCTTCAGCACAATGGTAACCCCAAAAACTCACACATACCAGAAAACCTTTTAAATTCCAAAATAATACAACTTTAAACACTAACAGATCTCCCCCTATATCAATATTGAGCAAAACACATGAAATAGCACTTAATTTTAAAATTTACTCCCCTTTAACAGTCAGAAGCAAAGCATGCTGGGAACTAGAAGTCTGTTGTAACCGCTGATTGTAACTCATTCCATGAATGTGTGTATATATATATATGTGTGTGTACAATACATTCACATTTATATGGGAACATAAATGTGCAATATATGTACACAATAAAGGATAAAACTTTATGAATGTAATGCTATTTTTGTCTTCATTTATAAATATTGTATATGTATCAATATAAAGCCAAATATGGTGAATGCCTATATTGCAGTATATTGAAAAATATATGCACTAGTTTCCCATATATGGAAATGTATTATGTAATATATCGCATTATATTTTGCAGTATATTCCCATATATTTTTGTTCCATAAGGGTCAGCATAACCTATTAGACATTTTCAAAATGAAAAATCAAGTCCCCAACATCTAAATGGGTTTGTTTCAGTATAGCTTAAGTGTTTGTCATTCTCTTATTCACTATGACATATATACAATCTCTAACGTATGATCTAACTGACCAATCAGAGCATAGCTGTTATACTGCTAATGCTTCATGTGGGTCAAAACACACATATCATGTTTTAGTCATTCTCAGTCTATAGGGAATTAGCCTCAAGAATCTAGTGGTAAATCAAACCTCTCTTACCTCCTTTTGTAGTCTTTCAGTCGACACTTCTTCTTGTGAAGATTGCTGTGAAGCTGCCGTTTGCCGCTGCTCCAAGGTTCAGACCCTTTTATCGTATAAAGATCTTTTTTGACATATCCATCTCTACTATAAAACGGTGTCGTGCCATGATGATAATTACTGCCGTCATCCCCCGAAGGCACCTTTGGTCGCCCAGTGCACTACTAGAAATGAGCTTTTACTGACCTGTCAGAGCAATGTGCATATCTCTGTCATGCAGACAGCATATCTCTATCATGGACTATTTTAGTGTTTTCCCACCCACCTGCACAGATAATGTTTGCTTTGGTGTTTGTGTATGTTGTCCTTCCCTGGGAATGGCAAACCTGTCAGCTGTTGATTTGATTTTCTGCATTTGCTGCTCTTTTGCTGTAGTTTTGCCTATTCTGATCCACCCATTTCAGCCTGCTGGGGCTCAATATTTCTGTCAAAAGCCCATCTGCCCACTGAGCTGGGTAATTTCCAACCTATTGAGTTCTTCCTCAATGTCACCTTTTTGTATCAGCTTTATTAGCCGCATGCATGTTTCACGTCTCTATAATAGAGCACCTAATATAATATTGTTCAAGAATTCAGCACTCAGGGACTCCAATTTATAAGTGACAGAAATGTTCACATAGTTATTTAAATGGGGTGCTTTCATTGAAATATGCCGCAATTTTGACCAAAAGCCAGAGTACAGCTCTGCCCCAGCTAACAAAAAATCTAAGAATACATTCTAATAACATTTTGCTAACATTCCCTTTAAATTACAAAACATTATTTTTGAATGTTCTCTGAAGGTTCAAAACATCCAGTTTTTAATGTTTTACAGACAAGGGAACATTCCATTTTATCTTTCTGCAAACATTATGGTAATGTTACTTTTGAATGGTCTCTGAACGTTCTGAAACAAGTATAATATTTAAAAAGGTTACACAAACTAAAATGTTTCAGAAAAAAACTTTTCATGAATGATGTATAGGCTAGATAATGTTTTTGTGCCAACATTTTGAGAACATTTTTAAAGACCAGATAACTTTGAACAAAAGTTGTATTAATGTTACTGAAAGAATATTAACATAAACATTAAGAGAAAGTTCTGAGAATGTTTCCTGTCAGCTGGGTCATGAAATCTATGTGATTTCTCTATGATGGATCAACTCGTAAAAACAGATTCCAAAAATGTAAATTGTTATGAAAATGAGAACTTAATTTTCCCTAGAGCACCCTGTGTCAGTAGCCCCAAAATCTGGCAATAGTTGACACCATATCTTGGCCTCAGTGTATATTCTCTAATCAGCCACTTTTGTCTGTCTGAACTCCCTCAGGTTTTCAAGATGGTGCTACTGCATGGATTAGACAATTACTATAATCCCTGTATTCTTGTTGCTAAGCAATATGAGGTAAACTTGAGTTTTCCCTTAATACAGAGTGTAGCTGTGCTAAATTAACAATTTATTATTTCCAAATTGATATCAGCATTTAAGTGAAAGTAACCTAAGCAAATGGATTGCATTCATTTTTCAGAGATTTTTTTAAAAATGATTAATATCAATAAGATACAATAGTAAGAGTGTTGTATTGAATATCAGCAAATTGCAAGTGTGATATTGTTTTCAACACTTCTATAATCTGATAAAGTGTTTGAGTAACTTCTTTGGGTTCCAGAAGTAAAAGTCCCATTCATTTTCTCTGTAATGAAATAGATTTATTATTAACGATAATACTTAAAGACAGGCCTACAAGGTTGTTAAGCAATGCTATATGCTTTCGTTGAAGCTATCAGCCTGCATTATTTCACCTTATTTTTTTAAATAACTGCATTTATCAGCAGATTGTGACAATCAGAGAATTGTGACAAGTAAACTGCAGCAAAAAAAGACTTTAGTGCTCACTCACTCCAGTGAAGCAGTCAGTTTCCCTATATGCTCTTAAACTATTTAAATATTTGTATGTGTACACACACACACACACACACACACATATATATATCATATTTTGAGGGCAGTGCCTCCTCAAAAAAACTGGATGAGAAAATAATCGATATTACAAAAATAAAACAATGCAAATTTTAAAAAATTTGACATTAAAAAGTGTAAAAGTCACTCGTTTTTCTAAAGAAACACTGTCAAACAGAGACACCCGCAGGTGAAGTTACAGCAGGGAGCCCGCGTCTCTTGTGCCTCCCTTCAGCTCATAGAAACAAAGCAGAGCCCCCAAAGCGTGCGGTGGGTTTAGTGGGGGGTAATTGAGAATGAATGGGGGAAAGTCACGTGAGAGGAGGCAGTGCTTCCATCGCGCTATGATTGGATATGATTGGTTACGATTGGACATGATTGGTTCATGCGATAAATCCCGCCTCTTGTTTTCATGCGCATTCTCGTCGAATCGCCCTGAATGAAGACTGATGCCGTTAATGGGAAGACTAATTAAAAAGTAAGTAAACAACTGTCACTGTCACAGTTCCCTTCGTTCATGGACTCCATTTAACATCATCCTCCTTGTGTCATCACCTGCACTCACTTCCTCGTCATCTCCCCATCATCACTCATCACCTGCACCTGGACTTGATCATCGGCACTCCCTTTATAATGGACTCAGTCCCTGCACTCCCTGTTGGGTTCTTATTGTTTGTTAATATGTGTTTTGGTTGTTCCTTTCTCCTTTGTTAAATAAATACCCTATATTGTTGAAGTCCGTATACTTCTCATCTCTGCTGCAACCTCACACGTAACAGTCACTTAGATATCACCGCTTTATTTCATGTCAAAATCAAACTCGAAATGGCCTGAAAACACTGATGACTGTGGGGGGTTTTAGTGAGCAATCAGCGTGGTGAAATTAAAGGTACATCTTTGTGTCTGAGTGAGTGAGTGACCTGTTGTACAAGCTTGATGACTGCTGAAAATAAATTGACTATTAAAAAGAATAGCTGAATATTAGTTTACAAATAATATATATATATTGTTTAAATTGTTACTGCCTTTAGTTATTATTTTGGAATAAATGTAAAAATGCATAAAAACACTAACATGATGAAATTTATACTTGGTTTTAATAAATAGAACATTACATAGTGTAAAAATACAAAATAGAATTGTATTTGGTCTCTCTTTTTATGTAATGTTAACTTAACCAGGAAAATTGTGTAACAGGGACATAAATGAGGACGTTGCCTCCTCATTTTAAAACATCACCGCACACCACTGATAGATATATATATATATATACAGTATCTAACAAAAGTGAGTACAACCCTCACATTTCAGCAACCATTTTAGTATATCTTCTCAAGTGACAATACTATAGAAATGAAAATTGTATATACTTTAGAGTAGTCAATGTGCTGCTTGTATAGTAGTACAGATTTACTGTCCTCTAAAAAATAACTCAACATACAGCCATTATTGTCTAAATAACTGTCAACAAAAGTGAGTACACCCTAAGTGAACATGTCAAAACTGTGACCAAAGTGTCAATATTTTGTGTGAGCACCACTGTTATCTAGCACTGCCTTAATCCTCCTGGGCATGGAATTCACCAGAGCTGAACAGGTTGTTGCTGAGATCCTCTTCCACTCCTCCATAATGACATCACGGAGCTGCTGGATGTTAAGCCTTGTTTACACTGCACGCGTCTGCGGTGCGTTACAGCTGCAACGCGGCTACCGGAGCTGAACCGCGGCCACTCTAGTCAATGCTTGTGTTTACACCATTCGCTTCGCTCCTAAAATGCTCCTGGTGTAAACTGGCACCGCCTAGAGGACGGAACAAAACCTCGCCAGAGCTATGACGCACTGCAGACGTGTGCAGTGTAAACAAGGCTTTAGACACATGGCGCTTCTCCACCTTCCACTTGAGGATGCCCCACAGGTGCTCAATAAGGTTCAGGTCTGGAGACATACTTGGCCACTCCATCACTTTCAGCTTCCTCAGCAAGGCAGTTGTCATCTTGGCGGTGTGTTTGGGGTCGTTATCATGTTGGAAAACTGCCGTTCGGCCCAGTTTCTGAAGAGATGGCACCATATTCTGCTTCAGAATGTCACAGTACATGTTGGAATCCATGTTTCCCTCAATGAAGTGCAGTTCCCTAGTCCCAGCAGCACTCATGCAGCCTCAGACTATGATGCTACCACCACCATGCTTGACTGTAGGTAAGACACAATTTTCTTGGTACTTCTCACCAGGGCGTCGCCACACATGCTGGACACCATCTGAGTCAAACAAGTTTATCTTAGTTTCATCAGACCACAGGACATGGTTCCAATAATTCATGCTCTTGGACAGGTTGTCTTCAGCAAACTGTTTGTGGGCTTTCTTGTGAGCCAGCTTCAGAAGAGGCTTCCTTCTGGGACGACAGCCATGCAAACCGACTTGTTGCAGTGTGCGCCGTATGGTCTGAGCTCTGACAAGCTGACCTTCCGCTTCTGTGACCTGTTTTTTGAAGCCAGCTTCTGCACCTGACGCACAGCGCAAGGACTCAACTACTTTGATCGACCCTTGCGAGGCCTGCTCCGAGTGGAACCCGTCTTGGAAAACCTCTGTATGACCCTGGCCACTGTACTGTAACTCAGTTTCAGGGTGTTACCGATCTTCTTATAGCCTAGGCCAACTTTGTGGAGAGCAACAATTATAATTCTTAAATCCTCAGAGAGTTCTTTGCCACGAGGTGCCATGTTGAACATTCAGTGGTCAGTATGAGAGAATTGTACTCAAAGCACCAAATTTTAACTGCTCTAATACAACATATGCAAATTTGTATTGTTCTATCAAGCAGACAAAAACATGAACATGATGAATAGGACAATGTGGCTTTGTATGGTTAAAAGATGTAGAGCTGTTATCACTTAGGGTGTACTCACTTTTGTTGCCAGCTATTTAGACAATAATGGCTGTATGTTAAGTTATTTTCAGAGGACAGTAAATCTATACTGCTATACAAGCAGCACATTGACTACTCTAAAATATAAGTTTCATTTCTATAGTATTGTCCCTTGAGAAGATATACTAAAATAGTTACTGAAATTTGAGGGGTGTACTCACTTTTGTGAGATACTGTATATTAGGGGTGTAACGGTACACAAAAATGACGGTTCGGTACGTACCTCAGTTTTGAAGTCACGGTTCGGTACGGGTTCGGTACAGCAGGGTGAGAAAACAAAACAATATTTTCTCTTTTTTTATTAAACAATGTTTTACTGAACCAACTGTGTCTCTGTCTTTCAATTTATTCAATTATATTTAAAATGTTCTTAAGGATAAAAAATCTATCTCTGCTAATGCTGTGTAAACTATTAGGGAGCCCTTACTTGCACATTACTATAATAAAGGTTACAATTAACAACAGAGCCCAAATTATTAAACTCAGTTGCTAGTTATTTTTAGATCATCAACACTCAAATAATAATAAAAAAAATGTATATATTGTAAACATGTAAATTACACATAAGGCAGTTTTTGCATTAACTTCTGTTTCTCCAATTCGTTGTTGAAATATAATCATTTACACAGTGGTTGTCATAACTTGTTTTCATGATGGATTTATTTAGGCCCTACATTAACTAACAGGTTAAGTTAAATATAATTAATATATAGGCTAATATAGTGCATATATTTAGCGAAACAGTTCATTTCTCTAGCGAACTAACAACCTGTTCAGTTGACACTGAATGGCTTTTTTGAGGTAAATGTAATACTACGTGACATATTGTTTACAAACTGTTTTACTGACATCTCTCTGCGGTTCAAACACTGATTGAGTGATTACAGGAGAAATGATACGTTTCAGTAAGTTGTACTGTATCTTTCAACATACCTTCATGTTCGTTCATGTTCATTCTGTAGTAGTGAAGAGGAAGAGATGATCGCGTTCCCTCGCGCTCCGCGCTGCCGTTTGAACTGAGGCGCCTATCCAGCGATCTGTCATGCCACATCAAAAAGTGTCAAAACGACATTTATTGTTTGAATTTCATGATAAAATGGACAGAATTTGAAAATGGCACTTTGTTTCTTATCGAAAGTAACATAACACAGAGCTTATTGTGATTATTGGTGGTTAATGCTGGTTAAAATAGATTAGGCTAAAAAGCATTACTGTGCGCGCCCCCTTCTGGATTGGAGTGTGGATCGCCTGTGACTGACTGTATTCGTCGTCTAACTGCATGAACCGAACCGTGACATCCGTAACGTGACGATTCGGGACAAATACATGTACCATTACACCCCTAATATATATATATATGTGTGTGTGTGTGTGTGTGTGTGCATATTCTGCAGTGCATATTCTGTAATAAATGTATATACATAATCAACATGTTTTATATTTATCCATTGTTTTTATTTTGATTATGTCATTCGCAACACTTCATTGTAGTTCTTTCTCTCATTAAAGCCGTTAAGTGCTAAGTCTTAAACCTTGGTCTTTTCATGATTGAGTACATTCAGACAAAAACTGGACAATTGGTTGTAGAAAATATGCCAAAAAATCAGGCTTTGTATCTCCATACAGAGATGTAAGCACCATACAGACTAAAAGCCAGAATTTGAAAATATTTTGAAGAATGTTGGTAACCAAACAATCTTGGTGACCATTGACTTGATGTATGGAATAAAAAAGAAGTTATTTTATGTTTCACAGACATAATTTTCATTCAAACAACAGAATTTTCATTTTTAGGTGAACTTTAAGAGAGACTCAAGAGTCAACACTTAGAGTGAGCACTTAGGAACTTCATGCTGAGTTGACACATCTATAATTTACTCTGTCTCATTTTTTAATGTCAAGTGGACAATGTGGACTTTTATGTCTTTTCACAAAAGAGAAGTATTCAGACAGTTGAAGATATATGCTTCATCATTGTAGCCTACAAGATTTGGTAGGTGTTGAGTCCACTGACATACTAACTATTAATTTTAATATTCTCAAAGATTGTGTTACATTTCCAATATGATTAGCTAGCTAGCTGGCTAAATGTCATGGTTTCTCCATACACGTGAATGTATCATTCAAATGAGTACTTATAAATGCATATTAATAATATAAGATATTGCATTATTACCAGTGTTATTATTTGACAATTTTGCTATTATTTTACATAAGCTCTTCTTTATTGTGCACTTTATTATGCAGTGCAATGCAAATCTCAGCAGATGTTAACCAGCAGGTATGATGAACTCCCAGAAAGCCGCAGGCAGTCCTTGTGGCTGAATAGAAACTAAATGGATAAGTGCACACATACCTGCATATGACTATGCTTATGTCATTACAACCAATGGAAGGAAGATTTGCACAGGAAGTTGAGGAGAGGCATAATTAGTTTTCATTTTCCTTGAAAATAAATAGTTTTCATGGACTGTTAAAAATTAGTATTCAGTTAATAAGACAGTATGAACTGATCTAAAGAGTTAAATGGTTCATATTTAAATATTTATTCTGTGGATTACATACAGTGGGGTTCAAAATTGTCGTGTTAATGATGTAATATGTAATGAAAAGGGTCTTAAATAGAAAAATATTGTATAGTCTTGCTGGCATAAGGATCTAGTTCTAATCTGCCCTTGTAGTTGAACAGCAGATGTGGGCCTATAGAACATATTAATTAGCTGTCATATTTTGAGAGAAATTAGTGAAGAGAGATAGACACATGATGCCTGAATGATGGGAGAAGTGGAGCAGATGGAGACGCACTGATGAAGGACATCAGGATAGCAAACAGGCGGTTATGCAGTCTAGTGGTTAAAGTCTTGGCTGGTAACTTGAAATGTCAAAACTGTGCTCTTGAACAAGACATTTATCAAGCAATGATAAAAGCAGCTGAATTGCTACAGCTGGCAGGCACTTTGACAGCAAACATCTCGCAGTGACAACGCCCATGTGTTTGTGTGTTGATTCCATTCATAACTGCCAAGGATTATCATCAGACCTTGAGCTGATTTCTGGGGGGCAGTGGTGCTTTTTACAGCTGTTCACTATGTTTTACAGAGCGCCAGTCTTTTGGGAAAAAATGCATTTGATCAGAATGTTTGTTTAAAAAAAAAAGCAAAGTTGGGGGGTGATAGGCTGGGACTTCATTTTGTCCATTGGAAATTGTTTGGATTGTGAAAAGTGGGCATTACATACCAGAATGGATCCAGACCGAATGCAAGTTTGCTATTGGTTAAAATGATCGGTAACACTTTAGAATACTGATCCTTCATTAATGAATAACTACACAGGAACAAATGAGTAATGCATTATTAACACTCTAGTAACTATTATTAACTAACAAGAAACTCTGATTAATGAATTAGTAAGTAATAGTGCTCAGTTGAATGTGGTAGTTCACTATTAGCTAATCAGTAACTACTGTTTTTTCACACCTCCCAGAGAACTACAAAGAACTACTACATACAGGTTAATAATTAATGTGAATAATGCATAATGTATTATTAATTATAAAGTGAAGATCATGGTAACCCACTAGTAAGTGAAAATCATGATAACTCTCTAGTAACTACTGAAGTCATTGTAAACTTTTGAGGTTTTTGTACAGTTTTGTACATTATTTATAATTTACAAAAACCTCAAAAGTTTATAATGACTTCAGTAGTTTCTAGAGAGTTATCATGATTTTCACTTTAGAATACTGATCCAAATAATTAGTAATTCCTTCTGAAGGATTTGGTAATACTTCAGTCATTACTAGTGTGTTACCATGACCTTCACTTTAGAATTAATTATACATTATGCATCATTTACATTAATTGTGAACCTGTATAAAGTAGTTCTTAGTAGTTCTCTGGGAGGTGTGAAAAAACAGTAGTTACGGATTAGCTAATAGTGAACTCCCACATTCAACTGAGCACTATTACTTACTAATCCGTTAATCATAGTTTCTTGTTAGTTAATAGTAGTTACTAGAGTGTTAATAATGCAGTACTCATTTGTTCCTGTGTAGTTATTCATTAATGAAGGATCAGTATTCTAAAGTGTTACCAAATGATCTAATGCAACAGTTGGTTTTGGAAGCCAATATCTTATTTATTTTTCCATAAGGGAATTGATTTTTAACAATAACTGTTAAAGGCAGACCTACTGTAAGCTACATGGTTGTTAATCAATGATATATGCTTTTGTTGAAGCCATCAGCCTGCATTATTATATAACTTATTTTTTAAATAATCATGATTAACAGCGAAATTCCTGGTGAAAATCTACATTACCCATTCTGCCGCAAAATCTCCAGTCATAATACTTAATAAGATTGAAAGGCTGGTTCACACTGTGCGATTTTGGCCACGATTTGGTCGTCTGAGACAAATTTTGCAAATCCTAAAAGATTCCTATAATACTAGCCTAAAATCTGTAGTCTTTGATTGCTAGTTTGACATGTTCACAGACAGCCAGTTAATGACCGTTGCGATCAAATTTTACCTCCGACGAAATTCTGGCAGTGTCAGAAGATTTGGCGCACAGTCCTGCAGTGTGACTTCTTCTACAACAAACGTCAAATTGTCTTCGTTTTTTAAAGACAAGCCGTGATCAAAATTAAGCCACCATTTCAGTCCAGTGTGTAATGCAGCTCACAGTCATCAAACGTGTTTGGGTTGATGATGTAATCCTCAGGACAAGTTTTGAAGCGCGTGTCCGTTTTTAACACGTCTTGACTGTCGTACAGTCTGATATAATGACAGCTGAGATCCCACAGTGTTACATAAGGATCATGTCCACACAGTCTGACAAGCAACCATCGTAAAGGACTATTATAAATCGCACAGTGTGCACCCGGCTTTAGTTCTTTCCCTTATTAAAGCCATCTTGTTCCTTCATCTTTTTGGACACTTTTCGAACACTTTTTTGTTTCAAATCAAAGTTTGTTGTGATTCACCTCGTAGCTAGCTGGTTTTATAGCTAGCTAGGAGGCTTATATAGAGAGCTGACTTAACTCTGTTCCACAACAGTTTTTTCACCCTAACTCTTCAATCTCAATTATTCCTATCCCAGCCAGGTGCTCTGGGTTCAGCTGAAATTCCAAGCTCGGAGCCCTCTCCTCAGACAGCATGCCAAATATGCATATTTTATACTATATCTGAACATACTTAAGTGTGAACTCGTGAATATGTACATGGCCTAAATGACATTAACAAAAAATTGTTTCAGACGAAGACCAATTTGGTTACTTTTCAGAACATTTATTGAAGAAATTTAATGAAGGTTTGAAGATTTTTTTCCTTATGAATAATGTTAAACGGGGTGAATTCTCATTTCATGTTGTCTTTAAATATGGCATTTTAGGTTTCACAAAGCATTTCAAAACTTATACCAAGATAATCACTCTGACCTAAGTTAATTCTGCAGTAGATGCTGTTAAAGTCATGACTCTTTGAGACATTACTATATGTTTTTATTCAGATTTAAACAAATATTTCTGACACATTCTTGAGCTTCTGTCTTGTCTCATTTTAAAGCATCACAAATGAACCAAGACATTTTTGAGTCATAGGAGCTGCTATTTTTGAACGTCTGAAATCATCTCAGTTGGTCTTGGCGGCAAATCAGCAAGTGGTACGGTCTGAAACCATTACATAAGAGAGAGGAACAGAGCAAAGACAAAAAAGTAAGGCCACACGATAGATTGCACACTATAAAATACACCAACAATTGACCCTCTCCGCAAATGGATCTTTTGTTCTGCTCTCCTCGGAGCACTTTTCTTTGAATATAATCCAAGTCTTTTGGCAAGAAAAAAATGATTACACATAATAACAGCCTAAGACGAACATCATTGGCACTGACGGCTCTCCATGGTGATACGTTTCACATGGCTCTCCGCATTTGTTCTAGTTCCCCGCGTCTCTCGGCTTTCCAGCACATGCTAAAGGTTCTTTAGAGATAAAACAGGAAAAAAAGCTCAAGATTTTCTCAAAGAAACTCATATACTTACAAACATCATTATACACATTGTACACAGGGCAGTATGGTCCGAGTTTAGTACGTACCAAACATGTCACTGATGAATCCTTATAGTTCGCTGGAAACAAATTTGAGAAATTAAAAAGGGCACAAATTGAGATTTTATCCTTTTTTTTTTTTTTTTTTGAACAAAAGAAACATTTACATGGAGTTATTGGTAATGATCAAGGCAGTGAGCACTATTGTACTGATGTGAGCGGGGGGATAGCAAAGAGTGTTGTTTTTATAATGGATACTCTATATCTCTAGGTAAATATACAGAGAGAGTTCATCAATGGGTCACATGATTGCCTGGCTGCATTTTACAGCATGTTCTCAATCAACTGTCCATCATAATATGAGAGAACATGGTGGGCTACTTTCCCCCTGGCAAGAGAAGGCATTTATAGAAGTTCTCTGTGTTCGCTCTCAGCTTCTCAACATCCACATTTGCTTCAAAACCGCTGTTGGTTCCTCCCTTTCTCTTGGATGGAGAAGTGGTGTTTCGAGTCTTTTAAAAGCTCCTTTAAAGGATTTGTTGTTTTTTTGTTTCGACTGTTTTTTAAAGATGGCGTGTGATACACACATACACACACACTAAGAGAGAGAGAGAAAGATCAATGTCACTTGAGAGAAGTTCTTTGATTGAGGTCAGAAGAATCCATCAGATGCTTCCTGGTGTTGTAGAGTCAGGTTGTATTTACAGAACCTGATTGACCAGTGCAAAGGCCAGTGTCAGTGTGGCGGCAGAAACACTGATTGAAGTCACCGATGAATGTCTGGCTCTGTTGTTGTCAGCCTGGTGAGAGCCCACCGAGTCAATGGATCCCTCCATATTGGGGTTTAACACATTCTGCAGAAATATTAAACACTTTTTTAATTATCTGCTTTGTTCGAGTATTCAGATTATGGGTCATTCCTGTTCCTTTTTGTACTCTGTAACGTTTAAAAATGATTATGTTTGTGCTGTAATTTAAGAGGTATTTCTATAAAAGCGTAGGAGACTTTCAGATATATGCTCATGTAAAGCTCAGGTATTTAAACTTTATTAATTTTAACTTCATTATTTATACAGTGACAATGACTTGCTGTTGTTGTTTTTCCTGAATGAATTCACATCCTGTTGCATTATGCCATAAAAATGATGACTTATTTAGTTAAAGAGATATTACAAGACTAGAAGATGGAAAGTGATATTAAGGACACTGAACACCTATGAAAAAATTTAATATCAAATTGCCAAGAAATTTTTATGAAAATGTCCTGTTTTCATGTTAAAAGTACAGCCTCATGACAAAAAAAGTAATGAAATTATTGACATTTACCCTTGGTCACTTAATTATGATTTTGTGATAAAAATAATATGATTTCAATCTTTTTTTTTTTTCTTTTTTTTTTAAAGTGCATTTAAAGGGTTAGTTCACCCAAAAATGAAAATAATGTCATTTATTACTCACCCTCATGCCGTTCCACACCCGTAAGACCTTTGTTAATCTTCGGAATGCAAATTAATATATTTTTGTTGAAATCCGATGGCTCAGTGAGGCCTGCATAACCAGCAATGACATTTCCTCTCTCAAGATCCATTAATGTACTAAAAACATATTTAAACAAAACATAAATTTACAAAAAAGATTCATAACGCTCCGAAGCTTACTGAAGCAGTGTTTTGAAATCGGCCATCACTATATAAGTCGTTATTTAGTTTTTTTGGCACACCAAAAATATTCTCGTCGCTTTATAATATTAATATTGAACCACTGTACTCACATGAACTGATTTAAATATGTTTTTAGTACCTTTATGGGTCTTGAGAGAGGAAATGTCATTGCTGGCTATGCAGGCCTCACTGAGCCATCGGATTTCAACAAAAATATCTGTGTTCCGAAGATGAACGAAGGTCTTACGGGTGTGGAACGGCATAAGGGTGAGTAATAAATGACATTATTTTCATTTTTGGGTGAACTAACCCTTTAATAATTTACCCAATATACATAGACATATATGAAGTTAGAGGGGACAAGGCAGGAACAACAAAATTATGTTTGAAATGTTTCTTACCTCATCAGCACATTCAAAACTGTTAGAAGAAGAACATTTCTGCTCACTGTCCTGTGAAAATAGAAATAATATTCTTAGAATTGCATCCATAAATGAAATACTGCACTGGTTAATGTTGATTGTGTCTGGCTGTCCAACATCCAATTACCCAAGACATACACTGAGCTGTAGTGGAACAGAATTGTGTCATTTTTTTTGGATGTTAAAATACTTCTACCCTAGCTTAATATGAAGAGTAAGCCACTTGTAGGTTGACTCCCCTGAAAAGTAAACACTGTGTCGAAGTGAAATCATAATCTATTTTGTTTGAGCATCTCAACAAGTCCAACACAACAACATTGTCTTAACCAAAAGTGTGATTTAAGGGTGGGACTATCTGTTTGGCTGATGAATGACAGACGGGGTACAGACATTACAAACTTACCCTTTATATATTCAGAAATCAGTTGATTGTACTGAAGATGGAAATTATGTGGCCAGTCGTGTTAGAATGGTTCACTCTGTAAGTGTCACTTCTGTGTGAAATGTCACTTTTATCAAGACGCTTTGAGCAGGTGGGTATTTCACATGCCATGAAGCAGAATAAATGCATTGGATACTCTTAATAATAATTTATGACACAGTCATGCACTTAATGTGCTCAAGAATTTCTCAGCTAGTTATAGTTTGTTAACTACAAGACAATAGCCCCTTTCACACATATAGTCTTTACTGGTAAATTACCAGTAAGAGATCATGTGTGAACAGGACCTTTTCAAAAATACAAGTAAATTGGTTCTAGAAATTTACCAGTAAGGGAAGTTGTAACATTACCAGTAAATTACCGGTAATGTGCTCTGTGTGAACGCAGAATGAAAATTACGTACGAAGTCAGAACACACTGATGTAAGAAGTCTGCTTTGGGCCAATCAAAGTTCTTATGGAGAAAAGTGTTGCTCTCGAGACCCTGCCTTCTTTTCCATTCATCAGTTTTGCGGCTCTGCAGTTGGATACTATTATGCGCATCTCGTGTTTTTAAGAGCAAAAACGCAGTCTGTTTGATCATCTGTTATGCCTGTCACTCAGACGTCAGAAAATTGAACAGATGCTGATATGCGAATGGTCTCTTACCGGTAAAATGCCAGAATGCCGTTTTTAAAGTTTAGAAGTGTTTTGGTTCAGGAAATGTGCTACCAGGATGGTGTTTCCATTAAAACACAGTGGACCCAGTACTCAACCCTATTTGTGTTTTTACCGGTAAAGTCATTCTGGTATTTTTATGGTAATTTACCTGGATTGTTGTGTGAAAGGGGCTAATCATAAATTTAACATCTCTTGTCTTTTTGAGAAAAATCAACAACGGCAGCCTCTTTGATGTAAAACCATAAGAAGTTTTGTGAAAAAAAATTGCAAAGTTTGCTTGATTGATTCTTTGAGTTGCTTTTCCCACAAGAAACTGTTTTATGATTCAGAAGGCAGTTCTGTAAAATGCAATAGAAAGAAAGAAAGAAAGAAAGTGCATGGAATCAATGAAAAAAGATAAAACACTGGCTTCAGAGCATAACAAGCTGTTTTAAACGAAAGCAAACAAACAGAAACCCAAGCAGAAGTTCATAGGCATGGCGACATTAATAAGCAAGATTAATAACTGATAGTTTCAGTGCCCTATTTAACAGCACAGATAAATTCCAGACTACATCAAGAAATGGATTCATCTCAGAAAACATGAATTTCCTCTTGTACCCATCGGTAAACATTCCTTGGCGAATTCACTAAACAGTTTTGAGCCCATTTTGCGCCCACAATATTTCATTCGCAAAACTGCCATTATATTCACCAACCACCTGAAATCCAGTTTAACCATCTACATTTGTGTAGCAACAAAATGTCGTTAAACTCTGTGATGTCATGTGCTTTTGGTCTTGAGTATATCTCGTTCCCTAAGGAGGTTGGGTATTTTGTCATATTTCATAGAATCTCAAACAGTTCCAGTAATCTGTCAACTAATTTATGTATCTGTTCGGATAGAAAGCAGCTCTTTCATTTTAGCATCTACAATTTGATGACATTTATTTGCATAAGATAATCAAGTTTTTTCAAATGATTTTCTATATACAGAAAATTGATCCTGTTCATGCATGACCTCTAAAGACAAAATACAGTTAAATTAATGGAAATCCTGCATTTGTGAATTCACCTATTTTCATTCTATTCAGCACAAATATGCATTCTTTCTATCCAACTATACCAATTTTGTTTTTTAAAATAAAATGTTACTAAGGGTGGAATAGCATTTGAACAGTGATTCTGTCACATGTGTCCTGGATCTGTGTTCTGTTTGTTCACATGGACTCCATTTCCCACAATTCCCCACCTAGGAACCAATCTTGCACTCACACCTGTTTCCCATCAGTGACCCTTTATAAGCTGCACTCTCACACACACTCACTTTGCTGAGTATTGTTTAGCCTTTGGTTTGCATTCTGTTTATTCTTTGTCCTGCCTTGTCTTGCCTAGCCTGTGTTTTTGACCCTGGACTGATTCCTTGTTTGATGATCGTTTGCTGCCTGGCTTGACCTCTGCCTGTGTTTTGGGTTACTCTTTTGCCTTGCCCTCTTGTATCTGTTTGCTGGTGTTTGACCCTCTGCCTGTACAACTATGCTCTTCCTGTTTTATTAAAGCCTGCATTTGGATCTCCAACTCCGTTGTCACGCTCCCTCCGTTACAGATTCAGACAGAACAAGTAAATCTGTTTTCTTCAAAAAGTGTTATGCCGTATAATATCCACCCGAAAATATCCACATTTGACTTTTTTTTTTTTTAATCACAAACTAATATTATGATATTAGGTGAAACTTTAAACATTATGGAAATGGACGTGTGTTTTCCCCTCATTTTTATTAAAAGCTGGAGTCATTTTTTCAATGAGAGATAGAAATAATCACAGACTTGACATTCTTGAGTACAGCTGCATATTTCAACCCATTTCATACTCTCAATTTGTTCAACACATTCAACTTGTAAACGCACCAAGTAATCGAGCAGAGATGAGCAGCAATGTCAGATACCACTTTTCACAGATTGACTGTTGCCTCCTATGACAATTGCCAGAGACATAAATTAAAATAGTTATTTCCCGCATGACTATATGATATTTCTGTCTGTGGAGTTTTCATAATTTGTTTCAGCATGGATGAGAGAGTACAGTCATTTTCTTCAGTACCCAGGGGCTTATAACTGAATCCTCAGGACTTCAGAACTGCGAGGCACGATATGATGAAAGTGGTCACACAAAGCCGTATCTCTATAATGCAGCCCCTTTCAAACTTGGATTAACTGACAAATTAGTGTTTATAATGACATCACTTATTTACATTGGATTACATTGCTTCTTGTGTGCAACCAAAATCATACTAACCAAATCATCCTTGAGATCAACAATCAACATACACATCAACATAACATCTAGTTAACAACAGAGACTTTTACTAAGAGGAGAGAGAAGGGTTAAATGATATATGGACATGACATGGGCCAGATTCAAACCTTAATCTTACATCTGAGCACCAAGGCTCAATATTTCATGAGCATGTGCATTAACCACTATGCCATGGCAGCTTTCTCCATGTTACAGACCTCGTTGTTGTGGACAGCCATGCTGCATGTCTGCTCTGAATGTCCCCTACATGAGTTGACAAATGCTCTTAGTTTATGAATTATTCACCTACATATTGAATTATACAAAAGTATTTTACCTTCCACTAGACACTATTTTACCTTCCACTAAACACCCCCCCATTACTATTAATGATTGTAATAGTTAGTGTCCTCAAGGTTTGGCCTAGATTTAAGCAGGGCTTAATGGAATTTCTCTGTTTTGCTTTTGTACATGTACAAAGCAGTAATACAGGTTTTATCACTAATCTTGACATTTAGAGCAATTTTGATGCTAGTATGGCATGCACAAGAGGCTTTTTTTCTGCATGGGCTAGCATAAATACAAGCACTACTACTGCCCATTACGCTGAAAAAAAAAAGGTTTTCAGGAGATAATGGGTAATTAGTGTATTTTATGACTTTAAAAGCAAACTGCATGATTTCTATGCTAGTAGTGAGACTGGTCTTGGTCTCGAGGCCGGTCTTAAGACCATTTTTTGAAGGTCTTGGTCTTGTCTTGGTCTCGTCTTGGTCTCGACCGCATTTGGTCTTGATCTTGTCTTGGTCTCAGACTAAAAGGACTCGGGATTTTATTTCAAGACCAGTCAAGACCACAACTGCGGAGATATCGCTAAATTGCCATTGCATTGTCTGATTTCTTTGTTAACATCATTAATTTGATTGGATGTAGAACTTCCTGCCTCAAAAACAAAACAAAAAAAAAAAGCAATATCACAAGAAAGAGGGCTGTTTTCACAAATATGAGCACAACTGCAAACGTGATATTGATTTTTTACAAATGTTCAATAAACAAAATTTTATTTTTAAAATCTCAATATTATTTATGAATTGTAATTGTACCAATTCAGATGCAACTTCTGTTCCACCTCTGCAGTGTAAAGATGAATTTTGATTGGTAACAGTGTCTTATTATTTTAATTGTAATTATTGATTAAAAAGAAGACACTTCTCAGGCAGTAAAAGTCAGATGAATTTGAGGAGTGCTAGTCTGGTCTTGGTCTTGACTCGGTCTCGACTTGCCTTGGTCTTGTCTTGGTCTCAACCCCCCAAAGTCTTGGTCTCGTCTTGGTCTCGACACACACTGGTCTTAGTCTCGGGTTGGGTGGTCTTGACTACAACACTAGCTACTAGCATAAGCCTGTGTGTCCACCAAAGTATTTTTCCTATGTATTGCTGCGCGCTTGGTATTTTTTTTCTGGTCACTGAGAGTTGAAAAATGTTCATTACTGTCACTTTGTGACAGCTGTCCAATCACAGTGGAGGAGGGGCAGGACAAATACCACACCAGCCAATTGTCACATCCTGCTTGTACAACAACAACATACACCAACAAGCATAACAGCACAACAAAATTAAACATGGGCCAGAGCAAGCACTTTACATTGTGTCATCATTTTTAAATTCAGAAACAAACTATCTACAAAATCAGATACTAGTAACACGTATAATATAAGTGTATTCTGTATCATGGCAACCAAAGTTCCTCAACTGAAAAAAAAGAAAAACAGCTGTGCCACCAAAGAGCTCTCAAGCACCCCCAGCTAGGCTTGTTCAGAAGAGCTGGCTAAAGGGTTGCCAGATCAGCATAATAAAAACATCCACTGGCACCACAACTCAAAATATGCCACTGATATACCTAAAATACCCCTCACAAAAATATCTTCTGTCTCATCATCTAGCAGGGTTTTATCATTGGTAGATTCTAAATTTGGTAGATTAAAATGGTTCAATACAAGAATTTCAGTCAAATGTAATTTATGGAATATGTCATGAAAAAAAAAAAAAAATCAACTTGTGGCAACAGTTTAAACACTCCCTCTGTTTGTAATTGGCTAGACATTCAGATAGCCCTGCCCCAAACTCACACCATTGGTTGAGCTGTTGCTGTGCCAGGCTGGTCAGGATTCTCAAACAAACAAAACAATGTTTTGAAAACACCTCAGCACAACAGCGTTTACACTTTTGTAGTGAAATCAACCTACAAATAGCTTATAAAGTATTTTAGAATCGAAAAACTGCCCTCTTAACCTTTAAATTCCTTCATTTTTAGCCTTGGAATCACTGGGTAATAATATAACACAATGTAATGGACAACAAAATTTTTCAGACCTACCTGAAGGTTAGCGCACGTGGAGAAAACACATGCACTGTCTATTTGCTTGACATCATTTGAGTTGATGACATGTTTGGTGATGATAGCCGGTTGCAGATTGGTCCTTACTGATGGGACTGCCGACTGAGACTCTGTGATGGGAACTAGACCCGCATCCGTGCCATAACCAAATGCCTGGATAGCGTTCCCTGCACATGAAACACACAAACATATGCAAATAAAAACATAAAAAAAACATGCATGAAACAGCCATGAAACTTTCATTTGGGAAAAAACACACCCTCTGAAAAAAAGATCACATGTCCGTTAAGACATAGCTTTTCTCATTAATGTGCCATTTAGGTTAAGCTTATAAGGATGGCTGTTCAGGACGTGAGTCGTGAGGTTATTTGAGATTTCATCTCCACTCACTCAGGCAGGTGTTCTCTCTGAAGTCTCGGAGGAAGGTCTCACACTCAGCTTCGTGATTTCCACTGCCTCGACAGCCACACCATGGGGAAATGGTGATGTTGGTGTGGCTGGCATCCACATAGTTTGGAGTCACATCTGATCCTGTAAGGCCAAGGGTAGAGATTCTCATAAATATTCATGAGATGGGAACATGCTGGTTTATAGATCTCGCTATCTGGAGTATAATGTGTTGTTTGGCTCAGTATAATGGCCAGAGGTTGTTGGTCGGCTCTCTTTTAGAGATACATTTGTTCACAGCATGACCCTGAATTTTTAACCCACCAGGATTCATTCCAGATAAAAGGCTAAAAGGATGCAATTAAAAAATTCTCAGAAGGTTTGAAGGCCTAATTTACTCTCTAGAAGTAGTAATTATTTTAGATTATTTTTTTGAAAATTGCCACACACACACACACACGCAGGTTTGTTTTGCTATCAAAGTGAGGACATTCCATAGGCGTAATGGTTTTTATACTGTACAAACTGTACATTCTATCCCCCTACCCCTACCCCTAAACCTACCCATCACAGAAAACATTCTGAATTTTAAATAAAACATTGTTTAGTATGTTTTTAAAGCTATTTTAAATATGACGACTCATGAAATGTCCTCATATTTCATGTTTACGTCGTAATACCAGTGTAATACCCATGTCATTATACAAATTTGTGTCCTCATAAACCACAAAAACGTGCACACACACACACACACACACACACACACACACACACACAATGTGCCATAGGACAAATTATACATTTTTGCATCCAAACAAATATTATTGCATTTTGGTACAAATTTATGTTACTTGATAAAATGACAAGTACCAATACAATAGCTGATCCTTTGCACTTCTTTGAAAATATTAATTAATTAATTAATTAATATTTTTGATAAACAAATATGGTTCTGTCTCTGTCAGGTCATACATCGATGCCCAATTAATATATTAATATATTAAGCAAAACTGTTTAATGTTATAATTTTTCTACATTCACCATATTTGATAATATTTTATTGCTCTTTCTAAAAATTAATCAGAAATCATGAGATTAGCTGTAAAAAGTTATTATTTTCCAGATAATATTTTGCTTTTGTATAATGACAATAACATCTGTTGTTATTTTTTATTTTTTTATTTTATTTTATTTTTTTAATTTTAGATTGTTGCTTATATAAAATAAACAAATCTATAATATAAAGTTTAGAGTCATTTTATATTTTAGGAAAAGGGACCTTATGGGGGTCATTGGCTTCAAAAGCTTGAATACCCCTTGCTTTCATCTGTTCTCCTGAAGACAAAACACTCAGTCCATTAAAATGCAGTTCCAAATTCTTATTATTGCTGTGCAACATATTTTTTCTATAATCACTCACCAATGAGTCCAACGTAGGACACCAGACAACCGTGGTAGTTATCATTAGGACAGCTTGTTATTGAATGCGGTGTTGTCTGGCAATTCATGTGGAAGTCTGCCAGCCTGGATCTAGTCCAAAAACAAAACAAATTATAGAATTTAAGAGGCCTGAAACATTTTTAGAACATTTGACTGAATAGGATTTAGATGCACGCTTGAATAACCCTACTAGTCTATCTATATTTATAAAGCACAATTACGGTACATGACGCTGTAGAAAGCATGGATTATCATACACTCAAATAACCACAGTCTGTTCTTTCTCTCTGTAAGGTGCTCCAAGAGTCAAACGGCTTCTGATCAAGCTATAAGGGAAGATTTGTTCTCACAGCTATTTATTGCCGCCGTTGCATCCGCTATCATCGGTGCTCTAATATCCAAGACAGAAACAATACACAGCAGTGAATGTGCAATATGAGATGCATTCTGTCAGGCCTAACTAGTGTCTAGTGGGGTTCCAATTCAAGGCCATTTTCTGCTTGACTCCATGTGGTATTTCTCCAACTCAAGCAATCTGCCTCAAACAGCCTCTTCCTAGGGGGTTATGTGCATTCTGAAACAGATTGCTCTGAGCACTAGACCTGAGGTGGGCAGGGGGTCACATTAGTACTTATTCTTGAGTATGAACTCTCTCCCCTAGCACTTTGCACACACATAAACTCTGAATAAAAGCACGGCACAGCCTTCCCTCAAATAACGAGAGTGAGATGGAGATCTCAGGCTCGGTGCCCTCCTCCGAGACCCTGATTAATAGTGAATCATCCTTCATGGCAGTATGGACCCCTGACTCACCAACCCAGCAACGGTGTGAATATTAACCAAACCGTTCTTACTGTGGGGTCCATAGGTGTTGCCTGCTGGGTGTTTACCTCGCGGAACAAAGAATGGTATCTGCATCGTTCTCATGGGCACTGGCCGAAAAGGTCATCCTTTCTACTCTGCTTTATTGACATGGAAATGGATGTTCCTCTGATGATTTTTTGTGCTGTATTTTCACCCCGAGCTTTATCTCTAGATAACCACCGCCGTGACTCACACCAAAAAAGGGAAAATTGGCAAGGTGTGTAAAATCAGCAATCAAGAAGCGGCGCATACTGATGAGACTGCAATTCAAAGTGGACCGCTCTAAAAAGGGCAAACTGAAGTGCTCCTGAATTACGGCAATAGCAGTTCAAAGATATTACTCAATTATTTAAATTCTCAACTACACATCATAGCTTTAATTTCCGGAGCTGAAGTATAATACTTTGTTAACATAGTGCAGACTTCGGGGGGTTGTTACATGGGGTCAGTTGTAACACCATCAGTTTAACCAATATGAAGTGAGATACACTATCATACACACATAATGACACACCAAGACTGCACAAAATGGGACAATATACCAGTCGAAAGTTTTTGAACGGTAAATTTTTTTAATGTCTCAAAAGAATAGAAAGTTCAAAAGAACAGCATTTATCTGAAATATAAAGCTTTTGCAACATTAAAAATGTCTATACTGTCACTTTTGATCAATTTAATGCATCCTTGCTGAAAAAAGTATTAATTTCTTTCATTTCTTTCAAAAAAAAAAAAAAAAAAAACTCTTACTGACCTCAAACTTTTGAACGGTAGTGATGAATTTACAAAAGCTTTATATTTCAGATAAATGCTGTTCTTTTGAACTTTCTATTCATCAAATAATCCTGAAAAAAAAAAAAATGTACACAACTGTTTTCAGCATTGATAATAATATTAATAAATGTTTCTTTGGCAGCAAACCGGCATCAAACAGGATCATGTGACACTGAAGACTGGAGTAATGATGCTGAAAATTTTGAACAAGTAATTTTAATTGCCACAATATTTTATATTACACAGTTTAGGCATACATTATACTGTTCAATATTTTGGGGTCAGTAAGATCTTACTACTTTTATACATCAAGGACATGTTAAAAAGATAAAAAGTGACAGTAAAGGTATTTACTTATATTTGTATTTCAAATAAATGCAGTTCTTTTGAACTTTCTATTTATCAAAGAATCCTGAAGAAATATAGTTAAGGACATATGTTACTGCCCTTATCTTCCCTCCAAGTTTTTCTTGCCACAATCTTATTTTTTTGCATTGCATTTTTGCATAAAACAGCATGATTTTAAAACTAACATATGTTTAAGTCATTTTAAGGCCACTGAAGAAAAGTTTCATGTGAATTCAGCATGTTACCTCATACTTCAAGTTCTATGCAGAGATCATGAATATTCTATCAGTCTACCATCATGATTCAACCCCTTGAACTTAGACGGTCATGTCCTGAAGCAGATATGTGAAGCTTGTAAATGTGACAGAAAATACACTTGAAAAAAGCGAATGTGCAGTTTTTACCTTAAGGAGCTCTTTCTACTGCGTCTGACCCTTAAATACTTTCAGTCCTGGAATCCAATGTATTTACAAACATCTCCTTTTAATGTGGCTGACACATGAAGTATATATTTTTGGTTGTGACAAAACATTTGAAGTCTTTTTACTTTTTCAAATTATCCACTTAACACCGGTTGAACTCACAACACTCTTTATGAACTTTTTTTTTTTTTTTTTTTTTTTTTTGTGGAAATGTGGGTGTAATATCATAGAAAATAACAAATAATGTCCTCAAAAATGACAAAGCTGCATTGGGTCTGAGGAACATTTCTACAGATTAAAAAGGATTCATAATATCGTTGTATGATGAAGTTTGAGGGTTTTTTTTTTTTTTTTCTGAATGGCAAATTAGGAAAGATGAACACGGACTGCCCTGTTTTTCTATTAAACCAGGAACATAATAACGACGCTTGCCTAAATGAACAAATCCCTCAGTGGAGCTGATGATTTACATTGTTAATTACATTCTGGCTGGCTCAAGGAAGCAGAAGGGTGGGAGATGTGAAAATGAATGCCCCTGGTAACAGGTTTGCAGGGCTGGAGTGTTAAACCTTCATCATCAGCATTAACGTTACCCGCTCCCCCAGGAGACATCGTGAACCCGCTGTGTCATTCAGGGACGTCTCTAAATGGATGTCACCCTCTCGTTGCCAAACATCCTGTGCAGAAATCATCCAATCATTCCGTAACTACAGTTAGTGAGAGCAGTGGTGACTTGTGAATGAATGAATCTCTTTTGAATGAATCTCTTGAATAATTTATTCAATGACAAATACATAATTTTTAAATTTTGGCATATAGTTGCTGCTGCAGGTTAATTTTTTTCCATGGGTTGATTTCCATCTCTGTACGTATTATTTCAGCTCTCCAACACCCCCAAAACACCCCCCAGGCGTGCAAATTCATTAGAGAATTCGACCGCTAGATGGAGAAAATCGCATTGAGCTATTTTTATGTTACTTTTGACTGGTTATTGGGCTACTTTTGTTGCACACACTTGGCAACCCTGCTTGTCGCCACCTAGTTGCGTAACAATGTAATCGATACAATCATTATTTGAAGTGCCAAATTACTTTCAAAGGGGGATCTGCTCTATTTTGATCGCTATAAACTTTTATCCCAGTACTTCTGTGATCATTTGAATTATTGTAAGACAGAAATAACGATACTGCATAGTTGAAAAGACTGTTTGTGAAGCCTATACATGTCTATACCTATATATGACAACTGCTATGGGTCAGCGGCAGCGCAAACACAGATCTCAATGTTCTGGTATGATTTTGTCAAAGGTTTAAAAAGCATAGCCGAATCGTTGTTATCTAGGAATAAGACTGTTTGGGTGTTTGAATCGAGATTGCGATCTTTTAACGATTAATCATGCATCTCTATTTTTCTCATTTTTCTTTTGGTGTCATATACTTGGTCCAGTTTGATCAGATTTTGCTAAATCTTACAGTAGTTATATGTAGACACTTTATACTCATGAAATGCCACCGATATAGTCTTATGCAGTGTTACAGTGTAACTAAATAAATGCAAAAACACTACCTCACCTACATTTTTCAGTAGCCCTAAATGAGATCATTGCTTATGTAAAACAAATTATCCCTGCTAAATCCAGCTTAAACTGGAAGATATTATTTGGAACATGCTAGCTGGTATCTAGCTGGTCATTAGCTGCTTGACCAGTGACCACGTTCCATAACTAGCTTGAGCACCTTAAGCCTGGGACACACCAAACCGACAATCGGCCGTCTGGAAACGTCTGACCATTTTTAAACGTCGGTCGACTAAGTTTTCCCGGTGTTTTCTGCACCGTTGGCTCTTAGTCGGATGCCAACGTTTTTTTTTTTTTTGAGCTGTTTCACCATGTAGAATCAGCATCGGGCCGTCAGGCGAGAGAGAGAACTCTAATTGGCTGTTCAGTTTAGTGAACAAGTCGAAGCACGAGAATAATAGCAAAACAGTGAGCAAACAGGTCAAGGCGGTACAGACAGAAGGCTGTTCTAATTTTACATCATGTACCTGATGTTCCTGGGCTAATGTATAATATTAATGTGAGCTGAGTTGAATATAGGAAGTGATCAGCATGAATGATATTCAAAACGGTAAGCACACGCTGCTTTGTTTACGGTTTGTGTATCTGCAGCCTGCAGTGCTGGTGTTGTGCCGAATTTCGACCCCCTGCCAAATTATTACCCTCCTTGTTGAAGCCGCTACCTGATTGCCTAATCTTAACCCCACCCCTAATCCTAACCCCTCCCCCACACTTACTCCTAACCTACTAATACTAGGGGGGTAATAATCTAGCAGGGGGGTTGAAATTTGGCACAGCACCGGTCTTCCTTTCTGAATTACAAATATAGACGAAAATATATTTAAAAAATAGACAGCGGTCTCCTTACATGCAGGCGCAGAACGTGCGTGCTGGCTTACAGTTAGCTATAGTTCTCTCTGTGTGTTTACGTGCAGTTTTTTTGCCCCGATGCAGGCGATGCAAGGTGACAACACAGTCGGCTTTTATCAGTGCTAGTTCTTTGGCGTCGGTTTAATGTGTTCCTACCCTTAAGCTGATATGACCTCCTCATATCCATGTGTGTTGCTGGTCAAAGATTGTCTAGTTGGTCCAATTTGTCTGTTCAGACCAATGCATATCCACTCTCTGACAGTAGGTGGCACTTTTAGAAAAGCAGAACTACACCAGTACACAAAGCTGCACATTTTTTTTTTCCATTTCTAACCAGTTTGTTACAGAGAAGAAAGTAAGTCAAACAATTTTACATCTTCCTCTGCTATTCACTGTCACTCAGCAAAATAGTCTATTTGTGCGCACCACCAAGTCGTGGTTTTATGTAACAGCAGTGGCTCTGGGCATGTGACCAAAACAGCAAATCTTATTGGTTTACCAGCTTTATTTGCAATGTAATGGAAAAAAGATAAGAGCACCTCTCTAAAAAAATGTTGCATTCACAGCATGCAAATGTTCATATTGGTCTGGAAAAGCACATTAGCAGCCGTTCATTCAAATTAAACTGTGTATCTCACCAAACATTTATGTTAATGTCATGTAAACAGGGATTTAGACCAGCCAGAAACCAGCTACTATGTCCAAATCACAGATATCATCTTAAAGATTGATTTTTCAAAACACATGACTGCAGCCCAGTCATTTCCTAATTGGAGTGTTTATCACTGATGATTTAGGAACAGATGGTTGGGGTGCTAGTCCTCTTCATACTCTGGCCTCAGCCCAGCATGGATATCCACAAACAATAAACAGCACACATTCAGACAAGCAAAGTATCAAGGCCAAATATTTCAGGCATGGCATTTTAAGGCTCGTCTCTTTCTTTTATACTTCATTTGGACATGGTTCTTCAGCTGTTAGGAGAGATCCTGTCAGTGCACTTCAACTTTAGCATGTCCTTTGACTCCTTTCTGACATTTTTATATCCATTAAAGGTGCTTTCACACTAGCACTTTTGAAGCGCACCAGGGTTCAATTGACGTCAGAGTTCGGTTTGTTTGGATGACGTGTTTTCTGAAATTGTGTGTGCACCTACGAACCGTACTCAAATCTATAAAAAGAGTGTGCTAAATCGCGGAAGTGAACTGCTGATTTGATGACACAAACGCACTATGGTTCAGACAAATGTGAACACAATCCAGCGAGGGAGGGGGAGCAATCAAACTTGGGTTTGGACCAGGCTAACGAAATGTGAACACACCCTAAGTTTCTGAACATCTCCTTGTGATAATCCTAACTGCACTCTAATAATAATGCATTTTGTTGAGATTTTAGATATTTCAACTATATCAACAAAAATCTATGAATTACTGATGCTTTTTTTTTATCATAATTAGTGTGACTTAATCACTGATCAATGGTACATGTTCTTGCTGGGTTTACTTGGCAATAAAACGGGGGTTTTCGTTTTGGTGTTTAGGACTTCAGCCGTTAAATGAAAGAGAAGCATTATGACTGGTATTTAAACTCTAAACTTTGTACCTACTTTTAATGTGATTTATTTCCTGCAAGTGCATGTGTGTGCATATTTTTACGCTTGTGTGGTTAAATTAGCATCTTCTAAGAAGTCTGGAGGTCCAGCGAGATTCAGGACCATGACCATGAAGTCTAAGCAACAAGACCATGAATCATTTACACAACTCCTGCAGGCACACTGAATCTAATATCCATGTCACCTGACTCAAATAAGAGTCTATGACAGGCTTTTTTAACATTTAAGCTCAAGCCAAAGCTTCATCTGTATGGTAGCTTATTCAAAATGCTTTTGGACACTGTCAAACGCTCAGAATAATCTTATTTGTGTTCAGGTATAAGATGGAAAAGCTTCAAAGAAGTATTTGAAATGTATCAGAATGCACCATTAAACACTGAAATAAATATTACATTTATGTAAATACTTACTGTTTAGAATTTCTCACCAGCTTTTGCTAGATTACATATATAGCAAAATCAAATCATTTTTCTTCTTCACATTTACTTGTGAACATAAGGATATTTATCCTTCTGAGACCCAGCAAAAAAAAAAAAAAAAAGATATATTAAAATTATATAAAGAGGACATGTCTTTCTTGTAAAAATCATACCCTGATTTGAAAACAAACTTTATATTGGTAAGTAAATAAGCTGTTTCTCTTCTAAAATTTTATGAATTATGCTGTCAGACTTTTTTTTTTTTTTAATTAGGTATAGGACATTGTGCAAAACCCAACATTTGGTATCTATGAAAAGCCCAGCATGTCCTCTTTAAGATGTAAGATTACAAACTAAATGCCCTTTACAGAGGACAAAATGAATGGCAGGGTCTCGGGAAGTTATTCAAGTCAGGGATAACAATACATATGAGTGTACTCATATACTGTATCTCTCAGCCTGGCCACTTCACTGAGTCAGTTCTGTTGTTGGATGTCCTCCAGTCTCCTGCTATGGGAAAGGCAAGGTGATTTCTGGAGGCTATGGCGGATAGAAAGGGCAGCCAAAGTCCGCAGGTTGGCCTGGTGGGGGCCCTCACTTTTCTCTCAGTTCACACATCATACAGTGTTTGAGGACAAAGGGTCTGGAGCCCAGTGGTCATTCATGTAATAAGAGCAGGAGTTAAATTCCGGATGGATAAAAATGTAATGCTTGCACACATTTTCCTCATCCTGTTGTTTTCTTTTGGTTTGTTTATATATACAGTCAAACCAAAAATTATTCAGACATTTTTGATATTTTTGATATATTTTTACTAGTGGGTGCAGGACACTATAGTTCATTTATGTAAGTGAGGATAGCAAAATAAAGTAACTGTGACAAATTATACCCAAAATTTGGAACCAAAAATTATTCAGACACTTTGACCTGACCATGTTTTGCTTAAGTGTTATATGACATAATTAAGATTTTCTGACACAGTTTAACTCTGAGATCTTGTCATATTTTATTACTATTTTTTTTTTAAACTATAGTGAATAAACTGTATTAATGAATGAAATGTTCAAGGTGTCTGAATAAATTTTGGTTTCACTATATATATATATATATATATATATATATATACTTAGTTACTACTTACATAAAATTCATGTATAAATACCAGTTGTCACTCTAGATCTATAAATAATATGTAATAAGTAATAAAATGATATATTTCAGGACATTTTTGTTTACATTTTTTACAATATTGTTTAATAGGTAATGTATTCAGTATCACTTTTCATCCTGTTAGTTTTTTTTTTTTTTTTTTTTTTTGGAATATTCCTTTAACTTACAAAATCAAGTTTCCCAATGACATCATCACCCAGGTGCCATTTGATGTCATTTCCAAGATGGTGAAATTTTCCGGGTGAGTCATGGAGCCATCTTGTTTTGTTTACATTTGGTTGTGATGATAATTGACTGTGATACTTTGTGTATTGGTTTAGTGCCGCTAGTGGCACAAATAAGTTATGCTTCACCTTTAAATTACAATTTATTTGTTTTAAAAGTTATTCAGTCCAAAAAGTACTGCATAACAGGAAAAAAAAAACTAAAGTGTAAAGAAAAGAAAAAAAACAAATGCCATAATTTCTTTCACAACAGTGCTGTGGCATTTCATTTAATTCAATTAAATAGTGTGTGTGACCTTAACAACTTTTTAAGTATGAGCAAGAAGCTGACTTCTAGAGTTGCTTTTTCTTTCAATGCCTTTTAAAGACAGGTTTGTGTTCAGGCAATCTCTTGTATTCCCAGGTGAGTGTTGATAAATGACACATGAACTGGGGGAAGGTAAGAGCAGGCTCAAAAGAGAAAGGTTCATTTGACACACAGCAAATCGATTTTCTCGTAGTTCACCATACTAGGTTAATTAACACTCGCCACTCAATAAAACACCTATTCTAAATGTTGCTAATAGACCACAAGTGTTCACTGCATGGTTGTGTGATCGATCAATGGTTTTTGTTCTTCTGACGTTAAGACATTAAGTGATAAGGCAGGGTCAAGACATTGCATGCTTGGATACACTATATACTGATCAAACCTTATAGTCAATGCAGTGCTGCTACTGGCTGTCCAACAGCATGAGCGTTTGGGTCAATAATATGCTTCTAATAGGTTGTGTGTCCTTGGCTATATAGATTACATATCGGTTACATCTGTAGTGAATTGCTTTTTGACCACCTACTGATTTAATCTCTAAAATGTTTTTGAGCATATGGATCTCATGCCGATCCAATGTTTAAAATGTGTGTTAAGTATATAGATCACCTACTGATCCAACCTCTTTTCTGTTTCTGCTGTCCATCGAACAACTACTCAATAGTAGTCAATAATAAAAATAAATGATAATGAATTTTATTATTTATTATTCAGGTCTTTGCACTGTTCACAAAAGACCTCAGGGTTTCTGCATTTTGGGTGGAACAGGAATTATTCCCTGTCACCTACTGTATATGGTGCATTATGTGACATTCACCATATAGAAAAAAGAAAATAGTCATTGTGTGAACAATGACCGATTTCAGCCACAGCTTCAGCGTCTATTTATAGTGTAGGGTGTGGGGCACTTCAGATTCTAGAGAGCATTTGAGAAGCACATGAGAAGCTGAAGTGCAGAATGATGTCATCAAAAACAAACCATATTGGCGGAAGCAAGAGACTGTAAGTTTTGAACATTTATTTCTCCTAATGTGAATGTTGTCATTGTTTTGGAGCACACTAGCTTATAGATAACCTTAAGGCTAACATATTCATACTAAAATCCAAAAAACTTAAATTTTGATTTTTATGGGGACTTTAAGTAAGCAATAAGGTATGAGAGGCTGTGCTGTATTGTGAATAAGTCACAGCTGAAGGGCGTTGTTAGGCACAACGCGAAGCGGAGTGCCTCCAACCCCTTCAGTTGTGACTTATTCACAATACAGCCACTAGCAAATATTAAAGCCAAAAATATGTAACAATGCAACTGTCATGAAGTAAACTCTTACTAAAAGCATTCCTTCTGCCGGAAAAAAAATAGTCCCTGACCGTGAACAGCAACAGAAGTTACATTATTACACCATTAGATGGCGGCAAAGACTGTCTTTATGAGTGTGTCAATCAGTAGCGAAGACTTTTTACATTGAAAAGACTGAATTGTTGTGAACACAGAACAAGACGCAACTGACAAATGCTTTGACTAGCGACTGTCAGTCACGGGAAAACCCCTTAACTGTTAAAAGGACAAGATAATACATCGGACATTTAAACAGATTTTTTATTATGAACATAGGACTGACCTGAAGGAAAATGCTGAATCTGAATGCAGGTAATAAACTCGCTCACTCGATCTCTTTCTCAAGGTACTCTTCTACATACAGTTTACGTTGCTAAGAGTGGTTGTTAAGGGTGTTGTGTAGTGATACACAGAACCGTTGGGTGAAGCGGTCATAGCTGTGTTTTATCGTGAATAAAACACAGCTATTGACCAATCAGAATCAAGGACAGGAACTAACCGTTTTATAAAACTTTTTAAAACACATTTACTCAAATATCAAAATAGTTTGGTTGCAGCCTTGGTGAAACAGTAACCTATTTGTTGTGTTTCTGGTGCTGTGATCCGGACGGTATAACCTTACCTGCAGAGCGGATCTGAGCGGCAGGTCCTCCTTAGCTCAAGGCAATTGGGTTTTGTCTTCTCTTCATATGAACACGCAGGCATGATGGTTTGCCGGCGACGTTCGGCACACGCTTTATCCCGACAGGAGCAGAAGAGCAATGGGTAGCTGAATTCTGTTTGTACGCGGTCGAAGAACTGCCGCAGACCTCTGTGGCAACGTTTTCGGTTGCAGGGTTCATGAGCTTGTTGAATGGGAGTTGCGGGGTTGCAGGTGGCCATGAGGGCAGTGCGCTGTTTCTTGCAGGTGTCGTTGAGGTTGCAGGCCTTAGTGGCATCCAGACATGGGTTGCAGGGCTTGCCCGTGTCAGAACAAAGATTCCCTTTTGCAGAAGCGGAGTCCATGGCTGTCGGCACAGATAGAGGGGAACAGTGAGGGACAGCATGCTTGGTTAAACAGAGACAAACCAGATTCAAGTGAAAATACATATTTAGATGTGTCTACTCAGGCAACACACTGTCAGGTTGCTTCAGCGTTTAGACCTGCAAATGTCAATGCACATGTATTCTTCTAATAAAGGTATTTTGCAAGACATCTATGAAAATAATCAAGACATTTATCAAATATGACCCTGGCTGTGCATGTGTCCTCCAAATTAGCCTCTTTTCACATCTCCGCTTGAAAACCATGACATATTATGACCTTTTCTGACTTTTTGATAAGAGCTAACATGTGCTCTAATAGCGTTTTTCATTTCAACGTGCACAGGCGGCTTCATGGTAGTCAGGCTTTTGTCCTTTGAAGCATGTTTAATTAGATTTTACCCAATGAGAACTGCTGGATAAGCCATTGTTAGAAGTCTTGGGTGGTTCAGTTTGAAATAGCTCTTGCTTGTCATTTAGAAGATAGACTTTTCTGAGTTTAAAATCTTATTGAGATGGCTTTGTCATTGTCATGCTCCAGGCTGAGAATCATGTGATTTTGTGAATCATATTTAATTAACTACATTTTAAGGAAATATTTACCCAGGATTAAATTAATTTTTTATGTTAGTGCTTTTGTCTCAGGTTCAGATGTTTTAAAGCTGATGCTCTTTTACATTCAAGTCTGTCAATAAGTTTTAATTCAGAACCAGATGCATCTTTAAAATAATACCGAAAATGTTTTTTAACCTTGTAATGTTTAAACAAAATGTCATAACTGGACCATAACTGTCATAACTGCATTGTTCTGTTTTTGCGGTGTACAGCACGATACATGCAGTGTACCCCAATTCCTGAATTAATGCTTTTTTTAACAGATAATTGTTTTTTTGTTTTTTTGGTGAATCAGTAAAACATAGTGTGACCAGTGTTGTCTGATTCCTGAATGAATGAATATTTGAACCTGTTTCTTTTGGTGATTCAAAAACATGCTGCACAACTAGTGTCGTCTGATTGCCAAACGAATGACCCATATGAGCTGATTCGTTTTAGTGAATAAGTAATTATACGGCATGACAGTGTAGTCCAATTTCCAAACAAATTACTCTCATCAGCCCATTCTTTTTAGTAAATCAATAGCATACACTGTGACTATTCTTTTTGGTGATTCAAAACATGCTGCCTATAGTCTGTTTCCCAATTTAATGACCCATATGAGCTCATTCTTTTTAGTGAATCAGTAATATAAAGTTCAGTGTAGTCTTTTGAACCTGTTCTTCTTAGTGATTTAAAATCTTTGAGTACATCCAGTGTAGTCCGATTTTCAAACAAATTACTCTTGTGAGCTGTTTCTTTTTAGTGAATAAATATACCGTGTGACTGTAGTCTGATTCATGTAATTATGAATCTTCTGAAAGTATGAATCTTTCGAACCTGTTCTTCTTGGTGATTCAGAAACATGCAGCACAACCAGTGTAGAAATGTTCCTGAACTAATGACTCTTAAGACCCTTTTTTTTTTAGTGAATCAATCTCATAGAGCATGACAGTGTAGTCAAAATTCCGAACAAACTCATTTTTTTTTTACTCTTATGAGCTGATTCTTTTTATTACATCAATAACATACAGTGCAAACAGTGTATTAGCCAAATGAATGAAATATGTTTTTGTATTTTTTGTTCTTGTCCTATTCGTATGATGCAGACTAACAGGCACCAATAAAATGATAGGGATGGAGAACAAAATTCTATGCTGTAACAAAATTACATTGTTGTGGGTAAACAGAGCAGAGCACATGAGAAGTATTTCATAGCTTGGTTAAATACAACATTTTGGCCCCTGGAGGCCCCCTTTATCTGTAATGGGTGTGTGTGCCATTGTTCTGATTTAGTGTTACTAGTGTGTGCATTTTAAGCAGTCTTAACATCCTACCCCAAAGGAACACCGGCCAACATTTCCTCATGTTTCCACAACTCATTATCTCATTGTGCATCTTCAAATACGCTGATAAAACTCACAGTTTGCAAAGGGCAAAACTGTTCAAGTGGGAAAAAAAAGCCCTGTCAGAAGTGATAAATATTCTTTGCATATAGGAACGCAATGGCCAATTAGCACTATGCCAGAGCTACCTTGTTATCTCTCTGACAGACACGGTTTTTACAGTATCCCTGACTCAAAGCGCTTCCTTGCCGCGCGCTCGCACATGTTTTATTAAAGCTGAGGGAATCAGGCAGGGGCTTCAAAACAGATCTCACTGAGGCCTCGCTTCTCACAAGGTCATGTAAGTGGAAAGTGTACCTGTCCGCTGATTGCCTTACTGGCAAAAACATCCTTGCTCTCTTGCCAGACAACTGCTCCCCACCCGGTTTCACAATGACTGAGGATGAAAACCACAAACTCACTTCAGCTTTAAAAACCCCTATAGGTCCTTAGATGATGATTGTGTTCATTAAAAGTCTGTTTTTACAGACATTACTAAAAATGATCAAGTGGTTCTAATTAAACTTGAAATGTTATGTTTTGATATCATGGCTCAAATATTTATTCCTTAAATTTTTTTTGGCTTCAGAATATATAGACTACTTGCACAACCGAGAGTGTATTAAAATAACGAATCATTCTCTGTGTTAACATGAGTTATATTGAGCCTGCTCCTATAAATATATGAACACTCATGCAGCAGTGTTAATTCGTTTTGTAATTTACAGCTGAGGCAATAACACAAAGTAAAGCATTATAAATATAGGCTATATTATCATTATTATTTTTAATTAAAATATAAATAACTGTGGAAGCACGTCATCACAATCTGTGAAAAGGGTACATTCCAGGCTTTTATAGTTTTGAATGAATGTGGTACTAGCCTTAAAGGGTTAGATCACCCCAAAATGAAAATTATGTCATTAAT
Source organism: Hypophthalmichthys nobilis (assembly GCA_037950665.1). Lineage (NCBI taxonomy): Eukaryota > Metazoa > Chordata > Actinopteri > Cypriniformes > Xenocyprididae > Hypophthalmichthys > Hypophthalmichthys nobilis. Next base: position 17,838,324 of record CM075476.1, on the reverse strand, counting down.
TACTCACCCTCGTGTTGTTCCAAACTCATAAGACTTTCGTTCATCTTCGGAACACAAATGAAGATCTTTTAGATGAAATCTGAGAGATGTCTGTCTCTCCATAGACTGCCTTTGCAACTGAAACTTTGACACTTCCAAAAAATCATAAAGAGATCGGAAGCTCAACCTAACCTGAATGACGAACCAACCGCTTCCGGAAGCTCAAACATGCTGCGTAACACACGGGAATGAACCTCACTGGTTATGCAGCACATCTGAGCACTCCTTTTGGGTGTGACATCTCTTTTCTTCTCTGATGATGTGTTTACTGGCGCGAGGGTGAGACAACACATGACGCATAACATCACAGCAATAGCAAACAACAACCATCCAATCAATCCCAAATGGACAATATTAAGTCCCGCCCCACATCTTTTCTTCTCCGAGATGCTGTTTCACTCAGATATATGTCATAATAGGGAAGAAAAAACTATTGCAACTTCAGTTTCATGCCTTTATTAAGGGTTAATATCCATAAGCCCTTGTGCTTTAATAATTTAATTATGTATTTTTGGTCAAAGCATGGTAGCTTATGGGTGCATAAAATATGCTGATGTTGCTAGTATTCATGTTTCGTGTGATTTGTGTTATCTGCTGGTGGACTCGAACCCTGTTTAAGTCAAGCCATTTCAAAAAGCAGTTTAACATCCACTAAGAGTTACAGTATTGGGGTGAAAATGCCTGACCCAATATCTAGTCGTAATTTCAAGGGGTGCATGATATATTGGTAAAATATTTGTTATCAGGTGATATTACAATTTTATCTGAATCAGTATATTTAGTTTTTGTTTGTTTGTTTGTTTTTGCAATATTGTACATTGTATAGACTAGTGTCAAAAGTACAGAATTCGGTACCAATCGGTACACGGAAGTGTTTGAATTTGAAAGCGTTTTGAAAGCAGGAGCAGGAGCAGGAGCAGGAGCGTTTGAGAGCAGGCGTCTGTCACCGGACTGGTCCGCGATAGACGCCTGCTTTCAAACGCTCCCGTGTGTATCTGTGTAAGCGCTCGGTGAAGAGCGTCATTGATGATTATTTACAACGTTTTTGAAGTGTTGATCATTGAAGCCAATCACAGACATATCTGATGAGCCGTGAACACAATGGCCAAACAGAGGTGTTTACGAATCTGCTCAACAGCGCTCAAAGCGTCACATTTTTAAAATTTCAGTACTTTTGACAACTCTAGTATAGACTACTGTTCAAAACTTTGGGATCGGCAAGTCTCTCATGCACACTGTAATATTGTGAAATATTATTACAATTTAAAATAACTGTTCTATTTTAATTTATTTTAAAATACAAATTAAATGTATTCCTGTGAAGGCAAAGCTGAATTTCAGCATCATTACTCCAGTCCTCAGTGTCACATGATCCTTCAGAAATCATTCAGATATGCTGATTTCATGCTCAAGAAACATTTCGGATTATTATCAATGTTGAAATAAGTTGTGATGCTTAATATTTTTTGTGAAAACCATGATACAATTTTTTCAAGATTCTTTGAAGAATGTATTATTATCAGTGTTGAAAACACTGAAATATAAAACTTTTGCAACAATATAAATGACTTTACTGTCTCGTTTGATTAATTTAATGTGTACTTTAAGTATTAGTTTCTGTAAAAAAAAAAAAAAAAATGCAATTCTTGCATTGACAGCCATTCAAAAATATCTGCGTATTTTGACTAAATACTTCCCGCTCAACAAAATGACCGAGCAATGGCATTAGGGTAAACGGGAACGCTAATGGATAGCTTCCTCCAGCTATTATAGACTTCCTTAGATCTCCTAATCATGTTGACTTTGAATTTTTCAAAGGACTAAATTTGAGATTCTTACATAGACTCTCTCTTTCTTTCTACATCTATATCCCTACTATCATACACCTGAAACTGTCTTTTCTATTCATCATCCTCACCAAAAAACAGTTCAGTAAAATCTGATTATCATGCATCCAGCACCTGGCTAAAATAAAAATTAATCCATGCTCCTCACAACCTTTTCTTGCTTTCAAATCCGCTGGCAACTGCAGAGCATAAACGCTCTTTCAACATCACTCCCATCTTAGCTGGCTGTTCCACAGTAATCAATTGGAAACACTCATCGAAAACATCCTTTAATGTTGCACTGCTCTCTCTAGTGTGGCTATTTTTTTTTTAAAGTCCCTTTCTATTATCCTCTTATCTCCCCTTCCTGTCTTAAGAATCTATAATACCCGGGTTCAATGGAAATTCTTCGGTTTAAAGAACCAAGCAGATGTGAGCGGTCATCTGTTCACTGACAAATGAACAAGAGAGCCATGTAACAAGATGTCTGATTATTTTTATGTTATGAGTGCTTTTCCAGTTCTGCTTTTGTAGCAAAACGTGTGCTCGGAGGTGTGTTGTTTTGGTCCTGATATTCATCTTATCTCATGTCAGAGGGAAAGGGGTCTCTAACAAATCTTCAAGGAGAGCCAGCTTACGGAGGCTTCGCCAGAGAGGGAAAGGAATTATAGAAGAAAAATGTTTTGGCTGTTTTGGCTTCAGCTCTGAGTGGAGAAAATCTGCTGATTTTTAGACTGCATCTTGCAAATCTGCATTTGACTCACCTTTAAAACTGTTTGTTTTAAACAGTTGAAGCAACTAGTCATATTTAGGGTAGTGTAAAATGTAAAATTTTGTTAATTAGTCAATTTTGGGATCATAAATCTAGTATCATCTGAATCAGCAGGTTATTTTGTGTATTTTGATATATAACATCTCTACAGGCCTTTTAACTACGTTAAAAACAAATAAAAATCATGTCGGCGCAGACAGGGAGGGTTGTAATACAATTTTCCAAAGTACTATTTGCAATCTGATGTTGTTGGTGATGGTTTCTTTAAGGGGTCCCTTTTTACGAGATGTAATATAATTCTCAGGTGTCCCCAGAATGTGTCTGGGAAGTTTCAGCTCAAAATACCCCACAGATCATTTATTATAACATGCCCTAATTGCCCTTTTTTGGGTGGAAGCAAAAACACACAATTCCCATTCGACGTTACGTCGATACTGACGTAATGGGGTCTCGCTTGGGAGCCCAATCAACTCCAAATGGCACAAAACAAGCCAATGGGAATTGGCCAGTGAGATTTAAATGCCAGGCCACAGCCCCGGCATCCGGGTATAAATAGGACCGGCATACTCACTTCCATTCTTACTTTTGCTTCGGAGCCGATCGGTTGTGGATCGTTCTCTCACCTTCAACTAGAGTGAATTTCTAAAAAGCAAAAACAGCAATTTTAATTGCTTGGAGTGATCTCCACTAACAGCAATTCTCATTGCTTTTATTGTTTTTGTTCTGGTGGCTGCAGCTCGCGGATCTCTCTCTGGCTGGTGGGAAGGCACGTTCAGCGGTGGGTGTGTGACAGCGCGCTGGCACAGGATGGTGCGGCACTCATCCCTGTGTGCTTCGGCTGGAAGAGCATTCTAAAAGAGCAAAGCATGGGCGATCAGCGTCTTTTTCAAGATGTCTTTTCGTCTGTGTGTTTCTGGATGCGGTCGTTTCCTTACCTCATCTGACGACCACGATCGCTGTCTCACTTGTCTGGGTAAACAGCATGCTGAGTCAGCGCTCGTGGATGGCACATGCCCTCACTGCGAGGGCATGTCCATGTTGGCGTTGCGATCGCGACTCTCCTTCTTTAACACGGAGGCACGAGTCCCCTCTGCTGCTACCCAGTCACCCGCAGCTTCAAAAGCTGCTGGTCTGGTTAGCACTCTGGGAGATCTGAGGGTCACACTGGGAGCTTCTTTGTCGGGCCCGCCCCCATGAACCTCCCACTCCTCTAGCGCGCCACGTGCCATCGAGTTGCCGGCTGCTGCCGCGGGACCCTCTACGGAGGTTCCCCGTGTCACTTTCGGTGCTCCGGATGAGGATCAGATGTCAATCACTGCATCGGGGAGTGGGCTTTTGGCTGCAGCCGCTGGACAGGCGGCCTCCGCCTTGCACGCCATGGCCATCTTGCAGGCACGGGCACGGGCCCTGGGTCAGACGATGTCCACCCTGGTGGTCCAGGAACGACATCTTTGGTTGGACCTGGCCAAAATGAAGGACGACGACAAAGTTCGCTTTCTCGACTCCCCCATTTCCCAGGCCGGCCTCTTCGGCGACACTGTCGAGGACTTCGCTCAGTAGTTCTCGGCAGTGCAAAAGCAGACGGAGGCCATTAAACACATCTTGCCCCGGCGTGATGTTGCCACCAATCCGCCGAGGGCTGGCCCCCAGTCTGCTCCTCGCCGAGGGCGTCCCCCTGTGGCTGCACAGGCATCCCCATCCTCCCCGAGCTACCCGCAGGAAGGCGACGCAACCCACCCAGACCGCTAAGCCCTCGAAGAAGAAGCCCAAGAAGCAGTCCTGAGACGGATGGCCCAGAGACAGAGGGGACCGCTCTGTCCCAGGAGATGGTGAAGGCACCCCTCCATCCCCCGGGAGAGGGCCGAGTGGAGAATCCTGTGTTTCCTTTTATTTCTGTTCTGTTACCCACTTTTTCAATAAAAGAGCAGTTTCCAAAATCTCTGGGCCATACAGGGTCTGTGCTGACAGTGTGCGACGCACTGCTTCCTCACTCTCAGCCACACCCTCTTTCGCCACGGGCAGGACTCTGGCGCCCCGGGGACACGCAGCCTCCCCACACCACCCTGCCCTGTCCCTCACGGAACACTCTGAGCCACGTGAGCGCACTCCACTCACAGCCTCTACTTCGGGACGCACTGCCTCCCGAGTTGGGCCACAGCGCTCCACGCTGCCCCCCAGGGGGTACTTCTGCTGTCCAGATGGTTCCACTTGTACGGTGCTTGGGGGCATGGCTACGCCTCCCCAACCTGTCTCGTTGGCTCATTCAGACAGTCAGACTTGGCTACGCGATTCAGTTCACCAGGCGTCCCCCCAGGTTCAGTGGCATTCTGTTCACCTCGGTGACAGGCCCAAACGCCCCTGTCCTGTAGGTAGTTGACACTATCACTTCGGCCAGAGCCCCCTCTACGAGGCGCGCTTATGCCATGAAGTGGAGTCTGTTCGCTGAGTGGTGTTCTTCCCGCTGGGAAGACCCCCGAAAATTCCCAGTCAGCGCCGTGCTTTCCTTCCTTCAAGATGGCTTGGAGCAGAAGCTGTCCCCCTCCACCTTGAAGGTCTATGTGGCCGCGATCGCAGCATATCACGATGTGGTCGATGGCAGGTCACTAGGAAAGCAAGACCTGATCATCAGGTTCCTCAGAGGCGCCAGGAGGTTAAACCCTCCTAGGCCGCGCCTCATTCCCTCTTGGGACCTCTCTGTCGCTCTGGCAGGTCTACAGAGAGCTCCCTTCGAGCCCCTTGAGTCAGTCGAGCTGAAACATCTGTCGTTGAAAACAGTGCTCCTGACTGCGAACCTTCCGGAACCAGGTGGTGAACTTGCAAGCACTGCCCCTGGAGGAGGCAGACCCAGCCCTAGCGTTGTTGTGTCCCGTTCGTGCCCTGCACGTCTACGTGGACCGCACGCAGAGCTCAAGAGGCTCTGAGCAGCTCTTTGTTTGCTTTGGAGGTCAGCAGAAGGGAAAGGCTGTCTCCAAACAGAGACAAAAACTATCCAAACTATCCACTATCCCACTGGATAGTGGATGCCATCGCCTTGGCGTACCAGTCCCAAGGCAAGCCGTGCCCCCTAGGGTTGCGAGCTCACTCCACTCGGAGTGTTGCCTCCCCCTGGGCGTTGGCGCACGGCGCCTCTGTAGCAGACATCTGCAGAGCTGCAGGCTGGGCGACACCGAACACATTCGCGAAATATTATAATCTCAGAGTGGACCCGGTGTCCACCCGTGTGCTGTCTACACGTAGATAGCCACGGGTGTTCACTTGCTTGTACCATTTCCCTCCGACGAGGGAATGCGAGCACTTTTCCCGCTCCTCAGTTCAGTTCCCCACATGGTGAACCCTGTGGAGTTCCTCCTGCATCCTTCGGCAGCCAGACGCGGCGGAGGCGTCCGGCGCCATGTCCAGTACTAATGTGCATGCCCGGTTGGTCAGCCCTTGTACTGGGCTAGATGCCCATATGATGTGATTCCCCTCGGGTAATCCCATATGTGTCTGTCCACGGTACGGTTTCCCTGTCGGTAAACCCGTGTCTTTCCCTGGGCGGCTCTGCTCTGCCCTGTCCCTGAGCGCTAGAGTTCCTCCCGGAAGGTAGGACCTACGTCAGAGATCTTCCATATGCGTTACTGCCCCACGGGTCAGTCCATATGTGTCTTCCACACGTCACCTCCTTCGGCAGGGTGTGGTCTCCGTAGCTTTCCCCTCCTCGGGGAACGCTTTCCTGGCATTTTGGTCATGGCTGAAAACGTGGGAATCGAGTCCCGAAGCACTCTTCCCCGGGGGTAAGGAACAGCAGCTTCGACCATCTCCTGAGTAACGCCCTGTCCTCTCCATCCTGCTGGTATGGAAGACCTCTCTGGCTTACTCTGGGCGCTGGAGGGTTACAGGTCTGTGGTAGCACCTGCATTTGGGCACGCCACGGCTTGCCAGCATCTGCTTCCCTAACACTCGTAACGTGGCTCAGTTGCTATGGCGCTTTCCATTGGACTCCATTACGTCAGTATCGACGTAACGTTGAACGTGACTGACTGAATGGGAACATCTAGGTTACTATTGTAACCCCCGTTCCCTGAAGGAGGGAACGGAGACGTAACGTAACGTCCCCTTGCCATAGCCCTGAGTCACCGCTGAACGGCCGGGTACCTATCTCGGCTCCTCAGCAAAATATGAATGGAAGTGAGTATGCCGGTCCTATTTATACCCGGATGCCAGGGGTGTGGCCTGGCATGTAAATCTCACTGGCCAATTCCCATTGGCTTGTTTTGTACCATTTGGAGGTGATTGGGCTCCCAAGCGAGACCCCATTACGTCAGTATTGACGTAACATCTCCGTTCCCTCCTTCAGGGAACGGGGGTTACAATAGTAACCTAGACGTTTTCGTGTGTATCTTTAAATGCAAATTAGCTGCTTCTCTCCGCCCCCTTTCCAGAAGAGTGCCTTTACAGCTTGTGCTTTGGATGCTCTGGTGTTGTGCCAAATTCTGACCTCCACCAGGTTTTTAGGTTTAGGATTAGGTGTGGGGCTGGGGTTAGGATTAGGCAACTAGGTAGCGGCCTCAGCGAGGGGGGTAATAATTTAGCAAGAAGTTAAAATTCGGCACAACACCTGGACTTTATGGAGACTCTTATATTCATTATTACAGCCAACAACAGAACAGTTATAATGCTTATGTAGCTGAGACATTGTTTCACTAGCTGCTCAATATTTCTGATTTATGGAGATTATAAAAAATGGAGTGGGTGGATTGTTACCATTATACACACTGGTTACATACACTGCGGACACGCATTCATGTTCAAACACCATGAAAAGTAAATTTTGCATAAAATGCTCAAATAGCATAAATGTCTGTATATTTTCACTTGAAGATGAGAAGTACACAAGCAAATCAATGCAATAAATATGAAAATTTGTTCAACATTTCTGTAAAGACTTGCCTTAAGGCCGTTTTTGAAGTGTATAGTAATAATTTGAGCACTTATTCACGTGTTACATGTGCTTTTTATCACCGCAAAAGAAGCTTAAGAAGTAAGGTACAATCTATGTGCATTATGCAAATATTCAAGGATCAGCGCTGCACTGTGCATTCAGGTCACTTAGTAGATTATTAATACAAACACCATCTTGACTGTGCTTGTTGGTCCATGTATTTAGTCTTTTATTCTTGGAGAAAAGCTATTTAGAGGGTTCAGATTTGATTTCACAATCCTGTAAATGAGTGTTTCTTCAATTACAAGCACATTTATGTCCCAGGGGTTGACTTTTATAAAAATAAACACCTTTTTTCTTTTTGTTAAACGAAAGTCACATTGAAATTGCATTTCACCAGGATTTTCATCCATATTATTGCTACTCCTAAGCCTCCTAGACCCAGACTTTCGATCTTAAAATATGAAAATACATCACAAAATTTTCATTAGTAATAATATTTAAAATTATGATCATCTAAACAAAGAGAAATAAACCAACCCTTTTCATATCACTTTTATTTTAGTATTATTTATATACTATTATAGTATTTAAATTATCTTTTATTTTTATATTTTCAGTTTTTTTTTTTTTTTTTTAATTTTAGTTTAAGTGTCAGTAATTTTGTCACATGCTTTTGTCATTTATATTAGTTTTGTTTCATATTATGTGGAAATTATTTATATAATTTATATAATTTAAAACTCACATTCGGCTATGGCATAATTTCTATCAAAACAACAATTTTGCCTTTTCTCTTTTCTTTCTTTTTTTTGAGAAGTTAGCATATTTATTTTACCAATTGTGTGCCAAAGCAATAAACAAAAATGACAATCAATAGCTAAGTGAAAAAATAGAATAAAGCACAATGAGAAACAGGACACAAAATGCCAAAAAAAAAAAAAAAAATAGATGTAGGAAATAACTTACAACTGATAACATTTGGAGAACAGATGGGTTTAGAGTAATGATTTAAATTCAAAGATATTATTGACACAGCAGAGTGACTGGGGGAGAGAATTCGATAAGTTTGGTTGCAGCAACGCTGAGTGATCTACCCCCATTGAAACGCAGTGATACCGAGGGATACTGAGAAGGGCAGAATTGGAAGAGTGTAATGAGCGAGTTGGAGTGTAAGGGAGGAGCAGTTCTCAAAGATACTGGGGAGCTAGGTTGTACAAAGATGAGAAGGAGAATTTTGTATTTAATACGATATACAACCAGAAGCCAATGGAGTTTGAACAAAATTGGGGTGATGTGGGCAGAACGCTTAGAGTGAGTATTCTGGCAGCAGAGTTTTGAATATACTGTAGCAGATGGAGCTGGCTGGTAAACCAATGAAAAGGGCATTCCAGTAATCAAGGTGGGATGAGACAAAAGTGTGGATTATGGTTTCGGCATCTTTGATACTAATGAAACAACAGAGCTGGACAATGCAACCTAATTGAAAGAATGCTGATTTGGTGACAGAGTTGATATAGGGCTGAAAGGAAAAAGATGAATCAAAAATTTCATCTAAGTTTTTAAAAGTATTGGATGATTTAATGAGAGTACCAGCTATCTCACAGGAAAAGTCATTAGGAATGCTGCTATGAGTGACGGGGTTCCAACAATAATGATCTCAGTTTTGTACATGTTTAATTTAAAAACATTAGAGATTAGCCATTCTTTCATTTTATGGACACAAGCAGAGATTTTGGTGCTTTGAGTAGATAGAGCTGGTCTACATATAAATATGAATGTCATCAGCATATAAATAATTAAATTCATGTCGGTACAAGATTTGATTCAATGGTAGTATGTAAATAATGAATAGAAGTGGGCCGAGAACAGATCCCTGGGGGATACCTTGCTTCAAATGGGCAGTAGGGGATCGAAAGTCCTGCACCGAAATGTAAAAGGTACAGTTGGGGTCCAATTGTCAACACTTAGGGTACAAATGATGTGGTTGTACCCTCGCTGGGTCATATTTACACCTTAAGGAACTAATATGTGCCATTTTGGGATAATTAGGTACAAACACTGTCAGAAAAAAAGGTATGGTGCTTGTCACTGGGGCAGTACCCTAAGGTACAAACATGAAAAGGTACTAATATGTACTTTCAAAGTACTAATATGTACCTTTAATTTACTAATATGCACTTTTAAAGTACTAATATGTACCATTTAGGGGTAAGTAAGGTACAAAGATGTACCTTTTTTTCTGAGAGTAACTTTGTTTCCAGATGTCAAAAGGTCCATGTTTGTACCATTTAATCTAAAGGTACAATCACTTGTGTGACTGAAAGGTTTACAGAGGGTGGGTGAAGTGGTGTTGGAGCTGAACTCTACAGGACAGTGGCACTCCAGGAGCAGGATTGGACACCCCTGCTATAAAGAGTTACAGTTAATGTGTATACTGTTTTTGGAAATGTGAAATTGCTCAATATATATACACTACCAGTCAAAAGTTTGGAAACATTACTATTTTTAATGTTTTTGGACAAAGTCTCTTATGCTCATTAAGGCCTCATTTATTTCATAATAAATACAGAAAAAACAATAATATTGTGAAATATTATTACAATACTATTATTTATTACAATACTATTATTTATTATGAAATATTATTAACATTACTCCAGTCTTCAGTGTCTAATAAGTTGATCTGATACTCAGTTATTATGTTGAAAACAGTTGTGTTGCTTAATATTTTTTTGGAAACTGTGATACTTTTTTCAGGATTCATTGATGAATAAAAGGTTAAAAAGAACATCATTTATTCAAAATATAAATCTTTTCTAACAATATAAATCTTTGCTATCACTTTTTTATTAATTTAATACATCCGTGCTGAATAAAAGTATTAATTTCTTTCAAAAAACAAAGAAAGAAAAAAAATTACTAACCCCAAACTTTTGAATGGTAGCTTATATTGTTACAAAAGATTTCCATTTTAAATAAATGCTGATATTTTTTAACTTTTTATTCATTAAAGAATCCTGAAAAAGTATCACAGGTTATAAAATAATATTAAGCAGCACAACTGTTTCCAACATTGATAATAAATCAGCATATTACAATGATTTCTGAAGGATCATGTGACACTGAAGACTGGAGTAATGATGCTGACAATTCAGCTTTGATCACAGGAATAAATTATATTTTAAAGTATATTAAAATAGAAAACCATAATTTTAAATTGTAATAATATTTCACAATATTATTGCTTTTTTTGTATTTATTATGAAATAAATGCAGCCTTAATGAGCATAAGAGACTTTGTTCAAAAACATTAAAAATAGTAAAAATGTTTCCAAACTTTTGACTGGTAGTGTATATGCATCCTGCAATATTGATGGCATTGTGATACAATGTTCAAATTTTTATCCTGTGAAATCTGTGCACAAAAATGGGAGATTGTAATATTTTAATGTTATTTAATAAAAGAGGTGAAACGGCATTGTGGACTTTTTAAATATGTTGTATTGGGTACAAACTTGCCATCATGAGGTACAGAGGGCTTGTCACTGGGGCAGTACCCTTAAAAGGACAAATTTGTACCATTTTTAGAGGTACATTATGGCACCATAGCACTACAAGGCACAATTTAGTCACCAAAGGTACAAATTTGCCTTTGAAAGGTATAAACTGTAAGGGTATCAATATGTACCCATTATAAAGGGTACAAAAGGTGTGCCCTTGAGGGTATTGCCCCAGTGACAAGCCATTGTACCCCTAAAGGTACCCCTTTTTTTCTGACAGTGTAGACACCGGATTACGTTATTTTGTACCAAAAATGTTTAAAGTGCCCCTTTTTTGCTATTTTAAAGGTTCCTAATTTTGTTTTGGAGGTCCTACAATACATTTACATGCAGGTCAAAAAACACTTTAATTTTCGCATAATATACATTGCAAATCACCTCATTTCTCAAAGAGTCTGAAAATGGTTTGTTTGAAGATTCAGTCCCTTTAAACCCCTCCTTTCCGTGAGCCTGTTCTGCTCTGATTGGTCAGATGGCCCAGTTTGCTATGATTGGTCTACTCTGCTCTGATTGGTCAGACGGCCCAGTCTGTTGTGATTGGTCTACAGCTTACAGCGCGTGTCAGAAACGAAACAACTTTTACCATATCTAAATTTCAGCTCCAGAGACTTCCTCAGCATCTGATACACATGAAGAGGAACAATGGCGTTGGTTTTTCCATATCAATTCGAGGCATTAGTCCTCATCCTTTTGAAGTAAAGAAGTGGATTCAAACCATTGAAAATAGTGTCTTCTCAACATGTCAACAACACAAACTAAACTCTTCCAAGCCTCAGCTACAACTACAGTTTTTGAGGCATTATGCCATTTGTTTCATTGTTAAGTATGTAAAAGGAAGTGAGACTGGAATTGTTGACAACACCTTTTAGCAGTTCAGAATTGATTCTTTCTTAGGGGACAAAAAATGAATTGAAATGAATTCTTTTCTTTTAGGATTGTGCACTTTGATCTTTAAAACTTTGTAGACCTTTTACATTCACAAACAGCTATAGTCAAGGTCAAGTTTATTTATATAGCTCTTTAAAACAACATAAATGCTGACCAACATACAAGACAAAACATCCTCATAGTGCACACTGCATGGAAGGTAGTATTCAAAAAAGCATAATAGGGGCCATTTAAAATGTAATTTCCATCACAGAATATATATCAACCAAATGTTAACTGTTGAGGAAGAACCCAAAGTAGTATAGGTATAAAAGAATTGACTCTGAAACTCTGAAACAAGGTTTTAGATTTATATTTTGATTATTTTCAAGGTTTACATTTGGTCCTGTGTATTTATTGAGTGGAAATATAAAATGGCAGCACAGCAAAACAGGTGTTAGACAAATACTGCAGAAATAATTGAAACTGCCATGCTCACAACATATGTCCTTGCCTAAAACATATGAAAATATAACATTTCCTCCTAGTGCATTTACTACCTTAAATGTCCCTGACATGCCAAATAATTCTCGATATGATTGCATATGTTGACATCGTGCCTGGATGTGGTTCTAAAGCACCTGCAGCCTGCAGAGATGGTTTTTCAGATGGCATCCTAGTCGCTCTTATATAAGGCTACAGATTACCTCTGCTGTGATTGAAAATATGAGAAACGTGAACAGTCACATAAGGAATTGGAAACAAAAATAGTTTTTTTTTTTTTTTTTTTGTGGCTGTGGCTGTGGGGATAGCTTTTGTTAAAAGCCATCATCAAGATCGCAGTGTGTGTTTTATTTTCTATATGTATTCTGTTTACCTTTTTCACCTAAAGCCCTGCAAACTGGTTGCTGCCTCCCAACAAACCATATCCCTACAGCCCCAGCATGTCATCGTGTAGCTGGTTTGTGAGAAAATGTAATACATTTGGATGCGACAATGAAAAAGAAAGAAAAACTTGTTTGAGGTAAAACGTATGAATCATAGAAGCTGCTATTCAGTGCCATTCTCAAAGCTGCAATTATGATTAATACAGAGTAATTTCATTCTCCTTGGTGGTCTTCTTGAATGGCCATCATGACTAATACACATAGTCCCATTTGCATTGTTTAAAATGAATTGAGGTTGTGCTTCATTGAATGGATGGTGACCGCTGCTGTATAGCACATCATTTTCCTTGCTAAGAATACATTTGTTGGAATGCGTTTGATTAATACTTTTGTGGGGGTTTTGTAATTACTTGGAAATGTGTTTATATAAAGATTGTTATTGTTCCTGGTTGATTCAAAATCACGGTGAGGGAGCGTTATTAGCTCTTAAGAAAATTTGGGAAAGAGATTTGAATTTAACATTTGATGATGAGGAGTGGCATAGAGTTTTAAAGAATGTCAAAACCGCATCTAGGGATGCAAAATACACCTTATACAGTTTAAGCACCGTTTTTACTGGACCCCTTCCAGACTGTATTATTATTATTCTCCTTTTTCTCATCAATAAATGCTGGAAGTTATACTTATTGTATTGAATTGTATAGCCAAGTTGTGACCTCAAGCTGTAGTTGGGGATTTCTTGTGTGGGTGGGTGGGTGTTGATATTGGGGTGAAAATGTTGATTTTGTACAGATGTATTATGTTGTATTCTGAAAAGCACCTGAAAATCAATAAAAATGTTAATCACAAAAAAAAGATTTATTGTTAAAGAAAAGTGATCACTTTAATCAAAAGCATGTTAAACCAGGTAGCTCTATTTTTTATTATGAAGTAAAGAACATGTTTATGAAGAAATTATGAATTTATTTGAAGTGTTTCATATTGAGACTTTCATATTGAGTCATGTTCTGTATAATAAGTTCTTCTGGCTGGAGTTTGCTTTGATAAACCTACAAGACTACTATAGACTACTATAAAGAGAAATATTATGGCTGTCAAAAATTAAATAATTAAAAAGAATAATTCTTGCAATTTATTTATTTTTTTCATTATAAGTAATGGCTTAACATATTCAGGTACTTGTTATTTAATTTTTATTTATTTATTTTTTATTATAGCTTTTATTTTTATATTTTTAGTTTTCATGTTTTTTTTTAGTAAGTGCTTTAGTCAATTTTTTTTTTCTGCTATTGAGGTTTAATTTATTTTTACTTCCGTTTTAGTTTTTATGGAGCCCTGCATATGATATGCGGACAAAAATATATATACATTTTATTAATTTTCTCATTTAACTTGTTCATTTTATTAATTCTCTCATTTAATTTGTTCCATTGGGGAAAACTGTGGCCACGAATTAAGAATTATTTCCATTATTTGTTAATTTATTCCCTTGTTTTTGTAACAAATTAGTAAAATGTGTTGACGTATTAGTAAGTCATGGGAATGAATTCTTAATTCATGACCATGAGATATATATATATATATATATATATATATATATTCCCTCCCCCACCCACTCCAATTCTTACTATTAACTATGACTTGTGCCTCAATAAACTCCTAATTACTTCCTATTAATATTCAGTAAGGCATTTGTTAAGTTTGGCATTGGGCAGGATTAAGGGATGTAGAATATGGTCATGCAGAATAAGGCATTAATATGTGCTTTATAAGCACTAATAAACAGCCAATATCCTAGTAATATGCATGCTAATAAGCAAGTAGTTAATAGTGAGAATTGGACCCTAAAGTGTTACCAAAGATAATAACCCTGACCCACAGTATTTATTTATGTAAAAAAAAAAAAAAAAAATGTCATTGTAATAATGTCTATTTTCATTTTATTTAAAAGTAATATTATTTATAGTAATATGAGTTAGGAACACAAATCAAACTTTTGCTAACTAGCTATCCTTGATCCTTGCTATGCTGAGTGTCACAGTCCCTTTCAACCTTTTCAAAATCACAATTTTGATTCAGAAATGACTTTAGATGTGTAGACATTGACGCGCTGATATGAAAGCTATTGTTCTTTTCACTGATTGGATAAAACTGGAGATTTCTATCATGTCGGTTGTGCTAATATAACAGCACACTGCAAACTGAATGTCTATAGAAATCTATTAATCACACTTAAACTGTCTGAGAAACAGTCTGAGAATGTATATGAATATAAAGGACAGTGCTATCCTTGAACAGAGAAACTGGGCTTTCTGTAACCACTGAACAACACTGAGAAGATATCTTAACTTACCAGAAATAATGGAGGCAAGTCGAAACTCATCAGAAAGATGCATTGGTTCATATGGGGAGGTCTCATAGAGTTCTTCTCCTTGAAAATAATAATAAAAAAAGCATAGAAATATTAGATATTACATATAATATCCTGGTAGGACATGGCGTTCAGGTTAATTCATTGGTTTTTAGTAATACATCTACATCTAGCAAAAGTTAAATGGATAGATACAAATTCTTAATTCTTTAAAATGATATTTTCAAATGGCCTGACTCATATAAACTCTAACAAGTACACACTCAAGTACACACTTTCTCAAGAATTACAGCTCAGCAGTCTTTTGTCCAGATTTGCACTGGCAAACAATCACAAATTAGCTCCCTGGTGTTGCATCCCATCGACTGTGTCCAGAAAATCTGCTGTTTTCTAATCCAGGGCCTTGAGCTGTAGCCCACAAAGAAGTGCAACAAATCTGCTAACAGGTCCCAGTAGAGGTACCAATATAACAATGAAAGCTGTGACACTAGACCTTCAACAGATTGATGGGAAGCTCTCAAATGAAGACTTCCAGCTGTCCAGCTCCTTAACATTTTCCTTTGAGATCCATTGAGATACAGGGGCCGGATTCACGAAATTTAAAAAAAAAAAGTTAAGAAGATAAATTCCAAGAAGTGCAATTCTTGAAAATTTCTTAAGAAAATATTTGAGAACTTTTTAAGAAAATCTTTTTCTTTTTTCTTAAGAAGAAAATGAAAGGCGGGTATACATTGCTGAAGACTCGCCGAATGAAAAACACCTCAAAACTTTTCTTTTTGTACTGTCCGCAGATTACAATAATATTATAATAAGTGCACAGACTATTTTTGTCGCGACTGACTTGACAGATTTAATCACTCAGAGTTGTATTTTTAATGCGCTGTGTCAAGATAAAATAGTTATTTTAAAAGAGCCTGTCTCAAGATGCAGCGCTCTTTCTTTCCCATTCATTTGGCCTCCGTCTTTTTTTGCTCTTTCTCTAAAGTGAATGCGTCTTGTATCTTTGTTACATTGCTAGTTCTATAGCTATTGTGAATGCTTCATGTATATACGCACAAATGATCCACTGGTGTTTTTAACTTAAGAAAAAATATAAGAATATTTTTTTTATTCTTAAAAATGTTTTGTGAACCCGGCCCCAGTTTCTGTTGGCGGTTAGCACAAATTCTCCAGACACATTAATCCATTGTGCTCATATGGGAAAAACAGGTTTGATTCTTTCCTGAGTCACGTCCCAATCCTAGAGGTCTGCTTCTAATCTGGTAGGGTGTATGTATCCTCATGTCATTCCAAACTTGTATGACTTTTTTTCTGCTGTGGAATATAAAAGAAGCTATTATGAAAAATATTTCAAACAGTTTCAGTTCCCACTGACTTCCATTACAGGACAAAAAGTCAAGGGGAACCAAAACATTTCACTATCTCTTTAAGAGAAATCAATGGGAGAACTAGTAATGCTCAATGTGGTGGCAGTAGGAAAGAAAGAAAGTCCTGCCTTTCAAAAGAGCCATTGTTTATATTTAATTTAGATTGTTTTTTTTTTATTATTATTATTATTTATTTATTTTTTTGTCTTAGCTTTATTTTGTCTTAGCTTCAGAGAAAATGCTACCATTGTTATAAGATTTAATTGCTTTGACTTATGTTATTGAAACATAACCTTGAAAATCATTTTTTGACATTTCAGTCTTTCCCATCTCAAGAAAAGTTACCATGATACCCACCAAATAGACTTATTTGTCTTAAAGAGATAGTTCACCCATAAATGAAAATTTGTTATTTACTTCACCCTCATGTCAGTCCAAACTTGTATGGCATTCTTTTTTGAAGCAGAATTGGAAATATTTCGATTTTTTTTTTTTTTTGGACCCCACCGACTCATTGTATGGACATTTAACACAATGTGAATCAAATATGAAAAATGAATATATTTTAAATGTATTTCAATCAGTCAAGAAAGTTCATCATACTGGTTTGGACTGAATAATGGAATAAATAATGACTCAGTGGTACTAGGTAGGTTTAGGTGCCATATGCCGGTCTTTTAGGGGCTAATGCCAATAAAGAACCTTTAAAAATAAAGGTTCTTTATTGGCATTAGCCCCTTTCACACAGCAATCCCGGTAAATTACCAGAATGACTTTGCCGATAAATCCACAAATATGCTGTTCACACAAGCAATGCCATTCTGGCTTTTTACCGGTAAGAGACCATTCACACATCAGCATCAAAATACCGGTAAATTCTGTGATGTCAGTCATCAGAAGTGATCTTTAAACGCTGCACTGTTGTGTTCATCTGCCCGTATGAGGAGAAGCACTTTAGTTTCACTATGTGTTCAATTTGACAACATTTTTTAAATGTCTGAGTGACAGGCATAAGGGATGATCAAACAGAACATGCTTTTGCTCTTAAAAACACGAGACATGCATAATAGTATCCAATTGCAGAGCCGCAGCGCTGAAGAACTGAACAAAGAGGCTGAGTCTTGAGTGTGTTACATTAAAAAAGCTGCAAGACGTGGTGCAACAGTCAAAGATGATCATCTACTTCATATTTAAATACACTATATTGCCAAAAGTATTGGGACACCCCTCCAAATCACTGAATTCAGGTGTTCCAATCACTTCCATGGCCACAGGTGTATAAAATCAAGCACCTAGGCATGCAGACTGCTTCTACAAACATTTGTGAAAGAATGGGTCGCTCTCAGGAGCTCAGTGAATTCAAGCGTGGTACCGTGATAGGTTCCACTTATGCAATAAGTCCATTAGTGAAATTTCCTCACTACTAAATATTCCACGGTCAACTGTTAGTGGTATCATAACAAAGTGGAAGCAATTGGGAACAACAGAAACTCAGCCACGAAGTGGTAGGCCATGTAAAATCACAGAGTGGGGTCAGCGCATGCTGAGAAGTACAGAAGTAGCTACAGACCTCCAAACTTCACGTGGCCTTCAGATTAGCTCAAGAACAGTGCGTAGAGAGCTTCATGGAATGGGTTTCCATGGCCGAGCAGCTGCATCCAAGCCTTACATCACCAAGTGCAATGCAAAGCGTCGGATGCAGTGGTGCAGAGTACGCCGCCACTGGACTCTAGAGCAGTGGAGACGTGTTCTCTGGAGTGACGAATCACGCTTCTCTGTCTGGCAATCTGATGGACGAGTCTGGGTGTGGCGGTTGCCGGAGAACGGTTACTTGCTTGACTGAATTGTGCCAAGTGTAAAGTTTGGTGGAGAGGGGATTATGGTGTGGGGTTGTTTTTCAGGGGTTGGGCTTTGCCCCTTAGTTCCAGTGAAAGGAATTCTTAATGCTTCAGCATACCACTGGGATAAATAAAGTATCTAACTAACTAACTAACTAACTAACTACCAAGACATTTTGGACAATGTTCCCAAATTTGTGGGAACAGTTTGGGGATGGCCTCTTCCTGTTCCAACATGACTGTGCACCAGTGCACAAAGCAAGGTCCATAAAGACATGGATGAGCGAATTTGGTGTGGAGGAACTTGACTGGCCTGCACAGAGTCCTGACCTCAACCCGATAGATCACCTTTGGGATTAATAAGAGCGGAGACTGTGAGCCAGGCCTTCTCGCCAACATCACTGCCTGACCACACAAATGCGCTTCTAGAAGAATGGTGAAAAATTCCCATAAACACATTCCTAAACCTTGTGGAAAGCCTTCCCAGAAGAGTTGAGGCTGTTATAGCTGCAAAGGGTGGGCCAACTCCATATTAAACCCTACGGATTAAGAATAGGATGTCATTAAAGTTCATGTGCACATAAAGGCAGGCGTTCCAAAACTTTTGGCAATATAATGTAGATAAACTATTAAAAAGCTTACTTTAAACAGTGTGGAGTAATCATGTCATCCCCATAAGAACTTTATGATTGGCCCAGAGCCATTGAAAATGGACTTCGTACATGCTCATACCAGTAATCTTCATTCCACGTTCACACAGAGCACATTATCGGTAATTTACTGGTAATGTTACAACTTCCCTTACTGGTAAATTGCCGGAACCAATTTACTGGTATTTTTGAAATGATCCTGTTCACACATGATCTGTTACCAGTAATTTACCGGTAATTTACCAGTAAAGACTATGTGTGAAAGGGGCTATTGATAGTTCCATGAAGAACCTTTAACATCCATGGAAACTTTTCCATTGCACCAAAGTTTTTTTTTTTTTTATTAACTATGACTTTTCCCTCAATAAACTCCTATTTTACTGTTTATTAATAGTTAGTAAGGAAGTTGTTAAGTTTAGGTATTGGTAGGATTAAGAATGTCGAATAAGGTCATGCAGAATAAGGCATTAATATATGCTTAATAAGTACTAATAAACAACCAATATTCTATCAAAATGCATGCATATAAGCAACTAGTTAAAAGACCCTAAAATAAAGTGTTTCCAAAAAATGTTCTTTAGATTATTAAAACGTCATTCACACTAAGAAAAAGTGGTGCTTTTAAGAACTGATCACTGAAAGGTTATTTGGGGAACCAAAAATGGTTCTTCTATGACAATGTTGCAAAAACACTCTTTTGGAGCCTTTATTTTTAAAAGTGCAGTGATGGCAGGTGCGCTCCTGACACCCTATGATGGTTCTCAACATCATCAGCCTAGTCTGAGCTTTCCTATTCCCAGCCCAATGAGCTCAGAGGGCCTTTTGGTCTTGGCAGTGTCTTTGTGTGCACCCCAAATGTACCTCTGGCTGGAAATTCTTTTATGGGATCATCCTGGATCAAGAATTTATCTGCTGTGTCACTGTAGCTTTCTGCTATCCGCCTCCCAGCTCTGCTGCTGTGTGGCCACCTTTATGTTCTGTTCCTCAATGAGTTAATCCTGCACACACAGCCTTAATCTCTGCCACACCAGCCTTGCAGTGCCTGCTTGGGGAAAATATTGCAAAGTTCCAGAAGGGAACCACTAGTGGCATAAAATAAGTGGACACATAAATCTCAGGATAGAGGCATTTGTCCCACGTCAAATTTGTAGGCATGTATTTAGCATAAATTAGGTGAGCGTAATCTTCAAAAAAAAAAAAAAAAAGATCCTTCGAGAGTTTTCAGCAGGGCATTAGAGAGCACAGATGCTGACATGATAAATGCAAAAGAGCGGTTATTGGCCAGGAATTACTCAAGTAAGCAGATTTGACAATGCAGAGAGAGTACAGAGATTTAACACAAACATACACTGACATCGTCCTTGCTGCTGACTTTGTCCATTGCATTGTTTAAAATGCTGTGACTTGAAGTGTTCAACAGATGGAGAGTGTTCCCAGAGATACCGAAATTTAGGCTTTTTGATGCTGGAAAGATTTCAAATGTGCAAACTGCCGTATATTAGAGTCGTACAAATGACTATTGTGTTCATGTGTGAATTGTATTGTGACTAGTATTTTGAAAAGGAGGCCTGAACTGTTGTGTAATGACATAATGTGTGTGAGAATAGAAGAGTAAACAAGATGGATGAAGTTTGCTACTCCTGCCCCATGTGCTTTATTGTTTATTAACTCCTGACAGACACCACAATGACCTTTTAGGATTTTTACTCTGTTTCATGGCTGGCACTAATATAATCAATTGTCACTAAAACGGACTAAATAAAGAGATAAAACGGCCTTCATTCATCAAAATTTGGAAGCTGCAGGAAAATTATGTAATGATTGGCTGATGGCAAAACCCAAGTTCTTACGATCCCAAACCCTTTGCTAGTTACTATATGCTAAGCTATGACGTCAAAGGCATCAGACCTAAAAATATAACTACATTTCATGTTTTGAACAGCCCTACAAAAAGAATTGAGAACTGCTCAGTATACTCTTAAAAATAAAGTTTTTTTATTTGCATCTGTTGTTCTATGAAAAAACTTTAACATCAATGGAAACTTTCCATTGCACTAAAGGTTTTAAACAACAGAAAAAGTTTCTTTAGATTATTAAAATAATAAAAAAATATAATATAATATAATATGTTGCTTGGAAAAAATATGTAGTCACAATACATTGCTGTTTTTAATGGAAGGAAATAGAGAAAGAAAGGCTAACATGCCAAACATTGACCCCTTAGAAAAATAACCGGATTTACCCTTGTGTTCTACAGCCATTTCTATAGTTCTGTTTTATGCATTGCAAAAAAAGGATTCAAGAAGGGCCATGGGTTTTCATAGTAACCGAGCTGAATATTAAGTTGGCTTGAATGGATACAAGTCACCAGACATGAGTCAAAAAAGCTACTGAGCCAACTTGATTAAAACTTGCACTGTCTTTGTGTCACCAATTTTAATTACCTCAGACAATAAAGTTGGCATAATTTCTAATTAACCTCTCCATCGTAAAAATGCACTCGGTGCTTTCTTCTTGTAAGCCAGGGCCTTTGTTGGAGAAACATCTTCAATGGCATATTTCAGACTCGCTTGGGGAGCACGACTTTCAGATAAAGACTGTCCCCATCTCTGGATTTTAACAGCCTATGTCTTTTCCTCATAGAGGCAGAGATGTAACAGCATTGAAAAATCCTCTCATCAGCTGTATTTATCCTCCACTCACATTAAACTTTAACTGTGAAGATGTGTAGAACTGTGTTTTCCAACCACAGCCTGATCCGTAAGGCTCAAAAAGCCCTTCATCAACACCAGACCAGAAATGTGGTCCTTTTTACCTCATATAACACTGGATATCAGTTAGCGTTACCATTGATATTATAAAAATGGACATTATTATCATGGAAACGATTTGTTTACTTCTAAATCTTTTATAGGAAAATTGTAATATATTTTATTTATTTGGTTTAATTGATTTGATTAAATTGATTACATTTGATTCATTCAAATTAAATATTCTTTTTAAATGTATGAATTTTTAAAATTGATTTCAAATGAATTCATGAGAGAAAGGGAAAAATAATTAAATAGATATATTTCCCTCAATAGTGTTCAGATGGAATAAATCTCACAAATATTGATGTACAGATAAAGTCAAAATCAATAGGAGCATAACCATTCGAGATGACATTTATGGTCAAGTGGTGCCATATTTTTATTCTGGAACATTTAGTGCGTCAGTTCTTATACCAACTCATCTGTCTAATAAGAGCACTGGTCTCGAGTAAACTGCAGTTCGTGATGTACTTACTTTCAAAATATACATTTGTGATGCTGTAACTTATTATAAGCAACACAATTCCATTATACTCCCTTATGGCATTTAAAAAAAAAAAAAAAAAAAAATGTAACTGTCGTTATGAAAATGTTTCCCTGCTATGATTTTTTGAAAAAGAATCCATTAGTCAGATCCATTATTGAGAAGCACCAGGACCTGATTGAATAAAACATTTTGAGCTTTTAAAACCTTGCAATGAATAATTACTGCTTACTGCGATTAGATTTTATGCAAAAAAAGACAAAGTTACATTTAGGCTGACTTGTACTTATAGACTGAAACAAGCTAACCAGCTTGTTACATTCTCAGGTGGGTGTATTCAGTGAGAGGAGGGTGTCTGTCACAAACAGAAAGAGGGGTCTCTCTGGTGTTGAGTGTAAGTGTTTGTGCTTATATGAGCCTGATCTATTATTATCACTATCAGAACTGGTTCAGTCTAGCTGAGCATGGCTCTGTCACTGCATTTCTTTTCTCTTGCCACCCCCAGATATGAACCAAACCAGTCAGCAGTAATCAGAACAACAACAACGCTGTACAAAACGGGGGCTTTAGGGGATGCTTTGGAAATTGCTTTCTTCTTTTAAAATCAATTATACCACATAAATTCCTTGCTTGAACAAATAAAGGACAACTTGCAATGCTGAAGTGAACTCATTTGTATTCATGCGTAAAGTGTACACATACATTTTAGTATGTTTGGAAAACTGAAACATACAATATCAACATCTTGACCGCATCTATACTTGCAATTTTAGAGATGCACAACTCTTTACTAGACTTCTGAAGGCTGATTGGGACTGAAGAACTTTTGTGAGTTTAACACTCAGACACAATCTCATAGCAAGACTCTCGTTTATCAGCAAATGCGGGGAAAACTTTATCGAAGGAGGACCATTTTAATGACAATTTTATTTAAAAACGAAATCATAAAATATGTCACCCTTTTTATGGCTGAATTTAATTAGGTCTATGATTTTTGCTTTAGGGTGCGAGAGGTCCCGGGTTCAAGTCCCGGACGAGCCCCCAATTTACTACGTTCTTGTCATTTGGTCAACAATGTTTCATTATTATTCTTTCTACTATGTCTTATGGTTTTATAAAGTATTGAGGGTCACAACAGTTGACCTAAATGGCATCTAAAGTTATTTAATTTTGCACATTTAATTTTGCTGTGTGGGTGAATAATTGAATATTCAAGGCAAAATAAGATGCTCAAGGTTGGCTCGATGAGAAATGGTTTGTTATGGTAAGATTTATTATGAAAATATCTGAGTCTGGAGACAGTTATTCTCCAGACTCAGATATTTATCTTATTTTCATGAGGAGGTAGGGCTTATGTTTCCCCCATGTTGTGCCTGGTGGGAATCAAAGGATGCAATTAGCAAACAAAGAACAATTGCCTGATACATTGCCTCTATGGAACAAAGTAAATCTGTTGTGGAGTCTAAGCAGATTCATTAATCCACAAATACCAAATGACTTGGCAACAGAGGGCCAAGTTTTGCCTCACAATTTGTCAGGTGCACAATAGCTAATGAATTCTGCCCTTTTCCCATCCTCATATCAACATGCTTGTTTAATTAAAGCTTTGAGAGAGGGTGGACTACACTGATATTTGATTAAGCATGCTGTTTAAAACCTGCACCTCCATTGCAATGAAATCCTGGACTATCTGGCATACTTTGCTAATTATCTTCAATCAATTTAGCTCCTAAAACGTTGCTTGGTTAATACTAATCTTCTGATAAGCTGAGGGAATGTAATTAGTACAGAATCAGCATAAGTAAAGCTGGAAAATTCATAATGATGGTCTATTTTTCTATATAAATATTTATTTGTTGACTGCTGAGATGGGGTGAATTCACAGTGAATGTTGCAAAAATTAGTGCTTTACTGGGACATTATGACAAAATGTCAATATTTTGATTACCAATGTAATTATGAGCTGAAGTACTTATGAATGCAGACACTCTAATGGAACGCATGTGGAACTGCAAATTTAGTTAACAGGAACCCATTTACTTAAGTAATCTGACAGGATTTTTAATGAGGAAAAAATGTAGGATGGGACTTGATTATATCAATCGGCATTTGATTGGATTATGAATGCTGGGTGTTACATACTGTTGGATAGAACAGTATTATTTTTCTCTGTGCAGTGATAACAGGTAATGTTTTAGCACATTTACTGCTGTATTTCTGAGTTGAAAAGGTGATAACAGTGTAAAACGTGTCATTGTACCACATTCAAAGGCACAAATGTAAAAAGAACAGCTGTTCACTTCCTCACTATTCTGAAAATAGATAAATAACTATAAAATATTTGATTTAAATAGTAGTCTTTCATACCTCTTCCATAATAATCTATTTATACAATAAAAGATTGTTATTTGATTGAGTTTTTGGTAAGACTTTACAGTAAGATCTCATTTGTTAACATTAGTTAATGTATTAACCCCCATGAACTAACAATGAACAATACATTTGTTACATTAAACTTTGTTAATGTTAGTTAATAAAAAAATACAGTCATTCATTGTTTGTTCATGTTAGTTCACAGTGCATGAACTAATGTTAACAAATACAACATTTGATTTTAAATATGTATTAGTAAATGTTGAAATTAACATTAACTAAGATTATTAAATGCTGTTGAAGTATTGTTCATTGTTAGTTCATGTTAACTAAAGTAGTTAACTAATGAAACCTTACTGTAAAGTGTTACCGAGTTTTCTTCCTAAATATTTCTAAATACTTCCTTAATAGAATTTATACTGTACATTGTAACCACAACAATCTGCTAATGTGCTTGTATTGGCTTGTATTAAGTATAATTTTAAGTCTTGATTTACAGACGTACTTAGAGGCTTATATATGCCAGGGGACATTCTGAGTTGTTTTATTTAAAGTCTAATTAACATGGACAGCTATAATAAAATTTTGCATAAGCTCAGGCTGAGGTCATAGGCCACAGATTTGACTGTAATTACATAATTGCCCCCCAGTGTTCAATGACAGAGATACAGGAAAACTACATGCAAGCAAAAATTTGCTTTTAAAATTGTCAAAAAAGCAAGCAAGATGGAGGAAATCACTAGGTTTGGAGTAGATTACATTCTGTATTGTTCTTATGGAACCTATTTTTTACGACAAACTACGATGTTCCATTAGTGCAACTAATGTTTGGTGCAGATCTGTAAGAAGTTGCTTATCCTCACCAATGCTACATTTATTTGATCAGAAATAAGTAACAGTAATATTTTGAAATAGTGATATTTTGAAATACTATTACAATTTAAAATAAGTTTTCTGTATTTTAATATGCAATTTATTCCGATATGTAATTTTATTCCTTGCATAATTGAATTTACTCCAGTTCTCAGTGTCACATGATCCTTCAGAAATCATTCTAATATGGTGATTTAATGATAAAGAAACATTCCTTATTAATATCAAAGTTGAAAATAGTTGTGTTGCTTAATATTCTGTGGAAATTTAAGGATTCTTTGATGAATAGAAAGTTTATTTATTTGAAATAGATTTTTTGTTATATAATGGAAAAGTGTTTACTGTCACTTTTTATCAATTAAATGCATCCTTTCTGAATAAAAGTATTAATTTCTTTTTTTTAAATCTCACTAACCCCAAAAACAAATACAGATATGTATATTTACTGTTCTAACAGTTTTATTATTATTATTATTATTTAAAAAGTAATGTTTTTTATTAAACAGAAACAACTGCACATTGTATGTTCTTTCTCCAGCTTATATTAAAAAGTGCAGTACCGAAAATGCAGTGTTTTCCCATAAAAAAGAACAAATATGCTTAATTATGAAATAATTTAGAATAATTATAACAGCCATTATCTTTCCATTAGCACAAAGCATTCATTACGCTTTGAAATAATCACCTAAATGTTTCTTATTAATGTATTCATTAGTGTTCCTCCAGCTAAAATGTATTTCAACAAATACCAAATATTTAGTTTGTTATCTGGAATAACAAATAAAAAGTATTATTTTAGGTTCACCATGACACCATAGCTTAGAAATACAATGTTTTCAGCTACACTAGTATCCATGCTTAAGGGCTCTGCTCTCTCCACCTGATGTTCGGCCTCACAAATCCTGTAGGTTTCCTAAATCCCAGTCAACATGAGATTTTAGTGCAGATGGAGAGCTTCATGTGAATTGCAAAACACAACCAGTCCTGTGTTTCTAAATCTGGAGCAGACATCCCAGGCATCCTAGTTGGCAGTGTCTGTTGGTGATTTTGTGAATGCCACAACATGCCTGTCTGTGTTATGGATCAGACTTAATATTGCCCACGCTGCGAGGGCTTTGACTCGGCAAGAGGGAGCGATAGAGGTGAAGGGGTTATGCTCCAACAGAGCGCTGAGTCGTTTTAGAACTGTGATGAGGGAGAACGCCAGCAACACTTTTGGAACCTTTATTTTTAAGAGTGAACACTACTGGGCAAAATTTTCAAATAATTAAGATTTTTAAATGGTTTTGAAAGTCTGTTATGCTCACCAAGACTGAATTTATTTGATCATGTAAAACAGTAATATTTATATTACTATTTTAAAATGTAATTTATTCCTGTGATGTCAAAAAGCACCCATCATTACTCTAGTCTTCAGTGTCACATGATCCTTGATAATAGTAAGAAATGTTTCTTTAGCATCTTTAGATCATGTGACTCTGAAGGATCATGTGACACTGAAGACTGGAGTAATGGCTGCTGAATATTCAGCTCTGCTATCACAGAAATACATTTTATAATATATTAAAATACAGTTATTATTTTAATAATAAATTATCATTTTAATAATATTTCAGAATACTTATTATATTTTACTTTATTTTTGATCAAATAAATGCAGCCTTGGTGAGCAAAAGAGACATAAGAGATTTTCTTTCAAAAATGTATATATATATATATATATATATATATATATATATATATATATATATATATATATATATATATATATATATAAAAATCTTTATTAAATTAAAAATTCTTAAAATCTTAATTATTCCAAACTTTTGACCAGTAGAGTATGTTGTTCCCATGTTTTCTGTTTCTCTTTTCTACACTTTCTTTCTACATCCTAACACAGTGTGACCAAGATTTGACCTGTTTTGTTTTGTTTAATGTTCTTTAGAAACAGAAAATTCATTTCATTCAATTGGGCCAATTGTGTAGCGTCGGTGGATTTGATAGAGCTCTGTCTAGGTGCAATCACTGCCACATGGTCTCTCAGGGTTCAGATTCAGAGCAACCTGTATTTTTCTAAAGCTAAATGGCTGTAGTGGATTGAAGAGCAAAGTCACAAGAAAAAGAAAAAAAAAAAACATCATAATGAGGACTGGTGCTGTCCAAAGTAGGACACAAAACTGGGTCCAACCATTTTCAAGTGCTGGTGCGTCATCAATAGAGAAATGCTCAAAGAACAAATTGTTTGTTGGGGAACTGAGGACATAAAATTTATATAAGTATGACTTGTGTATAAACTTCTGAAACATCCAAAGAAGGTTTTGCTAATTGTTAATATCTTGTATGAACACTTTTATCTATGCTAACATGTCTGTTGCATCACTTATTATTCTCCGTTTGCTCTAATGTGATGGTTGGAATGTGCCACATTTGCATGGCATTAACTTTCTGC
Source organism: Hypophthalmichthys nobilis (assembly GCA_037950665.1). NCBI lineage: Eukaryota > Metazoa > Chordata > Actinopteri > Cypriniformes > Xenocyprididae > Hypophthalmichthys > Hypophthalmichthys nobilis. The sequence goes on along the minus strand of CM075476.1, from coordinate 17,810,231 downwards.
AGTACCTAATCTGTTTGTACACAGCTTCTGATGAAAGGAAGCTGTGTGATTTTTATTTTTTCCCCTTACCTCAGCAGGCAGTAAGCAGGCCCAGCAGTCCACAATGCCTCATTGAAATGCCAGACTTGAGAGGGGCAGTTGCTTTAAAAGGCTCTCTGATTACTCGCATCAATAGGACCCTATTTGTTGTGGCTCCCGCAGCAACTGCCAAAGCAGATGGGTTATAATTCAGGCCGATTTGCACTGCTTAAATCCTATAATGATTCCCCAACACTCCCAAAGGCAAACGCTAACTGCCATCTCAGAAGTCTGAACGCTTCCGTGATGGACTGACTGTAAAGAGAGCAGGTACGCATTGACTTTCTGTGCAATCTGGCTAATTGTCAGATCCGCACATCGCCGCCGCCCTATATCTACTCCACAGTTCTCCCTTGCCAAATAAAAAACAAATCACCTAATGCAGCACTTGCAAGAGCAGCTCACAGTCATTTGTTTACAGGGTTCTACCATGACCAGTTTGATGCACAATATTTCAGACATCAAATGTCACTTAAAGATACAGTTCACCCAAAATGAAAATTTGGTCATTATTTATTCATTCTCATGGCGTTCCAAACCTGTATGATTTACTTTCTTCTGCTGAACACAAGAGAAGATGTTTTGAAAAATGTCCATACTGTGAAGTCAGTAAGATCCAACTTTTCTTCTGGACCCCATTAACTTTCATTGTATGGACAAAAATATTCTTCAAAATACCATCATTTGAATTTCACAGCAATATCATATTAGTATTGTTTATATATGTTTATAGATTTTATTCATATTTTAAATTAGTGTTATTTTTTTGTTTTAATTTTAGTTTAATTTTTAGTAATTTTGTTGCGTGTTTTGACATTTTTTATTAGTCTTTGTTCACTTTTAAAATATTACTATTTATTTTATTTTATTTCAGTTTTCCTTTTTAGTTGAGTTTTAGTTTTTATTTCCAGTTAGTAACTTTAGTGCTTCAACTTAAACTTCATGTCATATGTGCTCTATCTGTCCTTGGATTTTATGTTGAAGTGTTTCCTGTGCTTTATTTGTAGTCAGTTTGTAGTCTTTCTTGTTGATTAGTTCTCCCCAGGAGATTCCTATTAGCCACTCCCCCTTGTTATCTTGTTTAGCTTGTTTCCCTGCTGTGTATACAAGCCCTAGTGTCTTCCTTTTTACTTTGTCAGTCATTGTTTGATGTAATGTTCCTAGTGCTCTCTGTGTTTTTGTTTGCTGTTTACTTTATTTATTAAACTATTCTGCACCCAGATCTGCATCTCTGTCTGCTTTCACTGCCTGTTCATTACAGAACGACTGACCATTAACAATGGATCTAGCAGGAATGAATTGGGATCCCTGTTCCATCTTTCAAGACGGCCAGCCCATAGAAGAATATGTGGGGGTGTTTTTGGCTTTCAGCCATCTCGCTCCTTTAGATGACACCACACTGATGGACTGTTATTTTGGAGCAGGCTGGATAACAACAATGGCCAACTGATGCCAGGGGGAGATACCAGCTGGACCTTGGCACAGTATATAGACCTTGCCCTGCGGCTGTGTGGATCTCCCTTCACTTTGGGGGAAGTGGAGAAGGATCCGCCCCTTAAACATTTTTTTAATTGAGGGGTGGGGGTAGTCAATCCAGGCTCCAACGGCTGTGGAGCTTGACCCATCGCAGACCTCACCATTAGCCAGTACCATCCCAGCAACTGGACCCATCTCATGGCAGAGAGGACTGGCATCCAGTGTGGTGAATCCACCATGAGCAGCCGGCATCCCTGGGACTTTGCCGGCCGCTACTCAGTCAAGCTCGCCGGCCTCTATGCAGTCTGGCTGCAGTGCCACCCTTGGAGGCAGATCTTTTGTCTACCATTCTCCCTGTAATGGCTACCGCCATTTTGTGTGTTTGGGTTGCACACACCTGTTTCTCCCGAGGCGGCAGCAGCATTCACTTCTGAACTCTTTGTGTCCTCAGAAGTCTCTGTTACGTCCGTGGGTGCAATTTCTGAACTCTCTGTATCCCCAGATGCCTCTGTTATGGCCATGAGTGCCATTTCTGAACTCTCTGTGTCCCCTGAAGCCCCTGATATGGCTGCAGGTGCCGTTCCTGAACTTTCTGTGCCCTCTAATGCTGTCACGGAGGCTGTTTCTGAACACTCTTTGTTCCTTGTTGGTGCCGTTACAGCCCTAGAGGCCAACTTTGAGTTCCCTGTGCTCACTACCAGCTCTGTTATGGCCACAGAGACTGATTTTGAACTTCTTGTCCCATCACGGAGGTCATCCCTGAGCTTCCTGTCTGCCTGGACATGACCATGGATGTCACCCTTGAACTTCCTGCCAGCCCTGTTATGACCTCAAGGGCCATCATTAACCTGTCCATGCTCTCTGTTTTAGTTACACCTGCTCCACCGTGGTGGTCTTCAGCTCCGCCATGGTGGTCAACAGCTCCACCTGCTTTGCCATGGTGGTCCTCTACTCTGCAGTGGGGTTCTGTAGGCTCATCTGCTCTGCTGTGGTGCTCAATTGCTACGCCGTGGGAATCTTCAGACCTCTCCACTCAGCTGTGGTGGTCTTCTGCTCCGCGGTGGAGATCTACAGGCCCATCTACTCTGCTGAGGAGGTTTTCTGCTCCGCCACGGGGGTCTGCTCTCCCGTCAGCTCTCCAGCAACATCGCCCTGGCCTCCCATGCTGCAAGCCCTGCTTGGGCCACCCAGTCTGCCTGCTCCACAATGGCTGCCTGCTCTGCCTGCTCCACCTTGGTCATTTGCTCGGCTTGCTCCTCCCTGGTTGCCTGCTTTGCCACAGTCTTCAGGCCCTCTTCCACTCCGCGGGTCTGGCCCGCATTCCCTCCCCTTGTTCTGCCTCCTCTCCACCACCCATTTGGACTTTTGATTTTGATTGTGGAACATCTGGAATCTGCTTCTTAAAGTGCTCTGTATCTGTCCTTGGACTTTTATGTTGAAGTGTTTCCTGTGCTTTATTTGTAGTCAGTTTGTAGTCTTTCTTGTTGATTAGCTCTCCCCAGGTGTTTCCTATTAGCCACTCCCCCTTGTTATCTTGTTTAGCTTTTTTCCCTGCTAGCCCTAGTGTTTTCCTTGTTACTTTTTCAGTCATTGTTTTATGTAATGTTCCTGTTCCTAGTGCTCTCTGTTTTTGTTGCTGTTTGCTTTATTTATTAAACTATCCCATATCTAGATCCACATCTCTGCCTGCTTTCACTGCCTGCTCATTACACTTTACCTTTTTTACAACTTAAATATTTATATTTTATTTCAACTTTGTTTCAATTAATAAAAATGTTTTTAATAGTTGCAGTTTTAGTTTTAGACAATAACCCTGTTTGGAACAACATGAGGGTGAGTAAATGATGACCAAATGTTCACTTTTGGGTGAGCTGTCCCTTTAAAGGTGAAGTGTGTCACCAAATGGATAGTCCTGTCCCAAATTCACCCCATTGGTTGAGCCATTGTTTGGGGCTGATGCTTAAACAAACAGCGCCACAGTTTTTACAATTTTCACAGAAATCAACCTATGAAAATGGCTTATGTATTGTCAATACATCTCTATATGGGATGGAATAGAAAAGTACTTTAGGATCAAAAACTCAGGCTTACCTTCATTGAGACCCATATGAATACTCCAGTAGCTCTGCAGACATTGTAGCTCCCTCTTCATGCCCCTCTTGCAGCGGCAGTCATACAGGGGGCTGTCCTGCAGCACCTCAAGGGCAGCCTGACACTCCCTGTTGGCCAGCATGGTAGTCCTGTCACGACCTACCAGGCACTGGCGCATGATGCGAAAGCGTGAGCTGCACTGTGAGTTTTGGTTGCACACCTCACTGGCCCTCAGGCAGTCCATGGGGGCTCTCCAGCCATGAGTTCCCAGCCCTGACAAGGCAGAATGGCTGGCCATGGAAAGTGCCACCTCATCTGTGGGAAGGGCATGGGCGTTATTAGATTGGGTAAGTTTTTTATTTATTTGTTTGTTTTTTAATATGACTTCATTTGAAAAAGAACAAAGCCAGTAATATTTATTTAGTTGTTGTATTTATTCAGTCCCAATAGAGTCCCAAGCCTCCATTCACCATTTTTCCCCACAGTGACTTTGTCCCTGCTAGTGGAAAGCATTAAAACAAAGCAACTCCTGTCGGTGAGCTAAGGAACTGCTCCAGTTGGCACTAAATTTAATTGCTCGGCATTATATGATAGCTTTAAGTTACATTGAAGGCATGTCAAACACAATCCATCTTACTTTCAAAGAAAAGAAAAAAAAACATAACTCTATCGCTCTTTCACCATGTGCTGTTGTGAAGTCATGTGATGTGGGTGTGTCTGTTGAAGAAAATCAGTTTGATGGGTCCTATAGACCTTATAGCCCCCGCCCCTCTGCTCGTTCCGGTTTGTAGTTCCACAGCATGAAGGTTAGATCTTACGGAGTTATGAATAAAATTTTCATTTTAAAATATTCCCGGTCTACTGTCATTTGTTATGACATCCGCTTCAAACATTAAAATGCTCATGATAACTTTTGTTAACTCTACAGTAATTAAATCCACTTCACCAGCTAATTACTCTTCGACAGCAATGCCTTAGAAACAGAGCTACCGCAATAACAGAAGTTCGACCACAAAGATGGCTGCAAGCTTTTTTATGGCACATAAGGTCTATAGGCTATAAGAAGAAAACATTTAAAACAAATATGACTGTATACAATATATGACAATACAACCTGAAAATGTAGATGTAAAAAAAAAAAAAAAAGCATAGGTGTATAAATATTATTTTATTAAGTGGTTTTCTCCGTGCCTCCCCCTCCCGTGTTTTCAGCACCATGGACAGTTCCTCTTTAGCATGCACGTAGTACTCTACAACTGCTAGGCCTAAATTTAGCTGTATGACGGACAACAAAGGCATGATTTCATGTAGACTTACTTTAAGCATAAGTAACTAATGATAATAAATGGGGCACATAATAAATCAGCTGAGGTTCGCCTTGCGCAAGTGTCAAATCTTCAACGCGACTTTTTTTTAATTGCTTTTGGTTTTGGTTATAGATAGCTTAGATGAATGTTAGCGATTTCGCCAGTGCACCGTTTGATAGAACTCCAAAATGAAAGTGCTGGAACAGCGTACTGTTGCTATGGTTACCTCAAGCGAACGCGATTTATGTCTTCAAATATTTATTTGGGAGGTGTATTTTTTTTTTTTTTTTTTTTTTTCCCCAAAGTATTTAGACTATGTACTTTTTATTTAGGCTATGTATCCCGACCCCACTCCCTGATCCACACATGAACCCTGGACCAAACATATATTTTTAAAAATGATTTAATGAATAAACGAACAAATAAATGAATAAATAAACAAGCAATTATTTATTTTGTACAGCTTTTGATAATGTCTGTAAAGTTCACAGGAATATAGTCGAAACACGTATTACCGAAGCAACAGTCGTGTTTCTAATTAAATTCAGAACTTTTTATGTTTTAGCATCTCGAAAAATATAGTGTTTTTTTTTTTTTTTTTTTTTTTTTTTGGCAGCATTTCCACTCTATTTTCGTGATGAGGAGACTAAGTTTTGACATTGGTCTTAGTTCAGCACCTTTGGACCTGACAGCTCACGTAACAATGCCCGAAAGTTCTAATATAACGAGCAATCTACTGCTAGTTGGCAAACACGCGTTTCTGCATGGTAAAATAACAGATTATCGGGAACGGAAACCCAGCCTCTCCAATATTACTGTTCGTTTAATCTTGATCTTTCCTCTGATTGAGTTATGTTGTAGCCTATATGAGACTATCAACGTATAGAAGACTGCCCGTATGAAAGAAGAGTGAGTTCTGTAAACTGTCTCTTTGACCGTCAAATGCCTATTTTACTCAGGCAGTTAAACCATATTACACTCTGTGGTGTATTACACTATGATAAATGGTTGTCTGCGTGGGTTTTCATCAATCGTTCATTCTCTCGGGTTATTACTTTTTGTCTATTGTGTCATTTATGAAAGATAAGATGTATTACTTACCCAATAGAAACAGGATGCTCAGAATATTCAGTAAAATCATGATAGATCCCATTCGAACTACCAGTGAGGTATTACGATCCCAGATTCCGTTAATGTTTGCTGACAAATCCAACGGTTATTTAACGGACGTCTTTTCAAACCTCAGGTTCATTTCCAACAGTCAGTCGCTGGTTAAAATAGCGTCAGAATTAGTTTAAACCTTACAATTCCAGTACTTGGATATTTCCTTTTGGGACTTTTGAGAAGTAAGTGAGTAAAAAAATACTAATTGACGTTTATTTGATGAAACTGTCCAACATATCCTTTCCACGAGAGCGTCGAAGCATTCCTCTAATTTGGGACGAAAAGGTAGCACGAGCCAGCGTTTTAGTCCGCGTTTCCAAATGTGAATGACACTTGAATATACGAACGTTAGATAATCTTTAAAAACTTTTATTTCAGAGATGTTATGTTACAAACGGCAAAACTTCTAACAACAAATAAGTCGATTTTGTCTTTCATATCAGCGGTTATTCCTGTATCGTACAGACGCATATTTTAAGATCGTTCAAACTGAAGTTGGTTGTTAGCGTGAACTAAAAATCTCTCCGGATTCCTGTGAGGAGCAATAAATCTTCCTCGCTGGATAACCTCGACTAAGCTGGACAACCTTGACTTTCATCAGAAAATCCTTATGTGTCCACCAGCGTGCCTGTGGCTTCAGAACTGTCTTAGTTTTTCCGAGTCGCTGATAGTGAAGAAAACAAATAGGAAAGGGGCACTTCCAGTTCCACTTATCGTCTGTTTTCTGTGGCGCATGGAAACGCTTTCTCCCACGGAACTGAAGTTACATGTCCGACCCTCGGGGCTCTGTCGCTCTTCACGTCAGAGCGGACGCAATGAAAACATATCACCGCATGAATCTGACCGCTGCGCACTGGCTGAGTGCACAAGGGCATCGACGTACCATAGCAGTCATGTCTGAGACGACCTTGTACTATACAAATATGACTTGTTGGCACTCTTTTTGGGATTTTTTTTTTCTCCTCCTCCAGCGTTAGAGCAGCTTACTTCCCTCATATTTACAATTGTCTTTTAATATAAGTATATATATATATATATATATATATATATATATATATATATATATATATACTGTAATGGAGACGGGGGCTAGTTGTCACATGGGCAAATTGTCGAATAACGTGTTTTCTCCAGCAGTGGTTTTATATGATGGGTTTAAAAATTAAAATAACAATATCACCATATTTAATTATTAAATCGTAATTATAAAACAGTTGTTCACCAAAACCATTATATATATATATATATATATATATATATCTTACACTAATTAATGGCAGGTCTCTTATGCTCACCAAGGCTGAATTTATTTAATCAAAAATACAGTAAAAACAGTAATATTGTGAGATATTATTACAAATTAAAATAACTGTTTTCTATTTGAATATAACTTAAAATGTATTTTATTCCTGTGACTGTAAAGCTGAATTTTCAGAATTACTCCAGTCTTCAGTGTCACATGCCTTCAGAAATCAATATGCTGATTTCATGGTCAGGTAACATTTCTTATCATTGTTATCAATGTTGAAAACAGTTGTGCTGCTGTAGTCAGTATGGTTGCAAACAAGATGAGGAGACGGTCTATGCACAGCAGCCAGATTTTATTAACAACGACTAAAACAAAAACACTCTATAGCAACCATGAGAGCAACCATGTTAACCTGATGAGAACAGACAATCAACTGAAAGAAACACTGAGCTTAAATGCAAACAAACCAATTAACAAAATGAACAACAGGTGTGCATGATAATGAAATGAACGAGAAACCATAGAAACCATAATATATATATATATATATATATATATATATAAAACCATCGAAATATATATATTTGTTTGTTTTTGTTTTGAGTCAATGTTAATAAAATCTAGCTGCTGCGAATAGATCCTGCTCATCTCCTCATCTTGTTTGCAACCATGCTGACTATACATATATATATATATATATATATATATATATACACCGATCAGGCATAACATTATGACCACTGACAGGTGAAGTGAATAACACCGATTATCTCTTCATCACGGCAGCTGTTAGCAAGTGAACATTTTGTTCTCAAAGTTGAAGTGTTAGAAGCTGGAAAAAGTGTTCCCGGTCTGCAGTAGTCAGTATCTATCAAAAGTGGTCCAAAGAAGGAACAATGGTGAACCAGCGACAGGGTCATGGGCAGCCAAGGCTCATTGATGCACGTAGGGAGCGAAGGCTGGCCCGTGTGTTCCAATCCAACAGACGAGCTACTGTAGCTCAAATTGCTCAAGAAGTTAATGCTGGTTCTGATAGAAAGGTGTCAGGATACACAGTGCATCTCAGTTTGTTGTGTATGGGGCTGCATAGCTGCAGACCAGTCAGAGTGCCCATGCTGACCCATTTCCACCGCCAAAAGCGCCAGCAGTGGGCATGTGAGCATCATAACTGGACCACGGACCAATGGAAGAAGGTGGCCTGGTCTGATGAATCACGTTTTCTTTTACATCATGTGGATGGTCGGGTACATCGCTTACCTGGGGAACGCATGGCACCAGGATGCACTATGGGAAGAAGGCAAGCTGGCGGAGGCAGTGTGATGCATTGGGCAATGTTCTGCTGGGAAACCTTGAATCCTGCCATCTATGTGAATGTTACTTTGACACATACCACCTACCTAAGTGTTGTTGCAGACCATGTACCCCCTTTCATGGAAACAATATTCCCTGGTGGCTGTGGCCTCTTTCAGCAGGATAATGCACCCTGCCACAAAGTAAAAATAGTTCCGGAATGGTTCCGGTTTGAGGAGCACAATAACGAGTTTGAGGTGCTGACTTGGCCTCCAAATTCCCCAGATCTCAATCCAATCGAGCATCTGTGGGATGTACTGAACAAACAAGTCCGATCCATGGAGGCCCTACCTTGCAATTTACAGGACTTAAAGGATCTGCTGCAAACATCTTGGTGCCAGATACCACAGCACACCTTCAGGGGTCTAGTGGAGTCCATGCCTCGACGGGTCAGGGCTGTTTTGGCAGCAAAAGGGGGACCAAAACAATATTAGGAAGGTAGTCATAATGTTATGCTAATAGGTCCAACTAGTCCCTAATAGATTGTGATAGTCAAGCAATTATGTATGCAAAACATTTGAAATAATAAATAAATTCTTCAGAAATGTCATTCAAGTAGACAAGCTTTAGTGTGACCCTTTCAATTTATTTATTCATGACTGATCTTTTTTTTTTCTTTTTTTTTCTTATGATATAAAAAAAACTCTATAGATTTGTTTGAACAAATCTATATGTATGTCTAAATGAAAACATGTGGAAAATGTCATTTATATAATGGTGTGTCTAAATGAGTTGAGCTAATTAACCATATAAACAGAGATAAATTTGTAATCTGTAAATCTGTAAATGCACATTGCCTGTCATAAACAAACTGTTTAGGATGAAGCATAGAGGCATTAAATTCAAAAGCTTAATGAAATATAATCACTCCAAGCAAGTACATGCTAATTCTTCTCCAATTTCCTCTGGAGAAAATGCTTTTTGCAATTATAGTCTCTATTACATAAATGACTTGAAAATCTAGTTTGTAACTTGTATAAACTGATATTAAATTCCATTACATCATCAAATATAGCTCTGAGTAATATAAATCATAAAAATAAGTACTAACATGTGCACATGGCCTGTTTCAGAAGAGAAAATGGGTTTAACAGCAGTTATTTTTCTGTCTGGTAATAGCATATTCATGCACTTCAAGTAGTTTGATATTTGCACCGTCATCGGTTGCATGGCTCTGCAATTCGGAATGATATAGTTAGCTTTTTAGAAATCAACAGTCAGGGAAGAGAAACATGGCTACTTTGTCAACATGTCATCGTGCAGATTCTCCCCCCTAAGCCTTTTTAAAGCAGAGAGAGGAAACAGGCAGCAGACATAAAAGACGACATCCTGGGCCTCTCTTAGTGAGCAGAAAGCAGCCTTTGACAAGCCCATTATGAGAAAGAAAATAATTGTCTCGCTTCTCATTGTGCAGAACCCTTCAAGGTCCTTCAGAATCTTGCACAAAGCTGAGACGTTTTGATGTAGTTATCTAATGCAGTCATCAGTAATGTACATTTCATCTTGTCTGCTCTGTTTGCTCCAGCAGTGCTTAACAGGGCCTCTGCATACCGATGTATTCCTTTCACCTGGGTGCAACCGTCTGTGAAACTCTTCGAATGATTTTACTCTAATGGGAAATGACTGTTTTGTGCTATAAGCGATAGTGTAGGATTTCCTGCTTTCTAACGGCTAAATGCTGATTGCAGGTTTGTTGTCTCACACACTAGATGTTCCCAGTCCTATCAATATTTATTATATACAGTAGCTCAATGTTCTATGTAAAACTGATGGAGGTATTCAAATAAGCCTGAACGGAGCATGCTTTTACTGCAGAGGAGGATAGAATATCATTATCTCGGCAGGCTGTTGTGCTGTTGTCGTTTATGTGCATGTGATATTTTTTGGCTTGTCTCTCAATCTCCCCATCAGCATTCGCTCTACAGGATCAAACTGGCATGCACAGTGGTCTCATCATTCCGCTATTCTGAAAAAGAGTGACTGGCTGTGTTTTGGTCACTATTATCTGATGCAATAATCATGTCTTGTTTTCATATTTCACACACAATGGCATGAGCCACCATCTTTGCTATCGTACATTATGCGTACTGAGTCAGTCTATGACTCAGCATAGACTCTCAGTGAGTTGGGTCATTTGAATCCATGTAGTGTATTTTAACAATGTCTTCACAGTGTTTTGCTAAAACCTTATCTGAGTTCTGGCTGAAATGGAGAGCGTCATTAAATCTACACGCTGTAGGCGACTTGCTTTTGTTGGTGTGTACGTCATAGAATACATAAATACAGAAGCCGCATTAGCAGCTCTTCCTAATTACCACACATCTGTGCGTCGGCCATATTGGAAAGGTCAAGTGCCGCCTGTGAACACATGAAAGTGAATTGACAGATGCCGTCTGCAAAAGGAAGTTGTTCTGCACATGCGAGGGTCAATGACAAATGATTAACAACAAAGATGATAAAGAAAAAATTAGTTTAAAACACAAGCCAGGTTCATAGGAATTTTCTTTTTGTATTTATGTTGGTTTCCTTTGTTTTTGAAAAACTTTTAAACCATTTTTACAAATGTTTAAATGTAGTAATTCGAACTGTTTAATGCAGCATTCTATATGTATATAGGTGTGTTTGGGTTGTTTTAGATATTTAAAAAAATTAAAAAATAATATATCATAGAGTTGTTTGTGGTGGGGTAAATTAAACTCAATATGCAGTGATGTCACAATCATGTTGCATTGTGGTATATGGAGCTGCCTGAAGTGTACATATGAAGTAGACACTCCCTCGATTTTGACAGAGGGAGCGAGTCTACTCCATATGTGCACTTCATATGTCTGTCGATATCAACTTCCCTCGTCCACTTCACGAAGTGGAATGCACTTCAAAATGGCGGCAGGGATTCCCCCAAGGGGAAGTGCTTAGGGAAGTTTGCGAGTGCGTGTCTAAAAGTGGAGTGGAACGCAGCCCAAGGCTCTCTGGGGGGTCCTCTCTATGATATAATTTCCTGTTTTTTTTTGTTTTTTTTTCTGCATATTTGTGTGTGTGTGTGTGCGTGTGTCCATGTTTTTGTGACATATCAGGACACAAATTTGTATAATGACATGGGTATAACATAGGTATTACAAGGAGAGGGTGACTTAGGACATTACCCCATGTCCCCATTTTTCAAAAGGCTTATAAATCATACAGAATGAGTTTTTTTGAGAAAGTAAAAATGTGCACAGTTTTCTGTGATGTGTAGGTTTAGGTGTAGGGTTGGTGTGGGGGTGATAGAAAATACAGTTTGTACAGTATAAAAACCATTACGCCTATGGAATGTCCCCACAATTCAGAAAAACAAACCTGTGTATGTGTGTGTGTTGATTTGGATAAAAATCCTTTATTTTTTTACAATATGACGACATTTTTATTGAATTTTTAGTGAATTTTGCCCAAATTATTAACATAAAATGTAACACAAATCACCTTTTACTGCTAACAAAAATAAGAATAAACAAAACTATTGAAATAAAATATGATGTGATGCGTCAATCAGGGACTTTTGGGAATGTCCATTTACTGTTTTCACTGTAAGTTTTATGGTAGTTTATTCATTTTTACTTGCAAAAAAACATACATTTGACAGTATTTTACATTAAAACACTTTCATATTAAACCATTTACAGTTATGGTAAGGTAATTTACTGTCAACCAATAAACATGTTTTTACTATAGTACTTTTACAATATTTTTTCTGTAATAAATTACAAAAAAAAAAAAAATTACAGTGTACATAATTATTTTTATTCATTTTTTTTTTTTTTTTTTACTAGTGGGTGCAGGACACTATAGTTCATTTATGTAAGTGAGGATAGCAAAATAAAGTAAACTGTGACATATTATACCCAAAAATTCTTCATACAGTGGACTACAGGTAAAATTGATAAAAATTTGGGACCAAAAATTATTCAGACACTTTGACCTGACCATGTTTTGCTTAAGTCTTATCTGAATTAAGAAATTTTTTTCTGACTGTTAACTCTAAGATCTTGTCATATTTTATTACCATTTTTTTAAACTATAGTGAATAAACTGTAATAATGAATGAAATGTTCAAGGTGTCTGAATAAATTTTGGTTTGACTGTATATCATAAACACAACTCTTACCCAGCACTCTCTGCTCTTCGACCTGCAGGCTCCCAAGAATCTGCGTGGGCTTGTTCGCTCAAACCACATGCCCATAGACTGTATGACAAGGTTATTCTCTGAGACATACAATAGCAGCAAAAGCAATGGCATATTTAAACAACACATATCACCCTGCAGTCACACAGCAACAGTCCTTGCCTAAGCTTTAAATCTGAAAGCACTGACCTTGTCATCAGCAGAGACAAAGGTGACTTTAAAGTGAAACGAAAAAGCACACTCCACCTCCTAATCTGTCATCAGTGATGCAGTGATGTTTGTGATGATGGGAAAGGAAACGATGTGACAGACTTTCCTAGTGGAAAACTCTCTGTCCACAGAGACTGTCCACATTGTTCACATGTCAGTGGGCGGCACAGGCTGTTTGTACGCTAATGAAACAACTCTATCTTTTTCTTACCTCAATTTGACAGCATTATGAATACTTATGTAATTTCATGGTATATTTTCTACATTTCAAGATTAATTAACGTCTGCAGGCTCTGTCCCAAATGCAGCTGAGACAAGCCTTTAGACAAAATCTTATTAAATCTTATTAAAAAAAAAAAAAGTTTGCATATGTGTTTTTTGAACATCATATTTGATGCATCAGGTTTTTATGTCACATACAGTATTAGAATATGGATAATATGGTTTTATTCAGAGATATTGTTTTTTTTATAGAATTGTTCTATAGTCTATACAGTATTTAATGCAATTATGTCAGAAGTAACTAATTAAATTACAGAAAAATTAAGATTAATCCCTTTACTTTTTCGAGGGAAAAGTAATTAAATTACAGTAATTAATAATATAAATAATGTATTACACCTGTCATGTTATGTTCAGTTAAGTTTTGTTAATGGATATTTAGTTTGTAATTCTTCAGTTCCTGTGTTCCTTTGTTTGATTTTCCCACCACTAATCTGTGACCATGGACGCAAACTACTGTATCTTCACAGCTGTTTGTCATTTAGCTCATCACCATTGTGTATTTAAGTTCACTTAGTCTCTGTCTGGATTACTTTGTTGGATTACTTTGCCTGTTTGGATTAAACTTCGTATTGGCTTTTTATCCATCTGACTCTTCATCTGTTTGTTTGCTACACACACACCTAAAAGTGTGACATCCAGCACTGCTCCTAATAAAATATCTTAGATGATATTTAAATGCATAATTTTAATGATCAAAGTGCTGTAGTTTTTTATTGTGGGAGGCAAAACATATAATGCAATGCAATACAATTATGATTGAGAGATGAACAAATAAATGTTCCTCAGAATCCTGATGTATCATATTTGATAAGTACATTTTATATGATAGGGTCCTTGCAGTCCTTCTCTCACACTTTGTTGACACAAATAGTGTGTAATTACTTTTGTGGTCTTCTTTTCCACTTTTAATTGTAGGAAGTAGAAAAAAATGAGGTAGAAAGAGTGAGAATGTTATCAGGACATATTGCAAATCAGATTTGAACCCACAACTCCCTTCTGAGCACCACAGCTTAGTAGTTAGCTTATGCTCTAACTACTAGGCCAAGCCAGACTGCATCTAAATTTGCGTTAATTTAGTGTTGAGTTCCATCAGTGCAAGTACAAGGTTATTTTCAATTCTGAAGTCACATTTGGTTATCCTACAAGGGCCACAATTATTTGCACTTTTTACTTCTATAGGTTGTCATTGTTGTTTTGTGATTGCTGTAAATGGGAAAACACAATCTTACCTGTCAAATTGTCAGAAAAAAAAAAAAAAACAGGCATCCTCATTTGTGCACTGCAATGAAGGGCATGCCATGCAGAGAGGAACTCCTTAAGTAATTTTCAGCGGTACTGTGCTTCAGGTAAATTGATTGCTGAACAACTGCTGTTTATGTGTGTTATGTGAGTGTGTGTGCGAGAGAGAGATAGAGAAGTCTCTGCGGCTCCGTGGGGAGTTTTGCACTGTAGTGGCTGAGGTTTATAGGTCAAAGATGATTAAAGTTCGGGATGCCCCATACCGTTCTGCAAGTAAGTTCTGATGAAAGATCAGAGCAGCGAGATTGTAAGGAAAAGCATGCCTGGGATTGCAGGGCTGCATTAGTGTAAAAGCCAGAGCAATCTAACCCTCTAAAAGAGTCCTGTGGAAATTGGAATTGGAAACCAATCAGCAACAATTCAGTGTTAGCAACATTAAACTGTATTATATTTATACATCCTCAGATATGTCTTTTCAGATTATTCTTGCCTTATTAAGACATTAACTGTAGTCAATTATAGGAATTATTAAACAATTATTACAACATAACTGCTGTTTCCGCTTGATGTTGCAGCAGTCAGGTGTTACAAGTCAGAGCTCTCAGAAAATTTAGAGTTTGCAAGTTCTACAAAGACGTGAATGTTTTTTACAAGTCGGAATCTCGTAATTTCGACATGCCGTGAACACACCATTAAACCGCTCATCTGAGTAAAACCGGCACTACTTGCTCTCTCTGGTTTTTCTTGATGGATTGTTTTGTAAATTGCTAATGGACTATTTTTATTAGTGTAAGCTTTAAGGTAATTATGGAAGCTTGTTTCTGCCATGGAATAAAAAATAACAAAGGTAATTGCGACTTTTTACCTTACTACATGAATTATCTTACAGATATTTTTTCGCATGATTGTGAGATTTTATCTCACAATGCTGGGAAAAAAGTCAGAATTGTAATAAACAGAATTGTTATAAACTCAAAATTGCTAGATATAAATCACAGTTGTGATTAAAAAGTCTGAATTTTGAGTTGATATCTCACAATACTGACTTTTTTTCAGAATTGTGAGATATACTCAAAATTGCAAGGAAAAAGGTCAGAATTGTGAGAAAAACATGCAATTACCTTTTTTTTTTTTTAATTCAAACTTCAATAGGTAATACAGAGAAGATTATAAAAAACTCAAATCAATATTTAATGTTCATGTATTTATTTATTTACCTAACATTGAATTACGTTGTATAAAGTGCTATCCTGCAATTGTTACATTTAAGAGCTATTGATTCAACCTTTAAAAATTTACTTTGATGGTGTATTCAAGTTGATTTAACAATATTAAATAATATAACCAGTTAATTTAGATGCAGACATTTTTGTCAGTGTATGTAATACATAAAATAAATTAATGGAAATACTGATTTGAGTTAGTTTAAATAATTATTATTAATATTATGTGAAGAGAAAGATAGTGATGCTAGAAACAAGCAAAAACAATCAGTTAGCTTTTTATAAAAATATTTGTCTTTGGAATGTCATTACTAACCAATCAGAATCAAGTATTCCAGTGAGCCGTGTAATAAGTGTTTTGAGCCAGCTTCATATACTCGAATCAATAACATAAAAGACAATTACCATGCAAATAGCAAAAGGCCTTTGAACTTGATACGTTACTTAATTAGAAATGGCCAACGATAGCACTGTTACATGTTTCGCCAAGCATGCCAAGAACTCAAACTCACTGTCTGTGCTGTTTAATTAACGTTAAGCCAATTTAAATAGCCTTTCCCAAAGGAAGACTCCTCTGAAGATTCAGCAGTTAGCACTCATCCTCTCCTCCAATATGTCTCTTGTCATAATGTACTTGATTGAAATAAACAAAAAATTATGATGATATTGTTGATAATATCAGTGATTTCTGGGCAGCATATGGTGGGACACTGCTGATTATCTGCACCTAATGCAAAGCTAGAAAACTTTAACAAAGACTTGAGACACTTTGCTGTCTCATTAGCAGCAATCTCAGAGTCTATATTTTGTTAGTGATGCCGTGAGGGACTTTACACTGAGACTCCATCACATAATGTGTCAATTAATATCCTAAAGGAATAATTCTGGGAGATGTGCTAATTGCTTTACGCACAGGCTTTATTTAGGTAACCTGTATCAAACAAACATGGTTCTTTGGTACAAAAAGTACCAGAATGAAAGAATTTATGAACATAAAATAGTAATCTACCTATAGAGGCAATATTTTAAGACTTCATTGTAAAGTGAAATGGAAACCTGGGACATTTCCTAGTTCAGTGATGAAAACACAACTCAAATTGCATTTATATATTAATTTAAAAACAGGAATAATACAATTTTTAATAATTATTTTTAATTATTATTATTATACTATTGTTATAATTAATAATTATTATAATGCCTTGATTGGTTTTAATACAGTTCACCAAAAATCTGAACTTTCTGGGATGTTTACAATTGTGTGCAAAGCAAGCCTGCACATTGTTCAGGTCCTGTTATTACATACAATAATATTACTTTAATTTAATTTAACATGCATAGTTAGCATTAGATTACCTTGAATGCAATAACGGTGGCTTTTTTGAAAAAAAAAAAAAAAACTCTTTTCTGGGTTAAGTTCTTCATGTAATCAGAGTAGTTGCAGCCCCCCTTTTGGTTGGGCTTATTTGCATGCTGTAAAATGGGAACATTTCTGCGGACATCTCTAGTTGGGGACAAGACACCAAAAACTAGAACTGTCTCCAGAAAACAGGGACGTCTGGTCACTGTACTTCATTGACACAAAGACTGTTCCTGTTGTAATTTTTTTATGCTTAGTGTGTAGCTAATTAGCTTAGCATCAAGCTAAAAACAAACTTTGTTGAAGTTCTTTTTGAGCCAAGCGTGTCTGTGAATCCATTTTTATTAAGATGCTGTCTTAAAAGTCTATGTAGGTAACAAAGCAGCTCTTTAGGAGAAAAGTGCAATAGTGAAGTCACATCTCTGTTTTTAATTTAATGCCTAGGTTTTCAACCCTGTTCCTGGGGACTGCAGAGTTTAGGGACCTAATCAAACACACCTGAACCAGCTAATCAAGCTCTACATGAGTGCTTGGGGAAAAAAATCACAGGCAGGTGAGCTGAAGCAGGTTGGAAATAAACTTTGCAGGAGAGTGGGCCTTCAGGAGCAGGGTTGAAGAACCTAAGATCTAATGAACATTACTTCCTCTCAAAAACTCTTTAGTTCATCCCCTCCACAAGCTTTTTCAGAGCAGCGAAAATAACACTTATGTATAGAGTTGCAGATGCTTCCATTTCCCAAACCTAGATATTTCAGGAGGGGATGTATTTTTAAACCTGACCTTGTCGCTTCTAAAACTGGGTCTCTTCACCCAAACACTCACTCAAAACAAAAAGTCTTGTTCTCCCAGTCAGGAAAGATTTAAAAGAAATACAATCTCTTCTCTCAAAGGTCGCATTCACACTGCAGGTCTTGATGCCCAATTCCGATTTGTTGACTACTTTTTGACGACCAGCTTACATCTTCATATCAGATATCTGCATTTACTCTATACACCTGGCGAAACAATCCTAGGTAGATGTACTGACCCTAGAAACCTTTAGGTTGAAATAGAAGTAAAAATTGCACGATTTGCAATGGATGCAGACAAAATGATAATACAAGTTTTGCTTTCCACACCATCTTTAGAGGTCAGCAAAACATTTGGTTGAGCCTTCGTCCTCCATTGCGCCATTGAAAAGAGTCATGTGATTATGGTTGGTGTCCACCTGAGTCATTCGCCACTCTCGCTTTTTCAATGACGTACGACTCGCATTGACAGGAATATCCGATCTGCATTATCAGAAGCAAATGCACATATCCGATTCAAATCAGAATTATTTCCACATATGAATGAGGCCTGAAACTGAATATCGGAATCCATGTGCTTTTTTCCTGCTTACATGTTCATGTGTCATATCTGATCTATGCCACAAGGGAGAAAAAAGTCAGATTTGGGTCACTTGAACTGTAATGTAAATACAACCTAAGCCTCCAGTCCCAACCTATTCATAAAAGTCTCCCCTAAAAGCTCTTCACTGCCAGTGTGCTGCGTCTTTAAGTTAGGTACAAGCATTACGTGGACCATAATAACTGCAATTTCCCTTGCACAAAATGTTCTTTTCACGACTGCTGCAAGCACTATTTCACTGTCAGCCAGTCTGAATCTTCCAGCAATTCTTTCAGAATCCTGTTGCCGAAGCTTTTTTTGCCATCAATATAATTAGACAGCGCAAGAGCAAAAAAAGGAGCCGAGGGACTCTGGGAAATATGAGCTGGGTACAATGATGGGGTTGGTCCGTGGCTGAGAAGATATAGAACTTGATAGAAAAGTTCTAATTAAAATGCATTTCAGCACATTTGCCTTAGCAACTAAGCTTTAATTTAATTTAACTCATTCCCCAGTGAGAAAGTGAGATAAAATTAATTAGTTTTTTTCTTTCTTCCTTTTTTTATACGTAACATATATAAATCTATATTCATTACTTTGTTCGTACTATGCAGAATCTTCTGCACCTGAATATTATACTTATTATTTGCTCATTTTAGGCCTATCACCACAAGTCAATGACAGCAATGGAAATGGATTATAAAAAAAAAAAAATAAAAAAAAATCTGTTATAATATTCACACACAAAAATACCATTTATGTATTTGTGTGTGTGTGTGTGTGTGTGAGAGAGAGAGAAAGAGAGAGAGAGAGAGTTAGTTAGTTAGATACCAAGGCAACAAAAGTGTCAGAAAAGTAATGATGATACCATGTAGCAAAACAAATTTCAAGGCATAAAAATGAGCAACTAATAAGTACAGTATAAAATTAAAAATTAAGTTCTCAAAGAACATCGATAGCATGGGGGAAAACTGCCATATAGATATTTTTAATATTATCTCATAATTTGGCAGCAGGTAATTTGGCAGGCTGCTGTCACTTTAAGACCTGACGCACAGATCCATTATACTGTTACGCATGTGTTTTCTTTCTCAACTGTTTACGTTCACTTAAAACAAAACTGACTGTTTATGTGAATACTTGCCAAGACCGATTTTGACATTATTTTGTATTTATTTGACTGTTTGTGCCCAATAAGCAGTGAAGACAAAAAAAAAAAAAAAACTTAATTCTGAAATGCGGCTTTATGTTTCGGTCTTTTATCACAAGACACCCTCAGCAGAGGCAGGCCCACCACAGGCTGGTCAGACCTGGGTGTGTGTCACATGGTGAATAAATTGGCCATTTGGCGGCCCACACTGTCTCCTTTCATTTCAGCCACAGCCAGTGACTACTTCCTTCGGTGACAGAGGCAAAGTAAAAAGTGAAGTATCAAGCTTTAATTTTGTTCTAAATGTAAATAGTTTATTTGTTTATTTATTTATGAATTTCAAAGAATTGAGAACTTAATATTATATTTGCTTTTAATTTAAGTTTTTAAGCTATTTTGATCTCATAATTAGAATGTTTTTAATGAGTGAAGTCTATAAAACGTCAATGTGACAAACTCTGTCCTCAAGTCTTCTGTCCTTACGTAGGACCTTGGACATTTCTCTTGGATAAAAATGAATTCAAACTTGCCTCGGCAGTATAGAATGGCCCTGAGGGTTTGTTTGTCCTCTGCTGTCTGCGAGACTGTCCTCTGCTCACCCTTATGCCTTGAACAAACA
Organism: Hypophthalmichthys nobilis; assembly: GCA_037950665.1. NCBI lineage: Eukaryota > Metazoa > Chordata > Actinopteri > Cypriniformes > Xenocyprididae > Hypophthalmichthys > Hypophthalmichthys nobilis. The sequence goes on along the minus strand of CM075476.1, from coordinate 17,789,903 downwards.
TTGTTTTTTATTGAGCTGAAGTATGGAAGTTTCTGTAAAATGATCACCATGAACAACCACTAATCAATTGTAACAACATTACGCCGAGTTTATACTGGAATTTGGAATTTCTCTCTCTCTCTCTCTCTCACTCGCTGTCTCTCACTCACTTTCCTTTCAGAGAATCAGGACAAAATTGGTTAAAGGCACAATGCAGGGTAGATTAAAACCTGCATCTCCTGCATGAGAACCATCTCTGAACAAGGTCTTTTTATGAGGTCTATTTCACAGATGGACAGTAAGGAGTTATTTTTCCAAGGACTATTCATATCTTTTTCCTTAGACACAGCTAGATCATCTGACAGTATTGGGAATAAGCGCAAACATAAGTGCTTTATTATGATCAAGAAGTAGACCTGTATGAGCATGAGCCATATCAAAGACACTCTCCAAGTCAGTACAGGTAGCATACAATGAAAGGCTTTGGAAGGACTTGTCATTGTGACAGAGTTACAGTGTTCATAAGGTACCATGAAATGGCTTTCTTTACTGTGTTGATGTATTTCCTGTTGAAAAAAAAAAAAACAGGCTTCTGGAGATTCTAGAGATAATTTCATTGGACAGAAATTTGGATACATTCTTAAATGCAGGATGAGAAATTTATACTGTTAAACAGAAACACATTTTAAAGATGTGCAAAATATTAAACTATTCAAAAAAATATTTAAAAGTATTTATACTTAGTCCATTAAATTCACAGATTTATTGTTTTCTACTACCCTCTATTACTTTTAGGTATATAAACCTGAAGAAAATATATGGCTAAAAATAATTGATTAATCATGATTTCCCACAAGCATTATTAATGTTAAAATTAATAATTTTAACTTCTTTTTAATACCAATAATAATTATTTTTTTAACACTATTTTCCCCCAGACCCCAGTTTGAAAACCTGTGCACTGCAATAATAATAATATTAATAGATGTACTGTATATAAATGACCTCAGAACTAACATGCATGGACTAAAACTCCTATTTTTATTTTATAGGGTCTTTGAATAGATGTTTGGATAAAGCTCTCGTTTTCATGTTTTATTTCGTCAACATCAGCCACACACATGCATAGTCTGCAATTAATTACAGCATTTAGGAGAAAATACAGACAGAGTGCAAACAATATTAAAGGTTTGGGTCACCCTGGTTCTTTTATGGCCTTACCTGGAGTAGCCTGACCTGCTATATTCAGCCAAACCACGAGATGTGAATCTTTGGTTGGGTACTTCTGGCACATTTTCATCATTACAGTTTATTAGTCTGAGCAGAGTAGACTCTCCACGAGAGCTTGAAAAATGCTAGCTGTGAGATGTGTTCGTCTCTTCAAACCATGCCAAGAGTCATTACACTCATTTATTCAATATCCTCTCCTGCACATAATGAACTCTTTGCACTGGACCTTGGTAAAGATGCTACAAGAAGATGAACTTTCGAACTAAATTTGCTACATCGTGATTTCACTGAAAAATCATGGCTGCAGAGTGAAACTGCCCTCAGAAATTCATAGTAAAGCCTTTGAAGATGGGACCAACATTAAAGTCATGGCTATTATTCATAGGCACATTCCTATATTGCTATGATCATTTCTTAGTAATGGAAGGGAGACAGGGAGAAGCTAAGGGCAGTCCGGTCAAAATCAGTGTGCCAGACACCGTACAGTAACTGTCCATTGTCCAGTTTATGCTTAATTGTTGAAACCCTCAGGACTCAAATCACAGCTTAATACAGTTCAGATGGCTCATAAATGTCCATCGGTAATGAAACAAGATTCATTTCTTTCATTATCTTAGCTCTATTCTAATATAGTCTAGCACTCTTCAGTATCCAATAAGACTAAAATGATCCCTATAAGAGCCACTAGGCCAGTTTGATCTGACATCCTAGGAGTGATTTTGTTTGCTTTAAAAACCCATTCAATAAAAATGAGAGCTTTGTGGCTTCTAGTCCATGTCTGTTTGCTAGCATACTCCTAAAAGTTAGCAAAATCCACTTTTGAAATAATTGATGACTAGTGCACTACACAGATTTTTGTCCAATTAAATGCTCTCAAGATTGCGAATGAGTTTCTGCAATTGTAGCAAGTAACAAAACGTATGGTAAAAGGATTTATCTTGTTAGCATACATTAGCCCTTGCTGTAACTTATCTAGTTTTAAAAAAGCATTGTTACATGGCTTTCTCCAGGTATTGTAGACATCATTAGTAGCAAATTATGGTTTATAGCTGTGACTTTGATATTCCCCACATAGACTTCCTGTTTTAACAGGAAGGATGTTTATACAGGACAGAAAACTGTGGTTGTCAAGCCATTTCATGATATTTTAACATTATGGAGCTTGTGAGAACTTATACTTTGTGATAAGGTATATGTGCAAAACACAAATATTTCGACAAGTAAAGGTGCATGGCCACATTAGCGAAATGTAATGGGCAAAAAAAGATCCAGTGTCTATTGTCAATAGTGTAGTGATGTATGAATCTCAGCTCACACAGAAGTCATTTTCAAACCATAGTTTACTTTTGGTCAACATGGTGAATCCACCTGACTAACTTGAATCCGTTGCAAAATCTGCTTGGGGGAAACACAAAATTCCTGAACATGTAGATTCCTATTGAAATGACTGGATTTCGCCCACGAAAATTCAGCAAACAATGTTAAATGAGACTGCTGGTAATTTCCAAATAATAACTGCTTTGTCACAGGTCATGCTCCTTTTGCATTTTATGGATTCAACCTTGTCTCCTGGTGTGATTGTGCCCGTTTCCCATTTTAGGAGGCCTGAAATGGCTGAAAAATGTGCACTCATTTAAAGAACAGCAGGGCGCTCGTATTTCTGTAGACTAAGTGTTCGGTGTAAAGCACAATTAGCGTAGCCATATGTAAACACAATGCTTGTCTTAGCTGCTGTGAGCCAATCATTGAGTGTCATGTAGTGCCCAGGAAATAATTGGGTCTCAGTTGAGCTGTTTTGCATGTTTTGGCCTACATAATGATACACATCTACCATTACAACACACACAAAATTGAAAGTTAGTAGGGCAGTTATTTAACAACTTTTTCGGATGTTAAATTTGCACTTTTGGGGAATATCAGTATTAGGGTCACCACATAAAAGCAATTTCTTCAGGGCACTGGTTCAGCTGCAGAATAAATTTGTCACATTGTGTATAATGAGTATCCTTACCAGACACATAATGTAGGACACACAGGCACAGTGAGACTGTAAGGTGATTTACAAGCCCATTTAGCAACTCTGGTCCTCTGTAAAGTGGACACACATGCTGTACATTTTTATTAAATCATGGCCGATTCGCAGTTGTTTTTATAAAGCTGTACTTTTGCAGCTTACAAACAAACACTTGTTTCGTTCTTCACCTCAGACTGGAGCGGGTTAAAAGGCTATTGGAAGTCTTCAGACATTCGCTTGTATAGCATCACAATTTCCTTGAGTGCTTAGGTATTTGCTAGTTTTGTGCAAACATGAGAATTGATGAAAGCTGTTAATTACTGTGATGGGCTTAATGGGACTGAAACTCCTCACAAATGATGGCAATGCCTCACTATGGGGAACCTTGGGAGCATTGTTGCATCTGAGAGCCCTTTTTCAATGCAAAATTGAGCCCTTCATTCTTTCTCTTTAGAGATATATAGTAATTATATTGAATAGGCTGATGGATGTTTTCGCGTTGTATTTGTTCAGAATGAATCTGTGTATGAGGCGTGTGCCAGTCTACTTACTGAGATGTCGATTTGGTGGGGAAATATCACCCCGCATAATCATTCATGTGTGAAATTACTAATTATCTTTTGTAATTACAGAACTCTTACTTCATACTCAAAGTCGGCTAGGTTTATAATGTGATTGTGTGTCAAAAGTGTTAGTGTCATCACCCCAAAAAATTTAGGGGCGTGTTTACTGAACTATTGCGGTACTTTTTCTTTTTATTTCAGCACAAACATCTGCGTCTTATTCACTAACCACACGCAATCCTGTTTAACTTGATTGTATCTGTGCTGGTGCAGTATATGCCTTCCTTTTAATTAAATTAGGCTAATTTTTTTGATTTTCACAAATCTCTGTGAAAGCACTATTTAACATTGAGCTACTAAAGCTGGCACAGTTCATTCTTAGTTAATGCACCCCTACAGGAATATTCTAGGTTCTTTTCAGTTAAACTTAATCAGCATAATTTATGACATAGCATTGATTACCACAAATCTTTCAGTTCACATATATTTTTTCAAGTTTAAGCTTTTATCTATTTTTTTTTTTTATTTCAATTAACAAAAATTATTTTTAATTATTTTAGTTGACAATAACAGCACTGATTAGCCACAAGACATAAACAATATGACTGTCAACGTGATTTTAGAGTGAAAACAAAAATCACCAACTAACCTTTAACACAAGAGTTAATATGTGAATTTTTAAAATTATAAGCATCATATTTCTGCTTTTTAATGTCCATTTACCTTTAATTTAAGTATGTCACTGTAATTTAATTTCTTTTCCCTTGAAAAAGTAAAGTAAGGGATTCATTTTTCTGTAATTTATTTACAGTTACTTCTGATGCAATTGCATTAAATGCTTTATAGACTATAGTACAATTCTATATAAAACAAAAGTGATTTAACATCAAAATTTAGGTCTGATGTTAAACTTAATGATTTTAATCTAACCTGTAACCTTTTTTAATTTAACCTTTAATATAACCTTTAAACCTTTAAATACTTTGATCAATTTAAGAATAATTTATGCAATTTTGTATTAGGTATTTGAGTGAATTAAAAGAGCAGTTTCATGTATACCCTTGTATTGTTCAACTTGTCGCAGTTGATTTGGGTTTTAGAAAGTAATTAATAAGTAATGCAATACATTTTAAAGAGAGTAATTAGTACAGTAATCTAATTACTCAATTGAAGGTGTAATTGGTAGCTAGTAATTAACTTACCCAACACTGGTCACTGTAACCTTGATTTTTGCTTCTTTTTCAAATAAAAGTGAGACTAAAATAGACTAAAAATTAATATATATATTTTTGATAATCAACATTATGCTAAAAGGTTGTCGATTAAACTTAACTTGTATTATTCTCTGTATATTCCTTTATTATTTACAACTAAGTATGCTCATACCTTAGTAGCACTGTTTGAACACCCATATGGATTTACAATTAGTAAGAGCTATCACATTTTTGTCATTATCGATCTAAAGACTTGATCTTTCTGCAGCTTATAGCCAGTCCAGTGTGCTGGTTTCATTTTGGTATCTAATAGATTGTTGCCTTGGGCGAGTTTCTCATGATTCAGACTCCAGCTCACTCAAATCTGGCTCTTAGCTACGTATTGACCGTTTATGTCAAAATGACTTTGTATACTGACCTGACCTAGACAGATAATCTTAATAGTTTTTTACTGTATAGCTGTGCGCTGCTTTTCCTGCCTCTGTGACAGGCTAGTATTTCATTTAAAAAGGTATCAATATAAGCTGAACAGAATGAGATATGCCAGGAAAATTAACATGAAAGAAGGACATATGAATATATAGATATTGACATTAAGGCATTGAAAAGATTACATTTAAATGTATGTTCTTAGCAAACTCTTCTCAACGAGAAGTGCACACATTGTGGAAGCAATTACCAAAACAGGTAGTTCAAAAAGATGTGAAAGATTACCATTAAATTCTTGCATTATCTGACGTTTACTGTCACTTACTGTAAGATTCTGTTGACAACCTGCAGGTTTGTTGAAATCACAGATTTGCATAGAGCAAGTTCTCTTTCACATGACTTGTGTCAGGGCTCCAACACACCTCTCAACACAAACGCCATGCCTGCTTCGACTTCCACATGAAAAGAGGTGCAGATAGTAAAGAAAAGCCTCATTTGAATGATGAAATTCTTGAAAAGAAAACCCTATTGAGTACTTTAACATCATTTTTTTTATTAAAATCCTTTAAAAAGGTTTAAAAAGGTTTTAATAAAATTCTTAGTAAAAAGTTGAAATCTGGTGCATCATGATGTCATGTGGTGCAACCAAGATGCTGAAAAGGATATTAAACAGGAAATAATGTCATAGAGAGGACAATAAGTCAATAAGATTCTTAAAATATTAGATAATATGACCTTTTTATTTCAAGGCAAGGTCAGTTTGGGTTTTTAAAATGTCTTGTGGTGCAACTCCCCAAAAACGTTTGAGATTTATTCAGTTATTCATTCAGTTGAATAATTCATGATATTTGTAAGAATGAATGAATGAATTGTATGTTGAAAATTGTGTTGTTGGTTTTTTTTTTTTGTTTTTTTAAAGAATAATTATTAATGTGTACACACACATGGATTCAAAGTATAATGAACATAAGTTATATTGTTCTTTACATTACAAATTCACATTAAAAATTGTCTGTCAACTTTTCTTGAAAATGGTGCAATGTTTTTTCAAAACCATATGAACTCAACATCAATACTAAAAATACATTTGTAGTAAAAGAACTTGGCATATGTGTTTTTTACCATGGTCACTTTTATCACAAACTTTGCAATCTGAATCAAAGATTTCAATATAAACAATTTCATGTCAGTTACTTCTGCAAAATTAAATAATCTGAGCCATCCACAATAATATCATACCTCTATAGCCCTACTGTATGAAAATAGTTTTCTCTTTGGTCCCTATTTTTATTACTCCTGGGGGACAGGAAGAAAGAAAAACCTTTGAGCAATAAAATTTCCCCTCAAGGATGGCATAATTTGGCAGCACAGACCAGATATTAATACAGTTATGTAATAATGTGTTTTGAACTATATGAGAGATCGCTTCATGCGACTTTTTAATATCACTGGATAAGGAGTTGCTAATAGAACATTTAGCTGGAGAATGAACTAGTTAAATCTGGGCAACCATCTGTAAAAATATAGCTTTTCAGAAATACTGTTCATTCATACATGTAGTGTCCACATGTATTCTGTTCACAGAAACATATATAAGATGTCTATATTTGTTTAGCTTATAATCTTTAGTTAATCACTCATTTCATGAGCTAATGACATGAGTTGTGCATGTACATGTGAACGACTCTTGAGATTTTTGTAAATGTCAATTACTGAAGTACCTAAAGCAGAAAATATAGGGTTTTCTTCTTCAAATGATTCAATTTTTTTTTTCTTCCAGAGAGAGTGGCAGTCAAATTTCAGCCTGTAGTTTATCAGTGAGTCTCTCTCTGTGTTTGGAATGGAATGCAAATATTCATTCAGCAGTTTCAGTGGAAAAGGTAAGGTATATACTTGCTTTTTCCTCGCAGAAATGGAGGCCTCTAAAGAATTTAGAATTTCAAACATAAAAGAGTCTGACAGTAACAAACTATTGTGAACATTTGCAGTATTATTTAGACTTTACTTTGTAGCTGTGCTGGTGTGATATAACTTGACTTCAAGAATATTGTATTTATTTATAAAGAAATCAGTATGATCTATTTGCTGATTGGTGCGATAAAGGATTAGTTTAGCTGTTAAGTGTCTATTGCAGATATTTATTAATGCATTCAACGATTATCAAATAGGATAACTCTTTCAGCTCTTCCCCCCTGATATCTTCACAAATGAGCATTTTTACCATTTTAACAGATCGCAATTTTGAGTCAGACATGACAGCAGTTCAGTAAGCAAGTGTATAATATACAAATTAAAGATGATTCAATCCATGGCACAGACTGATGACTCTGTGTTCAATTCATACTGATTATCCAATTGTTCCAATTTATTATTATTATTTAAATGTATATGCATGTATTTCCTGTCAGGAAATGCTGGTCTTCTCAACCATTGCAGTTGCAGATGCGTAATCTGTCTCCTTGTACTCAAGCTTATGGACATTGGACATGGCAAGCTGGAGTGAAAAATTTTAAATCAGTGTCCTTTGATATAGACAATTTGACAGTTCTACGATGCCCTATGAGGAGAAAGTCAAAAATTAAGTTGAACTTAGCATTGTGTTTTGATGTGAAAGAGTTTTGACAAGCTTTCTCTCAGGTGAAAGATGGAATAAAAATTCTTCCTCTGCCCTGCATTTGCTTTTCCTTTCTTTCTAACACTCACAGTAGAGTCATTTTCACTCTCTCTGGTTTCAAAGTGGTGTTATCTTTGTGACACTGTAGGTCTAGTATTTTACATTTGTTTTGTTGTATTAAACACGGTATCTAAGTGCTAATTTAATAATGACAGGTTTCATGTATACTGCATTATTCTATACATTATACTGTTCAAAATTTGGGGTCAGTAAGATTTTTGAAAGAAGTCTCTTCTACTCACCAAGGCTGCATTTACTTGACCAAAAACCAATAATATTGTGAATGTTTCAATAGTAGTGTACAATATTTGTACTGTTTACCTTGATGCCAAAAAAGCCATATTGAATTTTGAGTAACCCAACACTTTCAGTAATATCATATACATTACTATATGATCACTAGTTCATTGTATGGGCTTTCTGCATCTATATACTGTACAGTAAGCAGGAAAGTCTTTAATATATTCATTATTTTACATATTATGCAAAACTGTGTAGTCGACCTGCAGGTATGACGGCAGCTACAACACGTTAGTCACATCTGCTTTCATTTAAACAGCGCGAGTACTGCTATGTGTTGCTTAAAAATCAACAACAGAGTAAATGCATTTGCATTTTAATGAGAAAAAGCCAAAACGTTTGTTATTTTTATTCAGTGGCAAGCCAGAAGAATTGACAAGCTTCTAAAAACGTTGAGTTCATGGTGAATAGCGCATTAATCATTGTGACTGGGCTTCCATTACAGCGAGTGGTCTGGAAGTAGCGTTCCACTTCATTATCCATGTGGCACAATGCGCTGTCATAATAGGCCGAAGAGAAGCGTGAAGACTTCAGATAGAGGAAGCAAAACAACTGCCTCATCTCATTCCCAACAATCCGCGTGGGGGCTCAGTGATAGTCCTGCACGCAACATGACTAGTATATCAACTTCATGGGTGGTCGAGAAGTTTTTATATGAAGACTGACATCATTAATGGTCTGCCAGTTTATTTATGTGATTTACTTGATTTGTGTGTGTGTGTGTGTGTGTGTGTGTGGTGGAGGGGGGGGTGGGGGTCATGACATTATAAAATTACTTTGAAACAATTTTAATATAAATGGCTATTATGGTTATCTTCGACCGAGTTTGATGAATAAAGAAATAACAAATTCATCAAGGCAATAAAAAATGATAGGCCTGTGGTTTTCAGTGCTGATGTCATAATATCTTAAAGACTCGGGATGTTCATGCTTCTTAAAAAGCTCAACTGTCAAAATTAAGGTTACAAAGTAAAAATATATATGGCTCAGTGGGTAACACTGTCACCTCACAGCAATAAGGTCCCCAGTTCGAGCCCTGGCTGAGCCAGGAGTCCTTTCTGTGTGGAGTTTGCATGTTCTACCCGTGTAGTGTGGGTTTCCTCTGGATGCTCTGGTTTCCCTGCTGCAGTCCAAAGACATGCAGGTTAGGTGGATTAGATATGCCAAATATATATCCATCCATCCATATATTTTTAAGTTAAAATGAAAGCAAAATTTAATTTCTTAATGCACATTCCTGGTCTTATAATGATTGTCTTTGTGATATTTAATAAAAATAGTGCCTAATAACATGCTGTTCCCTTTCAGTCAGTCCTGTTCAATGTTACGTCAGAACTGAACTGAAGAATTGGGATCTCGCCTGAGATCCCAGTCACCTTTGAGTGTAAACAAAACAAGCCAATGGACGTTGGCGTTCGAGATTTGCATTGCACACCCTGCCCCGCGAAGCGGGTATATAAGGAAGCTTTCAAGCTTTCGCTTTGAAGCCAAGTGTTTGTTGTGTTCTACAATCATCTTCATCGGAGAAAGCTCTTCAGAGAATTGTTAGTGTGATGGCATGTCACTGCCCCGATCTAGTTCCTCCACCCGGGGGAGGTCTACTTCGGTGAATAGCCAGGGTGACCTGAGGATTACAGTGGGCGCTTTTTCACCGAATACGTCTCCGTGAGCCCCTCACTCCTCTAGCTGTTTAGCTTCCTGGTGAGGCTGCTGGTCCTTCTCATGGGAGACCTAGCGTTTCATTCGGGGCTCCAGTGGAGGATCAGATGTCAATCACTGCATCAGAGGGTGGGCTGGAGTCCTCCGGGAGATTAAGCGTTGATTGAGTCTGACCCAGAGCTGACAGCCATGCTTTCCCGGGATGCTGAGAGTGTCGGGCTCGAGTGGAGACTTCCACCGTGTCCCAAACCCTCGAGGCTGGATGATTGGTATCTCGGGTGGTGCACACTGATCAACAGCATCCCGCCCCAGTGCCTGTCTTTCCAGAAGTGCATAAAGAGGTTGCCAGATCGTGGAAGGCACCTTTTTCTGCATGAAACTGAGCTGGTGACTCCTCCACCCTCAATGGTGGGGTAGCCAAGGGGTACGTGGAGATCCCCCTGGTGGAGTGTGCAGTTGCGATGCAATTGTGTCCACAAAGCACTGTTGTCTGGCAGGGTAATCCACGTCTCCCATCCAAGGCCTGTAAGGTTTTGTCCATGCTTATGGACAAGGCTTACAGAGCCACTGGACAGACCGCCTCTACCCTGCACGTCATGGCCCTCCTGCAAGTCTACCAGGCCAAGGCACTTAAAAAGCTGCACTAGGGTAGTTCTGATCCAGGTCTGATGCAGGAAATGCGCACAGCGATGGACCTCGCCCTACATGCAAAAAAAAAAAAGATACTGCACAGTCCCTGGGTCAGGTGATGTCCACACTTATGGTTCAGGAACTCATGCACCCTGTGCCCAAACGTGGAGCCAGGTGAGTGTTGCATCGCACACTCAGACCCCACTCCAGGACTCTGTGCCTTTCGGGTCGGGCCCATGTGCTCCACCTTGCTGCCCCACTGCGGGTACATCTGTGGTCCCTCTACGGGGGGACCACACTCGTACGGTCACTGGAAGCCTGGCTAGCGCTTCCCAGGCCGTCTGGCTCATTTGGACCATCAGATTCGGTTATGCAATTCAGTTTGCCCAGTGCCTATGGGCAGAAATCACTGTCCTACTGGCAAAGGACACGATAGAGCCGAGATGAGGTCAGTGTTTTATAGCCTTTACTTCATTGTACCCAAGAAATTCGGTGGACCTGTGTTTTGGATCTGGCCCTTCACAGGCTCCTGTTCGAATTGTTGACGTGGAGACGCATTTTCAAATACATTCAACCCCAAGATTGGTTTGCAGTGATCGACTTCAAGGAAGCATACTTTTATGTCTTGATTCTCCCTTGACACAGATGTTCCTGTGTGTTACGTTTGAGGGCCGAGCATCTCAGTACAAAGTCCTCCCCTTTGGACTGTAATGGAGTTGTAACATTACAGAAGTAAAGTAGCTTGCAAATGGCTATTCACGTTGACTTAAAAAAAAAAAAAAAAAAAAACTCTTGCTTTTTTCACTTAAATGTGGAGTTAGTGTGCAAAAAAAAGTCTAGAAAAAGTCATTGTCATTGCATATTTTGACATATAAATGTTTTTGAGATCAGTTTTGGCCATTGATTCATATCAAAGTTATCTTTTGTAGAAATTTCATTATATTTAATTAATTTCATTAATATTTCATTAATTGTTTTGTATATTATTTGTTATATATTTTGGAACTTAATTTTGCTTGCACATATTTGCTTGCATCACCATGTTTTTTGGACATGTACCAATGTAGTACTATGCTTAGAAATACGATGGAGTTTTTTTGTACTGTAAATGTCATCATACATGAATTCAGGCCTGTTCACACCAAGAACAATAACTATAAAGGTAACTATAATGATAACTATATTAGCATCTGCACCAGTGGATAATATCGTTCTGATTGCAGTTCTGTAGTTTTGTCGTCTGCCACTTGAATGCTTGAGCTCTTAAAGCTGGATAGATTCTGATTTGCTGTCAATGTTGTTATCTTTCATCAGCTGAAAAAAAAAAAAATGTTCTGAAAGTGATTCCAACAATATTGTTTCACTGTGACATTATCGTTATAGTTGTGTTGTGGACTCTGCCACTCTTTTATATTTAGAATGATTTTTAGAACTATATCTTTACGGTTATCATTATAGTTATCATGGTGTGAACGGGTCTTTTCAGTACCATGGTATTTTTGTAAGGGAATTTTTTCAGGAGAATTGTATGTGACATTATCTAGATGGGAACACTGTGTTTTTGAACACCATTTCAAGCATTTATTCAACTCCGTCATTAACCAGGGACCAGAATCCACCCACCAAAAATCAGGCAACATTGGTTTGAAACAGAGCATATAGTGGAGTAATCCCTCATCTTCAGCTGTATTTGAAGTGAGTTTCAGCTAAAGTTTAATTTTTAATCTAGTCAAGAATTAAAAATATCGCCGGCTTGCCAAGTTGCAAATTTGCTATATTGGTTAATGAATGCAAGGATAATTGTTAGTGCCATTTTGAAGTTATTTTCTGGGCTGGCATGAACATTTTTAGTTGAAATTATTTATTATGACTCCAAAATGCATCAGAAGTTTTGAACGATAATTAAAGTGATAATTTCAACACAGCAGTGGGGAAGCGCAGTTGTGTGGCTTGAACAAAAGTTAATTGAGCAATCAATGTGTTTTTAATGAGTGACTGTCTCCAGAATATTTATATCATAATTTCTCTCTCGATGCACCAAGGTGACTTGCTCAGTGTCCTTGTGGCGAACATGGACAACCAGACCGTCGTTTTCGGCTGTCGTCGACACAGTCTAATGCTAATCTGATTGAGGACCAGGACTTTGACCACAGGCCATTTCTGTACTACTGGGGAGACCCGTTTACTGATCTAGACAGCGTCTAATGGGTTGCTTTAAATAGACGGTGTCCTAAAACTGGTCCTGGGCAGCCCCTATGGGTCCCTGTACCGGTATCCTGACTATAATAGATGACAGCTGTAGTGTAGCAGCAATTAAAGTGGTGCATTTGTGGGCAGAGTGGATTTTCTACTTCCTGTGTCACATTCGTTTTATCCAAGAGTCTAATTTCCTGGTATTTCTAGCATTGCCTTATGTTACATTTGCCTTCTATTTGGAAAACAAATCACTTTCAGAATATGTTGTCATGGTAACAGGAATGGTTGGCAGGGTCATCACTCCAAGGGCATGGTGTTATGAGAGAAAAAAATAATGACACAGTAGATGATCCTTAATGGCCTTGACTATTAAGTCAAATCACTCCAATAATAGGCAGGTAAGTGCAATGCAATTTTGCTCTGTTGGTGGCCTCACTCTTCGCTTTCACATTTTCATTAATATTTGCATTATTTTTCCCCAATTGCTTATTTTTCTTCTTATGTAAGGCTGAAAGGGAGGGAAAAAATGCCTGCACCTCAAAGAAAATCCAGTATTACTCAGCTGTCGTCATTATCGTCGTCGATGTTGATATTTTTCAGTGTGGAAGCAGTTTGAGTGATCCAAACCAATAGATTCTGATATCTGTGGGAAACATGTTGTTTTCAGCAGTGAGTTACACCTACATAGTTGTAAATTAGCCTCCAAGGTACTGGATCCATGACAATTTATTTATATAAAGCTGTGAACCTACAGTATTAGTGCAAGTGGTGGACTGAAATAAGGAGGAAGAGTTTTCTCTTTTTTTTTATCCAGTTCATGTTATTTGATCAAAACTACAGTAAATACAGTAATATTGTGAAATATTATTACAATTCTTAAAAATCAGCAGCCATTACTCCAGTCTTCGGTATCACATGTTCCTTCAGAAATCATTTTAATATGCTGATTTGCTGCTCAAGAAACATTTATTATTATTATCAATGTTGAAAACAGTTGTGTGGCTTCATATTTTTGTGGAAATAGTGACATTTTTTGTCAGGATTCTTTGACTACAAAGTTCAATAGAACAGCATTCATAGCAAACTTTTGTAACAATTTAGAAATCGTTAATTTCACTTTTGATCAGATAATTACATCCTTTCTGAATAAAAGTATTAATTTCTTTTTTTTTTTTTTTTTTTTTTTTTTTTAAAGTCAAAATGTTTGTAAACACCTGCTTTATCTGCTGATGTCACTATTGAACAGTGCTCCTTTGGAAAAGTGAATTAGATCAAAGACTATACAGCTACTTTGTTTAGAAATTATTCAATCTCATATTTCTTAAAGGGTTACTTCACCCAAAAATGAAAATTCTATCATTAATTACTCACTCTCAAGTCATTCCAAACCTGTAAGACTTTTGTTCATCTTCAGAACACAAATGATATTTTTAATGAAATCTAAAGATTTCTGTCCCTCCATTGACAGTCCACGCATATGAATTGAGTGGTTTAGTCCAACTTTTCTCAAGAGACTCGATTGCTTTATACGATGAACAGATTTAATTTTAGCTTTTCAAATATATTCAAATATAAACATTCATCAACTCACACATCAGTTGTGTAAATTTGTTCATCATATAAAGCAATCAAGCCTTTTCAAAAAATTTGGACTAAACCACTCAATTCATATGGATTAGTTTTACAATCTCTTTATGAACTTTTTAAAGCATCAAGGTGGTAGTTGCGTAGACTGTCAATGGAGGGACAGAAATCTCTCAGATTTCATTTACAATATCTTCATTTGTGCTCCGAAGCTGAACGAAAGTCTTACAGGTTTGGAACAACATGAGGGTGAGTAATTTTCATTTTTAACCTTTTAATATTTGTGCTGTCTTGTCATGTTGTTTATCTTCACCTCCAAATCATTTATTTTGAGAGGCACTTTGTCCTTTGAATTCTCTGTGAAAATGCCACTGATAGATGTATTTTGGCAGGTTATTTACATGATCAGGTGATGTACATAAAAAAGTGTACACTTGCTGAAAGACTTCCTTCTTTTCGACGTCAGCTCTTTAGACTGCCATCTAGGTTATTCAGATTCCAGAATCTAATATAGAGTCTGTATGACTCCTGAGTACTTTTACCTCCAACAATGTGGAATGATTGCTGTGGAAAATTGCAGCAAAAATATCAGTCGCATTCCAGCAGCAGGCTGAGATTATGTCTGCGTACATGTGCCAATATGAATTTCTGTACACATGAAGAATGACTTTTAGTATCAACACACAGTAAATCTGTGTTCATTTCCCCTAGAGTGTGCAAAGACTGGGATATCATGTAACATGGAAACTGTGATGAATCCTAAGGCGTGTCCCAATCCGTATGACAAAATAACAAAATAAAAAATGACAAAATGACCTTATAAAATTTATACACAATTCTGTTGAGAACATAGTGTATAAGTACATATAAATGCATAGTGTATATTGTGTCATTTAGGACACAACTCTAGAGTAAACATGGGTTTTTCTTTAAATCACAAACCATAATAGAAATATTTCTTGCTTTTCTTCAGTAGAACACAAAAGGAGATAAGAGTACTTTTCCATACAATTATAAAAAATGGTGCACTGTATTCCAATGTCTTATAATCATAGTTATACACTGAAAATATACATTGAATTTTTTCTCTGTAGTCCTCAAGTCTCATTTGTGTACAAAAATGCATATTTGGTGTCACAATGGCTTTAGAAGAGTTGAAGTGAACAATTCATATGGAGGTTGTAGACTTTGGGCACCATTCACTTTCATTAAATGAAAGAACATCAACAATTTGCTAAATTTCTCCTTTTGTGTTCCACAGAAAAGAGAAAATCATGCAGAAATGACAACATTTGCTGCTATATTTAACTTTATTTTTCAGTCCAGTTCAAATATGTTTGATTTAATTGGTAGCACCTGTTTTACACTCAGGCAATTACTATAAGAAATTAAGATGTTTTTTTTGTTTGTTTGTTTGTTCAAGCTTTTAACCATAGAAATTTAATAGACATTTAATTATATTATAATATCTTACATTAAAGGTACAATATGTAAGAATTTTGCAGTAAAATATCCAAAAACCACTAGACCAGTGTTATATATTTTGTTCACTTGAGTACTTACAATATCCCAAATGTGTACAACTATTTGTAAATCATGAGAAAATTGCTATTTTAACCAAGGCTCTGGGACGTGTGAGGAGTCGCCTGTCAATGGCATCATACCCGCGTTACCCTCGTTTACCGGTTTTATTTTGTAGAAACCATGTAAACACCAAAGACGCTTTAATATGTTACATGTTTTAATAGACAAGAGAACAACTGTTTTGATATATTTGTAGACAGAAAACAAATTATTGTTATATAGCTCAACATGTTTAGTCTTATTGTTTAAATCTAATTTTCTTGATTTTTTGCGAGTACCATGCTTTACCATGCCTCAGAGAAAAACACTATTTTGTGAAGTAGCTAACATAGCATAATCAGATGCAGCTTTATTTTTAGTAACAGTAATACAGCATTTTCTCCATCATACAATACGTTTTAAAATTAATTGCATGCCATTTATCAACACAAGCCATCCAGCATTTAATATGATATTCTAAAATCAATCTATCTTACTGCAGTGTGTCTCAAACAAGTGTCTCACAGCAGCCACCGAGTGAACGCACAGAGTAACTTTATAACATCATTTTCAACACTCTCAATTGTATGTAATATGATAAACAGAGCTGTGTTACCTCATACGCTTGACCTCATACGCTTGAGCAATCGCTCCAGCGGCCTCGTTCAGCTCGTTCAACACTCGGTCCTGCTCTGTTTCATTCTACAGTAACGTTAATAATCGCATCCATGAACATGATTTCTTCCCGAATCCTATCCCGATTATTTCCACCGGCTGTGATGTGAAGACCACATGTCCCAAGATTCCGCGCTCAAACTTGGCATCATCATGCTACGCATTTGTTTCGAATAGGCATCTAGCGACCTCTAGAAAATATTACATATTGCACCTTTAACTGCATAAACTTTTTTTCAATATGGCATCATTTCCACCATGTTCAACAACTAATCAAGATAGTGTAGTATAGTTACAAAGAAGAAACAAGTGCAAAAGTGTCAGAGAAGAGCATGATGTGTTAGGAAAAAATATGAAGTATCATTCATTCATCTAATTTTAGTCTATTAGTCTACACTGTTCTTTTAAAAAATCTTCACTTAAAGCTAATACCGCACTTGGACCTGGGATCCATTGCAGCTGTTTCTCATCTGGAGGCTTGCTGTCCTCCATCTATCACAGTTTTCATTCTCAGATAAGGTATAACCACAAAAGAGGTGCTCTTGTCTCACTCTCTCAATACCTTCCTGTCTGTCTCCTCACCGTCTCGAAGCTTCCTGCATGTATGGCCATGGGAAGTATAGAGATTTACATATTACAGTAATATTCCACCTGATTATCATTTATAACCGGTGAAAAATCCTGCTGTTTGTTCCTCAACTGTGCCATGAGAATTAATAATGGCCTAATTTTGATAAGCAAAGCCTATCAAACAACAGATGCATTGTCTGTTAAACACAGCTGCACCTACAGTGGAGAGGATTACACATTATTCACAGACATCTGTCTGTCTGTTAATTCAATGGAAAATCACTCAGAAGTAAAGGCTCATTCTCTAAAATGGTTCACTGTTGCAAGCACAAAACGTGTTTTACAATTCACCTTTTACGTAAAGATTAGCTTCCGAGTGGCATTATAATCTGTGGACTTGTTTATCTGTGGTACTTTACAAGAAAAGGATAAGCAGCTAGTATGTTTAATCACAATTCAGATTAAAACGAGGTTTTTAATTATTTTTAAGGTCATTTGGCCCTTATCTCTGCACTGATTGGTATGTCTGCCGCTTCTTCTTTTTTTCTTCTGCTTTCTTTTTTTTTTCTTAGAGGAAATCAGTGAGTCTTTAGCATAGCAAGACTTGTTTTCGGTCAAGCGTATTTTCTCTTAAAGAGCAATTCTTTTGCTTTGTCTTCTACCTTTTGACTTCTGTGAATGTCACTTGCTTTTTATAAGCGAATATGGGCAGGGAACGATAAAGACCTTGCATCAAATGGACTTTTCAAACATGTTTATAAAAGCTTTTTGATGACAGGTAAATAGCTGTAAATTGCATTTTGAGCGATTGTTTGTCTTTGTTTTGAGTTCTGGCTGAATGTGCCTCTATGAATGGCAAGAAAATTACTTTAAAATATGCTTGTGGGGATATTGTATGTTTCTCAAGATACCCGGTCAATATTTATCATCATTACTTTTGCTGCCAAATGTCATTTGACAAAATAAGAACCAGTTAAAACTCATTTCCCCCAAACTTTGGCATGTGTGACTTCATGTCTAAAAGGAATAAATAAACATTGTTGACTTTTTCAGCCATATTTATTAGCTGTAATTTTTTGGCATTGATTTCCACAGGACATTTTTATGTATAGGTAGCAAGGGCATATAAATGGAAGCTTGTTTCCTCCACAGAATTAAAAAAATAAAATAAAAAGGTATTTGTGACTTTTTATCTCACAATTCGGACTTTTGTTCTCAGAATCGTGAGTTTATATCTCACAATTCTGACTTTTTTTCCCCAGAATTGCGCATTTATATCTCACAATTCTGAGAAAAAAGCTGAATTGTGAATAGTCAGAATTGTGCGATCACAATTGCGAGCTATAAAGTCTGAATTGCAAGATATAAACTCACTATTGCTAAAAAAAAAAAAAAAAAAGAATTTTTCAGAATTGTGCAATAAAAATTGTGAGTTATAAGTCCAATTTGCAATATATAATATAAACTCAAAAAAAAAAAAAGGTCAGAATTGTGAGACAAAAGTCGCAATTACCTTTTTTTTTTTTGTTATTCCAAGGTGGAAGCGGGCTTCCATACAAATGGGTTCCACAACCCAGCTCTATTATTTTCAAACTGTGGTAAAGCCTGCTTTGTTAGAACAGATAAAAAATGCTGACGTACTGGTGGGAAAATCACAATATCAGCCCACATCTTAAACATACCCCATCCTTATGACTTCAGCTCACAAACACACTCCAGTTATTTGGTGCCAGCTGTCAAAATTTTACTCCCATCAGCATTATTTAGTGCTTACTTAAGAGCATTTTTAAGATGCAGAATGCAGAATTTTTAAATGCATCCCTGTTTAAATATCCATATTAAACCAGCCTGTTTTGCTGGAACCAGCTTAGGTTGGTTTAAGCTTTTAGTTTCTCATGGAGTTTAGATTTCTTATTGCTTTTGTTTATAGTAGGCCTATATCATGATTTGGAATCCATGATCTACAGAAATATCTGTGGAGTTCTAGCTCAAGAAAGGTATAATGTCAGCAGGGATGAACTGGCTGTACTTTCCTCTT
The DNA here is from genome assembly GCA_037950665.1 of Hypophthalmichthys nobilis. NCBI lineage: Eukaryota > Metazoa > Chordata > Actinopteri > Cypriniformes > Xenocyprididae > Hypophthalmichthys > Hypophthalmichthys nobilis. The sequence continues at coordinate 17,770,585 of CM075476.1, read as the reverse complement.
ACAACTTTTAAATATCTGTAATGGACTGGGCTTCCATCAAGATCCAAAAACCCACAATATGGGGGCTGAACAGTGCATTGCTGTTGACTTCAATCGATCACAAATTTATCACAGATAAGGTTTGAAGTTGCACTTAAAAATGTTTGAATCTAAATGCATTAAGGTCAATGAAAAATAAGAGTGTCCATATTAAATAAAAGGAAAAATCTTAATAGTTAAAAAAAAAAAAAAAAAAAAAAAAAAAAATACAGTTTAGAATACAGTTTAAAACATGCTAAATTCTTGACAAAGCACTCTTTTAAATTGTTGGTTTTATATGATTCTGAAAAACTTTTATACAATTTTCAACCAAAAGTTTAAATTTAGTTACTCTAAGATTGCTGTGTTGTTTAACCAATTTTCCTTACGCCTATATGAGGGTATACATCTCAATCATTATTTTTCAAACTTATTTTTCAACCTAAAAATTTAAAAAAAATTTATTTTACAAATATCATGGATTCATAAAAACATTTTCGCACCATGTGACATTTAACTAACCTTGCCTTGTAAAAGCTCAAATTATGTAAATATGTAAGAATATTATTGATATTGACATACAGTCATGAGGGTCTGCAGGGGTTCTCTTTATGACATAATTTCCTGTTTTTTGTTAGTCGCACCACATGACTTTGATATGGCGGACGTTATTTTAAGCAATGAGAAGTTTTAATATAATTAAAGAGCTTTTTTTTTTCTTCATTAAGATATCAGAAGAGTTGTTTCACATTGACATTTTTGACTTTTTGCCCCATAAAAACATAATAAAAATAATTTAAAGGATTAGTTCACTTCTGAATGAAAATTTCCTGATAATTTACTCAACCCCATGTCATCCAAGATGTTCATGTCTTTCTTTCTTCAGACGAAAAGAAATTAATGTTTCTGAGAAAAAACATTCCAGGATTATTCTCCTTATAGTAGACTTCAATTGCCTCCAAAGGGTTGGAGGTCAAAATAAGTTTCAGTGCAGCTTCAAAGGGCTTTAAATGATACCAGACGAGGAATAAGGGTCTAATCTAGCGAAACGATCAGCCATTTTCTAAAAACATACAAATGTATATGCTTTTTAAGCACAAATGAACACCTTGCAAGTGCTTCCACCATTCCGCCTTCCGTATTCTTCAAAAAGCTTACGTTGTATGTCCTACGCCTTCCCTATTCTACTTACGGAAAAAACGGAACTGGCGCTGCGTTCGTTCCGTAAGTTGAATAGGGAAGGCGTAGGACATACAGCGTAAGCTTTTTGAAGAATACGGAAGGTGGAAGCACTTGCAAGGTGATCATTTGTGTTTATAAAGCATATACATTTGTATTTTTTTAGAAAATGACCGATCGTTTCGCTAGATAAGACCCTTATTCCTCGTCTGGTATCATTTAAAGCCCTTTGAAGCTGCACTGAAACTGTAATTTTGACCTTCAACAGTGGAGTCCAGTGAAGACCACTATAAGGAGAATAATCCTGGAATGTTTTCATCAAAAACCTTAATTTATTTTCGACTGAAGAAAGAGGGACATAGACATCTTGGATGACATGAGGGTGAGTAAATTATCAGGAAAATTTTATTTGAAAGTGGACTAATCCTTTAAATAATAAATAATAATAAAAACATTAATGCTTTTCCCCTCATCCATCAATAAGATTAAAGTAGTTCTTAAAAGTGACATCAGTTAACTGACAGGTAATGGACACGCTTTGATAAGATCTTTTTCGTTTGAGCCACCAAAACTGACATTAATGTATATGCTAACGGATAGCTCTCTCCAGGTATTATAGACCTCCTTGACACTGATATCACCACACCAGGTTATTCTCTCCCTTCTTTTCACAACTCAGTGGTGGCAGCAATGAGATCATTCCCAGCATTGTTGAAGAAGTGCGAGGTGGAAGCATTTCATTCCCAGAGTCCTAAAGCATCACGCTCTAGCACAATATGGCTTCATCTTTTCTTATGAGGTTCTGGCCTCTATTAGCCAGCTGCCTTCACTGCCATCAGGTGCTATGTGGTTTTCTGTGGAACTTTAGCCAACTTTAGTTTGTTTCTGGAACAAATTACCATGCATCTTTTTCAGAGGGTTTGGTGAAAGCATGCAGTACTATACAAATGGGCCGCATCCACAATAATTGCCCTTGAACGCTTGATGAGTCTGTCCACAGGCAGTGGATGTTCATTTCTTTCAAACGAAGCATAAAGAAACACATTAAACTAGCCTCCAAAAGCAGTGTTTAAAGGAACAGTCCACACAAAAAGTCTATTAATTCTCATGTTGTTCCAAGCCTATATGGCTTTCTTTCTTCTGTAGAACACAAAAAGTAGAATATTTGAAGAATATCCTGGCTGCACATTTCAATATAATGAAAGTGAATGGGGACTGGGGCTATCGAGCTTCAAAAGTAGGGTTTAAAGGAAAAGTCTATGAGAATACAAAAAGGAGAATATTTTAAGAATATATTGGCTGCTCTTGTTCGAATGGGGACTGGGGCTGCAAACCATAAAAAGAAAGATTTAAAAGAAAAAAAATGACTTAAATTTACAGGTGGGACGGGTGGGACATGTCCCCACCACTTTTTGAAACATCTCTCGGCACGGATGTATCTCATACAAAAGAAACATCTCTAATTGATTAGCAATTCATTCATTTTTGTTAAATAAGAGGTGATCTGGCGCTGGGATGTGTTGTTTTTGAAATCATGCTGAGTTCGCGTTGCCGCTATTATCAGTGGCACAACAGTGTGCAGTCTTCACACAGATGAATGCTTCAATCTATCTCTATATTCGTTCCGGTGAAATCACAAAACAAAATGCGCACAAACGTGTCCCTGCTGTTGATATACAATCACTCATGAACATCTTTGGTTTTAATGAGATTAAGACAATTTTTTAATGCGGATCTACATATTTATTCACTAATGTAAATACTGTTGAGTCTAACAATAGTCTATATTGTATTAGATGTAAGGATGAAAGTATCACATTAAACATGAGTTCTATGTCAATCATATTTTCTGATATGCAACTCTCTTTCTCCATTGCATTATCATCAACATACAGCAAAATTACAAAAAAAAAAAAAAAAAAACACAAAAAAAAACACAAAAACAAATAGATACAGACCTTATGGGGGTGCTTAATAAACTGGAAAACTTTAAATCTGCAAATTAACTCTGAAGAACTATGTGCTCTCCCTTTCATTACCCATATAGCTCCGTAGATTAGAAGACCCGTCAAAGTAAGAGTCCTGCCTTAGTAAAGGAGGTAGTGCTGATCTTATACATATGTAAACTTACAAAAAATATTAAAATGTACACAAAAATAAATTAGAAGATTAATCACAATAAAGTCTGTTACAATAAGAAATGAATTAATATGTATCTAATTTATACAGTGAAGAATATGCAGTGTTATTTTACATTTGTTTACTTTATTTCTGTACCTAAAAATTGTTGAACCTACCTAAAAAAGCACTATTTATTTCATATGTATCTTTGTTCTGTTGTATTTATGTATTTATGTTGGCCTGCTAAATGTTAAATGGATCCAATCCATGTTTATTAGAAATTATTTGATGATGCAGCAATAAACTAGCTAGTATAACTTAATACATGTTTTTGTATATTCCTGATTTAAAACATGATCAAAATACTATCTATATACTATCTATTTTAATGACAAAATTTCAAAAAAACAAAGCAAGTGACAAATATCGGTATTGGTATTGCATTCGGCCAATAATTGTTTGTTATAATTGGTATTGGTATCGTCCCCCTATCGGTGCATTCCCAAAAATAACCATTCAAAGTTTGGGGTCAGTAATTTTTTTTTTTAAACAGCATTGAATTCAGCAAAAGTGACAATAAAAACATTTATAATGTTACAACAGATTTTTAAATAAATGCTGTTCATCAAAGAACTCTAAAAAAAAAAGTGTATCATATGAGTCACATCAATCAGTTTTATGATGCTTTTTGACATTTTGGAGATTGACAGCCCCATTCATTTTCATTATATAGAAGTGGTCAGGATATTGTTCAAAAATGTACCTTTTATGTTCCATAGAAGAAAGAAAATCATTTAGGTTTGGAATGACACAAGGGTGAGATATAACAAAATTTTCATGTTTAGTTGAACTATCCCTTTAAAGTCCCCCCAAAAATGTCTCCTTCCTGCTTAGATGTGGCTGTAATTAGAAGTCAGATCTATAGGAGCTCCTTCACCCCTGTCATCCAACAGCTTTGAATGGATCTCACTGATAAAACCAGCTGGAAGTTTAATGAGCCTTTTCTCTTGCTTTCCCTGGATGTGAATGTCGCACTGAGACTCCACAGGGCTTTCACAGCACTTGCTAAAAGCATGTATAACCCCCTTCCCTCGCTCAAGTTTTCAGTGGGAAAGTGCTAAGGCGTCCGGGTAGCGTTCTTACACTGCTGTCGTCTGTGGGTGGCTGATAATCTGATTAGCCTATGTGTTCAACCTCGTCCTACTCCTTTACACCAGGGGGAGAGGAGATGATGGATGTTTTTTATCGCTTTGGTTGGAAAAATACCAGAGGACAGTCAAGTACATAAACGTGCACACACACAATCTATTTACTTGGCAAGAGTGGATCGTAGTGGGACTACTCAAATGGATATGCAAATGAACTACAAGTTGAATAAATTACTCAATCTTAAATTTACATTATGTGCATAATGTCAAAATAACTTTGTTAATCAGTAATCCATAAATCCACAATCACGCCCACCCACAGAATTGTGAATTTACGAAGTAGTATTGCCACTTTTGTGTCATTTTAGCACTAAAACAGGTGTCTTATTTACTAACCACCCTACATTGGACAGTGTGTCTCAGTGTAAACATCAGAGAAGTATTGTAGTCTATACTATTGTCAAACTGAAAGATGACTAGGATTAAACTTGTAATTTATTTAGTTGCAATGAAATGAAAGTAGCGACAGATCTTTTCTTCCATATAGTGATGTACATGCGTTCATGACCTCAAGGCTAGATTATTGTAATGCTTTACTGGGTGGTTGACCTGCACACCTAATAAGCAAACTCCAGCTGGTCCAAAACGCAGCAGCTAGAGTTCTTATTTGAACCAGGAAGTATGACCATATTAGCCAGGTTCTGTCAACACTGCATTGGCTCCCTATTAAACATCATATCAATTTTAAAATCTTGCTAATTACTTACAAAGCACTAAATGGTTTAGCTCCCCAGTACTTGAGCAAGCTCTTAACACATTATAGTTCCTCACGTCTATTGCGATCTCAAAATTCTGGCCAGTTGATAATACCTAGAATATCAAAATCAACCGCCGGTGGTAGATCCTTTTCCTTTTTAGCTCCTAAACTTTGGAACAGTCTTCCTAGCATTGTTCAGGAAGCAGACACACTCTGTCAGTTTAAATCTAGACTAAAAACACATCTCTTTAACCTGGCATACACATAACACATTATCTACTTCTATAATTCAAATCATGTAAATTGTTAGGCTGCATAAATTAGGTCAGCCAGAACCGGGAACACTTCCCATAACACCTGATTTACTCGCTACATCATAAGAAGAATGGCGTCTATGCTAATATTAGTCTCTCTCTGTTTATTACGAGGTTTACCGTAGTCTGTCAGATCCAGGCCGTATCCAGATGAGATGAAGGACCTGCGCCTAGACATGACGATAACGCAGCCCTGAAGTGTCAACTAAACTATCCCCTGCGAAGGGTTCCTTCCTTTTCCTTTCCCTATGTATAGATAAAACGTTATCAAAATGATTCCACTTCGCATGGATCCGCGGAAACGACTAATAATTCTGTATTATGCGGGCCAGAAAAGTACTTTGGCAATGTCGCTTTGTAAAAAAGACTAAGCGTCTATGCGCATACACATTCAAACGTGCATACCTATAGACTAAACACATAAATGAACGGCAAGAATGCATTAAAAGTCTTCTGTTTTCAGTTAAAAAGATGTCATTTAATTGGCCCCTAAGTTAATAATCAACAATTTTTACAACGGAAGTGATTCAATCAAAAACTTACTTTAGCTCGATAATAACTTTTTCTTTGAGCTGCTGTAAAGCCAAAATAATCTCTGTCCATTAATTTTTCTATTATCACTGTGAAGCTGCTTTGAAACAATCTGTATTGTAAAAAGTGCTATATAAATTAAGATGACTTGACTTGACATCCAAGTGAAATAGATTATCGAAGAAGAAAAAAATGAGTAGGGTGGGGACTTGTATTCTATGTGTCTGAGTTAGTTGTCAATTGTAAGAAAAGGAAGTCTGTCGTTTCATCAGTAGACTGAGTTATGTAATTTTGATTAAGAATTATGAGGTCAAAACATTAAAAAAAGAAGGAATTTTCATTTAATGCCGACTTTAAAGTTCTTGAAATTACAAATTTCGCTTACAAAACTTTTACTTCTGTTCAAAACCAGCTGTCCATTGTAATAGACATTTAAATACATTTAAAATAATGTCCTGTTTTTTTTTTGTTGTTTTTTTTTTTTGTTTTTTTTTGCTTTCTTATCATTTGCAGCTGATTCAGAGAGGAATTAATTAGGAATTATTTGTTTTCGCAGTGGGAGTATTGATAAACATATATAATTTTAAGTCTTTAACATTATTTTCAGTACAAACATGACTTCTTTCTATGTGTAACGTGTTGGTTGTATATATATCACACGACGAAGAAGATAATACACAAATAAGTCTTTACTTGATAATCCAACAGGAGAATACAGAATCCAGGCAGGAACGGAACACAACACAAGTAATTACGAGACCCAACAATGAACTAACAGAAGACAGGAACTTATATACACTGATGATTAACTCAAATGACAGACAGCTGTGATGATTAGTGCAGTGTCCATGGTTACTGATTGTGGCGGGAAAACAGAACAAAAGAGCACATGTGACAGAATGAAAACCAAAACAAACAGAACATGACGGTGACCGTGACACTATGCAAATCTGGGTTATTATTTACTGAGCCCTGCACATGACATGCAGGGGAAAAAAAAAATTGTAGGCTAAATCGTGCGCACGATTTAGCAAATCAAGGGAACGAATTAGTAAATCGTGCGCACAATTTACTTTTTTTTTTTCTGCATATCGTGCAGGGCTCCATATTTACCGAATACACACTATTGAAAAAAAAAAAATCAGCACTATTTGCCTGCTGCTACTAAAGGGATAGTTCAGAAATGCTTTTTAACTCTATTTGATTCGACTAACTATAAGTAACTTTGCAACTACATGTCAACTACAAGTCATTAGAGTAGTAGTAGACAGCTCCCCAACAGACATTCTACTGACTATAAGTGACTTTGAAAAGTACACTTATTCTTCTAACCCTAACCCTAACCTAACAGTTTAATAATACTCTAGTTGATATGTAGTTGCAATTTAAGGTATTTTACAGTGTCGTAGTTACAAACCAAACCCTAACCCTAACTGTAACTCTATAGTAAGTACAAGTAGTTAGTTATTAATAGTACTCACTACTTATTTGAGTAATTACAATGTAACTATGGCACTGTAAATTAAAGTGTAACCTAATTTAATTGGCATGTATTTGCAAAAGTTACTTATAGTTAGTAGAATGTCATTCAATCTTATAGCTGTGCAAATCATTGTGTGTTGTATTACAAACAACATATAAACTGGATCTAGGCCTTGCTTGACATACACATACTTAACTTCCTCCTCTATACTGCTCAGATGTAGTCTGACTTCAATTTCCTCAGATCTAGTTTACAAGTGAAGGTGTGAAATGTATTTAGAGGTGTGAAAATCGAAGATAAACCAAACAGCATATTCTCTTCTGACACACATTGATTTTCACTACAAGATAGACATAAGATACTGTTGATTGGTGTTGAATCAACACCTGTATTTCAAAATAAATGATATTGTCTGGTGAATGTTTTCATGTTTTATGCATCTCAAAGATTGTTTAATTTGCTTTCATTTCAATGCACCTATATATTCATAGATAATAATGATCGTTTCAGAAGAATTGCGTACATATGACGGCAACCACAAGGGTTTATCTAATAGTTGTCTTAAATGAATTTAATGGTTTGAAATCTGTCCGTCAGAGCTCCATAAAATCTGTGGTTTGAACTTGATGTTTCTGGTCTTCTACCCTCTGTCTGAAATAACTCTCCTAACTTTACACCTCCAGAGGAATGCTGCCAGTTTAACCTTCAGTAAGTGAGGGAGGACACAAAACTACAGCCATGTGATTTAAAGAGAGGTCATAAGGGACAATGGATGCTGAGTTTAGCAGGTGGCCCGTGAAAAAGAAAAGACCCTTTGCCCGCACTTGCTGCTCTGTAGCATATGTTGGCATAATATGTTAAACTCAGTGATGGTACAGTGAAATTCCAGCAAAATAAAATGCAATATGTAAAGTATCCTTTGATATATGCAGAATGCAGACGCAACTACATAGAATTTGTTGATTTATGTTCAATTTAAAGAAAGAATTCAATAGGATGTATGTTTTGGAAAGAAAGAATACATAAGATCATATATGTGCAATTTAGAGAGAATTATTTAGGATCTTTTGATGTACAATTTCAAAAGAGTTCCACTGGACCCTTTGATGTATTTAGAATTTAGAAAGAATTCTGTGATCCTTTGATGTATGCACAATTTACAGGTGATATATATGTGATCCTTTGATGTATGTTTAATTAACATAAATTATATAGGATACTTTGATGTTTTTTATGTATTTAAAAGCTACTGGATTCTTTGATATATGTACAATTTATAGGATCCTTTGATATATGTATGAAATAGTTCTATAGGATTAGTTGATGTATGTACAATTTAAAAGCAATTATATATGATTTTTTTATATATATATGATTTTTTTTTTTTTTGAAATTATCTGATCCTTTGATGTATACACATCTTAAAAGCAGTTATAGGATCTTTTGATATGTAGAATTGATACTAAATTATATAGGATCCTTTGATGTATGTACAATTTAAAAGCAATTATATGTATCCTTTGATGTATTTTCAATTTAAAAGCTATTGGATTCTTTGATGTGTGTACAATTTAGAAACAATTGCATATGATCCTTTGATGTATAGGCAATTTAAAAGCAGTTATATTGAATCTTTTGATATATGTAGAATTGAGAATGAAATTCTATAGGATCCTTTGATGTAGGCCTATGCGCAATTTAAAACTATTGTATTCTTTGATGTACAATATAGAAATAATATGCACAGTTTTCTATAGGGACATCTGATGCACTTTTGCATCAGAATTCCAAAGGATACTTTGATGTATGTAGAATTGGCATTTCATTCCCCCGCAAATATTATGCTAATATTTAACTTTGCATGTGAAGGCAGGAAGTTAAGGCTTTGATTGGTCATGATCTGACCTGCACAACTAGAGGATGTGTGGTGAGGAGTGTGAATTGTTTAATGTGCTTTGCAGAGATGCCACTGAACGCGCATGTCAACTCTGCTCTGTGTCAACTTGTGAGGACCAGGATCCGTTGAGACTTTATCACATGTGGCCAGGCCAGGGGAGAGCTGACAGTTAACCAAACTGACGACTTCATCGAGGGCCACATGACAGTGGCAGGCCCGTAACTGATGAGCCGTTGAATCGTTCCTGACAGCGACTTGTGGAGTGGGGCGCAGGGGCTAACAGGAGCGCTTTAATAGAATTCTGTCCCTCTTTAAAACAAGACATCTTAGAACACATCTAAACCTCAAAACAAATGACTGAAAAACAAATAAAAGGTTTCTGAGGTTAACATTCACAACTACCAATCAAACCACATTTCCACCGGCTGATTAGCAAAACACAGACAAAATGGTTAAACACAGAGCTGTCACTACAAAGTTTTAAGTGACCAATGCCGATTTATCATGTTGTGAACCCGTAGATTTGTACAAAACTGTTTTTAGTTTAGCAATATTTTTGGAATAGATACTGTGAATCGTCCTCTTGAGGTCTTGCCAAAACATCTCAATCGGATTGAGGTCAAGACTCTGACAGGGCCACTCCAGAAAGCACATTTTCTTCTGCTGAAGCCATTTTGTTGTTCATTTAATTCAGTGCTTTGGATTGTTGTCTGGTTGCATCACCAAAACTTCTGCTGAACTTCAGTTGGTGGGCAAATGGCCTGAAAAATGTGTACAGTGTGTTCAATTATGACTTGAAAATGCTTCATTGTTTGTGTTATTTGTTTAAACAGAACGTGTTTGTCTATTATTGTAAGTTTTATGATAAATACACAGAAATCACATGCTTTTTTCCTGCAGCTGTATATCAGCCAAATAAAAGCCACAATGTGGGGCAACATCAAAGATGTTAGTTCTAGTTTTTATTTCTATGGTAACAGGGCTTGATGCTGTATTCGTATGTGTATTTTAATGAGCATATTTTTATAAGTCATGCATGTCGGCCCTGAATGAGCACCACAGTGATAATCAGATTAAGAGATAGTGCAGTGAATCTGTAAACCAGAATTATCCTAATCCATTTTGCAATCTGCCTGTAACCCTGAATCAGGACAGCAAAGATGTATCCATCCTTGGAATCACATCTCTCTGCCTGCATACTAGATATGTTATTAAAATCAAGGTTCAAGCACAAGTTTGGCAGCAATTTTTATGCTTGATAATTGAATTATACCATACCTCACTGGTGTTTCAGAAAAGAGTCAATATTTGAATTTCTATAGAGCCAGCATGCAGAAATATATTCATGACTTCATCTCAGTTTATGTTAAATAATAATAATAATAATAATAAAAAGTGAAAAGACCCAAAGTTTAAATTGTGATCCTCACTATAGGGATGGGTCGGGTGAATCGATCTTGAAATATCATGACTTCTGATATGATGGTTGTCTCGTGAGGATTGATGTTCAAATAAAATATAGTGTTTTAAATACCAACAAATATATTTTTCCATTCAGCCTGTAATTTAATGCATTTCAAAAGCTTCAAAGTGAAAAAAAATTAATTTAAACATTTCATCTTAACACCTCTGAAATGCACAAGCAGTCATAACAGCCAAGCTAAATGTGACATTTAGGCTCTGTGTCATTTTGACACATAACCAGCTGTTCTGGAGTAGTAAACTTGCTCAGTCTCTCACTTGGCACAGCATTGTACTTGTCCCTTGAAGCACGAGTCATGATAAAAGAGCTAAAAAGACCTGCAAAAGCAAGCTAAAATGGCGTTGTTACTTCAGCAAATGCATTTTTTTTTTTTTTATCTCACATTTGTTTTATCGCACAATGAACGTGCTTTTTTTTTTTTTTTTGCATGACTCACTGGACACTCTGAAAGTGTTATGAAATGCCACAGGCACGTTTTTCCCCAATAAACCTGGGTTGGATATAAGTGAGGGTTGGATATAACTGGGTTGGATGTAAGTGAGGGTTGGATATAACTGGGTTGGATGTAAGTGAGGGTTGGATATAACTGGGACTCTCTAATTAGCTAAAAATAAGACAATATTTGGTTAAAATATATATATTTTTTAAAATAAATGATCTTGGATTTATTTTTCACCGAGATCATTCACAGCAAAGCATTCTGGGTTGTCTATCTTAAGTTTCCTTCCTTATTGGAATATCCAATTCCACTTAAAGCTGCAGTCCGTAAGTTTTGCCTGTTTGTCGCCATCTCTGTTGTGCATCGGCACGTCTCCTCAGCTCGGATGAATCTAATGTTTGCTGTCAGTCACCCCATCGGTGATACTGTACTTCAGAATCACAGATTCTACGTCTTGGAAGTATGACCAAAATAAGAAGTTTTACCGAAAAATGTCATCTGAACAAGTAAGTAACACTTTTGTTCTGACCAACTGAGAAAAAAGCATAAATCACACTGTCAATGGTGATTAAATCTAACGATCACTTAGCATGGATAACGCCAAACTGTGCAAAATATTATTATTGTTATACTGTGTTCTCAAATTGTTAATGTTAACAACATCAGCATTGCATGACTATGTGTATTTAGTGTGCATTGATGTTACCTGTAGATTTCAATTTCTGTAGCCACTCCTCCACAGTCCGAAGTCTTTTGCTTTTGACTACGAGTGAATCTCGTAGTTGTCACTGATGATTGTCATTTGGACCTTTCTGGATTACAATCCACCATCAAAATTTTAAGTGTAATTATTCCAGCTGCTGTGAAAAAACACTATAAACGATCCGCTACCTGTAGCGTCCTCACATATAGCCTACTAGCTGGGACTCCTTCTTTCTATTTACAGACGTGACGTAATGATGCAAAGACAAACGGCTACATGCTCGAATTTCCAGCGGAAACCTTCCAGTACCGATTTTATTATAAAACATTATTACAAGCTTACCGTTGTGAATCGGGCTAAGGTAAGGAGATAGTTTTGAACACTAGCTGGTTATGTACTTGCTCAAAAATTGATTTTAGATCATTTTTAACCAAAAAAAAAGTTACGGACTGCAGCTTTAAATAACAACCAAGCTAAACATGACACTTCAGCACTCGACCTCCACACAGACGTTCCACACCCTTTACATTCCAATACAGCTTGATGTTAGCATGTTGCTAAGATAATGGTTTAATTACTCTAAACCGTTTTTGTCATTAATAGACATTTCTCTGGTCTTTTTCACCATCTTGGATTTATAATTTCACTGAGAATTTCATCACAGTAGATTCTGGGAATACAGTACATTTATTGGCTGTGTCTGAAATCAAATACTGTCTAAGTACTGTCTAGTAGTTATAAGTAGTTACTTTGCGACTGTAAACACAGTTGCAAAGAATATTTATAAGTAAATATACTTATATTCTATGTAGCATGAACTGTAAGTAACACGTTGATTTAAATGTAAAATTTTGAAGTGGAAAGTCTTAATTTTCTTGCAAAACCTACTCCAGTATTCTTTGTTTTATCTTCAACTTTGATTTTTTTTTTTACAGTATATGGATTTAATCTCCACGTACTACATTTTCAAGTTGCCATTATCACGTGACTTATGGCGTCAGTTGCGTCGCTTCACTGCCAATCACGACTCCTCTCCTGTGGCCTCATGGGATAGTAAAGATTCCATCCAAGATGTGCACTACAAAACTTTTCCCAATTCTAACTTTTTTCTCGCAATTCTGAGTTTATAATTTACAATTCTGAGGGGGGAAAAAAGTCAAAATTGCGAGACATAAACTAGCAATTCTGACTTTTTTTTCTCTAAATTGCACATTAATATCTTACAATTTGGACTTTATAACTATAAATCCAAGTATATTCTGAGAAAAATAAGAATTGCTAATTATAAACTCGGGCATTACAAGAAAAAAGTCAGAATTGCTAGTTTATATCTCACAATTTTCACTTTTTTCTCAGAATTGTGAAACAAACTGAGCAAGTGCGAGAATTTTATTTATTTTTTTTTTGAATTGCTAGTTTATATCTCACAATTTTCACTCTGTTCTCAGAATTGTGAAATATAAACTCTGAGAAATTGCGAGAAAAAAAGTCAGAATTGCTATTTTATATCTCACAATTTTTACTTTTTTCCCAGAATTGTGAAACAAACTGAGGAAGTGCAAGATTTTTTTTTTTTTTTGAATTGCTAGTTTATAGCTCACAATTTGTACTTTTTTCTCAGAATTTTTAAATATAAACAGGAATTGCGAGAAAAAAGTCAGAATTGCTAGTTTATATCTCACAATTTTCACTTTTTCTCAGAATTGTGAAATATAAACTCTGAGAAATTGCGAGAAAAAAAGTCAGAATTGCTACTTTATATCTCACAATTTGTACTTTTTTCTCAGAATTGTGAAATATAAACTCTGAGGAATTGCAAGAAAAAAGTCACAATTCTGATTTTTTTTTTTCTTAGAATTGTGAGAAATAAACTCGCAATTGTGAGAAAAAAGTCAGAATACTGAGATAAAAAGTTGCAATTACCTTTTTTATCCCATGGTGAAAACAAGTTTCCATAGAAATATACATTATGCTGTCTTAGAGTTTGGCCAAAATGGACCAGCTTTTGCGATGAGAACAGACCTGTTTTTGCCTGACTTCCTGTTGTCTTCTGCACTTGGTTTAGCAATGTGTCTGGCGAATTCAGATGGTGTCTGACCCGAAACCCATTTATGCTTGCAAAAGCCTCTACAACTTATAAGATGCTTGTGTGTGTGTTTCAGTGGTTATCAAAGGCTTCTTTCGTATAGAATCTCAGGGCTTTAGTACACAACAAAATACTCGCAAGACCAGAGCTGAATGTCAGAATGAGGCATATCGTGGTGTGCATCAGGCTCATTGACAAAGGACAGACAACTGCCTGTGCCTGGGGCTCCATGATAACCCTGCTGCACTCCAGGGCAATGGGGAGGCTGCTCACACAAACACACCACAGACAGCATATACAAGGGTGTATTACAGCTGGGACATACAGCTGTGGTTTCTTCCTACTAGAATACCAAGAGAGGGATGAATGTTGTTTGTTGAGGTAGATAAATGGTTCATCCTTATAGGCTGGAAAAAATCCGCTGCTGACTGAGATGTTTTTATTGTTACTGTGTTTGTTTGCTGTGTTGTTATTGGAATAGGGTTTTTTTTTTTTTTTTAACAAACATATGTAGGTGTTGACAGATACATCGTAAAATCCCTAGAACACCATTCTGCACTTTGAATATAGATGTCACAGCCATATATGTATTCATATTCTGGCATCTTTACATGAAAACGCAAATAGCAGAACGTGTAGATGAATAAAAAGACTGAATCAAAGAAGTGAGCAGAAGAACATTATGTGAAATTCATCTCTCACAGGTGGATATAAATATGAGAACATGAAATCCAAGTGTTGTAAGCAAAAAGAGTGTGCTGTTATAAATATCTAAATATAAAACAAAAGTAGCATGAGTCATGCATAACTTTATGATGTTTTCTGCTTCAGTTAATGAAACACATTTTGTTGTGTTCATAAGTGAATTGTATTGTTGATAACTATTTTGAAGAGAAAGTCTGAACTGTTGAAGTGTTGTGTAATGGCATAATGTGTTTGAAAGGGAAGTGATGAGTTAATAAGATGGATGAAGTTCACTACTCCTGTCTTGTGTGCTTCATTGTTTAATAACTCCTGTCAGACATCACACATTTTATAGCATAGATGCTGCAGAAAAAAGAGTGTTAATATCTATACTGGAGGTGGAAAATAAATATCTTTATATTAATTTGTACTTAGTAAAAGCAATATATTTTTGTTCAAATGTATGTATTTTGAATTATACATCTTCCCATGAATTGCAATAAACAATAGTCATAGTTATTCTAAAGGTAGCTGGCACATAAACTTTAGTCAGCCATCTAGAATTTATGTTTTCATATAAATTCATTTATTCTTGGGAATATTCCATGGACATTTTAAAAGGATGGTTCACTCATTTCTTTCTTCTTTCTTCAAACAAACAAACATCTTTTGAACTGAAGAACTGTTTTTTGTCCATACAATGAATGTTAATAGGGCACAAAACAACATTGGACAAAATATGAAAAAAGTTTTACAGAAAAAAAGAAAGTCATACAGGTTTTAAACAACATGAAGGTGGGTAAATGGTTTTTATTTTTTGGCAAACTCTTAATTTTAACACCATAACTGCAATGTAAAAAATAATTGTTGGTTTAACTTAAAAAAAAAAGTAAGTTACCTGGTTGCCTTAAAATTTTGAGTTCATTGAAATTAAAAATTTGAGTTAATACAATGAAGGTGATTTGTTTAATCAACAGAAACGTCAAATGTTATGTTATCTGAACCACAGTAATTATCTAAGCTGATTTGACAAAAGAACAAATGTTGTGATAACAAATCATGAATATATTTTTTTACAGTGTGTAAAAAAAAAAAAAAAAATTATTAGAGGATTATTAAAGGATGGTTTACAAGAAAATATTTCAGTCTTTCTACTAAAAAATATCCTATTTAACTCAAAGTGTTACTAGGCATTTCTCTGTAATTAAATGAAAAAAAAAAAAAAGTTTCGAAGTAAATCTACACCAAATTTATTTCCAGTGTACTGACAGAATCTTTAAATACTTCAGATCAGGATACTGTACCACTACAGTATCTTGATTTAAAGTATTACACAAGAATTTGTAAAAATGAATTGTTAGAAGATGATGCCCCTATTATGTTAGTTTCCTAATTTTGTTTTGGTCTTCTACAAGGTTTACATGCATCCAAGGTAAAAAAAAAATAATAATAATAATAATAATAATTTTTAATTTTCTTATAATATACATTGCACATTATCTAATTTCTCAAAAAATCTGAAAACGGTTCATTCGAAGATTCAGTCTCTCTAAACCCTTCCTTTCCAAGAGCCTCCTCAATCTCTGATTGGTCTGATGGCCCAGTCTGTTGTGATTGGTCTACCACTTACAACGCATGTCGGAAAAAAAAAAAAAAAAATAGGCCATTATCTACCAATCAGACAAGTGTAGACCAATCACAGCAGACTGGACTGTCTGACCAATCAGAGAAGAGTGGACCAATTACAGCAGACTGGGCCGTCTGACCAATCAGAGAAGAATAGACCAATCACAGTAGACTGGACCGTCTGACTAATCAGATAAGAGTAGAGTAGATAATGGCCCAGTCTGTTGTGATTGGTCTACCGCTTACAACACATGTCGGAAACAAAACGGCCATTACCATATAGACTTCCTCAGTGTTTGATGCACAGTGATATGAACAGTAACAATGGTGATGTTTTTGTTGTTTTTTTGTTTTTCTTCATTCTGTATCAATTCCAGTTTGAGTCCTCATCCTTTTGAAATGCATGCAAAGTGGATTCGAACTCTTTCAGGCCTCAGCTAAAACTACAGTGTTTGAGGGCACTTCAAAAGAGACATTGTTTAGGTAGCCAAATGAAGACCAAATTTGTTACATTGTTACATAGGTATGTAATGGGAAGTGAGACTGGAATTGCTGACGACTCGTTTCAGCAGTTCAGAATCAATTCTTTGGAGACAATAACTTTATTTGTCTTGCACTTTGATCTTTGAAGACCATTCACATTCACAAATTTTTTTTTTTTTGGAATGTTGCTTAATGCTTTTTTTAAAAAGGAGATTCTTCTCAGATCAGTAATATCAACGCCAAAATAACAATGACAGCTCAATCAGAGCGTCACAGTGCTTGTCATTGTGTTGAGCAAAGCTGTCTGGTTCTTCCCCAAAGAGCAAAAAAATCCATTGAGTCATGGTAACTCTTTTCCTAGCTACCATTTTAGAGCAGATCGAAAGCCATTTTCGTTGTGCCCACCCTCCCCATTCAAGACAGCAGTAATAGCAAAGCCAATGTGACTCAGGCCAGACAAGTTTTACCAGCCTAAAGTTCCAGGTGACACTTTATCAGCTGCACCATTCTGGACCACATGACCCCAGTCCATTAGGAAATGGCTTGAAAACAGCATTACTAATGACATTCAAATCTAAATGGACAAAATGGATTTGAATGAAATATGCAACATAAAGTATATGTAAAATACATCAAAGGTGCATTATTAACATAGAATATGCTTTCTTGGTGACATTTCATGAAAATAATGCATTGCGTCAATGCATCATTTAAATATAACATGTCAGTTGGCTAGAAACCTTTGCTGTTATATTCTTTATGTAAATATTCTCTAAAACAAATTAAAAGTCGCACTGCTGTCAGATGCTGCCACTCCGTTATGTCAGTCTAAGTCTTATTGTTGGTCTGCTATCAATTCAAATAAATAATCAGCATTTAAGTGTGTGATACACTGTTTCTTGTATGTGATACACTGTTTAAATGTGTGATACACTGTTTCTTGTGATTGTGATTCCTCTGTAAATTTATTTAGGCCACTCTGATCTGTCTTTTATGTGGAGTAAAACCATTCTAAATAGGCTCTGAAAGCCAACTAACGTGGCCCCCCCACATGTCCTTTATGTGTTTCCATACGAATTACAGCCTCTACAGCAAGAGAACCATAAAACTTATGATAAAACAATAAAATTTCAAAGCACAAATGGCATCTACAGTACAAAAGTCAATATCTTTCTTCACAAGCTGCAAAAAAAATGTGTGTACATTTACAACATCTGTGGATCTTTGCAAAATAAGGGGTGGAAGTGATAATAATATAATAATAATAATAATAAACATTCAGACATTAGCTCTGAAGAGCTCAGCATTTTACAAAACCATCTCTAAAGAGCTATGAGGCAGACTAAAAAGAGTGGTAGGAAGAATCATAAATCATAAGTAGCCTTGGAAAACAAGCATAAATGCAAGAAGAAAAGTAGCCAATATAATTACATTATGTGCAATCTCATTTAAAATATAACCAAGAGGAAGAAAAATTGCTCAAAATGGTCTTTTAGAACCTTGCAGATCATAAAAAACATCTTACATTATCAGACTGACAAAAAAAACGATAACATGCAGTAAAATGTCTCTCGATGTTAATGCAGAGGAGAATGTAAAGATGACATTGTGAACTGGTTAGTCTGTAAGAAACAGTAAATTATGGAAATGACAGCCATGAGATGTTATATAATAATTTTTTATAATTAATTTTTGCAATGTCTAGTCAATGATTTACTCGTCTGCTATAATGTCTTTTTATTAATGTCATTTGGGAGCTTTTCCCAGCAATTATTGATATAGTATATGTGATTATTTGCAAATAATTAATCAGCATACCATATAATTAATGCGAATAATAATAAAAAAAAATGTAATCAAATGACAGCCCTAAATGATGAATAAATAACGTAACTGGTCCGTTTTGGTGTAAGATGCATAGGCTGTCTTGAAAACTTATGCCAAACCAAAGCCTTTATTCTGAGTTTGAGAATCCACCAAATATATATTTACTGTAAATTTTCACTATTCACATGCTAGCATAATTTAGATTTTCTAAGAAGTCTCTTGCCTTTAGAGAAGAAATGATGATGATTGCTTTAGATATGTTTGTATACGCCTCAAACAATTCACTATGAAGCATTTTCAATTCCCTTCACTTTCCTTTATCACTGGTCATCAAAAGCATCGATATGATTGAAATCTCTTTCTGGGGAAGAAAAGTGTCTTCGGAGACATAGATAAACATTTAAAATGATCATCAAACCATCTGACTACACTCTCCAATCCTCTGGTAATTAGGCTAACTCAGAGCGCTAGTCTGCGTGCTTCGCTCAAACACTTTGGTGAGGCATGAAGCTTCTCTCAGCACTAGATTACCAGTTGTCTTCAGATCCAGCACAAATAGCTGCTTTTGGCTTCAGCAAGTCAGTGACAGATAGATATCTTTTTACTGCAACCTTTTGAGACAGTTGAGCTACACTTCCCTGTTTCGTGTGAACCACACATTGTGCTAATGGCTACAGCACAGGCTTGGTTGAACTGTCAGCATCTCTACTTGAGTCTACAGTTGTCTGGCAATACAATAAACAGGCATGAACTGAAGCCAAGCTGCCATTTTGTCAGAGATAAAAACATGTCAAATTTTTAAAGTGTCTTTACCTACAACATCTCTGTACTTTTTTTCTTCAGATATCAAAGGTGTAAGAAGGAATTGGGCTACAGCTACATTTCAAGCCCAAATACACAAATATTTTGACATCTAATTCTTTGTTCCATTTGTTTACTTTCACTATAGGCTAGGCCAGTGTTTCTCAACTGGTGGGTCACCATGTGTAGTCAACAACCATAACAAAAAAATGTTTCTAAATGTTCTAAATGTTTTTTTTTTTGTTTGTTTGTTTGTTTGTTTTGTTTTTTTCTGATGCAAGACTTTTGAAAGACATGACATGAAAGTTGTTGACTCTTCTGTCAGACGTTTAAGTAAAACATGCCTGAGAAAAGTATTTTCTGTCAGGTGAGATGTTGTCAGATATGTTAGTGTCATTATATTATACACCTCAGAAAAACAAACTTTACAGTACTGTCAGACGTTATACTGTGCTCATAGCGCTCGCTCTTCAATTACATGCGCAGATGCGGAGGCGCGCACTGTATATCAATGAAATTATGCAACTTCGTAGTTACGTTGTCAATTAGTAAGTCATGAAATTACCAAAAAATACCAATAAATTATTGTATTTACCATGGTAACAGTAGTTTCAGTAATCTTAACCCAACATACTACTTTATTTTCACTTTGGGCTATTTTCTGTTTTTGATGACTGTAGCACATAGGCTACTAACTTTAAAGGTGCAGTGTGTACATTTTAGTGGCATCGGTTGTGAACTGCAACCAAAGGCACTCACCCCTCCCTTTTCGAAGCACATACAGAAGCTACGGTGGCCGTCTGGCCACACAAGACAGATGTCGTCGTCTGAGACAGCAGAGAGTAGCCAGTCAAGCAGTGAGGTTTCTTCTTACTTCTAACAAAGAACGGTCTCTGCTTCTAATAAACCAGACAACTACTACTACTACTTCTTCGTGCATATTCAACGTAGTGATGATGAAAGCTGCCTCTAAAAACATGAACGATTTAGAAGAAGAACAACATAGCTACTAACCGCGCTCTGTAGGGCAGTTTGTCCATTTAGGGCTACTGTAGAAGCATGTTGGCGCAAAATGGCGACTTAACATGTAAGGGAACCTGCGGTAAAAACATAACGGTTCATTATCTAAGGTCTTTATACACCACTGAAAACATAGTTATGTATATTATATTGCATTTCTGTTAATAGATCCTCCCAGATTTTACACATTACAACTTTAATGCATTAACAAAAACTAGTTTGGGGCTGCTATTTTATAGCCTTACCTTATTGTTTATTCATCAGTGTTAGTGCTTATCTTCCAATTTCTGTGTATGTTAAGTAAAGAGACTGTGTCTGTGTTGACCATTTTTGAGAATTTGGGTCACGGCTTAATGACCATGGAAAAATTTGGGTCAAATGGCCAAACCAGTTGAGAACCACTGGGCTAGACTGTTTACATTAATACCCCAGAGCGCTGATCAATGGCACGCTATCATTGGATCATGCTAGTAACACTTGGACATTTGTAAATGATGCACAGGCTCGTTTAGTCACGCAGATTCATTCCTTTCATGTAAGAAGTCATGTAAGGATGTGTAGGTCACATGATTAGAATCACCAGACACATACACATTTACAAAAAAAAAAAAAGTGTGCTCCATTCAGGATTGAATTGAGAATGCCTTTTAAATACCAATTCAGTTGCCAAATTTGAATTGCGGTAGCAAACAAGATGCAAAATTGCAATTCCAAACTGAATGTCAGGAAGTAGAATTAAAAAATTACAGCTACAAATTGAATTCATTTTAACTACAAAAAAAGAGGTTTGTCTTGGGAAAAAAAAAAAAAAAAAAATTGTTTTAAAGTTTGTCATTCGTGTTTAAAAAAAAACTTTTTTGGATCACTTTTCCAGAATGCATTACCAGGGGAAAAATATTAATTTCGTGCTTTAAAGGGGACCTATTATGCCCCTTTTTACAAGATGTAATATAAGTCTTGTGTGTCCCCAGAATGTGTCTGTGAAGTTTCAGCTCAAAATACCCCTCAGATCATTTATTATACCATGTTGTAAATGCTCATTTGAAAACATACTGTTTTCATGCATGTATTGATGAGCTGCTCCCCACCCCGCTTTCCAGAAGAGGGCGGAGCCTGTACAGCTAGTGCCTCGGATAATCTGCCAAAAACTAAACATCTGTTTGGTTTTGATTATCATCTCTATCGCGACCATGCTCACGTGACATTGCAGTTCTTTGTCATTATGAAAGTTAATTATTTGCATATTTATTAATTATTTGTTTTAAAGCCATAACAGTTTAAACCAGACTGTCCTCCAAAAAAAAAAACGACCCTATAGGTTATTTTTTTAAGCACCATATTACGACCTATATTTACGTTTTAAAGTCATGCGCCCTCTAGCTGGCGTAAAAATAATGACAGTGTCGTGGTACGTCTGTCGTCATGAAATGACGTATGACTGTCATTACCAATCAAAATGCGTGTTCATTTAAATGCAATGTGTGGACCTTTTACACCATTTGTCCTATTTCCATTTAGCAAAACTCATTTTTTTTATTAACGACTACACCCACCCGACCCCTGAACCTACCCTTAGTGATTTATAGTGCATATACACTTTTTGAGCACACATGTTCCTTGGGATCAAACCCACGATCGAATGATCACATGATTGCATATTGTTATATATTGCAAAGCTCTGCCAATTGAGCTACGCGAAACCCGAAATATAACGCAAAGGGAACAATGCATTAAAATAAAAGTGTCCTGTTGTCGATAGGAGCACAACTTTAGTAAACACTCCTATGGGTCGTATTTCAGGAAAGTGACAAACGACCTATATAGGCGTATTGGTTGGAGAACATGTTGGTTTAAACTCCTGATAAATGGTTTTCTGAGCGCACACATCCAAAGCATGCGCACAGAAATCTGGCTGTCAGACAGCGCGTCCTGTGAGTTATAGACTAATTTCTCCTTCAGGTCTTATTGCACTTAAACTGTCAAATACACAGTTATTTGAAGTTATTTGAAACACACAAAGTTCACAAACACAGCCAGTTATGTCTGTGAACGTAAACAGCAGGGAAAGAAAGGTGCTAACTGGACCATGTTAACCAGCCAAAACCTGACCCCTTGTATTTATATGCATGCAGCAAAATCCAATCTGTGCCAGATGCCAGTGAAAAAGTCAGAAATGGTTGATAGTGCGACCAGAAAAGCTATCTGAGAACATGACAGTGGGTGGAGAGCTGCATTGTTTGTTTATGGGCGGAACATGACTCAATTAAACTGCACTTGGCTTGGAGCCCCAAGCGCCTTTAAATTTCATGATCCTCCTTTGAGTTCTCTGCCAGTGTACTAAGAGTTCCTCAAATTATTTCCTCAAGACAAGAGAGTGGAAATTAAAAAAGGCTTGCTTGAGGCAGCTTTGGTGCTGCAGGTGCAACTAAAAGTGCATATTCTCCAATGGCCTTTCCACTCTCCTCTACAAATGTTTATCCTAAGCAAAGGTGGGGCTGCGATTTTTACTGCTGGGGGAATTTATTTGGCAGAAGTACAGCATCTGGATATCGTAAAGTTGTTTAAAATTTCATAGGTCTTTCGCCTTGAGTTACAGCGCTCTGCAAAGTAATGAGGTCGTATGGGAGGGCTCTATTGATTCACATGCCCTTACTGCCAGACACTCATCCCTGCCTCAAAGCCAGCTACGCAATGAGGGCGCTGCACCGGCAGATGGCTGCCCTCAACCTACAAAGCTATTAAGCTCTAAATGAGAACTTCTAAATCAAATTGGAGTCACATCTATTTGACCGGCCAACTTCTGTATCCAACCGAGGGGTCTGAACAAGACAGAATCTAGTCTCCCAATTGTGGAGTCATGCAAGAAACCAAATGAGGATTTCTCATCCACCTTATCCGAGCAGCGATTATGCATGCATGATAGAGGACAGTAATGAGGTGGCAAATAGGGCAAGAGGCTAGCTGGAAGAGGACCAGTGTCAGCAACTCCTAAGCCATAATGAGCCACAGTGTGGCCCAGGCTGTTCCTCTGGGCTTTTCCCTCACTCCCTGTGGGACCCCAATGTGTGACAGAAAGCCAAATGTCTCCTCGTCCTTACCCTTAGGCAATGGAATACTGAACACAGTGTTCCGATGCTTTGGTGTGCATTTATACTGTTGGAATTCTAATCTGATTGCCAATGAGGCATTGATCTGTTCCCCCCAAGTCAAGGAGATCTTTGTGGAAGACTAAACCGATGCTTTAACCAACCCTGAGGCAAGTGATCTCAAAGCCTTGTGTTATAAATAGATATTTCTTAAAACCAATACATATGTGACCGCGCATGCTCCTGTAATCCCTTCCCTTACCTTTGGGCCTATTCACACTTTCCACTTGACGAGTTTTCTCTCATCGGGTAGTTATCAGATTTGTTAAAACTGTTCTATTCACCTTGGCCACATGAATGTGTCTCTGCAAAACGAAGAATATGCAAATTCAAAGGAGTGCACAACGGACCGAAAGCAACGGACATCCACTGCATTTTATTTATCATCAGTTGATTTCAAGATCAAATATCAAAAAAGTTGAGAAAGCACTTGCTAGAGAAAATAGCATTTTCTGCTCAACTTTTAATGAAGATAACTGTGTGTTGAACCTCAGGATGCAATGCCGAACGTTGATTTTCATTTGCGGGAGTTTGCACGTCAGCTTGCTGTAGAGATGCTTATTTCTATATCTGTGGAGATGAGTGTTGCAGTAGTGCTGTGGTATCTGGTTACTGGGAGCCGGTAGCTATAACATGCTATCATACCTTTATTTTTTACCATTTTGGGAGGAGTATTATTCACATATGTCGTTTCAACAACCAGATGCCTTTACACTTGTCCAGTTGCATCTAGAATGCGTCTC
This sequence comes from Hypophthalmichthys nobilis, assembly GCA_037950665.1. Taxonomy (NCBI): domain Eukaryota; kingdom Metazoa; phylum Chordata; class Actinopteri; order Cypriniformes; family Xenocyprididae; genus Hypophthalmichthys; species Hypophthalmichthys nobilis. The sequence goes on along the minus strand of CM075476.1, from coordinate 17,746,096 downwards.
AAACCACCTCCTGAAGTGGTTTGTGCGATTAGATTGGAATCAGTCTCAAATGCATTCCGAGTGCCTTTACACATGGTCTTTCCACTGTCCGATCAAAGAAGAGTCTAAGTGCAATTAGGCCCTTTGTCAAAGTTGCTGCCAATTAAAGGGAAAAATAAAGTAATTGCATGAAGGAAACATGCCGGTGTATTGTTCTCAAACCTCCAAACAACCTGCTCCCCTTCAGGCTTGGCAAAAGCGCCTTTTCCCTCCCTGTAGTTTCAGTTCTTTTTAGATGTCAGCTCTGGCAGATAACAAACTGTTATCAGCTGGGGTATGGGCCCTTTTGTAATTGCCTTTCACTCACCGGCAGGACCTGCCGGTGACGTGAGCCCCGTGTTTGGCCTTCGTTTTCTCATCCCTACCAGCCCACGCCACCGTCGCCCGCCCCGCCAGCAACCGCAAACACAGCTGATGCCTGATGCCATGCCTCACGGGGGTCATGATTGGATGTGTGATTGCAGTACACCACTGCCTGGCTGGTGCCTTTCTTCTGCGGTCTGCAACAAACACACAGAGTCTCAAATACATGAATTTCGAGATATATGGCTCGCATACAACAATGTACACATCAAGTTGCCCACAAATACATCTGCATTGGAACTGATATCCATAACCACTCTTGAGAGAGAGACGGCGCAGAGAGTCACATGTATCTGCTTATCGCATTTCATCTAACTGCATGGTTGACTTGCAAACGATTATTCCTATAATTATCAATGGTAAGCGAAACCATGAGTGTTGTAATTGATTTGGACCCAGCAGGTGCATTCTTCAAACAATAATCTCACTCCCTCTCATCCCAGCATATCTCCATACAGAGGCACCTTTATGTAAAGTGACTAAGCTGTGACTCTCAAGGTTAAAGACAACCAGGTGTTACAAAAGTCTGTTCCTTTGAGGTTAAGATGAACAAATGAAAGAAGCATTATTAATCAAAAACCTTTTTTTTTTTGTACATCTTAGCCACAAGGTGAAACAATGCACCCTTGTTACCAGATGTCAAAAAAAAAAAAAAAAAAAAACTCTTTGAAAACTTGTCAGAGCAGAGGCTTAGCAGGTAGTACATGTGCTCTGAAATGTTGAGCTGTGGTGCTCATTTGGACAATTAAGTTCGATTCTGGCCTCTATGAGTTCTACATCCTGTTTTACCCATTATTTCCTCGCTCACTTTATAAACTTCACACTCTATTTCTCATATCTAAAAACACATTATCAGGATGATACTTCAAGACTTCAGTTTTTGAGTATAAACAAAATTTGACAATGCTTTACAAACATCCACCATGAAAAAAGGGTCTCAAGAGAACCCAACTAATAAGATAAGAATAAATGCAATGAATTTTCATATGCTATCGCAGTTTATATTATATATTATACTAATATACTCAAACATTATACACAGTCTAAACATTCCTGTCAGTTGTCTATTTCGATGTTTTATTTTATGTTTAAAATGTCAAATTCATCTCAAGCAGAAACAATATATATATAATATATATAGTCACATTTTGGAAAAGTTAATGCTTTAAGGTTGATAATGTAGTTATGTTCTTGACAGAACATAATAGTAAAGATGGTAAAACAAAATATTTAAAAAGTAAGACAAATGTATGAAAAGATGGTCAAATATCTAGAGCTATGATGGGTGGGTGCTGTATTTGTGGAGAAGGAGTGATATTACAAAGATAGCACAAAGCTTTTAAAAATATACCCAAAGGCACTGGCTCACGAACAGCCAGTTTTATTATTCATTCTTAGAAAAAGGTGAATTAAATGTCTGTTATTATGCACACAAAACCACTGACATCTAAATCCATATCCTGTTTCACTGGGGTGGCAAGATCAGCCTCTCTCTCCCTCTTTTTTCATTTTATCATTGTCATCCTGCCACTATGAGGGGCCGCTTGTGTCCTTTTCAGAAGCTATTCATCCTACACATCCATCATCCAAACTCATTGTGCCATGCTTGTTATTTTCCAATTTTCAGCTGGTGAAAGAAATTATTTACTCATAATCGAGGCCCACACTCTAAATTAAATGGCACACATTGGAAAACAATGTCATTTTCAGTGACTATTTTGTGAGGAGCCGATCCAAATAATTTACAACGCCACTGCATGCCAGTTACGGCATGTGAAATGCCACTGTATAATAATGTGACGCAAACTCAAGTGCTCCCTTGGAGATAAACCAAATTAACGAAGTGCGCTATCTTGTCATGTCTCAAACTAGGGCATCCTTAACAGATGCTGGAAACGAAGTATCTAAATCAAAACCCTCCTAGAAGGAGTCATGCAGAATAAAAACACAATCCTACAGTAGAATCTTACTGCAGGACTCATCTAACATCAATACTTCTGCAATGTGAGACACAGTGTCAGGGAATCTACTTTTAAAATTGTAGCTTGTTAAAATACAAGCTGCTCATAATTTTAAGCAGTTCATCTACTGTTGAGCTACTAATTAAAAAAAAGTACACATTTTTATTTTGCAAAACATACGGGGGAGATACACTACAGTTCTGGATGTTCCTCATTTAAAAACTTACAGTTATCATATTTAAATAAATTATTTTTTCTTTCAAAATCATTAAAAACTCTTTTACTGACCCCAAAATTATTGTAATATTATGTATTTTTAGTTAGGGACTTCGCATTTACTCCGCAATACTGGTGAGACATCTAAACTTCTGTACTCCTGTCTAAACTGGAAGCAAAGGAAATGGAAGCATGTAGCTGCCATCAGCGGGATATCTCAATAATGCTTAAAGTATATTCACTCAGCTAGCACAAACCTCAGCATATACACAAGCAGCCAACAGCGAGCCAGCAAGAGCACACTATAGATGTGAGGAGGAAAATACACATCATCATTAGCTCTCTCAACTTCCTCTCTGCTTGACTGCGGCGTGGAGCAGCCCTCAGGTTGATCTACAATATTCTGTCAGCTAGAGTCATCCTGGAAGGGGGGCCGCACAGCAGAGCTGACAGAAAGCATACTTCCCTTACTGATGTTAAGAAGAATACTACTGTAAACCGCATGCTGGAGGGGGAAATCACAGCATGGAGAGATCCAAAAATATCTCTTAAGTTCAAGTCGGGACTTGGTGTACTATTTCAAACCCAGTAAATGCGAATATTGCATCAACTGGACATAAACAAAATGTAGGTTTTGTGTCAAGACCTGAACAATGTCTCAAATTCATTTGTGATGATTTTTCTGATGATTTTATTTAACAAATATGCCATTAAGGCCATGCAAAGTATGATAATTTTAACAATAACTATAAAGTTGTGATAATTGTTCTAGTTCTTTAAGAATAGGGAAGTCCACACTACAACTATAACAATAATGACAAGATTGATATTTTTTGGAATTGTTTTTTACCAGCTGATGAGTGATAAAAACACTGACAGCCAATCAGAATCCAGACTTTAAAGAGCTCAAACATTTAAAGCAACAGATGACAAACCTGCAGTGGACGCTTATAATAAAGGGATATTGCGCATTGATGTGGACGCTAATGTAGTTATCGTTATCTTCCTTTGTGTTAAAGTGTCCCTATTATGCTTTTTCAAATATTATCTCTCATTCAGTGTATAGTATAGCTGTTTGTGAATGTAAAACGTCTGCAAAGTTTTAAAGATCAAAGTGCATGACAAATAAAGTTATTGTCTCCTACAAAAAACAATCGATTTTAAACTGCCGAAACAATTCGTCAGAATTCCAGTCTTACTTCCGTAACATATCTACATAGGTTTTTAACAAATGTCCATAATGCCAACCAAAGGTTCTCCGCAAACAACATCTACTTAGTACTGTTTGTATCACTGTGTATCAGGTGCTGAGGAAGCCTCCAGAGCTGAAATTCAGATATAGTAATGGGCGTTTAGTTTCCGACACGTGCTGTAAGCGGTAGACCAATCACAACAGACTGGGCCATCTGACCAATCAGAGCAGAGTCGGTTCTCGGAAAGGAGGGGTTTAGAGAGACTGAATCTTTTATCGAACCGTTTCAGACACTGTGAGAAAAGAGCTGATGTGCAATGTATATTATGAGAAAATGAAAGTGTTTTTTGACTTTAAACCTATTGTAGGAACATCCAAAACAACATTGGGAATGTTTAAATTAGCATAGGGGGGTACGTTAACAGCTCTTTAGAGTGGTTTGATTCCTTTTTGTGATGCATTGAATCAAAGTTTTGAATCATACTTTTTGAATCAATGGTTTGAGTCGATTCAAAACTCTGATTCATGAAATTTTCATGGAAGTCCTTGTGTGGCACTTCAGGCATATTAAAATGTTTTAGTATAAATATATATGTAAATATGGCTGATTATTGTTATTGGTCTACTCTAAATAAATGAAAAAATATATAAAATATTCAAAATGAATATTATTCATGTTTATTTATTGGAAAACTGGAAAACACACCTTGATCATTTTTAACAACTGTATTTCTATCATGACTCTCGGAGTGTTTGGCATGGTAATGGATATGTTGATATGTTTGGTATCTCTGCTATGCTGCTGCTGTTTATTGCTGCTGCAGAAGAGCAAGTACTGGACTTGATACTGCCAAGACATACACAACACGCTGCTGTGAGCAAGTAAGACATGCTGCTGCTGTACAATATAGCATGCATGAATTACCCATAACAGATCTATACAGGTGGAACTGGGGAAGGTGGAGGGATTCTGAAAGCGCGTGGCACTGCTAGAGCAAATGCTGACCAGTATTTGAAGGTGGAGCTGTGAGCTCACTGGCTACTGATACAGCAGGAACCAATCAGCTGTGCCCTATAGAGAATGATGTGATTGCAAGCGGACCTATCAGCTTGCGCCATCTAGAGTTTCATGAGAGAACTTAAAAATGTCCTGTAATGAAATCTTTTGAAAGAAAAAAACAATTTTTTAAGCATTATCTAGTTATATCCAACTCTAAATGTATGTGCATTTAGAAGGACACGACTAATATTAATGAAAACACACTTCAAATTTTTACCAAAGAGTAATTCAAGTGTGCATGTGGTTTCTGCTGTGTACTTCAGCCCTAGTGGGTTAATACCACCCAGCCTCCATTCATGTTCCGAACAGCTGATAACAGAGCATTCTATGTCTTATCTATGGCTAAATGAGCAAGTTTAATAGCAGATATAATTTGATTCAATCAATACTGATTTCTACTCAGCATTTAAGTGCTTATTGTGGTTCTGATGTGCTTATCAGAGTGGCAGTGCAATTAGTTAGGCGAGGGTAGCAGGGTCAAAAGCATTCAGCCAATCATTCCTTGAGTGTAACAATCAGGCCATGAGAAAAACATTCTGTCCAATTACAGAAGGACATGATGGTAATGACTCACAGGGCCAGAAAAGGTTATTTCCTATAATATGGATTCTATTTGTTATAATCCCAAGGATCATATTAAATCTTGAAGAGCTCTAAATACGCAGAATTTGAGTATTTATGTATTGCACTTTTTGATGGAGATACAAAGGTCATGTCTGCCTTTTAAATGCTCACAGGAAATGAGCTAGTCAAAAATAGCTACAGTGTATTCTACAAAAGGGTTTTTTAAAATTTTGATGCTAAAGAACCCCAAATATTACAATCCCATTGCATGCAAGGGACTCAATCATATAAAATCAACTGTATATTTCCATATATATTCTAATTGAAACAGTGTGAAGGAAAATAGTAATGTTGTAAAGAGAATGTGTTGTTTGTGAAATTAAATTTATATGGGCATTATAATAAAATCCAAATATTAAAGAGATTTGTTTATTTCTGAATATATATAGGCCTATATTTTTAATATTATAAAAATTGGGTTAAATCAACCCAGCGCTTGGGTTGAAAAAAAAACCCCAGCATTTTTTAGACTGTAAAGATAGAACCTGGATATAAAGCTTACAAATAAAATCATTTTAGCAATCAATCATTTTATACAATAAAACTGACACATTTTACATTTTGGGGACCAAAAATAGGGAGGCGTATATATATATATAAACTGAAATAAGCTTTCATGTGTGTTGTTACAAGCCTTCCCAGGGAAAAGCAATTTGGTGTATGTGTGTGTATCAGAAGTATAAAAGAAGAAAGTGTGTGTATGTGTGTGCCTGTGTGTATGTAGCTCTCTTCCTTGCCTTCATCCTTTTATGGCTTATCTCTTATCTTGACCAATACCTCAGTATCATCTCTTTGCAGCTGCACACATCAGTTGAAGCTCTTGCCATCCATAAACAGCCCCATACAGTTTCATTAACCTCAGGCGGTAACAACGCAATTAATTTTTTCCATCTTCTCAAGTCTCACTCAAACCTGTCCTCAGTATGTAAAGGGCAGGGGGAAAGACTCAATCCCTGTTGAAATTACACCTAAATCAATGTGTTTCTGAAATAAAAAGCAAGGAATCCTTGCGCCAAGGGTGCTGTCATATGGACAGGGATTTAAAGGGATAGTTTACTCCAAAATAAAATTCTGACATAATTTACTAACTCTCATGTCGTTCCAAACCTGTAAGACTTTTTTTCTTCTGTGGAACACAAAGAGATATTTTAGATATTTTGAAGTACTATTTTTGTCCACATAATGACAGTCAATGGGGTCAAAAAAAAAAAAAAAAAAAAATAACATTGGATTCCACTGACTTTCATTCACTGGAAAAAATAAAATTAAAAACATTGGTAACGCTTTAGATTACAGCCCGGATTGTACTGCGTAATTACAACGAATTTACAGCATAACTTTCGATAATTATAGTATAGGGCAACAATATGTAAAGTCTTGGGAATAAAGGGGTAACAACCAGGAAAATAACAAATTATTTATACTCTAAGTATTTTAAAACTAAGGGGTACTTATGCTGTTATGATAGACAACAATCTTACATTTGGGAGCAATTTAGGGAGAAAGTGCACTGATTAAGTTGTTTCAAGACAAGTAGAAAGAACTATTGCAATTTTTTTAATACACGGGGAAATATACTTTTGTTTCATGTAGTTACAGGCTAAGTAATAAAAAAAGCAAACAATCTGATATCACTGACTCCGAAACCTTTATTTGAAAAACAACTTAATTAAAAACAGGTCTACAACACTTATTATTCATTTATTCGCTTTTTTTTAAATCAACTTTTCATTTCAAATTCTAAAGTCCTGACAGAAAGTAACATGTTTTGTCCCTTTTTTGTTGTTGTTGTTTCTCATGTTTGGCTTCCTCCTCCTCTTGTTTCTCAACTGATGAATCTTAAGAAGGAATCCCATTAAAAGAAAATACAGTACACCCAGAAATTTTCTCATGGTTTAGGCTATTCATCTTTTCGCTTCCGACCAACTGTCACCAGCGCCTGCATGAGAGTCGACTTTGCGTTCGACGAAGCATATTGTAATGAGCAACGTGAAGCTTCATGACGCTCTCTCAAGAGATTCATGTGAAACTCGCGTGAGAACTGCCGTCTCTGTTATTCTGTCTTGTTTGTTTCTCATTATCATTATCTGTTATTCTGTGTATTTTGTTGTGAGCATTAATAAAAATAAAAATAAAAATAAAAACTGACGGCATCCAACATCCGCGTGACTTTTCGCGTGAGTTTCTCGGCACGCTTACGTCACGCTTCAAGTTACGTCAAGCATGAACTCTCAACCCTCTCATGCACGCGCAGGTGACCGTTGGTCGAAAGTTTAAAATTTTAAAATATTTGGTATTTTTCTTACAAATACATATCGTTTCACTTCAGAAGACATTGATTCATCCATTGGGGTCGTATGGATTACTGTAGGCCTAGTTATTGCTGTGTGATGCTTCGACTTTTAGAAACACATGGGTTTGTATTGTAAAGCATTTATAATTATTTTCATTATTTGCATTTAGATTATTTATTTTTCTAAAAACCTTTGTTTGTTGTTCATCTTAAGAAGGAAAGTCGTATACATCTCAGATGGCATGAGGGTAAAAAATGAGTAAACGGTGAGCACATTTCCAGGTGTACTGTATTTTCTTTTAACACAGAATAGCAAATGACATGGGATTCCCTCTTAAGATTCATCAGAGGAAAGAAAGAAATAGAAGAAGAGGAACAAGAGGAGGAGGAAGCCAAGCAAGAGAAACGAATAATAAGTGTTGTAACTTTAAATCTGTTTTGAAATAAGTTGTTTTTCAAATAAAGGTTTCCAAGTGATATCAGATTGTTTGCGTTTTTTTTTTATATATACCCTGGAACTACATGAAACAAGAGTGTAACAAGCACCACTTTAATTTACAGCCCGCAATGTCATACTTAGGCCTACCCTGTAACTACATGAAACAAAAGTATATTTCCCCATGTATTAAAAAAGATTGCAATAGTTCTTTCTACTTGCCTTGAAACAACTTAATCAGTGCACTTTCTCGCTAAATTGCTCCCAAACGTAAGATTGTTGTCTGTCATAATAGTATAAGTACCCCTTAGTTCTAAAATACTTACAGTATAAATAATTTGTTATTTTCCTGGTTGTTACCCCTTTATTCCCAAGACTTTACATGTTGTTTCCCTATATTTATATGTACTTACTTTATAGGTACACTATAATTATCGAAAGTTATGCTGTAAATTCGTTGTAATTACGCAGCACTTTCCGGGCTGTAATATAAAGCCTTACCAAGTCCACAACACATGCAAATAGAGAAACGCGCTGCAAAAGTCCACAACACAAATAGAGAAACGTGCTGCAAATAGCACATACCAGGCCCAGCGATCTCAAACCCCTTCTGCGATGATCTGAATGATGATGATGATTAGGCTACTTTTAGAATTAAATTAATATTTCAATTTGCCCCGCAATAATTTATAGTACATCACGCATAACCGACGCGCTATAATAAGATTAGCTAACCTACATCTCTTCTCATTTTTTTCAATACGTATGGGCCACAAGAGAAATATTAAGGAATAAATTAAGGTTAAATAGTGTTATCAGAACATGTTGAAGTAAAGCTCTCATGCTGAGTTTTTAGTTTCACTTTCTGCAGTGAAAAATTGACTGGGATTTCAGACATAGGCTAAAATCAAGTAAATTATTAAAAAATATATTAGGCTATTTATTATTAATAATTTATTAATAATATTTTTTAACGCAAAATAATACCCCCTAAGTCGTATGTCCTGGCGCCAGGACTGGCACAGACCACAACGAAAATGTTATAAGGGAACACCAAGTGAAGTACTTGTCTGGGACCGCTGGCTGGGATTGTTCAATGTTTACTCTTCAGTGATGTGCAGTTCAGTGAGTTCAGTGAGTTTTTTTGTTTATCTTAACATTCTGATCGTATGTGCATTATGAGCAGGCCTATTTGCAGCATGTTTCTCTATTTGCATGTGTTGTGGACTTTTGCAGCGCGTTTCTCTATTTGTGTTGTGGACTTTTGCAGCGTGTTTCTCTATTTGTGTTGTGGACTTTTGCAGCGCGTTTCTCTATTTGCATGTGTTGTGAACTTTTGCAGCGCGTGTGTTGTCAAACTGATGAAGATGTTTTCTTTATTTGTTGGTGTTTGTTCTATTTGCATGTGTTTTCTTCATTTGCAGCGCATTGAGCTCTCTCAGCCACCGTAACTTTCAGCCCGACGCAGTTATCATTTTCACGTCCTGCACCACATTGTTTAAATAGCAAATGCATTTGCGCCCATTTGTGTGGTCTGGTCTGAAAACGAGTTGTGTTCAGGCACATTGTTGGCGCATTGATATTTTGAGACAAATGAAAACGACTGCGCCATTTATTTAAAGAGCGCGTTAGTAATATGCGGCTATAGGCAGGTGCACAACGTGCGTACGCTCTGCTTGTTACACACAGGATAGCCAAATATTAAAAATAAAAGGATTACAATGTAAAAGATTATTATTGTGTGCATAAAGATAAAAATTATTTGGTGGAATCCGGCTTGTCCCGTAGATGGTCTGCTCACACGCTTTAACCTTGTGCACAAGCAGATGCGTTTCCTTGCTAGAGAAGCATTCAGTTTTTCCGCTTGCAAATCCCGCCATGTAAATAGTGAATTTGCTATGGCGCGAGCGCAACTGGCTTTTAAAGGGAATGGGAGATGAGACTCTAATTGGTTTATTGCATGTTACACCCAAAACACACCAATTACTCATTAAGAGAATAGGAACAACCCTTTTAGACCATGTGCCGGGTGCGCTGACCATTTTTCCCATCATTAAACTAGCAAAAGTGGATTCGGACACACTCTAAGTGCACTTGCGCTGTGCGCTTTAGACCATGCACTTAGATCATTAAAATAGGGCCCCTAGAGTGAGTAAGAAAATCCCAATAGGGGATTTTTACAGTGACTTTTGGATTAATGCAGAAAGTAAGCTCTGTGACCAACAAAAGTTTATAATTCTTACATGATTTGTTCATGATAATCTTCACAAATTAACACAGCTTTTATAAATTTTGAAGCCTAATTTTAATTGCCAGAAATAAAAAGCTACGCGTAGACTATAAATGAACTACACCATGTTAGCATGATTCCAACGTCACCATCACAAAGCTTCCGACAACTCTTTCAGTCTTTATTTAGAAAAAAAAAATCCCTGAGTTTGATTTGTTTGCAAAAGAGCAATTATAAGCACAAGGCACTTTTTTAAACAACCATCTTTAAAAAAAAAAAAAAAAAAGCTGTAAAAAAAACACAAGGAAGTATTAGTGATATTTTATGTCATAAAATAAAACGTGAAAATATCTTGGAAAAAAAAGAGAGAGAGAAATGAATAAATGTATAGGCATCGGTATCGGTATCGGCGAGTACTAGAAAAAAGTATCGGTACTCGTACTCGGTCCTTAAAAAATGGTATCGGTGCATCCCTACTTTACAATAAGGTTTCATTAGTTAACATTCGTTAACTACTTTAGTTAACATGAACTAAGAATGAACAATACATCTACACTACAGCATTTATTAATCTTAGTTAATGTTAATTTCAACATTTACTATTATGGAAATCAAATGTTGTATTTGTTAACATTAGTTAAAGCACTGTAAACTAACATGAACAATGAACAGCTGGATTTTTTATTAACTAACATTAACAAAGATTAATAAATACTGTAACAAATATATCGCTCTTTGTTAGTTCATGTTAGTTAATAGATTAACTAATGTTAACAAATGAGATCTTATTGTAAAGCGTTACCAAAAAAATCATTGAACCAGAACCAGAAGTACTAAAATGGAAGTACTTTTTGTCCTACAAAAATGTCATCCCTGCAACACACTATATTTTCAGTTGTGAGTGAATTATCCCTTTAAGACCAAGCTGTTTCCTGCATCAAGCATCTTGTTTGAAACCTACAATCCTCCTGCTTTTTGAAATATTCAACAAATCAATACTCCTCATGGCCGAGAACTCATCCGACTGGTGCGTTTGTAACTAAAACATACCGGTTTTCTGAGACCTACCTTGAATTCTCCATGTTTAAGAAAGCTAAATTAAGTTATATTCATGCTGCGTGTCTGACAAGCCATAGCAAATGCAAAGCCTAAAGGGTTGCTGACTTCGGGCAGTTTGGGTGAAGTCAGTCCAAACATGAATCCTCAGCTCAGGCAAAAGAAAACAGGAGTGATGTGGTGCCATGAGTCGTCTGTCTGATCTATGGCAGAGGGGAAATTAGCTTAGATCTCCCTGATATTCATGCCCATCTGGAAAATTAAGACGGATGCCCTGGTTCTACTTTCCTGCTCTGTCTTTATGAGAAAAATGTTGATTTGTGACCCAAAGAAAACAGACGTCTATTTATTCTATTTAACCACAGTGCTTCTGAGCACCCATCTTTTTTTTTTTTTTTTTTTTTTTTGCCATACAGAATATAGCAGATGTGCTGTGTCATTTATCAATTTACCTTTAGTCTCTACAATACATGAGAGAGTGCAAATGGGGAGGAACGTATGCGCAAAAATAACTTTCCTCTCTATTATGGCCATGTATTATGCAAATTACCTGCTCTGTTCCCTTCACATTGCATGATTGGGCTGAATATGTGCATGTCTTCACTAATTTCCACTACAATAATCCTCTCACTTTGTGCTCTCCGTAATTACAATCATCTGCTGCATAATTACAATTTTAAAGTATTGTATTGGGGAGCATCAGTGTGACAGAAGAATAATAGCGAGGAGAAAACTGAAATCTGGTTATTCCGGGCAGTACGTGAGATATAGAAAGGGAAAGGCCAGTCAGCAGCTGTGCTGAGTGGGAGTGGAGTGGAGTGGGCAGATGTTGGGCTAGCACTGCTAATGAACACGTCGACAAACTTCACCTCACATAATCCATTATTTATATGAAGTAAACCCAGATTAAAAATGTCTGAAAGGGGGCTTCATTTCGGGTTACATCATGAGAGCGAGAGGTGCGCTCAGAAAAGCTGCTGTAATTCTTTGTAGCCTGAATGCTATCCGTTAGCATTACCATTCATCAGCTGCTCAGCTACTGCAAGAACTCCAGAGCATATTTGATTTGAAATCTGAAATCATCTTTAATGGCCTTCAAAGTAATTTTAGAACCAGAGTGTGTAGTTACAACATCTACCAATAGGGACTAATGATGCAATGCTAACTAGCTAATCCTAAATGAATACTCAAATGTGAATCAGTTCTTTTATTGCCTTTTTATGCTATGCTAAGTATATTAAATACCACTAATACTTAAATAGATTTTTAGTGCATTGAAATAAAGTATACTAGTTTTATTAAAAGGGTGCTTTGAATGCTTTAAAAATAGTTCAGTCTTAGTAGTCTTTTATATAGTAATCCTAAGTTTAAATGTGTGATTTTATTAAAAATATATTACTTATGTGCTAGTTATAAGTACATTTTCCCAACTGTGTTACTTAAGAACACTTCATATAAATGCACTAATTAGCACTAACACTTGAATTTATTTTAAGTGTAGTCAGATAAAGTAAACCAAATATACAGAAGTGTTTTATAAGTGCATTACTTAAAAGTATGCTATGAACGCTTTACATAAAATTTTAGTGGATTTTTATACTGTCACTAAGGGTGTACTCACACTATAGGCACGGTTGCCTTAAACCGAGCCTGAGCGCGATTGTGCCCCTCTCCACTCCCCCATTGGCCTGCACTCACATTGCATTTAACGTTCTGAGCCGGAGCACGCTTACGTCATATGATGCAACTTTTTGAATGGAAGAAAACAGGAAGAAATGCACTTTCACTAAGATACTGCCTAATATATTTACCATTTATGCCTCACAGCGATTTTCACTTGATTGTGCTGCACGTATCAGAGGATTATTATTACAAAGGCCTCTGACGTTAATGGAGGAATTTGCAGCTTTACTCACAAACTACAATTCCTGTCCATCAACAAGGTGAAAACCAGACCCGTTATAAACCTAAATACACTCAAATTAATTACATGAATTGATAAGTGTACTATCAGAGTAGTAATAAAGATGTTTGCCGTTGTAATGATGATAGTAGTGCACACAGAAGTAGTAGCTGTTCCGTGCTCTGGCACGGTTAGCACTCACACTGCGCGCTCGAGCCCAACCGAACCGCACTCTGGCCCACCTCTTCCAAGCAGGCCAGGGACAGCTAAACGAACCGCGCCCGGGCACGGAAAGGAGCCGATCACACTTGTCAAACAAACCGGGCTTTGGGGGTCAAACGCGCTCTGGCACGGTTCAGAGCGCCTAGTGTGAGTACACCCTTAGTTCTATTTTAATGGATTTTCAAGAAAAATAAAACATGCAGGTTAGATGTAAAATTTACAATTTAACAGTAAGTATACTTTTAACATAAAGTATTTAAAGTGCTGTATTTTATATATTTTAATATGGGGGGAAAAGTGCTACTAATGATAGTGTATTTGATTGTACATGTCGCAGTTCGCAGGTTCACCGGTTCACGTGTTGCTGCTGATGAGCTGATCAGCTCCGTTTTTTAATGGCTGTGCATTTTGCCCCCTGCTGTGTTGTCAGATCGTTGGTGTGTTCGTGCAGTGTTAGTCCTGGCTGTGTTTGAGTCTCTCTGGCCTCGTTCCTTGTTCCTGTTCTGGATATTTCCAGTTGAGAGAGTTTTGGATTACCTGTTGGACTCTTGTCGGAGGACTGGTTTGCCCATTGCAGTCTCTGCACTACCAAGACGTACTTTGCCATCTGCACCCACGACGACTGACCCTTGCTATCTTTCCTGCTGCTATTTTTTCTCAACAAACTGATATTTGTTGCATTCGCTATTGAATCCTCCTTATTTCACGTGACAGCACTATTTAAAGACACCATTAACATGTAGTTAAGTATATCATATATTAACATAGTTACAATACATTTAAAATGAATTATTTAATGTATAAAAATATGTGGGCAATACATTATAAATGCATTTTGTATATATTTATCATATATTATTCTTATATTTTATATCATTCATAAGTGTATTTTCTATGTCTGACGAGTATATTTAAAAGTGTATGAAAGATGGGTTCAAGATTATCTTAAGAAGTAATAAAGAAGAATTTTTAGTATATTAAGTACAAAATTAGCACATGAAAATAGAGCACTTTAAGTACATTATGGAAGTGTACTAAGTGTACTGAAATTAAGTATATTTTAGTGCGCTTTTTTTTTCACCTGGGATGACAAGTTACTCTATAAAAGCAATTCAATGCCAGATAAAGGAAGCAGACTGGATGTGCTGTGTAGATAAATATGCAATTACAATTATTAACAATCAGCATCAGTTGCATGGTCAACACATCAATATATGGTTTGTTTTGCCGTTTATCTTTTTCAGTCATTACCGCACTGCGAAACCACCATTAATCAAACCCTACACCATGTGTAGCCATCTGCAGTGAATGACAACATTCAACACGCCATAAAAGAAGTTTACCAACCATCAAAAGGCATATAATAAACCAGAGGAAATATGAAGGGAGAAAAAACAACATTTTATAGAGACGCTTAAAAGAGTAGATAAAACACATTAGCTATGCAATCAACATTTCGATGCAATTTCAGGCTCACCCTCCCTGCAGTGCTAAGCCTTGATCCTGATAGCTCACAACAGGACATAACATCAGGCAGCACATGAGAGCGTCCTGCCACATAAGAGTAGCAGCTAATGTGCGCCAACAGGGTGTCTGGAGACACTATACGGAAAGCCACTGGGAACAAACACTGCAGATTCATCTTGAACTGCCCCAACACCAATACATATGAAATGCACTTGACGCTATTGAGCTGATGGTCAGTTTCAGAGTTGCTATCAGCACTAACAGATGGCCTTGACATGGCCAACCTTTCTTAGAAATCAAGAAAACCTTTATCTAACTCACATTCGGGAGCGACGGAGGGTATACATCACGGTAATGGCCTTCCAAGAGCTAAATTCATCGTACACAGAGAGTTCGTGGAAATCCATCACATTATTTTATCAAGGTTTCATCAGAACACTTATAACACACAAATAGTGTTAGTCAATAGAAATATTTGCTCTGGCAGCTTTTATCTGTGCTATTTCGGTTCCAATTTATGAGCAAAACCTGACATCTAAATGGTAAATGAAACCATCCTAGTCCAATAGATATGAGGAGTTACTCAAGCATATCCTCAGTAAATGTCCCCATCGAGTCCACAATATTGGAGCAATTCGGCTGCTAATTCAACTCCACTCAATTGCTGTGCTGGTGTTAATGGTGACTATCAAAAATGTAGCAATGTGAAACATTAGCATGTGGAATCTGGAATATTTGAGAGCAAATGCATTTACACAACAAATAGATCAGACTGATGGCACAGAAAAAGTGCAATTCATCCTCTTAAATGAAAAATTATCATATGAAATTTACAGAGAGTGACTCCCAGGCCTATAATGTGCTGCGTTATCAACATCAAGGGCAGTTCTATGGCTGGGTCCTCAAGGGACTTTAATGGCTCTTAGCAGATATAAAGAGACATACATGCAGAGAAGAACATCACTATTTGTTACTTTTTGAATGTTTATATTTTAAAAAAGGAAATGTCCTCATATTTCATGTTTACGTCGTAATACTAGTGTAATACCCATGTCATTATACAAATTTGTGTCCTCATAAATCACAAAAATGCACGCACACACACACACACACACATATTTATTTATAAATATATATATATATATATATATATATATATATACACATACATATATATATATATATATATATATAGCATGCCGGTCAGGAAATTATTGTATTTATAGTATGAAGTTTGAGTATATGGACTGAAAGTCTGAATATATGGAATGAAACTTACATTTATGGAATTAAAGTTTGAATATATGGAATTAAAGTCTGAATATAAGAAATTAAATTTAAATTTATGAACTGAAAGTTTGAAGAATGAAACCTGAATATACGGAATAAAAATCTGGATATATGGAATGAAAGTCTGAATATACGGAATGAAAGTCTGATTATGGAATGAAACCTGAACATATGGAATGAAAGTCTGAATGCATGGAATGAAAAGTTGAATATATGGAATAAAAGTCTGAATATATGGAATGAAAGTCTGAATTCATGGAATGAAATTTAAATAAATATGGAATGAAAGTTAGAATATATGGAATAAAAGTCTGAATATATGGAATAAAAGTCTGAATATACGGAATGAAAGTCTGAATATATGGAACGAAATTTGCAAATATGGAATGAAAGTGCAAATTTGATAGTACTTAATAATGTATAGCTAGTTATATCCTTGTTATCAGGGCAAAAGAAAGAATTGCGTGACTTTAAAAATTGCATTCCCTGAAATTGTCCAATACTTTGCTGAACTAGAAAAATTCAGGCAACAGCTGGTCATATTCCAAACAACACAAACAGTTTGGAGTCTACATCATGTAATCTCTGACATTTCACACATAATCCTGATAAATTGCTGTAAAATTACCAGAACTACTTTACAGGTAAATACACAAATGTGCTGTTCACACAATCTACGACATTTCGTCTTTATACTGGTATACCATTCACACATCAGTTCCAAAATACCGGTAAACTCTGTGATGTCAATGATACACCTGATGAGAGAAGCGCTAATTCAAATTTCAATCCATATATTCAGACTTTCATTCCATATATTCAAACTTTCATTATATATTCAAGTTTCATTCCATATATTCAAGTTTCAATCCATATTTTCAGACTTTCATTTCATATATTCACTTATATTCCATACATTTAGACTTTCATTCCATATATTCAAGTTTCATTCCATATATTCAGATTTTCATTTCATATATTCAGACTTTTATTCCATACATTCAGACTTTCATTCCATATATTCAAGTTTCATTCCATATATTCAGACTTTCATTCCATATATCCAAACTTTCCTTGCATATATTCGTTTCGTTCCATATATTCAAGTTTCATTCGATATATTTAGACCTTCATTTCATATACTCAAGCTTCATTTTATAAATACAATATTTATATATAAATCTTGCATTATTTTATATATGCCTATTTTAAAACGTTTAATATATAGTTAAATGCAACTAAAATATGCTAAACAAATTATAATAGGGCACTTATAGGGTCAGATGCAAACAAAAGCAATCAGACGGCCCCAGCCTAATCAACATACCTCTGAAGACCTACTGAGCTTTGAAGTAATTATCTCATCATGCTCGGCTGCACATAACCTCAGGCATGCCTGAGTGTAAAACAGTATTGATCTCAGCATTTTAGAGAAGAAAACACAAAAATCATAATTGATGAAATTATCCTTTGAGCCTCCGCTTGTGTCTTTTGCTTTTTTCTTAAACTGATCAAAGCATTCATTAATAAACTCCTTTAGACAAAAACACATAATATTCAGTTGAAAGGCCTGCACAAAACATTAAAGCAAAATTGAGGTAATCTCAATGGACATCCACAATAGAGCCTAAACATAAATTTTGCTAAATGTCAGATGTTTGTGAGGATTTCAGATGTTAGGGAACTTGTCTGGATAATTTCCCAGAATGTTTTATTTTCAAGTGAATCATTGCTTTAAGGACAAAACAATGACTGAAACAGATATAGTGCTTCGTTTGAAGGGAGTTTATGGAGAGATACACAATTTTATTCAATATAATATAGTTAGATCAAAATAAATTCATGATCAACTGGCTAAAACTCCCATTTCTGTTACTCTTGTTCTTGAATGTTGTGCATTAGAAAGATTCCCTCTATACCTTGTTTGCCTCACTCAAGTCATGCTGAAATAACACTCATAATTAGCTGATATAGCACAGAACTGCCCTCACAGAGAGTGAAATAGAGAGAGAGAGAGAGAGAGAGAGAGAGAGAGAGAGAGTTGCTCTGTATTGTTATGTAACACAGCTCTGAGGCTGGATGCATTTTTTCCTGACAAAGTAAAACAAGCTAAAGTACAAAATGTGCTCCAAGGGCTATCAATGAAAAGGCATCTGAAAAGGTTCTGACAAAGTATTAAATATTTTAACCTCTACTGTTGAGTGTGATCTTGCCTTGGGCACCGATCTTTGTTAGAGACCAGACTTTACTGCTTCATCCTGGCTTTAGTCACTCTAGCGACTTACAGAGAATAACTGTCTCTTCATTACACAAAACTGCCATATGGCTGCATATGACATGGTATATACTATTATACATGAGTTGCAAAAAAAGAGTTGTGAAAGTCAGAATTATGTGACATAAATGAGCAAAAAAGTCATATTTGTGAGAAAAAAAATGTTTTTTTTTTTATTTATTTTTTATTCCATGGTCGAAACAAGCTTCCATAATATTCAAATCAATGTTATTGCATGTTGTTAAAGGGTTAGTTCACCCAAAAATGAAAATTCTGTCATTTATTACTCACCCTCATGTCGTTCCACACTCGTAAGACCTTCGTTCATCTTCGGAAAACAAATTAAGATATTTTTGATGAAATCCAATGGCTCAGTGAGGCCTGCATTGCCAGCAAGATAATTAACACTTTCAAATGCCCACAAAGGTACTAAAGACAAATTTAAAACAGTTCATGTGACTATAGTGGTTCAACCTTAATGTTATGAAGTGACGAGAATACTTTTTGTGTGCCAAAAAAACTAAATAATGACTTTATTCAACAATATCTAGTGATGGGCGATTTCAAAACACTGCTTCGTGAAGCTTTGAAGCTTTACAAATCTTTTGTTTCGAATCAGTGGTTCGGAGCGTGTATCAAACTGCCAAAGTCACGTGAACCATTGAAATTTCGAAACATTTCGAACACTTATGACGTAATGAAGCCTCATTTACTGAAATCATGTGACTTTGGCAGTTTGATACACGCTCTGAACCACTGATTTGAAACAAAAGATTCGTAAAGCTTCGAAGCTTCATGAAGCAGTGTTTTGAAATCGCCCATCACTAGATGTTGTTGAATAAAGTCGTTATTTAGTTTTTTTTTTTTGTTTGTTTTTTTTTTTGGTGCACAAAAAGTATTCTCGTCGCTTTATATCATTAAGGTTGAACCACTGTAGTCACATGAACTGTTTTAAATGTGTCTTTAGTAGCTTTCTGGGCATCTGAAAGTGTTAATTATCTTGCTGTCAATGGAGGCCTAACTTAGACATTGGATTTTATCAAAAATATCTTAATTTGTGTTCTAAAGATGAACGAAGGTCTTACGGGTGTAGAACGACATGAGGGTGAGTAATTTGACAAAATTTTTATTTTGGGGTGAATTAACCATTTAACTAAAACTGTACAGACAGAAAGAAAGAAAGAAACAAACAAACAAACAGACTCAAACTAGTATCACAGTAAAACCTTGAATCTAAAATCTAAATCTTCTGTGAATCTTTCATCTTCTCACCTAAACTGTTAAAGGAAGCACAGGCAATAATAAATCCTCATCTTCTGCTGTGATACCCCGCAGTGTAAGCACAGTGCTTTTCAAAGTCATTTTCTGCACAACATGTTAGTGTGATATACTGTATCCTATTATTCTCTTTTCAAATAGAATCTTCATGTTACTGCTATTCTAACTAAAATTCACAAAATTAAGGTATATAAATGGCCTTGTCAAAACTTAAATTAAAATCAAATTATTCAAGTTTAAAATAAAATGAATCTAGCTTAATTCTGTTTGATGGATATATATTCATGGAGTTCAGGTAACTATAATATGGATATGAGCATATTACATGATATTCTTTAATTTGTGACTACTTAACCTGAATAAAACATTAATGCACATGATCAAACGTTTCATGCTCATTCAAACTGAAGAGAGATGACAGACAGACAAACAGATAGATAGATGTGATTTCATGAATATATATTATGGTTACACTGTAGAGGCAGCTTGTGTTTTGTTGTGCATGCCTTCAGTCTGAATAGAAAAATAAATGTGGTTTTAGATCAGCATGAGCAGCAAACAGCAACAAATCATTGAGAATTTCTTTCATTTCATTTCTAGCAAGAAACTAAATCTTGTAGACTGCACACAACTGACCACATATTGTTAAAATCAGCATAAAATAAATAGGTAAAATAAATGACCCTGTTAATTTCTAGATACATATTCCACGTCTTATTGAACACATTTAATCAGTGCATATTATTGCAATGGAAATAAGCTAAATGATTTTGCAAAATAAAAAAAAAATAAATGAATGCTATGACTGATAATAATCTTTGTAGCTGCACATTTGTACTTATTGGTTCAGTAGATGGTTTTGTCTATGAATATTAGCTCTGAGTTGCTTGTAAAATTCTGTAACATTTTATGAGGCTTTTATGGGAACCAGTGTTGCCCACCCAGTGATTTTATGGCACATCACTGACATAACCAAACACCTTTCGCTTTGTAGCGTTTAGTCCATGTATTAGCTTTGAGGCATCTATATAGCATAAAATCTCCCCACCCAAAATACAATTATATAAACTTTTAATAAATTCAAATAAATAAATACTTTCAACATTTAAAATTCCAGACCATCAGTCGAAAAATACTGAAGACTCATCTTGCACTTGTGGGCGTGTCCAATGTTTTGTTCAATCAAATGCTCTCTAGAAACGAGAATATCCCTCCCTCTAACAGCAAACAGCTAATTCACAGCTGACATTAACAATTCAACAAATGGCTCTATATATGTTGAAGAGAAACAAAAGAGGGAGAAGCCATTTAATTTGTCCCATGCAGCCTAACTTCCTGTTTCAACAGGAAATGCATCAGCATGGGAAAGAAAACTACAATTGTAAAAGTCCCATAACTATACCTTAGTCTTCCAACATCGTATCATATCGAGTGCAATATTTCACTGCCTGTTTGAACTACGTATGTGTTATTTCATTTTCACCATCTCTTTTGTTACTTCCTGTAATCTCCAGAGATTTTATAAGAGTTAAGATCCTGCATAATGGGATGCAATCCACATCCCCGATAGAAAGGGATTATACCCCGCAAGCTATATTTAGAGCTGAAAGTTTACTACTCCACAACTTGCTCGCACCTATCAGCAGCAAACTGTAACTGTGATGAATTTTTAAAGTCTGCTTAATCCCTTTAAATCTCTGTCACATCCGATACATTGAGGTGCCCGCTGGAAGAAAAAAAAATCAAGCTGGCTTTTGGAATTGTGTCTGCGCTCAAAAAGCAGCCTGTGTATGGAATCTATGTTTGTGCTGCCTTGGCAGAGATAACCCAAACACTCCAAGGCCTTCACTGGGGATTACGGTGTGTCAGTGCCTGGCAGCTTTGACCAGGGGACCTCACCTTGAGAGAGGAACATTCAGCAGGGGTTCAAATGTTCTATCTGGGCCACTGTGGGATTAGAATGTGAGACAGGACCAACAACTGTGAAAGGATTCCGAGTACATCGGAACACCCATTTCCACGGAGCGACTCTCTTGAACGCCATGGCTTAAATGGCTGAACCTTGGATGTGCGATTAGTGTGAGAGAGTGGCGTTAATCATTTCTTGATGTCTACATCAAAAAGGATTGTCATGCTACAAATGCAGCGCTATCCAATGATATATTAGCATATTTCAAAGATAGCGTGTATATGTGCCTCTTTGTGTCTAAGCTGTTCTCTGGGCAAGAAGAAATATGGGTCTGCTATCAACTTGACATGAGGGGTAAGCTGTGCCAAGAAAAAAATATTAGTATTTTATCTTGTTTTCTGTAAAATAAAAAAATTGCTGCCTTAAATTTTAATAAGTCTAATCAACATTTTTAAAGTACAATCAAGCTGTATAAGACATTTCAACTTAAATTACATTAAACCAACTTTAAAAAAAAAAATGTTGTGATTGATCATATCATTTTTACAGTGTAAAAATATCTCTAACAATACCTAACTATAAATCTAAACTTTTAGATTATTTTAAGAAGCAAATTTGTAACATAATACATTATACAGCAAAAGAAAAAAATCTTACCAAAAATGTAAAAATATATTTTATTTATATATATATATATATATTAAATACTAATATATATATTGGGGGGGCATTAATTGTAAAAGAATGCCATAGGTAAATAAAACTTAGAATTAATATAAATATATTTTAAAATGTATATTAATAATACATTTTGGCCATTTTTGTATATATTTATTGTATATTAAAGGATTAGTTCACTTTCAAATGAAATTTACCCTAAGCTTTTCTCACCATCAAGCCATCCATCTGATGAACACAATCGGATATATATTAATAAATATCCTGAGGTATCCGAGCTTTATAATGACAGTGAGCGAGACCAACAAGTATGAGCTGAAGAAAGTGCCTCCATCCACATCCATCCATCATTCTAGCCTCCGCCAGACCACCTTCCTTATTCACTTTCTAATGGTTTGACTGATTGATTGGTAGATGACAGATCAGTGCATTATACTGAACTATTCTTGGAATTATCACAATAAACACAATATGACTTCATCAATGTAAAAGAGCTAAACTAGGTCAGCTACTAAAATCCCTTTGGACGCACACAAAGGATTTTACAGTAAAGGTACTTATAAAAAAAAGATGCAGAAGGAAGACATTCAGTACATTTTGTGTGGAGCTTTCATCTCACTGTTTTCAGCACTCTTGGATTTTGTGATGGATTGCACTGGGGTAATTTCAGCCACTTTTAGAGAGAACTAAAGAGGGAGAGAATGAAAGAGAGGTGACATTTTAAGAAAATTCACAAGAAAATTTGACAAGTGGTGATATTTTGTCCTCCAAATGCCTGCAACTGTTTCAGAGACTGAAACAAAGCTTCAGAATACAGGGTATGGAGATTATGAAAGTAAAACATTCAAAACTGTGGGGTCCAAAAGTTCACACTGACAATCTGGGTTACACTTTATTTTGATGGTCCACTTAAAAAAAAAAAAGACATTTAGACATTCTACTAACAAGTAACTCAGCAACTACTGTACATGTCAACTAACTGTTATTAAAGTATTACTAGACTGTCTGCTTAATATCTGCCAACACATTATTTTGATGCTCCACAACAGACAATCTACTGACTATAAGTAACTTTGCAAATACGTCAACTTATTCTACTAACAAAAACTCTAACACCGAACCCTAACCTAACAATCTACTACAATCTACTAATACTCTAACAAGAGTTAGTTGACATGTAGTTGCAAAGTTACTTACGGCTTTTCCACTGAATGGTATGGCTCGGTACATCTCACTTTAAATAGTACCACCTCAGTTGAGGTTCCAAGCAAGCCGTACCGATATTGTGACACTGCAGATCACTGATTGATCAGAGAGAATCATCACTACCAACATCAATAGATTTGCGACAGCAGACCAAACGGCAGTAGAGGCGGTACAACTTTAACAAAAGGCCCTATCATATCTGGCACAATGCGGCGCCAGGTGCAACGCAAGTGTTTTTTGCTAGTTTCAGCCCGGCGCAGTTATCATTTTCACATCCTGCACCACGTTGTTTAAATGGCAAATGCATTTGGGCCCATTTATGCGACCATGGGCGTGCTGGTCTGAAAACGAGGTGTGTTTAAGCGCATTGTTGTGTTTGCTAAAGCACATGTTGCTATTTTGAGGCAACTGAAATAGACTGCGCTATTGACTTTAGACCAGGTTTCAGTTGGTCAATGGCGCAGTCTATTTCAGTTGCCTCAAAATAGCAACACGCCAACAATGCAATATTTTTTATTATTATTATTTAAAGAGCATGTTAGTAATATATGCACCAATAGGCGGGTGCACAACATGCGTACACTCTGCTTATTACACACACAGGGATGTGCAGCAGCACACAAACACATCAAATATTAAAAGTAAAAGGATTACAATGTAAAAGATTATTATTGTGTGCATAAGGATAAAAATATTTTGGTGGAATCCAGCTTGTCCCGTAGATGGTCTGCTCATGCGTTTTAACCTTGTGCATGAGCAGATCTGTTTCCTCGTTAGAGAAGCGTTCAGTTTTTCCGCTTGCAAATTCCGCCATGTAAATAGCGAATCCGCCATGGCGCGAGCACAACTTGCTTTTAAAGGGAATGGTAGATGAGACTCTGATTGGTTTATTGCATGTTACACTCAAAGCACACCTATTACTCATTAAGAGAATAGGGGCAACCCTTTTAGACCATGCAACCATTTTTCCCGTCGTTAATCTAGCAAAAGTGGATTTGGACACGCCCTAAGTGCACTTGTGCCGTGAGCTTTAGACCATGTGCTTAGATTGTTAAAATAGGGCCTAATAAGTCTATAATTCCACCCACTTTGAAGCGGTACTACACTGCAATGGAAAAGCAAACTGAGCCAAAGTAAAGCAAGCCAAGCCGTGCCATGGACCATCAAGATAAAGTGTAACCAAAATCTGCATTCAAAATCCAATTTTTAACCTGAAAATAAGCAAAAAGGTAAAACAAAAGAAAATTCTAGACCACTAATCAAATTAAAACATTTGTGACTTTGTCCGCCAATGGCATAAAGGGATAGTTTACCCATAAATGAAAATTCTGCCATAATTTATCTAAATTACATTCAGTCTACAAAATTACATTCAATACATTCTTCAGAATATCCTCATTTTGAATTTTCATTAGGGGGGCAAATCAAATATGATGAAATTCTGTAATATTTAACTCAATTAACATTACACTGAAATGGTTATGATGATAATATAATTTGTAATAAAAAAGGTATCATAATAACAATAATAAATAGAACCATTTTAAATCGTGTGTTTGGACCCCATCAAATGTTTTAATTTTTAATCAACTTTTTAATGAATTTAATGCATTTTCAATGAAAAAATTTTTAATTATTTGTCAGAATTATTGACATTACTGGGGAAAAAAAAGATTCTAGTGACACAACAGACAAGAACATTAGTCCCATTACAAATTACAGTCCCCTCAAGATATATTACCTGAAATGAAAAATATGAACCTAGATGAATTGATCTGTATGACTGGGGTCTCGCTTTGGTTTCTCTCTGAAGGTGAACAGATCGTAACTTGATCACAACAACAATTGCTCAGGCCCACACTGTCGCTCTAGGGTTTGAGGGAAGCTATTTTGAGAAAATGACATTGCATAAATATCAATAAACAAAACAAATTCCAATAAAAGTTTAAATTCAATACCATGAGATGTTTTGTGTGATTGTGGAGTGGATTGCTATCATTTCTAAACAAATTGTTTTTCTTTATTCTACTTTTCTCTAACACATTTGTAAAACTGCATTCACAAAGAACACAGCTTTAGACACGAATGTTTAGGGTTTGCAAACCACTTCCAGATTGACCTTCCTGACTCTTGACAAACTGATTCACATGCTCTCTCAGCTGCTCAACATTAATGTCAGTTCAGTTGTTAAATTAAAAGTCAACCTTATTCTCACTCATTATTTGGGATCACACTTGACAGAAGCAGATAAGAAGATGAGGTAGCTGAGCCGTGATTTGCTGCAGATTCAATAAGAAAGGCATTTTCTTTGCAGTTGCAGCCAGGGGTGGGAAACAATCAGTCTTGGCTTTGACATCCTTGGTAAAAGCATCGATTGGAAGGGGGCGTGAGGCGCAGGAGTGTGTAAGAACCATATCATATGTCCACCGTATCACTCCTACACCAAATCAGACCTTTCGCCATCCCATTCATTTGGAGGGGGAGTCAAAAATCAATGGCCATTACAAAGCGTTGCAATTATCTGCCCCAAGGCCATTTAGATCGGCCATTATTTTTTGTTTGTTCAGCAAATTGCGAGACAGTCTGGCTGTTGTGGGGTTTGACAATCTGATAGAAGCTTACTGGAACTTTCTGTTTCTTTTCTGTCTTCTGAGAAAGTGAGCAGGATGATTTTAGCCAATGAGAAATGGGTCGAATTTGAACCTCGGAGTGGAGTGTTTCTGAGTAAATGTCAATAATCTATCAGCCATGTTAAAGTTTCATTAGGGACAATCTGTCAGAGGTTTGTATACAGTTCACAATAAACATTAACCCTATAAAGCCTATTGTGTTGTATTTTGTATGCAAATTTCTAAGGCCTCTAATTTATCAACATGATTAAAAATGTACTGAAAAACCTGTTGCATACAATCTTCTACATGCCTTCTGTCATCTGATTGATAGTTTTTAGCAGGTAAAAGGTCTTTTAGTATTGTTCTAAAAATGTCAAACCTTCAGGTTGTGGTAACCATGTCTTTTTGTTGTGAAGTCTTCATTGATATTTATAAAGTAAACGCAAAAAATAACTTTTATATTGTTCATTATATTTCTAGATGAATACTTATTGGACTGAAGCAACCTAAGTTGACTTGATTATCCATACATATTTGTTTAAGAAATGTTAAAATTTGAATATCAAATATAATACAACAGGCTTTTGAGGAACATTTATTTGTTCATCTCTCAATCTTCAATGCATTGAATTGCATTATATGTTTGCCCTCCACTATCAAAACTACAGAGCTTTAATCATAAAATTGCACATTTTTGCTCAGTTTGAGCTTCTGAATAAAAGTGTGAGCTCCATATTCTCACATCATATATGAGCCATAAGAGTTTGATGTATCAGTTTCATTTTTATAAAAAAATTCTGACTATTATTTCATATGTCAGGCTTTACAGGGTAAGTTTTAAGTATTTTAAGATATGATTTGTTGCAATTATATTAATGCTGGTTTAGGAATCGTTTTCACAGGTCCTCAGATCATTTTCAAGTAAGCCTGGCAATGAGATTCAATACGACTTGAGAAAAGCGTAGTTATCACCCAGCCAGTGCGAGACATGATAAACATGTGGCGTCACAGTTCATTATGAAAGAACAATTAATACCTGTTGAAATTCTACAAGAAATCTGTCAATAGTGGATTTGTTTTAGAAAATTTCTCTGAGGCAAGGAAAGCAGTAAATCCCCCCAAAAATTTAATGAGAAAATAATCGACAGCACAAAAATCAAACCAAACAATTATGATGCATGTTTGGCGGAAATGTATAATATTGACATATGCAGAAATGTATAATACTAACAGCATCTAAGACTTAAAAATATTGTATGTAGGCATAACTTTTGAAATTCCTGTGATTTTCTTTCATGACTTAAAATAGCTTGAATATGCAAATTAGCTCCGCCTCCACTCACTCACACCAACTCAGTCATCCACTCGGTCAACTTTACTGAAGTAAATGCTGCACAATGGTATCGCTCTTGTCTTTACAACGTCGGACACATAAAGGTAATTAATATGATTAGCATTTTGCTTGACTACAAACAGCTAATAATGTGTTGCTACCCTGTAGAAAAAAACAGCATATGCTTGGTTAGGTTTTGAAGCATGGCAGCTGGTTTGAGCTGGTTTAAGCTGGTTCTTGGCTGGTCATGCATGGGCTGGTTTATGCTGGTCAAGTGCTGGTCCTAAGCAACTAGCTCCAGCTCAGGACCAGCTTATAACCAGCTCAGGACCAACTAAGGACCACATAAACCAGCTCAAACCAGCTGTCATGCTTCAAAACATACCTAACCAGCATATGCTGGTTTTTTCAACAGGGTAATGTTACATAAACCATGTTGCCATTCGCCATTCGCCTTCTACAAATCAGTATCCTTTTAGAAACGCTTTGAACAACTTAGAACATCAGTGGAGAAAGTCATATAGTTCATCACAACATCATAATATACATAATTCAGCCGCCATATTGCTAAATGTACATGATTTTTCATATCAACAGAAATATTTACTTGGCTTCTCCTGAGACTACCCTGCTTTAGAGCATAGTTAATGATATGCTACAGCCCGCCAGCACGTTGACGCGATTGGTTACAAGGTAGTTTGTGATGTAAGAAACACTGGCGATTTCAAACCGCGTTTTTTAGACTGTTTTTGGTTCATTGGAGTTTTAAGGAGAAAATAATCAGCAATGGTGTTAACTTATGAATTTGCACATGGTTTGTCTTAAACCATATTAAAAATACCACATAGATAAAACTTGATTTTCACTACAGGGGGTCTTTGAACTGAAGACTGATGAATGGATGGATACGTGGACGTCACCACATTTGATCACACCCAAAACAAATGTAAATAATTTCATACAAAAATATAGCATAAACATACAAAATATCGTTTTTGATTAAATTTGCATGGCATTACAAAAACAAACAAACAAAAAAACAAATGCTCATTTCATAAATCTACTGGACATTCACACTCCTCCTCCTCCTCACTGATACAAAAAAATTATTTTGATTTATTGTATGTTTTAATGCACTGCAATAAGCTGGTGAGGAACAGCATTTCGTTTCTTGATGTATGCAAATACATTCAATTCAATTTCCAGACAGTTGTACTGTAGCTGTAGGGAAAAACACTATTCACCATTTCAGTTTTTGAAAGACCCTCTTGAAACCCCATTATTCTAGCACTTCTATGATAATATTTATTTGTGTTTCTGTCATAAATGACAGTTAATCTATATGGTGTGAAAATTCATACCTGCATATTTGTGCTTACATTAAATCACTGAGATATCAGTGCAACTTGCTTGATTACATAAATTGCTACATGTGAGAATGGCCTGGAGGGAATGACTGTTTTTTGTGATAATACAACATGCAATAAATAAACATGTTACTAACAACGCTCAATTACCAGCTTATATTAGCATAGCAGATAACAGGAAAACTATAATTGCAAAATGTCTAAATCGCAAACTGACACAAATCCTGGAAAGCTCACGTTAGTCCTCGTAAAGTCAGGAACTGGAAAAGTGAATGAAGTGGGGAAAGAGACGTGAATCTGAGTTCTGATTGCAGGAATTTCTTCAGGGACATGTAAATTTAAGATAGGATTTGCCCTGTTCAGTGCAGGATGAGTCTGATTTGCTGGTAGATTAGTATAAATTACTGTAATCTTCCTCTGGGGAAAGCAGCAGTACATTTTCTGCTCACAAAGCAACACCGAGTGTAAAAAGCTTGGAGGATATGGATTTTTTTTTTTTTTTTTTTAAATAAGCAAGAAAGGAAATGCAAGTAAATAGCTTGTTCTTGAATAAAGACAGAAAATTACAATGATCCAGATCTCACAAAATAAACTGGTGGTAAACGTTTTATATTGTTTTAAATGTTTAAATATTAAGGATGTGAAAACTCTTAAAATAAGTAGTAGTTTTTATTATGCAAAAGTTTTACTTGCTTTGCATTAAACCTGTTTCCCAGCTAAACAGTTTATGAACATAATATAAATAGCATTAAAAATATTCCTTAATGGCACATTTAGCTATTATGCCAATATTTGTGGTATTGAATATATTTTAAAATAATATAAAAATAATAAAAGTCCAAATGTGAGATATAAAGTCACAATGTGAAGTATAAAGTTATAAAATATATATATATATATATATATAAATTTATTTAAAAAAAAAAAAAAAAAAAAAAAGTCATATTGTGAGATATATACTACTTGTTATATGTTCCCCATGTCTGGTTTGCACTTTTGTCTTATTTCCTGTTTCTGTGCCATGTTTGTAGTCCTTTGTAGTTTTTCATGTTGATTAGTTCCTGATTGTTCCCAGGTGTGTCTTGTTAGTCTCATTATCCCTTGTGTATAAATAGCCCTTGTGTTTCTCTTGTTGCTTGTCAGTTGTTGGATGTTTCTCGTGTGTTTGTTCCTTGTGTTTTCCTGTTTAAAGCCTGGGATACACTGCACGATTTTTGGCTGTCCCAGACGAAAGATCATGAAACAATCGTGGCGATTTCTGTGATCATGGCTCTTAATCGGTGGTCCTATGTCGTACAGTGAGAGAGGTTCAAAGATGGCCGTTTTCCCAGTCTTGCAACCAAAGATAGCCTATGATCATTTTCTGACAGTGTCAGAAATTCAGCATGATTATCGCACAATGTATCTGCTGCTACGACCATGTCTACTGACCAGCCAATAAAAATGCGACATGAATCAACACGACATGGCGCTAAAACTTAAAACTGCTTACCTCAAGCTCTTTTCCCTTCTTCTTTCACCGCTTCCTTTTTATTTTCAGCACACATAAAAACGACAACTGCCAAAGTGTGATTCAACATGGTCTTTTTGTTTACCAGTAGCGCATGCTGATGACATTTTATTCTTCTATAGAAACTTGCATCGTAGCCTACGAATCAACAGGTGTCATCATCGTACAGTCTACATGCATGTCGTACCCAAGTTTAGTAGATCCATGTCACACAGTGTGATAAAGTAGTGATCTTATAGGATTGCTAAAATCGTGCAGTGTATCCAGGGCTTTAGTCTGGTTTGTTTATTAAATGTAGCTACTCTTTGCACTTAGATGCTTTGTCTCTTTGCCTGCCTGCCCTTGTGTACATCTTGACACTACTGTTCATAAGAAGTTTCTTATGCACACCAAGGCTGCAAATATTACAGTAAAATTTTGAAATATTCTTTCAAATTAAAATAACTTCATATTTGAATATATTTTAAAATGTAATTTATTCCAGAGTGATGCAGAATTTTCAGCATCGTTAATCCAGTCTTCAGTGTCACATTATCCTTCAGAAATCATTCTAATATGATGATCTTCTGCTCAAGAAACATTTCTTATCATCAATGTTGAAAACTGTTGTGTTTGCTTAATATTTTTGTGGAAACAGTGGTACCTTTTTTTCATGATTTTTTGATGAATAGAAATTTCAAAAGAACAGCATTTATTTGAAATTGAAATCTTTTGTAACATTATAAATGTTTTTACTGTCACTTTTGATCAATGTAGTGCATCCTTGCTGAGTAAAAGTATTAAAGGCACAATATGTAAGTTTTTTAGATTAAAATATCCAAAAACCACTGTTATATATTTTGTTGAGTTGTGTACTTACATTATCCCAAATGTTTCCAAGAATGTTTAAATCCAGAGAAATAAACTTTTTTAACCAGGACACGGACCGTGTCCATGCGTCGCCTATCACTGACATCATACCCACGTTACCCTCGATTTCTGGTTTTATTTTGTAGAAACCATGGAAACACCAAAGACGCTTTATTATATTATGTGTTTTATTAGACAGGTGAGCAACTGTTTGGATACATTCATCAACATAAATCCAATTATATAGCTCAACGCAGTAAGTCTTGTTTAAATTTTCTTGATTTACCGTGAGTACCATGCCTAATATTGATCTAGCTTACTGCAGTGTGCCTCTCATAGTAGCCGCAGAGCAAAAGCATTATAACAACTTTCAACACACAAAGGTCTCTAATTTGATAAAACAGTGCTCCGATACCCCATACTCCCATACTACAGCGGCCTCGTTCAGCTCCAATGACTTTTAGCCACACCCTGCTTCATACTACAGTAATGTTAATAAAAATGTAATACATTAGCTCATCCATTAATATGATTTCTGCCTGAGCACTGTCGGATTCTTTTCCACCAGTTGTAGACCTGAAGACAACACCTCCCATGATTCCACGAAATCAAGGCATCATCAAGTTATGCATTTGTTTTGAATAAGCGACCTCTAGTGGCGAAAAACTACATATTGTGCCTTTAATTTCTTTTTTTTCTTTTAAATTCGCACTGACCAACAGTAGTTAACAGTAGTGCAAAATTGCAATTATGAGAAATAAAGTTGCCAATACAATTATTTAAATTTATATTGTAACAAATTAAGTAGAAAAGAAACAAGAAACAAAGTTCCAATTTGGAAAAATAAACTGTAACATGCTACATTTAATTTAACGCTTTTAAAATACTCTGGTCACCAGCATATTTTTTGCTTTTTGTAATATTCTGTGTAATGTCTCAACAAGACATTTCAACTCATGTCAAGTCACCTTTATTTATATAGCGCTTTATACAATACTGATTGTTTCAAAGCAGCTTTACAGGGAGATCAGTTCAGTGTTGATTCAGTTCTGTTCAAGAACTGTGTAAAGATCATCAAATATGAAAGAGTTCAATTCATCTATAAAGCAGCTCTGTAGAAAACAGTGATGTCATCATCCAGCGCAGTTCAGTTCTCATCCAATAGTGTCAAATCAGTAATATTGCTGAATATTATGTGCCCCCAACTAAGCAAGCCAGAGGCAAGGAACCCAAACTCCCAAACCCCAGAGGTGACAGAAATGGAGAAAAAACCTTTGGAGAAACTAGGCTCAGTCAGGGGACCAGTTCTCCTCTGGCCAAACAAACCAACATGGTGTGGTTATGATTCCAGGCTGCATCACAAGTCAGTCTGTGGATTGGAATCATTCAGAATATTTCATCCAGTTCCTTCTGCTTGGGAACGCATGGTGTTTTCAGCACAGATGCAGTGAGGAACACTAGAGTATCTGCTTCTTCATCTGATCTACCGATACGAAATAAGCGGAGCGAGATGAGTTTTATATTTTACACTTTCACTGAACTGCAGCTTGGAGGAACTGTTTCAACAGCCACAATGACACAGTCTCTCGAGATTAATATCTTTTGCCCACACAAGCATAAAAAGGTTCTTCGGTGAGTTAAAAAAAAACTGAAAAGTGAAATGATCCTCAAGAGACTCCTACAAATGTTATACACAGCCCTGGTTATCAAAGAGCACTTCAGTCAAGCCTATATCCCCTCAAAGATCTAAATACCATAATTTGTTCTTGCAACAACTTATGAGTGACTTGACACAGACAAACGAATACTCATTCACACCACAGACTCAAAAAGGCCGTCTTTTTATGCCAGGAATATCAAGTGTCTAAACGAAACACGGTTAAATGAAAAGAGTTTTTATCAGAGCGATTAAATGTCCCACTTGCGTTTCATTCACCCTCCATTTACTCACTGGTTCCAGCCAATAATATATTTTGTCAGGTCCTCAATTTGCTGGTACTTGACATCTACAATGGCATAGATTTTTGAGAGGCCTCATCTACATGAATTCAATAACGAAACTAATTGTCCAAGCTTTCAGGCGGGGATTGATTTGTCTGTTTCAGCAGTGATAACACAAGTAATTATCTCCACTCTCTGAAGCCCCGTCTCTCCAGTTACTCCTGGATTCAAGCATAATTTACATTCAATATGATTCAAAAGTACTGCAGGAATTATGGTGGTCTGTGATTTTGAAAACAAGGAATTATAATGATATGTCTACAGTCAAGGAAGTATTATGGGTCAACAGCTCCACCTGATGAGTTTTAAATTCCAAATTTGCATGAATATTAATGTAGAGGTGTCACAGCGTAAAGGCTTTGTAGAAACTCACACGACGAAGATGAATAAACAGGAACTGACTTTACTAAACACAACAACAACAACACCACCAACACCACCACCACCACCACCTCAAACGTGTAAACGTAACGAGAACCGACCACAGAATGAACATAATAGGGGATATTTAATATTATATTTAATATTTATTTATTTATTAATATTATATTTAATATTATATTTAATATTTCAGAGTAAATGAGGAACTAAATCACGAACACCTAAACTGGATGAACAACAAATAAGTTACCATAGAAACAAACGAGAACTGGCTACTGGATACAGACATGACAGGAACTGAACTAAACTGAACATAATAGGGTCATTCTTAGTACATTTTCAAGTCCCCTTTACGTCTTAATGTATTGGATAAAATATTAAATAAAATATAAAATCGTGAAAGATGGAACTCATTATTTTTCTTTTATCACAATTTCACAGTTAAGTGAACATTATAGGAGTGAATTTTACATCATTTCACCACAAAGACTGGCTATTTATTATAACATAAATGCCATTTCTGTCCATCTTCTTTGATTTTTAATCCAGCCAAATTTTACAAATACAGTTTAAAACTGTAATTTGTGTGGTTTTATTTTCATTATTTTATAATTTAATGTTTATTTTCACATAAACATTAGATTAACAGCAATTAATTATTATTAATTAATAATTAAAAAAGGGTAACAAGGTTAAAAACTTATATTTTCCATAAATTGAAAGAAAAATATATGTTATTGTGCATAATTTATTAACAGTAACAGGGATGAACTACACAAATGCAGTCAACGCTATGATTTAAGAAAATGAGATGAGACTATTTTCTTGTCTTCCCATCATGCTGTGGAAATTATGTTACTTGGGTGTCAGTTTTAAGGAGAATTACATTTTACTGTACAAACAAAAACAGAAATTAGATGTGTTTAGAACCAGCTATTTTTCATGCTAGGTTGTGTTACATGACAGCATATCAAACAGTTTATTTTACAGTGTCCTTGTCACACTTACATGTAGTTACTATAGTACTAACTATAAATTATGTATAATTACATGCAACTAACCCTAAAAAAAAACCTAATCCTTACCCTATAGTAAGTACATAGTTAATTAATTTTACTCAGTACTTACAATGTATGCTTTAAAGATACAATGCTCTAAAGAAAAATTGGGACACTGAAGTATATGGAATGGAATGTACCAAATGTAAAATGTAAAAACATATTTAGAACTTGTAAAACAAGGATTTAAAATAAAGAATTTTCAGTGTTGGAGCTACCACTGTGTCAAAGCTCTTTTTGATACTTTTGGTTTGACTAAGTCCGTCTGTGACAGTACATCACAGCTGTGAGAATGTAAACATTTTGCTTGTTCCTCCGCTGGAGGGAAAAGCAGGAGAATCCCCTTTCATGTATGGCTTCCAACAGTGATTCCTCTGTTAACAATCAGTGATCAAAAATACCCGACGACGAGCTGATGGAACTTCTGAAATCTCATTTTGACACATAAGAAAAACATTTCAGTAGGCCAGATCCGCCTTCCATATCTTATTTTTGTCAGCTCTGGTTGATGTTGTTTACTCTCAAGGCTGCGTTTTGACTGTGACATCCGAAATAAGCTGCATCCCCAGTCTGCTGGCGTTACTTGTTGCTGATAAAGCAGGCATGGTGAGAACAGTAATTCAAAGAGGTGTGTAAAGATGACGTAAAACAAATTCTGGGAATGGAGCCTCTTCCAAGCTTCCCTGCAGGCAGATAAGTAAGGAAAGAGAGGATGCAGCTGGCTCCATACAAATGCACAAAAATGGCTACCTGCAATTGTCTCAAATGACTAATTTAGGTATCATTCTCTCATATTGCTGGGCAAAAATCATAACTTTGTACTTGATTATAAACTCTTTCTGTGTACAGTATACAGTACCATTCAAATGTTTGGGGCCAGTAAGATTTTTACAGTTAACAATTTATAATAACTGTTAAAATACAATCTATCTGTCTATACAGTGGATATAAAAAGGAAAAAAACACATTCCTCAACAGTGACTTGACCGACAAAGCATTTAAAAAAAAAAAAATGTTAACCTACAATGCAAAATATATTTGTGTCTTTTCAAACAAATTGAAAGAACTGACAATTCAAAAAAAAAAAAAAAAAAAAAAAAAAAAAAACAATGCACAGCAATGGCACTGAGATATAATAATCATCTCTCTCTTGGTGTGTATCTCTATCATGGCAGGATTATGAATTTGGAAGAAAAAACATTACGGCAGCACACTTGAATTTAATCACGCACACTACAGCATAAACAGCTTACATTTTTTATTAACCTAGGTGCGTCTCTAATCAGGGGAATACTTAAACAAACAAGGCCAACAGTTAGAGATGCACCACTGATGCATGTTCAGAAAATGTTAATATGAAGGCTCATAATACTGCAATCTACAGCACAAGGGTCACAACATTTACTCCACTGACTTTTTTTCAGAGAAAAAGGGTGTTTATTTTGAAGGTGTTGCTCTGGCTGTAAATACTTATGTTATGACTTCCTTTATGTGATTTTAAAAGCATGTATAATTGGACTATCATTATTAGATGTCATAAGTTGAAGAAAAACTTCTGAAGCATCCAAACAACAAACTGATTACATGCAATGTCAAAAATCACATTGAGCATGTGTTTCAGTAAAATGGCGTCAAAAAGACTGGAACTAATGGTCTGGAATGCAGTCACCTTCTAAGATGATTAAAATATCAATTAAGCATGACATCAACACCAAGGACAATGGAGGAAAAGGTTATTTGATATAGTACTGCAACATGAACAGGTCATATTTTCATATGTTGGTTTCAATGTATCCCACCTCATAAAATAATACAAAAATTTCTTCCTGTGATGATGTATTTCTTACTGAAACAGGAAGTGGAGGCAGGACATATTCAATGGCTTATTCCTTTAAAAAAGAAAAGAAAAAGACCATTAAACTTGAGTTGTGTCACAGTCATGAACTCATTACTTTCTAGACAGTTGCAGGTGGAAGTAGGGGGTGGGGATTCTTATTTTAAAAAAGCATCTGATTGGACAGAAATCAGAGTAGTGCAGGATGAGTCTTCAATATTTTTCTCTGTTATCTGTTTTCCTGGAAGATTGACGTAAATTTTAAACACATATCTACTAAAAATTCTGTACATAGTAAATCATCAAGGTGAGTGCTGAAAAAAAAACTATTTTAATTATTTTATTTTATTCTTTTCAGTTAGGCCTTGGTCATCATGTTTTTCATCATAAAATTCCGTCTTGCATTTAGAGCCATCAGTGATTTCAAAATGAAATCCTTTTCATACAGCATCTCTGTACATGTCTTTTATAAAGTGTCTCAACAGCTGAAAAAAAAAAAATATCCTTGTGCCACTTTTCACCGATTGGTTGTACTTTCCCAATAGTAACAATTAAAGCAATTCACACAACCATAAAGTGCAGCCCCCTTCAGACAGCACAGTTGCTAGGTAACATCTCTGTCCATCCGTAAAGAAGTACAAAAGGATATACAAATGTATGAGACATTCTAGAATGTGACAATTGCAGATTGTTTTTTTCTGCCACTTTTTCCAAAAGATACATACTTCCCTAGTTAGAAACAATATGGCTATTCACATTTTTACATGTAACATGAAATGGCCACCTCTTTATCTGATATTATCATTTATACTTTTACAAACACATCCATCATCCTTGGCAGGGGCAGTAGAAGATTAGTAGTAGCATGTAAATGACACTTAATCTCTACAGAATTCCTCCCAAAAGCATCATTATCCAAGTAGCATGTACAAACGTTTGTAAATTAACAGGCGTATCAAACCACTTGTAAGTCCATTACATGCAACTTGATGGATCCTTCTCTTTGCGTTCACAGTTAATCAGAGACAAAAGCACATTGCTGATCATTGCAAAGTAAATGAACACTATATTCTAGAGTAAATGTGTAAAAAATAACCCTCCTCCTCATCTTATAACATTCAGATTAATTGAACGTATAAGATGAGGAGTCTGGAGCATGGCAGTCACATTGCATGATGCATAATTACAGTCAAAAGTAGTTACTGCAAAATGCTTAGACTCCAAACCAAATAATATTTTAGGGCTATTATATTTAAATTACTAATTGAATTATTTAAATATTCCTTATTTATATTTAAATAAGAAATGTTAATTATAATAATGGGCAGTCTACCTGCTAGTTTGGGGAAAAGCAGCTGTGCCAATGTAACAGCGGTAAACTGTGCTCACCTGATCTCATCTGATCTCCAAAGCTAAGCCAGGTTTGGCTCTGTTAGTATATGTGGTGTGTCCTCCTGGGAAATTCATATTTATGAGTTGGAAAGTTGTTATGACGATGCCAGATGTGTTAAAGTCACTCTGGTCAGAGCAAAATGGCGAAGTACCTTTTCTACAAAATAAATAAATAAATCAGCAAAAATGAATCTCTACTTCTAAAAAATGCTGGGTTAAAAACAACCCAATTTGGGTTGTTTTCAACCCAAGGGCTATGTAAATACAGGACAGAACACATGTTGGGTTAATTTTACCCAATTTACCCAAAAACTGGGTTGTTTATTTAACCCAGCATAATGGTTTGATTAATTTTTACTATAATACTAGCTTATTTATTTTTACTTCATACATGAATTAATGTTTACGGATTAACTTAAATCCTCTAAACTTTTTTTAAATACTCCACACAACCACTGGTTTGCATGATAATTCCTTTATTTTTGATCATATTTTACAGTATAGCATATTTTATATAGTTTTTAATACATATTCCCTACATTTAAGCTTGTTTAACAAATTTTAGAAGAAAAAAATAAACATTTAGAAGTAATTCAAGTGTAATCGACCAGTCCTGTTTTCACTGTAACGGTGCTGGATCTCGTGGCGGAGATGGCTCGCGTTTGGCGGGGAAACTGCTAACTTCAGACCGCCACCCTGCGTTTCACTCGTAGCCGAAAAATGTTGTGACTGACTCCATTAACCTGTCCATAAATAATCAGTGTACAATTCTGAGAACATATTTTAACATCCTAAGTATTTATATTCTGTATCTTTTTGAATAAAATCATAACATTTTATGCACAGCATCAGGCGTTTCCATCACATGAAAAGACTGTCGCAACACTCGTTTAGGTGACTCACATCGCGCCCCTCTTTGTTGCTTTGCATAAAATTAAACGATGTACACAACAATAAAGATTTTTTGTTGTAATGCTCTCTCCTGAAGAGGTCTCAAAAAGCCTGCGATAAATAACTCAACCCCTGGGTTGTTGTGTCTGACCCAGGATCTGGGTAACACAAAAACTACCCAAACACTGGAAAAATAACCCCCCAAAAAATGCAGGGCTAGAAAAAAAAAAAACAGGACTAGAAAAAATAACCAAAGATTTTTTAGAGTGTATGAATAAAGAATGCACATGAGGTGTGCTTTTTCTTTTTTTTTTTGTTTTCATTCAATTTATGAAGGTGAAGTACATTAAATTGTTAAAAATTATATTGTAATTGTATATTACTGTTTTGTACATTTTATTGTAAGTGACGACTGGCCATCCGTTTCCCTACCTATACCTCTCGAGATGCTTTGATAAGCTCCAGCATCGCCACCACCCTGCATAGAACAAGTGAGTGAACAGACTTTCCTTGAAAGGGACTTTGAAAAGGCCCTCCACAGGCTTCAGACTTCACCAAATAAAAAGAGAAGTTTGTCTTTTTTTCTTTTTTTTTTAACCAGCTTCGCATTGCTACAATGTCGGTTGTATATAAATGAACAATGTCTACACTTTGCCAGCGTTACCTGCACACAGATTTCCCCATTTATCTGTTAGCAAAAATCTGCGGGACAGCCTGGATGGGTGGCCAATCTGACCGATTTTTGACAGCTCCAGGGCTTTTGTTCAAACTAGAGATCAAACTTCTGCATTTTTGCACTCAAGGACAGTTGGATTGACAGAGGCACGGTGCCAAAAGAGCAGATTGATTTTCTTTTTATAAGATACATACTGCCTTTCCCAGTAAGAAACAA
Organism: Hypophthalmichthys nobilis; assembly: GCA_037950665.1. Classification (NCBI taxonomy): domain Eukaryota; kingdom Metazoa; phylum Chordata; class Actinopteri; order Cypriniformes; family Xenocyprididae; genus Hypophthalmichthys; species Hypophthalmichthys nobilis. The sequence continues at coordinate 17,706,278 of CM075476.1, read as the reverse complement.
TGTGGCTATTCACAATTTCACATGTAACATGTAAAGGCCACCTTCTTGATCTGATATCATTCACACATCCATCATCTTAGTAGAAGCACTTAGTAGAAGATTGTTGCATGTAAATTGCACTTATATAATCTCTACGTAATTACTCCCAAAAGCATTGTTATTTGAGTAGTGTGTACATGTTTGTAAACATTCTGTGATTTTTAACCAGCTTTGTATTGCTACAATGTCGGTAGTATATGTAAATGAACACTTTTTTTCTGTGCTACCAGCAACCAGACATCCCCATTTATTTTGTGCAAAACCAACCCGATCTCACGGGAAGAGTAACTATATTAAAAGGTGGTGATTTTGTATGAATTGTACAATTATTATAAAAAATTAAGCATAAAAGTCCAACCCCCTAAACATACCCGTCATTGGGGCGTAAAATCATTTGAAAACATACAAATTCGTTCAAACTAGCCAACAAAACGTAAAATAGTTATGTATTGCCATAAGAGTGTTTTGCGCAAAACGCATAATTTTGCACACTTTTGACAGCTGCTGAGTTTTTGTTAAAACTACAGATCGAACTTCTGCATTTTTGTATTCCCATCCATGGATCGACAGAAGGGTGGCGCCAAAATCAAAAGTGTCTTATGCGTTGAAGTTTTTGTCAAAAACCAATCATATACCACGACATTGTTGCCAAATCCATGTTTTTCGCCACAGAATTGGGCTGCATTTACACTGTTGCAGCAGGTTGTTTTTTAGTCGACAGGTTGAAGCGACCGTAAAGTTCTGGCCATGATTGGGCAGGTTTTGAATTGCAATTGGGCTGGTTTTGTTACGCAAACCTGGCAACCCTGTCCACTGATGTAATTTTTTTTTTTCATGTTTCACTGCCAGAGGTGAATTCCCCTTTAAGTAAACATGCTACGTTAACATTATGCCTGTGATCCGGTGCAGTAAGACAGAGAGAGGGAACTCTACAGAAGGTGAGGAATCGAACAGACTGGGACAGTGAGGCCCAAGAGACCCCTCTAATTACAGTGGAGAACAGCCAAGTAGATGCAATGCAGATGTCCTTCAGACAATTATGCGCTGCAGACGCTAGCATTCTCAAATGTTTCCTGACACTCATCATCATTCTAACTTCTCACCACATAATTAGAAATGAGCAGCCCGGAGCCGAAAGCATCCGGGCTCATGCATTTAGTGCATCCTAGCTCGGCTGCCCCCTTGTAGCCTACTTCATCAGACCGTACCCTGCGTTCAGTGGGCAGACACTGTAAATAGAAAATGAGCTCCACTATTGACCTTCCTCATTTAATATAGCTCACAGAAAGACACAGCGGATGTGTTTTAATTACTCTGCCCTCTGATTACACATTATCATCTTGGGCAGCTGTTATTGCAACGTGATGGAGTTACAGGCTAATGCAATTTGTTGGAGCATCACAAATGCGGTATCAAGAAGAAATGAAGATCAGCGATTTGGCATTAAGTTGCAAATTATGTTACGAGGGACAGGCAAATGATTAGGCCAAGTCTTCATGTAGATGACATTTAAATTGTGGTTTCCAAGTAAAATCTTATCTGGAGAAATTGTAAAGTTCACTGCTGTATTTAGGTAAACATTGTTGTCGAGAGTACTGATAATGCCTCAATGTAATAGCCATTTAAAAAGACTTGTAATTGTAATTAGCCCTGGTTGTTCCTTGTGGCTATGGAAACTAATTTCCCCTAGGCATGCCTCTGTATGTAAACTAGAGGAGTATGTAAGCTTATGGAGTTTATTATTATGAAATAATACAGTGCTAATCGAAGGTTGTTATCTTCTAGGCATTGCGGGGTTAATGGACTCAGAATGTTTTAATGGAAGATATGTGCAGATCAAAATTGTGGAAAACCACATGAGCATTTATAATGTTTCCAATCAAATTTGGCAAAAGCAATATGTGTCTTCTCAATGGACCCCTTTCACATTTCCAGGTTTGGGTGCGAAAGAATAGCAGGTATATGCTGTATAGAGGTACAATGGGAGACCATTGCAAATATTATTGCAGTGTTGTCCAACAGCAAAATAAAAATTATCCATGTTTCTACAATTTTACAAAAGAAGAAAAAATTGAGGGCGTGATTATGGCAGAAGAGTGCTGAATTTACTGTGACTTTCTGTCACTAACAGCTATATATAGTGTAGCTGAAAACTATAACCATGTTCTCAAATGCATTAAACATATACATATATATTCTTATGACAATGAACAAAGTTTCGCTTAATTATTAGTGATGTCCGTGTGTCAAATGCATCATCATATACAATCATCTCTCATTAAAATGCATTTTCAAATATATCACAAATATTAAAAAATATAAACATAAGATGAATAACTTCAACTTAAAAAATAGAAAATAAATGTTTAAAGTTGAAGTACTAAAATTACATAAACTAAAACTGAAGTAAAAATTAAAGTTAAATAGAAATATTTAAAAACTAATGTGTGTTTTTGTATAAGCTATGTCATTAAATGTCAAATGTCATTCATAATTAATCATACAACTATTACATTTACACAATTAAATGCTAACCAAGTATTTGAAGGTTGAGCAGCGAGCTCATTGGCTACTGATACAGCAGGAACCAATCAGCTGTGCCCTAGAGAATGACGTGATTTCAAGCAGATTGAGCTAATGGGATATTTCACCCAAAAATGAAAATTACCCCTTAATTTACTCACTGACTTTCTTCTTTCAGCCAAACACAATCAGAGTTATATTAAAAATATACTGGCTCTTCCAAGCTTTATAATGGGAGTGATTGGAGGATGAGATTTTGAAGCCCAAAAAAGTGCATCCATCGATCATAAAACGTACTCTACTCCAGGTGAATCGACGCGTTTGACAAATATCCTTATTTAAAACTTTATAAAGTAAAACAGAAATACGCATTCAACTTGCATCTGAAAAGCAATAACTTCTGTGATGTAGTACACAATGCCATGACGATCTATGCTAAGCCATGACGTACTACGCTATGTCCTACGTTATAACGTGTAGTACATCATGGCATTGTGTGCTACGTTGCAGAAGTTAGCACTTTTTAGATGTTAGTCGAGTGCGTATGGCTGTCACGCCGGAAGCTTGTTATTTTACTTTATAAAGGTTTAAATAAGGATATTTGTCTTACACAAACACATCGATTCACTTCGGAAGGCCTTTATTAACCCCCCGGAACCGCAATGGAGAACGTTTTATGATCGATGGATGCACATTTTTGAGCTTTAAAATCACATCCTCCAATCACTCCCATTATAAAGCTTGGAAGAGCTAGAATATTTTTAATATGACTCTGATAATGTTTGGCTGAAAGAAGAAAGTCATATACACCTAGGATGGCTTGAGGGTGAGTAAATTATGAGGTAATTTTCATTTTTGGGTGAACTGTCCCTTTAAGGGCCTATCAGCCTACGCCATCTAGAGTTTCACATTGTACATTTACAGTACTTGCCCAGCTTCACAGGAATTCATCACATCATGTCACAGAAACCTTAATAATTCAGAACCTACCTCTTTAAAGTGCCAATAGAAAATTTAAGGTTTGCCATCTGATCTGCACTAAGAAAAGTGAAATGTACCGAACACTCATTTAGCATGCGTGTCATACTGCCACCAAGTGCACCACACAGAAGAGAATGCGTGTTCCTGAATGATTGTAGGGGCCGTAATTATGATATTATTCAGAAAGACCCTGCTCCCAAACCCCCTGCTTTTCAACAGGCCTGGAATGTCAGCGTTGCTTTCATTGTGCGCTGCACGGATTGAGGTAAATGGACCCTGGGAGTCAAAAAATGGCCTCTGCCTAAAAAGAACACCTTAATAACGCTATCAGAAAGACTAGCTGAAAACTTTTCAAATTGAAGTCACATCAAAGAGTTTGAGAAAGCGCTCCCGAATTGCTGGGGTCTGGAACCCAGGGAAAGGAGGATTTATTATGAAGACCTGCTGTAAACTGGGGATGAAAAGCGGCGTGTGTAAGAGGAAGTAGATCTTTTGAAGCCGGGCCCAGTGGTGGAGTCTGTTCAGCCATGCATGCAACTGTTGATTTTCAAACTCGCCCGAGACGCATCTGCGGATTTCAGGTGTTGATTCATAACCAGAAATTTGAGTTTCAGTGTCATACTCTCACTCATACTAATACACTTTAAGGCTGACAACAAAGAACCTTACCTTTTATTTTCATCCCCTTGCTCTTTATTTCAATTCTAAGCAGGCTAAAAATCACAGAAAGGGAGGGTTTTTTGTGTCCCTGCGGTAGGTTTGCCTGCAGTCATGCTTTTAAGTATCAAGACATGCTGACGTGCGCGACCCCCCACTATACATTACTGTCATCAGACCCTTTGAAGCACTTTCTTTCCCTGCAGCTTTGACTTCATTTATAATTTCAAACACTCTATGGAAACAGCGGAGAGAACCGGGTGCAAACGACCGTCATGCTGCGTGGCTTTTTTCCCACCCATTCGGTATGTGTGCACATGTTCTAGCTAAGGGGGCTCTGAGAAATAATTCAGCATGTGTGTAAAGTGCAAAGACGAACCCTCTGGCCTTATTTTTTTTTTTGCCTCTTTCTTTCAGTGTTGGCTATCGTTTAATAGGAATTTCAGCAGGGGTGTGCAATTAAGACCCTAGGCAATCAGGCACTTATTTTTGCTCTCTTACCCTAATTGTGACTCAGCTAGTTGATGCACAATAACACTGACTGCTACCTGAGGAACTCAGCTTTGATATTACCTGATCTTTGAAAATGCAGTAACTCTCATTTTGTGAGTAAAAAGTACAGTAATAAGGTGTGTATAAACACAGTATATATAGGGAGCAATTGAATATTGTGTTGGACAGTGCGGGGCCAAGTCAAAAAGTTTGAAAACCACTGTTATATTAAGTAGCACAATTATTTTCAACATTGATATGTTCCTTGAGCACAGTGCTTGAAATGGAAAAATTAAAGTGCTGGTACTCCCGATGTTCAGTTCAAAACGCGTTCCCGAAGAAGGGAGGGCAGGGCGGGCTTACGTACATGCAACATGTCGGAAGTGCAGGTATGCAAGGAAAACTGACGGTATGCTAAAGGCAAAAATAGAGAAGTGCCAGTATAGCATGCCCATTTCAAGCACTGCTTGAGCAGCAAATCAGCATTTTAGAATGATCATGTGACACTGAAAACTGGAGTAATTTTGCATACATATATAACGGAGGCCATAGTAAGACTTCGGAGTGGGTCGAGTAGGACTGGTTACATTTGGTGCCGTGACCCGGATGGGAGTGAGGTTAAAGAGGGTGAGTGTAATGGAGGCCATCTAGTAAGAGCTGTGCTAGTAAACCTCACTCCCTTGGCCTCAAGCACTGGCGACTGACACTACAGACTGCACTCTTTAGCGTACTTGTTAGTGCTCCCGTCTCCCATTCTGGAGGCGCCGGTTTGAATCCCGCTCGGAGCGGGTAGAGTAAGACCGGTTACATATTATATGTAAGTTCTAGAGCAGTGGTTCCCAACCACGTTCCTGGAGGCCACCCAACACTGCATATTTTGTATCTGTCCTTTGTTTGACACACCCATTTCAGGTCTTGGAGTCTCTACTAATGAGCTGATGATCTGAATCAGGTGTGTTTGAATAAGGAAGCATGCAGGCTGCGTCCGAAAACCTAGGTAGCTGACTTGCTGCCTCACTGCCTTATCAAGCAATGACTTGTAAGGCAGCATTTGTGCATGAAGGCACCTCATGAAATGGATTTCAGACAGACTTCTGAGGCAGCATAAGAGTTTAATGATCTACAGCAATATAGCTTTGTTGAGAATTAAACAAATATTTAATTACTACAGTAGTAATTTCTTGCTAGAAATGACATCAAAAGTGGAAAATGTTGGTCAAAAATGTACATTTACTCACAAACTGGCCAGCAAACGCAACTTTCGGATACAATCTTTATTTTTCTAGCCCAACTTTCACAGAATGGAAAGCACAGGATTGTAGGATATCAAAGGCAGCTAAGGATACATCTATGCTTCCTTCAAAAATTGATCAGATGAAGGTATCTCTGGAAACAGGAAGTGAAGCTAACATTGAATTCGGACGTGCCTTGATGCCTTCCTACCTTGAAATGTGTCCTCCGAAGGCAGCATTTTCCAGTTTTCGGACGCAGCCGCAGTGTTGGGGGGCCTCCAGGAATGTGGATGGGAACCCCTGTTCTAGGGCAACCTAGCAACCACATAGCAACATGCTAAAACCGTTCAGAACACAATAGCAATACCCTGGCAGCCAACCACAAAACCATAGCATCATGGCAGCGAGTTCTACAGTAGCCAGCACTAATCACACTTCCTTCAAAAAATATAAAAATCTATTTTTTAAGCCGTTCACACTAATAATAAGCATCACCACAAGGACATAGACAGGACAGCTTGGAAGTCCCACAGTCATTTTAGAGAGAAGCACGCATTTGCATCTCCCAAATTTTGGCAGAGGATCCAAACTCCCACTGGGCTTAATTTAAGCATCTCAGGTATTTATATTACGAGCTGAAAAATGAAAGGAGTGAATGAAGCTGTTGAAAATGTCAAACATTATTCGAAATAATGCAGTATTTAGTATGTATCTGCAGTTGATCGCCAACATCACGTCCACGAGATATAAAAAATAACTACGGCCAGATGCTGTTTGCACTAAATAACCTCTTTTCAATTTGTGCTGCTATGGCAACCATCTGTGAATAAATTCTCTCTCTTTAACCTATTCCCTTCTTTTGTGCGTGTGCTTTTTTGGCGGCTTCCCCATGTTGTTTTTCCTCTTCATCCACTCAACATGTGTCTTCTAAAGGGAAGTACTGGCAGTTGCAGCCCTGCTATTCCCCACTGTATCATTAAACATGCCTGCAGTGGTGCCGAGTCTGTCGACAGTCTGACAACTGTCTCTCCAGCCAAGCATCGCCTGGCTTATGAGCACAAACAAAGACTTTCTTTGGCAAATTTTGCCTGGCAATTACCTAAAACAGCATGGGATTTGACATGATTAATTCAGTTGGTGTAAACATTTCATTACGATGCTAACAGGTGGATAAACAGATGTGGGTTGGTATAGCATGGCTTGTTGTTCCTTGTGTGAAAGCAAGATGTGAGAAGACATCAATAAAAGATATTTTTCTTACATACCCTTTAGTAAAAAGAGATAAATTCAGGGTGAAGAATAACCACATGCTCAAGCTTTTTAAATTTCATGACTTTTGGAATTTGGATGCTGTTTGTTTTTGCCGCAGAACCTCAGACGGGATTTGGCAAGTTCAAGAAAAGACCCAAAAAGAATCCCTCTTCAATATTTAGGTCAATAGCTTGGGTTGGTGCTGAGGATGGAATATGAGATCAAATTTCCTCTTCTGTTACTGCAACATGCAAAGAACTGTCTTATGCAGGGGCGCAAAAAGGGGTATGCAGGATATTTGATGAGTGCGCGCCACACAAAAGTACCAATCATAGATATATATATTTTGAGGACTAAAGATAACTAAAAGTACAAAAAATATTTAGAATTTATCTTCTTTTTTATGTAAATTTTACCCCAACTATATGCCTGTAGCTTAACGAAATGCTGTTGCAGTGTTCTGTTTTCTGTTGGACACCGAAGAAAAATTAAGAATTCAATTTCAATTACAGTATTTTAGAGAAATATCTCAGATAACAAAGCAGAATATACAGCTGAGCTCAAAGAATTTATTATCTTTCATATGAACACAATGCCATGAACCTTGCAAACTTTCGCAAATAATTAGCAATACTTTCTTCTCAGAAGTGCTCATTATAACTGCTGAACATAGAAAATAGGGATGCATTGGTGTAAAATAAATAAATAAATAAACTATTTTTTTCATGTCATATATGAAAATAATTTTAATATTATTGATGTAATTTCTTTATATTTTTATTTATTTTATAAGCCAATTTATTGTGTAATGTAAAAATTATATATTATTTTGTCTAAATAAAAAAAACATTAAAATCTAAAATCAATCAATCATTTATATAGTGTTATGTACAAGTGAATTTATTATTTGATCTTTTAGTAGTGTATAATGCCATGAACCTTGCAAACTTTGGGAAATCCAGCAATACTTTATACATAGAAGTGCTCATTATAACTATAAAATAAATAAATAAATAATAAATAATAATAATAATAATCTGATAATTACTTTCGTGTCATGGCCGAAAACTGGTTGATATTAAAATTATATACTATATATAATATATATATTATATAATACTATTGTATTATGGAATGGAAAGGTTCCTTTGATGTTAAAGGTGCAATTTGTAAAATTTGGGAGGATCTATTGACAGAAATGCAATATAAAATACATAACTATGTTTTCAGTGATGTATAAAGACCTTACATATTGCACCGTTATGTTTTTATTACCTTAGAATGAGCCATTTCAACCTGATCTCATGGCAATTCATACGTATTTTACGAGGTGGCTAATTCGTACAAATTCATACGACCTCACTCGTACGAATTCATACGTTTTTTTCTAAATCGTATGTATTTTACGAGTTGACAAATTCGTATGAATTCATACAAATGACCTACCCCAAACCCTGCCCCTAGACAAATCGTACGAATTCGTACGAGTGAGGTCGTATGAATTCATACGAATTAGCCACCTCGTAAAATACGTACGAATTGGTCGTGAGATAGCGTTGGCCATTAATATCTACATGCATCCCGGGTCCCCTTCCTTTTTAAGTCGCAATTTTGCGCCGGCATGTTTCTACAGTAGCCCTAAACAGACAAACTGCTCTACAGAGCGCGTTTAGTCACTATGTTGTTCTTCTTCTAAATAGTTTGTGTTTTTTGAGGCAGCTTGATTCGTCACTACGTTGAATACGCACAAAGTAGTAGTAGTAGTAGTAGTAGTAGTCGTCTTGTTTATTAGAAGCAGAGACCGTTCTTTGTTAGAAGTAAGAAGAAACCTCATTGCTTCACTGGCTACTCTCTGCTGTCTCAGACGACGACATCTTTGTCTTGTGTCAGCCAGACGCCACCGTAGCTTCTCCGAAAGGGAGGGGTGAGCGCCATTGGTTGCAGTTCGCAACCTCACCGCTAGATGCTGCTAAAATGTACACATTGCACCTTTAAAGGTTCTTCTAATGTAAAAATAAATAAATAAATAAATAAAATGAGGGAAATAAGCATGTTGATCGATAACCAATATGGTACCAAAATATTGTGTATCCTTACTTAAAACAACTGGCAAAAAGTAAATGGCACCACTCGAATTTCTTGATTTTTTTGAAAAATTCATGGTAACACGTTCTACATTCCAGTAGCTATAAGAAACTTATTGCAATTACATGTCAACTACCAGTTGTAGTTAGTAGTTAATTAGTAGACTGTTTGCTAAATATCTGCTTACATTTTTTATGATGCTCCCCAACAGACATTCTACTGGTGACTTTGCAACTACATGTCAACTTATTCTAATAACACCTAACCCTAACCTAACAGTCCACTACAATCTAATACTATAATGACTGTTAGTTGACGCGTAGTTGCAAAGTTACTTATAGTTAGTAGAATGTCTAAAGTGGACCATTGGAATAAATTGTAACCAAACTCACTAATGTTTCAAAAAATAATTTGTTGGAAGGGCAATGTTGGCGTAACATACAACAAATGGGCATAGTCGTGTCAGGGCATATGAGAGACGGATGCATGTGAATCAGTTTACTTAACATCTGATACAGTCAGTGACCTGTTCAACAGTGACAGAAAATCCTGGATGAAGAGGAATGGATACAACAGGAGATAGTGACACAAAATAGGAAAGACAGCTGTGAATGGTGGTGAGGTGAATTAGTCTGGCCCTCAGGGTCAACGCTGTTGCACTGCAGGTGAATTTCAACCGATTCTGCATTCAAAATAGCCTTGCAACTGTGCGCCTCTCTGACACCATTAGAAAAACATATTCCCTCAACACTGACCTTTGGACAATTCCAGCAATAAAAAGACAAGAAAAAAATAGCTAAAGATATCTAGATTACTTGGGTGTTTTTTTGCCTGTGTTAAGATGTATGCTGATTCCATTAAAAAGACTATTTGATAACACACTGTGTAATGAACCAAATATAGTACACTCTTAAAAATAAAGGTTCCAAAAGGGGATTTTCACAGTGATACCATAAAATAACCATTTATGGTTCCTCAAAGAACCTTTCAATAACCAGTTCTTAAAAGAACCGAATGGAAAGTTTCCATTGATGTTAATGTTTCTTCATGGAACCATCAATGCCAATAAAGAACCTTTATTTTAAGAGTATTTTTATCATCTCTACACTGGTTACCTATTAAGTTCTGTATCGATTACAAAGTTACTCCTTACTTAAGGTCCTAAATGGTTTAGCTCCTGTGTATTCCACTACATACACATACCTTTCAAAAGAGACCAAAACCAAGCATATACTCCAAATGGTTCAAGAACAGCATGCAACTTTGGGTATGCTTTTTTTTACGCATTTTAGGCCAATTTTGCAGGAATGCTAAGGGGTTAACCGATGTTATATTGCTCTACAATCCATCACGCTCTTTAAGGTCACAAAACTCTGTACTATAGTACATCAAATCCACTAAAGGAGGTAGAGCATTTTCACATTCAGCTCCTACTGGCCTTCCCAATAATGTTCGGGGCTTAGATACACTCTCCCAGTTTAAATCTAAAGACATATCTCTTTAGCTACACTAATTATTCTCCATTTGTGTACAAACAAATAAAACAAAAATGTAAAAAAAAAAAAAAAAAAAAAAAAAAATCGTACATATTGTGCCTTTAACATGCTCATTGTTTTTGCTTAAATGAATACATGACATTAGCTAACTACATGATCTGTGCCGTCTTAGAACTGTACATTTCTACAATATGGACATTGCTTTGACACAGTCACCTGATAACAGATTACTCTTTATTGTAACATAGAGACATGCATTTTCTGTAAAGCTGCTTTGAAACAAAATGATACGTATTGTGAAAAGCGCTATACAAACCAATGCGAATTGAATTGAATTAAATACACCATTAAGAATTTATATATATCCTGTTTAGAACACTGACAATCTGTAATAATATCCACATTTACAACTGCAAAACGTTTGGCCATGCAAGCAATATGAAATAGAAAATAGTTAAATAGATGAATATGCATGCATACATTCAAGACTTTTACAGATCCATTATATGTGGAGAGGCACTTTACAGCAGTAGCACCTGTTCTGTATGAGCACAGAAAAAGCTTTGTCGCATATGGAAAATAGTATATGCTATTGTACAGCGGCCTAGCTCTGAGATCCACACAACACAATGGTCTCTTTCTACACAATGAGCAAATTAAAATGGTTTGAAGTTGCCAAAAATACATTTAGACGAAACAAAAGTCTATCTAACAGTCTGCTATATATGCAATTTACAAAGAAAAATAGCATTTTCAAATGCGTTGAGCTTATAAATCAACCCTACTGAATATTATACTGTTCCAATCCGTTTATCAATCAGCTTTAATTGCTAGCAGGTCAGATTTGTGACAGCCAGCTGTCTATGCCCCTATCAGCATAAGCCTGAGTATAGGTGAATATCCAGAAACATGCACAAATGGGGCAAAAGAATTGGAGACTAACAACAAAAAGATGTTGTTCCATGAACATGTCTACTCAGTGTAGGTATTTTAGAGGAGATGAGTTAGTCATACCTGTGCTGCAAGCATTCTTAGCTGTTTTAGCTACTGTAACTTCCACCACATTTAGCCACTGATTTTGACTGCTGCCATCCAACTACATGTTCAAGCCCACCCACCAAAGCAAACCTGAACACACAAAATGAATCACAGGCAGAGAACATTTCAAATCGGCTAGTTTTCTTTTCTAGATTCCTTTTTGCTGCCTACAGAACCTGTAGCTGTCACAGTGACCGGTGTGTTTTCCCAGGAGACCTATTTCAGTGATATCTCAGTGAGTGGTATTCAAAAACAAACAAAATTGCTTACAGCACCTTTAACAGTCACTGACAGGCATCTCTGTCAGACATCCAGTTTTTGCTCATAATTCAGTGTTGTGAGACACATCAGATAATGTGCAGAAAGGCTGGACAGCCCCACAATGCATTCTCTTACATAACACCCTCATTAAAGCATATATATATATATATATATATATATATCAGCTGCAATTATTGGGATGTGCAAATATGCATAAAACCCACTCCCTAAGCCTCTTATTTAAATTAATTACTAAATCTCATTGATTCTGCGTTTAAAAAATGACTATACAGCTAAATGATCAGCAGAATTACAGGTCCAGAACACAGTCTACCTAATGGACAAGCCAACAGGCCAGAAAATCAAGGTTAAAATTTACAGTGTGATGACACCATTGATTATTTGCACAGTGAGTAAAATAACAATCTCAAACTCGGACAGCCTCTCTGCCTTCAGCTAATTGAAACGCACAAGGCCGCTTGAGCTCCTGTTGTAGTGCATATTAAACAGAAGCAGGTGTCGTGCTACAGATGAGTTAATGCAGGACGAAGCGTGCAATTTATTTTAGAGTCAGTCATAAAAATCCTCATTATTTAGTGTTTTTAAATTATTTAGTATGATGCTTGTCTTTTATTTTTCCACCATTTTGTTTATTTGCCTGTAGCAAAAAGATGTGATTTTGAATTGATCTCCAGGAAGTATAAAAAGTTTTAAAGGAACAGTGCACCCAAAAATAAAAAAATTCTTGGGTGAGTCGTTATCACTATTTATGTACTCGCTGTCATGATGTTCCAAACCTCTGTGACTTTCTTTTATCCACAAAATAAGATATTTTGGTATCACTTTAAGGTCCAGTTCTCACTATTAACTAGTTGCTTATCAGCATGCATATTACTATAGGATATTGGCTGTTTATTAGTACTTAAGCACATATTAATGCCATGTTCTGCATGAGCATATTCTACATCTTTCTACACCTAAACTTAACAACTGAGGGAAAAGTCGTAGTTAGTAGTTAGTTAATCATGAGAATCTGACCCTAATCTAAATTGTGACCAATATTTTTTTAAAAGAATATTCTGGCTGCTCTTTTCCATATGAAAATGAAAGTGAATAGGGACTGGGACTATCAAGCAGCAATATGTCTTGCCTGCAGGCGCATGAGAGCGCTTTGGAGTCAGAGTTTGTTTGTTTTTTTCAGTTCAGACATTATATGTGCTATGATACTGTTACTAGTATCTTATTTCACAAATAGTTTGTTTCTGAATATAAAAATGTCAGCACGTAACATACTTGCTCTGGCACTAGTTGTGGATGAAGAGATGTGCTTGTTGTTGTACAAGCAGACGGTTGGTCGGTGTGGTATTTGTCATATGATTTTTTTGATGGTGTTTTATAACAAATAGAATTCATTTTAAGTTGATATTCTCGTCCTGGTGCACTAATGAGAGAAGCATATGATTCATGCACGTTCTTTTGAGTAAACTCTCCAGTTCAAGAGAGACTTTGTTGGAAATTTTTCTAAGGATATTCTTGTGTTTTACCAAAGAAAGAGATTCATATGGGTTTTAAATTATGTGGGGGTGAGTAAATGACAGAAATGTCATTTTTTGGGTGAACTGTTACTTTAAAGTAGAGATGAATGTTTAGTGTGAGAGCACATGGTGAATTGTACTGACAGACCCTGAGGTATGGAGGACATGCCACATTTGTCCCTAGATGGGAAGAGAGTATGAAGAGAGTGCAAAGCACAAAGCACATGCTCCAGAATATGCCAAGTTAAAAAAAAAAAGAAGCTAGATTCCCAGTGTGGAGCTCATTATCAGGCTATCTCGTAATTACAATGTATTACATCACCTTGTGTTGAAAGAAGGGTTTTAAGATGTGTATTCATGCTCATTGGTGTTAGAATATGACAAAACTGCACTGAATACAATAAAACTGCTTTTAAAAGCTGATATTATACACTATGATACTGTAATCAATCCTTTCAACAATCCCTTCAACTGCAAGATTTTTTAATGTTTTCAAATAAGTCTCTTATGTTTACCAAAGCTGCATTTATTTGATCGAAAATACAGTAAAAACAGCAATATTGTGAAATATTATTAGAAATTAAAATGACTGTTTTCTACAATGATATACTGTAAAATGTAATTTATTCCTGTAATGCAAAGCTGAATTTTCAGCATCATTACTCAAGTCTACAGTGTCACATGATCCTTCAAAAATCATTCTAATATATTAAGTTGGTGCTCAAGAAACATTATTATTATTAATGTTGAAAAAAGTTAATATTTGGTGGAAACCATGATACATGTTTTTTGTAAGAATTCTTTGATAAATAGAAATTTCAAATAGAAATCTTTTGTAACGTTATAAATGCCTTTACTGTCACATTCGATCAATTTATAAACAGAAATATACATTTAAAAACAAAATATCTTACTGATCATGGTACATAGTGGATAAAACTGTACTTTTTTTATGATTATTTCAACATCAGCAACAGTTCTCAGACCTACTGTAGATTACCCTTAGAAATAATTCTCTGAAGATTAATTATGACTACAAAATATAATATAAACCAATGTAATATTTTCCGTGCAGGATGACAAAGTGAAATGTGTTATCTTACTTTGGTATCATGTTTACAGCAAGTCTGATGAGGGTTTGCAGTGTTTCTTCAGGAGACATTTGATGGCCTGGTGGTTCAAGCTCGGAGGTCAACCGCTGAAGCAAACGGTGTCACTGAACATCCTCTGGCCCGTGAAAGCACTCCTCCTTGAAGATAATTCGTTGCCTTTTCCTTTAGGCTGTTCTTCCAGTCTGCTCTCATTTTGTGGTGTTGCCATTTGTCTAATTAAGGCACTGGAATTATAGTTTTGGTCTAAGTACACAAAACAAAAGCATTTTGGCTTTTCAGTTATGGGGATTTCACAAGTGCAGACCTACCACACAGTATCTTTTCGCAGTTATGCAACTGTATTCTCACCTGACCCAACCTTGTCAAGGGAAAATAGAATATCAAACTTCAAGAAGACTAGTTTTCATTGCATCGTCTCCGAATGCAAAATCACATCAGAGCAACAGATCTCATTGGCTTCTCTGGAGACTCATATCAAATTGATCATTTCATATTTTACATCTGCAAAATAGTATTTGGTATTCAGCTGGACTCTCACAAAAATCACAAGCACTCATTCTGTGTTGGGAGAGAGAGACTGCCCCCTGGTGCCAGTCCATCAAAGTAGACATTGAAAGGTGGGTAAAAATTGTTCTTCATATCAATTCCAACATTAAAAAGCAGACATGTTTAGCCAATCTATAATATATGTGTGTTGCAGATATTAGTGTATATTATGCAAGTATTTTTTTTTATTTTATTTTATTTTTTTTTTTGCTCAGTGCTGCTAAAGACTCTGTCTTGTCAGACTATGTGAAAATGCAAAATCTTTGTCACATGTTCATGACTATCTATCTAGATGGATGGATGGATGGATGGATGGATGGATTGATGTATAGATAGATAGATGGCAAAAAGTTGTGTGTAATGACATGAGCTCTAATTTTAATTACAGTACGTTATTTAGTAATGCAAGATTACTAGTTTTACTTTTTACAAATGCTTTTATTAACCACCTAATGATTAAATGAACACACACTTTTTCAGTAGAGAATGAAATTAATTAAATTAAGGCTCCCCAAACTGCACACTACAGCAGGCGTCCATCTCAGCGGAGACAGTGACAGACAGCACGAGATGAATGAGGCGCTGTGACATCTTCATACTCAGGCAGGTCGGGATCCCAATCAGTTTCAAGCCGCAGGTCCCTTCGCACAGTTAATTAAATCAGTCTGCAAGAGACAGAACTCCTCCAGTCCAGACCGCAGCCAATGCATGTACCACCAACTGTAATTATTACTGTTCCATTACAGTCAAGCAGATTTCATGAACATTTCACCAGCTAGCAATCAAAGATTTCCTTGAACAGGGTATTAAGTGGAAAAACATGATACATGAAGTGGCAAGAGAGGTTTTGTTGTTGTCACCAAGTAAAGAGCATGGCAAATTCACTAAACCAAGGGTTTTCAACTACAGCCCCAATAAGGACCCCCATCCAGACTCTTAGCCAAAGACACAGCGTATAAAAAGAAGATATATTTTCTCAGTAAAACTTTATAATTTTCATTAAGAATGTAAACTAACTTTGCTACAATGTACAATGCCTAAAAATCACTAGTTAACTTAGAAATTAGTTAATAGTTAGAAATAGTAATGAAGAAATTATATTGTGTGTATATATATATATATATAAATACATATGTCCCTATGTGATGTACTGTATATCCAAGTGAAACAGCTTCTGGAATGAGAAAAAAATGTAGGGCGGGACTTGATTTTGTCCTCGGGAATTGACTGGATCGTAGGAAGTTGGGCGTTGCTAACTAAATGGAGGCAGATCTGAATGCCAGTTTGCAGTCAGTTGTGGAGGATATTTAGTACCCTCTGTCAAGACACACGTCATAAAGAAAGTTTGAGGGGAGGGGAGGTTAACGTTTTTGATTAAAGATTACGAGTGCACGTGAATTTTGAAAAAAAAAAAATAATAATGTGCACGGATAAATCAATCATATCAAAGTATATTGATATAAATAATATTATCCCATCCTTGGGACACTACATTCAGCACACAAAGAAGTTCTGCACATGCAGTGGTTAAAACAATGCAGTATTCGTTCGGTACACATGCATACCAAACCAAAAGACCCATAGCGAAAATTTTCTGTATAAATACATGTACTATTACACCCCTAATATACACTATATGGACAAAAGTATTGGGACACCTGACCATTATACCAACAGGGACTGTAATTACATTGCATTCTAAATGCATAGACATTAATATGGAATTGATCCCCTTTGCAGCTATAACAGCTTTCACTCTTCTGTGAAGGCTTTATCACAAGATTTTGGAGTGTTTCTGTGGGAATTTTTTAGAGCATTTGTGAAGTCAGGCACTGATGTGCGTCGAGAAGGCCTGGCTCGCAATCTCTGTTCTAGTTCATCTCAAAGGTGTTCTATGGGGTTGAGGTCAGGGCTCTGTGCGGGCCAGTTCTTCCACACCAAATTCATCCAGCCGTGTCTTTATGGACCTTGCTTTGTGCACAGTCATGCTGGAATGGAAAATAGCCTTCTCCAAACTGTTCCCACAAAGTTGGAAGCATAGAATTGTCCAAAATGTCTGGCATGTTGAAGCATTAAGATTTCTCTTCACTAGAAATAAGGGGCCTAGCCCAACCCCTGAAAAACAGCCCCCAAACCATTATCCCTCCTCCACCACAGTTGGGACACTGCCAGAGTCCATTGGCGGAGTGCTTTACACCACTCCATCTGACACTTGCCATTGTACTTGGTGATGTGAAGCTTGCATGCAGCTGCTCAGCCATGGAAACCCATTCCATGAAGCTCACAGTTTTTGTGCTCATATTAACTCTTTCCCTTCCAGCGTTTTTTTTTTTTTTTTTAAAGTTGCTAGTCACCGCCTGCATTTTTGATCATTTTCACAAAACTTTCATGGCCCTCAGAATATTTTGTTGTATGAATATCTGAACATGTAATATATCAAAAGAATGAACAGAGCCTCTGCTTTTAAACAAAAACAATTAAACGCCCCCAACATTCTGAACAAAAAGCTGAGAAAAATCTTTTTTGTCAAAGACTACAACATGCATAAGCAATGGTTTTATCGCTTGTTTCTGCTTCTTTTTTTTTCTGTGTTTTGATGCGGAGATTCTGTACTCTTTCAGAAGATGCGTAATAGTGCCCCCTACCATATAACAGTGAAAACATGGATTGCCGGAAAATTCTGTCAATGGCGAGGAAGCATTGTCTCATAAATGACAGAAAATTCCATCAATGCCGGGGAAAGAGTTAATGCCAGTGGCAGTTTGGAACTCTTGAGCTATGGAATCAGCGAAACGTTGGCGACTTTTATGCACAATGGGCCTCAGCACTCGGTGACCCCGTTCTGTGAATTTACGTTAGTTGCTGCTGTTCCTAAATGCTTCCACTTTTCAATAATACTGACTGTGGAATATCTAGCAGAGATAAAATTTCATGAACTGACTTATTGCATAGGTTGCATCCTATCACATTACCATGTGAGCTCTAATTCATGGAGCTCTTCAGAGCGATCCATTTTTTTTCACAAATGTTTGTAAATGCAGACTGCATGGCTAGGTGCTTGATTTTATATACCTGTGGCAATGGGTCTGATTGAAACACCTGAATTCAATAATTAAGATATCTGTTCTAAAACCTTTGTCCATATAGTGTATATTCAACAGGCACAATTCTTATTAATTACCTCCCTTGGTTTTTACTGAGAAATGCCATGTTACATTTGCCACCCCTTCAAACTCAAATTGTCATAAGTTGAATACATATCATCTGGACTTTGCATGGGGTTGGAGGGGGCAGCCATGGCCTGTGGTCTGTAGAAAAAGTCATGCTCGGCTAGGTGGTCTGCCCCATCATGAGCTCTTTGATTAGCCTCGATGACCTCCTCTGGTTCACCATACTCAGGACTGACAACCCACTCAGCTCTGGCTTGGACGTCCTGTGGATCTGCATAAATTGGTTCTGCACTGATGTTCTGTAATGCGTCACTAATTGCTAATTGCTGGATGGAATCACCCAACAAGTCAGTCAAATCTTCTGCGGTCATCGTTTCTTCATGTGCATCCTCTTCCCGGGAAATTGCGAAATCAGACAATTGCGAAATGTCAGCGTTGGTCTCAAAAGAGTCTTGGTGAAATGTAGACTGCTGGAGAGCTTTTTTCAGGTTTTGCCAGTGCATTTTAGGGTCTGTAGGGGAAGTGGCTTTTGGCTGAGCTTTTGACACTGTAGCGTAGACTGCTTCCTTATTCTCAAAGTCGGTGTCAATGCTCGTCACTTGACTTTCTCTTTGTGGCTCTATTGCATTCAAAGAAAAGCTCCTCCAAGCAGGGTTGAGCATTTTTGATGGTTTCTGAAGTGCTCTCTGCATCTTGGCCTCAGGTAAAAAGTCAGACGCTTGACTCACTATGGCGTCGTTGTACATTTCATCCGTGGCCACGGTTTCTTGAACTCTACTTTGTTCTGCATGGTCAAGGCTGTTCGACTTTGCTGTGGAGGGTCTGGGTAGATTCTGGATGGCTGCACTGACAATATTGAACAGTCTTTCACCCTGATGGGTTGCAAACTCAAAATTCCCCTCGCCGGACTCACATCTGCGACCAGCCTCAAAGGAAAAAGACAGCTGAGGGAAAGAAAAGAGAAGGGAAAGTTATGAAATCTATTTCAGACCTGAGATGTTTGTCCATAATCACTCAGGCGTTAATAAAGAAAGGCTGTTTATTTCCCATGAGAAAAGGCATGCAAATTAAATTCAGTATGTTTAAATAAGGAAATTGTTATAAAAAAAAAATCTCACACCTGCACAATGACAACACTAATGCTCTTTTGAAATTAAAAAGTGAAGAAAATTAGCATTTAAATCAAAGGATCAATGACAAGATAAAGGAAAGGAAACATTACAATGGAATATTTGTATTCATGTTGGTTTCATAGTTTTAAAAAAAACTTTTAAACCATTTTCAAGAAACTGTAATTTAATTAAAAATATCATGTGGTATAACCAAGTAAAAACTTTTTCCTTTTACCTAGAATACATATGCACAAAAGTGTGTAGATATTTTAAATTTCACAAATTTATTTATATATCATTACACTGGTGATATGACACTGGTGGTTTTTTATTTTGACTGCATGTTGACTGCACCACTTGTGAAACAGTTTTGTTAAAATATTACATATATACATAGTAAAACAGTAATATTGTGAAATATTATTATAATTTAAAATAACTTTTCTACTTTCTACTAATTTATTCCTGTGATTACAAAGTTGAATTTTCAGTAGCCATCACTTCACATGATCCTTCAGAAATCGTTCTAATATGTGGATTTGCTGCTCAATAAATATTTCTATTATTATTGATGTTAAAAACAGTTTTTCTGTGAAAACTTTGATTCTTTTTTTTTTTAAGGATTCTTCGATGAATAAAAAGTTCAAAAGGACAGCACTTATTTGAAATGGAAATCTTGTGTAATACTGTGTGCATATCTTTACTGTTGTTAGTTTCATTATGTTTTGGTTCTGTTTTCCCTGTTCTGTTTTGCCTGTGTTCCCTAGTTAGTTTCCTTATTTGTTACTAATTAGTTCCAAACACCTGTTTCTGCTCATGTTGATTACTCCCCTAATGTATTTAAGCCCTACATGTCTTTGTCAGGTATCGTCTATGTTAAAAGTGGTTGTGTTTATGTTTACTCCTACGGTCTACTGAGTTTTCCGTTGCAGATTTAATAAAGACTATTTTTGTTTTTTTACTTTCATTGTGCACATTACTACTACAACCATATTTGACAACTGTCACTTTTGATCAATTTAATTTTGATCATTTGAATGTATATATATATATGTGTGTGTGTGTTTATATATATATATATATGGTCCCAAAATGGAGTTTGCTATGGGGGTTAGGGTTACTCAATGTTGCGATCACAACTGATGGAGCTGATGAGCTGCTACTGGATAAGTGTGTGATCCAAGTTGTCTTAAACATGAGACATGCTTTATATCAAGTGCTTTAAACTAAATCATAAACCTACATGACTTGCCAGTTGTTAATGTATTTAAGACACATTTTCCTCAGCATGCAACTTACATCTTACAGTTGTATACTTACTTGTAAATGTTACAAATTCATTCAAGTATTTACATTTTCACATACAGGATTATCCTGTTTGTTTGTTTTTCCCCCTGCTGTACCGAAAACATACCAAGCCATGACTTCAAACCCAAGGTATATGTTCCGAATCATATTTTTTGTGTACGTTACACCCCTTAATATATATATATATATATATATAATATATATAGTTTTTTTTCCCCTATAAATTAATAGATAGCACAGCACTATGTCATTGACCACAAATTTAAAGTAACCCCGACTTACCGTGTCTTGTCCAAACTTCCTTACGTAACAGTATGGCCATTTGAAAAGCTCTTTCTTAGTTTTAACGTCCTTCAGGATTAAGCAGTCCGGCAGGGGAGTAAGGATATAGTCCCCATACAGATTGCACCGAATGGCGGCCTCTGTGCCCACTGCTATAACCAGAAAATCTCGAACTGCAAGACAAAAAAAACTTGTAAATGTTAGCACAAAATGAAATCAGAAAGAAAAAAAAACATAAATATCTTGTCTTGTGCAGTGTGAACAGCCCCTAAAAACACCATGAAATGAGGAACAGTACAAAATATTAGTCGTTGTTCACCCTTCCAAAGCTCTCAATTCTCACCTAAACTTGTTTTCATTTAATATACATATATATTATATATATATATTGATGCAGTTTGATGTCATTTATGCCAAACAGCCAAAAAGCCTTTGGTTTTTGCATCATGTCATTAATTGTGACAAATGCACAACATGTCCTACTTGTACTACTTTTATGATACCTTTGTGTTGATTTTATGATAATTCAGTGATGATTTATGTTAATTTTGAATCTTACAGTATAAATCACCAACTAATTTATTGCATGAAAAAGAGCTTTGTGAGCATTCTGCTAAACTTCTCCTTTCATGTTCAACAGAAGAAAGAAAGTCATAAGAGTTTGGAACATCATAAAGGGTAAGTAAATTACTTTAGATGTTCAATTAAATATTTGCATTCACTCCCACAGTTTCAACTTATGAACTTTTCGTATGGGTGCAAGGACAATATAGCTGAATTACAAGTCACTGACAAATAGACTTGCACCCGAAGTCAGCAGGGAACACAACCCATTGCTTTTCCTCTGGAGATAGCTTTGAAATTCAAAATTGGATGTCCACAGGAGCAGGAAGAAGTCAGAGAAGGCAGCCCTGTCTAAGTTCAGCCTTTGTTCCTTCGGTTGATGTTCACAGCTGTCATTTTCTGAGCCTCTTCCTTCTCGCTCTACATCTTCCAGGATGAAACAAGCTCTCAGACTGTTGGCTTGTTGCCCTGTGAGGCCTCACCCATGACCGTGAATGTCAAATTTACTTGTTTTTCCTGTTCGCTCTCGTTTGCAGTGCTGCTGAGGGAGACTGTTACATGCAGCCGTGCACAGTTCTTATGCTATCTGGAGATACAGGTGACGCACGCGTAAGCACGAATCTGTTAACTTGGATGACTCACTGGACACATGCTGTATAGCTAGTGTCAGATTTTAAGCTTCAGATTTAACTGGATGATGAAGAAGAATCATTTTATTTTGTCCTTTGCATGTCTTCTTCATTAGATTGATTAGTAACACTAAAGGCAGGTGCACACTGTGCGATTTTGGCCACGATTTGGTCGTCTGAGACAAATTTTGAGAATCCTAAAAGATTCCTATAATCCTAGGCAAAAATCTGTAGTCTTTGATCGCTAGTTTGACATGTTCACCAGCAGCCGATTAATGACCGTTGCGATCAAATTTTACCTGAGACGAAATTCTGGCAGTGTCAGAAGATTTGGCGCACAGTCCAGCAGTGTGACTTCTCCTACGACGAATGTCAAATTGTCTTCGTTTTTTCAAGACAAGCCGTGATCAAAATTAACGCTAGAGATTTCTTTGTTAGCCACTATTTCAGTCCCGCGTGTAATGAAGCTCACACTCACCGAATGTGTGTGGGTTGATGATGTAAAACTCCGGACAAGTTTTCAAGCGCGCGTCCGTTTTTAACACGTCTTGACTGTCGTACACTACAGCTGAGATCCCAGAGTGTTACATGAGGATCATGTTTGTACAGTCTGACAAGCAACAATCGTAAAGGACTATTATAAATCGCACAGTGTGCACCCATCTTAACACAGCAGTAAAAGTTTAGATACATCAGCAGATGTTATTCACTAATAATTGTACATAAGTACTCTTGTCTGTGCAAACAAAGTACTTCCGCTGGATTAACAATCATTCAGGTGTATGCATATATTTTGTTTTTACTCCTGTTGTAATGTTATTGAATCATATGAATGATTTGAGTTACTTAAAACTAAACATCATAAATTTAAAAGAAAAAATAAGCAGGAATTTATTGCCAAACCACAATAGAGTACCTCAGGGATGACGTGTTTTTGTAGGCCAACCCGGAAGTTAGCGGCGCACGGGTTCCCTCGATCGAAAGCCTATGCATTTTCCCCATAGACTTTTGGAAAATCGCAAAAAATAAGCTCTGTGTTTAACAAAGGGTTATGACACTTGCACGTTTTGTCTATCAAGATAATCTTTACAAGTTAACACAACATTTATACATTTTGAAGCCTAAGTTGTCGGATAGAAAAAGCTAACAGTAGGCTATAAACGGACTACAGTCACGGATCAACGTCACCACCACCAACCTTCCTCAAACTTTATTTAAAAAACAATTTTATTTAAAAACATGATTATGATCTGCACTGTGTATGAATACTTATCCACTTTTTTCATGAGAAATGCTGCCCAAATGTCCAGTTTGTCATGATGACGTCTAAAGTCCCCGCCAAAGGAAGTAGTCCCTTTTAGCAATTTGTTAGCAACCGCCGTTTTTAAGACACAATAAAGGTTTAAAAAAGGGTTAGAACTGGTGTGTTTTATGTCAGTAAAACGTGAAAATATTTAGAGGCTTTGTTAACCACAGACCTTATTTCAGGCGATTTAGCAAAAACCCATAGACTTGAGGGCGATGGAACCGGAAGTCCTAAAATGCTAACTCGTTTCCGGGTTTTGCCTACAAAAACACGTCATCCCTGAGGTACTCTATAACCTCAAAAATACATACACATGCATGTGGTGCGTTCGAGTAATGTTGGAAAGATTGTATTTATGAGTTGAACATACACGAACACCACCACAAGGTTGAGTTTCTGAGTTGGGGGCGTGTCAGTGGATGCATCTGTAGTTGAAATATATGGTAAATTTGTTGAAATGTATGAAATTATTTGTTTAGTTTTTTTTTCATTTACGGTAAAACTAGCTAAGCTGCATTTGCAAAATACAATGGAATAGCAATTCGGTTTACATCCAGCTAACAAAAATTTGTTCTAAGAATATGTTCCCATTAAGTTATTAAAACATTTTCTGAATGTTCTCTGAACGTTCAAAACTTTTTTTTATTTTTCTTGGTTATACGAATGTTAAGGGAACATTCTATGTTATAATTTTGCAAACATTATGGGAACGTTACTTTTGAATGTTCTCTGATCATTCTGAAACAAGTAGTGCCTTCTTTAATAAAACGTTAGACGAACTGAAACAAAAAAAGTTCCAGAACAATGTATAAATAACGTTTTGTGCTAACGTTTTGAGAACATTTTTAAAAACCAGATAACCAGATTCTATTAATGTTACTGGAAGAATGTTTGTTCATAACTTTGAGAGAGCCTTGCCATAACGTTAGCCAAAGTTCTGAGAACGTTCCATGTTAGCTGGGCAGCGTTTTAACCTGTTCTCATGAGAAAACAACGATTACGTATGAATTTATATGGAAATGTACTTTTTATGTATTGTATGTAATGTAAGTATTTTTTTTTTTATATAAAGCATGAAAGTTCACCCCCTAAACATGACAGTCAGTGTGGCATAAGCAGATACGTACCAAAACATAAAAATTTATACAAAATTTATAGCTGTATTTTTTTTTATTTATTTATTTTTTTTTTTGTAGAAAAGGTGCATTGCCATCTTTGTCCAACCAAAGTGATCTGAACGCACCTGATCGTAAATCCCAACTCGTAAATACGAACTTTTCATGAAGACTTGCATCCACCAATTGTAGAAAACAAAATCCGACCATTGGCTCTGTTTGAAAACCTAGTGAGCTGACTACATAGACAACATTTAAAGACTCTGCGTTCCTGACACACACACACACACACAAAATTTCCAAAATATAAAACACCTAATTTTGGCCAAATTCAGCATTGCATATATCCTTTGTAGAGAAAGCAATCCCATAATGCCTTTTTTTACAGCCAAATCCATCTAAAATGGAGGACAAACTGAGATAAATGTTGATTATCAATATACACTACCAGTCAAAAGTTTGGACACAGCAAGATTTTTAATGTTTTAAAAAGAAGTTTCGTCTGCTCACCAAGGCTGCGTTTATTTAATTAAAAATACAGTAAAAACAGTAATATTGTGAAATATTATTACAATTTAAAATAACTGTGTTCTATTTGAAAATATTTTAAAATGTAATTTATTCTTGTGATGGCAAAGCTGAATTTTCAGCATCATTACTCCAGTCTTCAGTGTCACATGATCCTTCAGAAATCATTCTAATATGATGATTTGATGCTCAAGAAACATTTATTGTGTACAATTGTACAAAATATTTGTATACAATATTTATTTTTCAGGATTCCTTGATGAATAGAAGTTTCAAAAGAACAGCATTTATCTGAAATACAAAGCTTTTGTAACATTATACACTACCGTTCAAAAGTTTGGGGTCAGTAAGAATTTTTATTTTTATTTTTTTGAAAAGAAATGAAAATTAATTATTTTTTTCAGCAAGGATGCATTAAATCGATCAAAAGTGACCATAAAGACATTTATAATGTTACAAAAGATTATATTTCAAATAAACGCTGTTCTTTTCAACTTTCTATTCATCAAAGAATCCTGAAAAAGAAATATTGTACACAAATATTTTGTACAATTGTACAGAATAAATGTTTCTTGAGCATCGAATCATCATATTAAAATGATTTCTAAAGGATCATGTGACACTGAAGACTGGAGTAATGATGCTGAAAATTCAGCTTTGCCATCACAGGAATAAATTACATTTTAAAATATATTCAAACAGAAAACAGTTATTTTAAATTGTAATAATATTTCACAATATTACTGTTTTTACTGTATTTTTAATTAAATAAATGCAGCCTTGGTGAGCAGATGAAACTTCTTTTTAAAACATTAAAAATCTTACCGTTTCCAAACTTTGACTGGTAGTGTACTTCATTCAGTAAAATAGTTAAGTCTAATTAAAACTAACTATTATGCTCAGCATTTGCAACTTGTTAACCAATTAAAATCAATTGTGAACTAAGTCTCTCATACAATTTGGGTGATAAGCACAATTTGTATAATGTGACATTTCGAATCTGTCACTTTTGAGGTTCCATTACATTGAAGTGTCTATGTAGGCAGCAACGCAGCACACTAGGTTCTGAAATAGAGCTATTGTCTCTTTATTGTACTCCACCATCATTCACTTGAATGCCCTTGATTTTAATAGAGCTGTTGTCAAGGAGTTTTGTTTAGGTGTCTAAGTTGTCATTTTGCAATGCAAACATTTTGTTTTTATCATGTTTTCCTGATTTGATTTGTGCTTTGGTGCAAAGCAGGACTTGACAATTACTTTTATGTGTTCATTTATGGTAAATTGACTCCCGGTGCCCATCTTGATTTCAAGGGTGTCTGATGAGATCTGCCAAGTGTTAATCAGCCTCTGATTGTTGGGTCACTGATTAAAAAGAGTCTTAATGACCCCAGTTCATCATTATATTACGCAGATCAGAAGAGACAATATATTAATTAGCCATAAATTTTGTTACGGTTGCATAATTGTGCGTATGTATATATTTATTTTTACATGCCTTAAGTGTCATCTGTTTGCTAATTTCAAACATCACAAACAATGCATGATCAAAAACATTTTTGCCACTAATTGGTTGGCTGTCTGTTCGTGTTCTACGCTTTAAACCCACAGAGTTATCAAAGACACAGTCAAACCACAGCAGCACAGACGTTATTATTAGAGACCACCACAATGTCAGTGGGAAGTTCACCTCAATGTAAAGCTGTAACACCTGCATAAATAAGATTCAGAGACTGCAGCAGTGGATTCAGTGGATGAGTCGGGGGCTTCTCGGAAATAAAAGGCACGATAAATGCGATCTCAGCTGCGAGCTGCTGATACTATCTTAATTCAAAAAAACAATAGATCAGTGAAAAACATACCACTTCCTTCCTATCTGGCCCATTGGTGTTGCCTCTATCGGCTAAACGTATACAACAGGAACTACAATACTAGGTTTGCTGACCCAAAACACACTGTTTGTCTTTAGAAATCTATTTTCATCTGACGCCACTAATCTTGTCAGTTTTGCTATGTTCAGAAAATTATACTACCATACTTCTCTTACTATTGCAATGCAGTGTGCAGTATAAAAGTGTGCAAAGTATGCAAAGGTTCTGTATGCATTGAAATCTCAAGTGACCTACATTTGCTTAAATGTTTAGTATTTGACAGAGCACATTTTCAAGGTGACATACAGTCAAACCAAAATAGTTAAAAAAAATGGTAATAAAATATAACAAGATCTCAGAGTTAAACTGTGTCAGAAAAAATAATCTTAATTATGTCAGATAACAGGTCAAAGTGTCTGAATAATTTTTGGTCCCAAATTTTTATCAATTTTACTGGTAGTCCACTGTATGAAGAATTTTTGGGTATAATATGTCACAGTTTGCTTTATTTAGCTATCCTCACTTACATAAATGAACTATAGTGTCCTGCACCCACTAGTAAAAATATATCAAAAATTATATCTAGTGTCTGAATCATTTTTTGTTTGACTGTGTATATATATATATATATATATACATTAAATTGCATCCTTGCAGAAAAAAAGTGACAGTAAAAATAATTTATAATGTTA
Source organism: Hypophthalmichthys nobilis (assembly GCA_037950665.1). Lineage (NCBI taxonomy): Eukaryota > Metazoa > Chordata > Actinopteri > Cypriniformes > Xenocyprididae > Hypophthalmichthys > Hypophthalmichthys nobilis. Next base: position 17,678,456 of record CM075476.1, on the reverse strand, counting down.
CTATAAAAGTATTAAAATATTAATTTATTTTTATTTTGAACAGTAGTTTGAACAGTGTAGATGATACAGATAGATGATAGATAGATAGATACTCATCTTTATATATTATATTTCATATATATATATAAATTAATAATATGTTGCTTTGCTTACATTGTTAATCATGCGACCTTCAAAACCAGTGACATAAACACTTGGAAACATTCAAAGACTGGTCAAATAAATAATAATAAATCATTGATGGTGTTTAATGTAAACATGAAGATGGATGCCTGCCTGTTTGCCTCTCTGATTATGTGAATGTCACTCCTCATGGAGGCAATTGAACATGTTTAGTTTCCACCTGCTCCCAGGTTTTTTTCTGTGATGTCGAGCTTCTATACAAAACATCATGCAGCACCCACAATCTACTGACTTGAAACAGTTCTGCTCATCCAATCAGGGGGTGGTTGCAATCCAATTATTCTTTAACTGCAGCGAATTTGACCTCTAGCATCTTTAAACTTACCATCACTTTGAGTTTCAGAGACTGGCAGCTAGATGGTGAAGCATTTCAGGTCATCTTGACAACTAGATTGAGATCTTTTCCATACAAAGATGTCTTAATTTGTACAGTTTATATGAATAATAGACATTTTGTAAAATGTAAATCGGAGAAAATGAAATATAAGAGACATTAAGAGACAGTTAAGAGAAGGATGATGAACATAATCACTTCATGTTCTGCCAAGTCTAGCAATTTGCTCATAATTAAAAGCTATTTGCTCAGTCCTCAACCAAGGACACTGGAAATTGAGACTATATGTTCAAAATAGCATTGTAGTATAATACTCTTATTATTTCTGGCAACTACAGTGTAAAGTATGTAAATGTTATGAATGAATAGAATATGATAAAGGCCTAAATGTGTGGTATGCAACTGAGGATGCCGTGTGGGATACTGCATCCCATAATGCAATGCATCTGACATGACCTCACTAGTCAGAACCATTAAGAAAACTTACCAACCCTAAACTTTAGAACGGTATATATATATATATATATATATATATATTCTTTTTCCCTCTTCTTATTTGTCAAGGGAGAAGTCAATACTTAAAGAACTGTTTTGTATAATGGCATGGCGTACAGGAAAATGAAGAAGTGATGCGTCACTCCCCCCTTCCCCCTTATACGAAAATAGAAACATCTTGAAGTTCATGAAGTACAGTCAAACAAGTTTCATCCACCTCTCTTCCCCATTTCCTCGCTCTCTCTCCTCTCCTTTATGTCATTCTGTCTACATGTGCTGCTCTAGAAACTTGCACAACAAAACCTAGACAGAGCCCTCATGACAGTCTGAGATCTTTTACTTGAAGTGATAAAACGGAAGTTAGAGCTATTTTGCACCAACTGCTCTTCTGGCCCAAAAATAAGTCAGAAATTATGTCTGGCAGTGACACTCAATGCCCATTTGAACAACATAATTTAAAGCTAATGGTTTTTATTTGTAACACACACACAATGCCCGTGCAAAAGTCACAGGTTGTACAATGCTAGCACTTGTTGGTGGTTTAGACAATTGCTAGGTTGTTGGTGGTGTTTTGCTAGCTACTTGTTCACCAATCCAGATGACCCTCTTTCAAAGTAACTCTAGTTGCTTTTCATTTATGTCTGGGATATTTACACACCAAAATCTTAGTAATAGTGCTAGTGATGCTTGCCTTAGCGAGCGCCACAAAAGAAGTGCCCTGTTGTCAATGATACTCAGGGACCAAAAGAAATCTTGAACAAGATGAAAAGGAAGAAGCAGGAAGTCAATAAGAAGTAGCCTTGGGTGAATTTGAGGACAGCTTGCATCCCTCTGCTTCATTTCATTTGTCGTCTCCTCTGAATGAGCGCACTCTACACATACACCTGAAAACAGTGTCCCCTCTTTCCTGTCCTTTAATGGAATCAAGGTTGGCCACCTGTGGCCCAAATGGGCAATTTGACTCAGGCCTGAGGTTTCGCTTGAAAAAGAGGCTGTTCGTCCTTGCAATAGGACAAACTAAAATAGACTCTCTCTCTCCTCTCTGTTCCTCCAACATCACTAATATTACGTGTTAGGGTGAGCTGCAGTAAAGTAGTATCTAGCTATATGAAATAGCTAATAGACTAAGATAATTATTGCGTAATAAAACATTAACATTGTTTGTTTTAAGAAAAACACTGGGATGGGGTATTAGATGTACTTTCATAATTCTCTCTAAATACATAAAACATGCAAAAAAAAAATAAAAAATTAAAGTGCCCCATTATGCTTTTTCGAATATTATCTTTCATGTGGTGTGTAATACAGTGGTTTGTAAATGTAGTGTGGGCACCCACTTGCAGAAACATAAATCGGCGCCTATGGTTTGTATCAATGTGTATCAAGTGCTAAGAAAGATTCCGGAACTGAAATTCATATATGGTAATGGGCATTTTGTGCTGTGTTCATGCCATGTCATAATTACCGTAATTTTGAGATGAAAACACTGACGTTCTACTCGGAACTGTTCACGTCCTCTCGCTTATAATTATGCCTTTCCATGGCAACACTATCAACGCCTAAATGAATCTGCAGCAGTCAGGTGGTACAAGTCGGAGCTTTCAGAAAATGCCCATTTACAAGCTGTAATTACGAGTTCTATGAAAGGATTAAACTGAGCAAGTTTACCCTTGGGTTTGCAGTATCTTAGGGTCATCATTTAAGTGTTTTCTCAAAATTGCAACTTTTCATATCTAATCAGATTACTTTTTTCAAGTAACTAGTAAAGTAACGCATTACTTTTTCAATTTACAACAAAATATCTAAAATAAGTTACTTTTTCAAAAAAATATCGCAAGTTACTTTTTCACATTTATTGACTACAGCTCTCCTTTCCCCATGTTGAGCGAAATATAGAGCAGAGGTGTTGTGTGTGCTGTGTAAACATGATGGTTATTGTAGCTCTAGACTAAATGTGAACATGCATTACTCATCTCACTTGCATGAAAACATTCAGTATTCCTCAAAATGAATAAAAACAGTGAATTGCAAACTCAGGTTTTTTTACGCAAACCTGTAATAATTAACTATGTTAAATTAAACAAATATACTTTATGTATTTAATCTCACTTTATTAACCAATGTCTTTGCAGCTGACCTTCAATGATGTGATTTAACCATAATGATAAGCAAAAATTACTTTAGATTAGATTTAGAAGAGTGCTGAACTTCCTTCTCCTGTATCCTATTCTTCTTTAATTCAGAATGGCAGCACAGCTGAAAGTTTTGTTTGAGCTGTGTTCTCTACTGTACAAGTGTGAATATGCATTTCCTTTAGCCTGAGGTTTATTTATTTCACTTTTGGTGTGAAATGGCCTTAACATTTGCCAAAAATAGAACTTTTTTTGTTGTTATTAAAAAACAAACAAGCAAGCCCAGCACAGGTGAGAAAACGTAACACAAAATTAATGTAATACATTGCTTTTCATAAAAAGTAACGTGATCAGTTACTTTTTTAGGGAGTAATGCATTATTGTAATGCATTACTTTTAAAAGTAACTTTCCCCAACACTGCAAATCAGCTTCTGACAAACACATTAAAAAATACAAATTCATTTAGTTTCATATTTACATGCAATGCAGGGATTTCCAAAATTTTTTGTCAGCTGAACCTTTTTGACCTAATATATTTACTTGAAGTAAACCCTTAGATTTTACGTTAATAAGTTAAGTCAATAATAATAATAAATAATAATAAAATGAAGTTCAAGTTCTCTGGTGTTGGTTAATGGCCACATGACATGCAATGTTTTTTTTTTTAATCTTTTTTATGAAATGTTTTATTTTGATTGTTTTTATTTTAAAATTTATTTTAATTTTTATGATTTAACTACTTCATAGCTTTTCATTAAACTCACAACCCCAGTCTGGGAAACCCTGACATAATGTAATATATAAAGCACTTCATGTTGTTAATAACAAAGAATGGAATATATTTTCTTTCTCTCTGTATTTTTATATCATTATAGATTATCCTATTCAAATCAATATGATAAACAAGTTAGGTCAAAAGTCATCTAAAAAGTAATCAAAAAGTAGTCAAAATACATGACCTAAAATGAGTAATCTAGATTACATTACTAACTACAATTTCTGTCATGTAATTTGTAATCAGTAACTGACTACAATTTGTGCTACAAGTTATCTACCTAGCACTGGTTAAAGGTGTTAGATGAATTGTAAAGAAGAGGGTGATTTTATAGTCATTTATTACTTCTATGTCGGTTGTTAGTGAGACATGAACTGGCTTACCGCTCTCTGCCGTGTCATAGATTGAGTTTTCCTGCATTTCTCTGCTTACAGGTTCAGAATAGCAGCAACTCTCTCTCTGTAATCTTTGTTCAGCCTCGATGTTCTAAAAAGCATTAAGAGGATTTAAAGTGTGACATCTGTATCTGAAAGTGTCCATTATGTGTTACGAGCAATTAGAAAAATGCTCATCATCATTATGTGCTGTGATGTGATGCCATTCAACCTACAGGGAACGCCTGCTCGCACAGAATCCTGATCCAGCCCTTCACATCTGAATGGAGGGCAGCGAAAACGTAAATTTTGTCTGAGGTCTCAAGAAGAAAGGTGGCGCAGTCTTTGGGGCAGTCAGCCATCTCGTTCTCTGATATGCGGATGCATTCTCGCAGCCGGATCACCTGTTTGTAGTCGGGCTTGCGTTTGTTGGAGCCCTGTTTGATGGAGGAGTGTTTGTGCTCGTACACCTCCAGCCGTGCGATGCTGCGTCTGCCCTCGGCCGCCACCACACACCACACCTTCTTCCATCGCTGAAGAGGACACACACACATTATAGTCTGTTATATGCTCGGTTAGTGCTATTTGAATACATGTAGCCTATATATACACTAAAGCAGTGGTTCTCAACTGGTTTGGCCATTGTCATTAAGCCATGACCCAATTTTTTTTAAATTTGAACCAAGAATTTATTTATCAAAAATGGTTCACTCACACACACATAAATACATATGGTAAGGCTATTAAATAGCAGTACCACTCCCAAGCTATTTAAGTAAGTTGGTATGAGTCATATCATCAAAAACATAGTAAAAAAAAAAAAAAGAAAATAAAGTGGTATTTCGGGTTAAGGTTACAGAAGTCAAGACACAAGTCCCCCAATATTTGATATTTCATATTGCTGCTCTCCATTACGCACCACTCTGTTTGTTGTTAGGAGACAGTTTAAAAAGTTACATTTTTAGGCTGGTCTGCCTCAGCGATTACTATTCACTGAAAAGGAGATTGTGAATTTCAGCACGACGCTTTTAGTTTTTGCAGTGAAAGAGTGCATTTGTGTTAAAGTCCCCGTGAACCCAACAGGGGCTGGCTGCAGCCTAAGGGGGCGAGTGGAGCTCCACTCAAGGGCGGAAATACGTCACCTCCACTAGTGGAGCTTATTGTAAGGGTAGGTTTAGGGTTGGGGTAGGTGTAGACGTTAATAAAACACAAATCAATATTGCGTCATTTAATTACTGTATTTGCATTATTGTAAGGGTAGGTTTAGGGTTGGGGTAGGTGTAGACGTTAGTAAAACACAAGTGAAGGTGATGTATTTCCTGTTCGAGAGTGGAGCTCCACTCGCCCATGATCTGCAGCCAGACCCTTCTCTGTGAACCGGAATTTGCAAACGACTTTTCGCCAGTGTTGTGACGTATTTCCAAGTGAAACGGAATATTGAAAAGAGGGCAGGGTTTTACTTTAGCGCTCCTCCTCTCCTTCTCTGGCTCATAGCAGACTAACGGTTGGAGGGGAGTGGTTCAACCCAAGCCGTCAAACTGACATCATCAGGGAAGGAAAGCCATTCCAGACCGGAAGTAACTTTTCAGATTTTGATTAAAGATTATCACGACAAACAATTTTTTTCTGTGTATAAATTGCACGGATTAATTGTTCACCACAAGACTAGTAATATGCACTAACAAAGTAAATTCATTTGATTTCATGCCGACTTAGGTCAATTTTGATTTGATTGGTCAATTTTGATTTCATGCCGACTTAGGTCTCAAGTAGGTAAACATTTAGCCTAACATTTGACAACTGTTTTACAATGTCTAATTACCCACAGTAACATACAGTGATGCAAACTACTCGGCTTTTTTATGGAAGTTCTCCATTTTGAATTGAAAATATGCTATGATTTAAATGATGTCATTCATAACCAATTTTTTTTTTTTTTTTTTTACATTTTTTGACATATTACACATACAAAAATATTTTATTTAAAATAATATATTATTTGCAAAGAGTTTAAATGGACTAGGCTACTTCACAACTAGTCTAGTTAGACCTAGAACTTCTTTTAACTATTATTAATTTATTATTTCTTCTTTATTCCGCTATGAGCACATCTGACAGTACTGTAAAGTTTCTTTTTCTAAGGTGAGAGACTTTTTATTTAGAAACAAGTTACAAAAATAATGTTAGAATAATGACACTAACATATAGACTGGCAACATCTCACCTGACATAAGATACAGAATCATGCAACGCGTTTTGTGTCAAGAAGAGTCAACAACTGACACACACGTCTTTCAGAAAAAAACATTTAGAACAATTCTAAACATTTTCTGTTGTGGTTGTTGTTTTTTTGACTACACACTCCACAACCCACTCAAAACGGTCTTGCGACCCATTTTTGGGTCGCGACGCACCAGTTGAAAAACACTGCACTAAGGTCATAAATGCTATTGCATTAGGTAGCCTACATAGCAAATATATCAAACCAATATGTAGCCTTTTTATTTTAAAGAAATAAGGCACAAAAACACTTTCAAGCAAAACATTTCTGTAAAGGTTTAAAATTATAAAGATGTAAAGTGTTTGACTTTAGTGATGATTTGCTAGGATGATCTACAATTTATAAAATATTTTAATAATTTCTTTCTCTTTTTAGTTAGTTATTATGTTGAACTACAGTTGTTGTACAGGCACTAAAATCACTTAGCCTACATAATGTAATTCACATTCATATTTGTCATATATATATATATATTCACTCTTTTACTACCTTTCAAAAGTTTGGGGTCAGTAAAAAATCTTTTTGAAAGAAGTCTCTTATGGTGACCAAAGCTGCATTTATTTGATCAAAAAAACAGTAATAATGTGAATATTTTTACAATTTTAAATAACTGTGTTCTATTTTAATAAATGTCTTTTATTCATGTGATGGTAAATCTGCATTTTTAGTATCATTACTCTATAGTCTTCAGTGCAATTTCAGAAATCATTCTAATATAGTTAATGATTTGCTGCTCAAAAAAACATTTATTTTTATTATCAATGTTGAAAACATTTGTGCTCTTAATATATTTATATATTGGTTAATAGGGTCAATTTTGTGCACTTGTACTCTATGCCAGTATCAGTGGCCACAGATCTTTGCAGCGTTCAGTCTGCCAATGCATGTTGAATCCACAGCCATTCAAGAGTGTGAAAATGATTTTGTCTTTAGTTTACCTTGTTTTACAGCTCTGAAAAGGACACTGAGAGTCTCACCTTGCCGAAGCGTTGCTGATGAAAATAAAGCGTCCCTTTTCTCCTGATGTCCTCCTCCATAGTTCTTCAGCCGGGTTTTATCTGGATTTTCTCTCCTCCCTCTTGCTTTCTTTAGGTTCCCTTGATTCCCCTTTGCTTTTAAACTGTTTGAATGACTATGAGATGCATTGCTGAGAATTGCGGACTGACCTTAGGTACATTGTCAGTCTTACTTCCTGTCTATGCAGTCTAAATCAGTCACTTGGAGAAGTTAGATGAGTGGGCGTGTGTCTGTATGGCTGTGGTAGGGTTGGTTTCCTACTCATATGATTCTTCCTGTTTGACACTATTTAGAGCTGAAGACTGTTTATCTTCTGTAAAAAGTGTGAAAACATTTAACATCCTATACTGCCGACACATCAGAATCAATCACAGGATCACAGGAATGATTTACTTTTCCTCACATCTTATAACAGTACTATAACAGTAAATACATGCAAAGTTCTGCATTATTACAATCTCAGTCCAAATTGAATTTTTTTATATATATAATTTTCTTCAAATCTAAAAATGTATCGCACATACAGAGTATTTATGTACATCAATTGTGCATGATATTTATTATTCTCACCTCAAGTCATGTGAAAATAACACTCAGGAAACTGGCAAGGGGATGTTAAATTAACACAAGGCTTCTTGCCATAGGCCTACATAGTCTGATCATGTATCTAGAGTGCCCCTTTGTGAACATTGCAGGCTATTACAGCACATTCACAAGCATTACATCACAAACAGGCTCTCACACATTTTTGAAGACCAGCTGCTAATGCTAAAACATTATTGTTTAGAAGCTTGTTTTTTTCTTAGTCTTTCGATAACCACTGAGAAATGTACATTTGTTTAGTATCAGAACTAAATTAATACAGTGTGTTTTGCAAGGTGTCAAAAGGCCATATTTTTAGCTGATACAACTCTGGGCAAAGGCCATCTTTGGTCATGCGACAGCCGATTTAGTCACAACTATGGGAGGTTTTCTGAGAAACTTCTGAGAAACATATCCTGTGGTGTGACACAGGGTTATTATAGTTAACTAAAACTAAAACCATAAAAATAGCATTTTCATTACTTGAAATATATTTCTCTTTATCATTTAGTTAAACTTGATGTGCTAATATAACTAGAACTAAAACTGAAATAAAAATGAATAAAAAAGGACATGAAAAACAATAACTAATAAAAATAACAAAAACACAACAAAATGGCTAAAACTTTAACTAAAATGAAAATGGAAAATATAAAAATAAAAACTAAATCATAAAAACTAAAATAATATCTCAGTGATACTAAACTAACACTGCTGTGACATAAACTCTAAGATGATTTTAAATCAGTGTTATTTATATACTACTTATAGTTTAGTAATATTTTGAATTTGAATTACATTTTATTTTTATATTTTCTAGCTTTTAGTTTTAATTTGTTTAGGTTTTAGTAATTTTTCACGTTTTTTTAGAAATATTTCTGTATAGCTTTATTGTCATTTCAATTTAAGTTATTGAAATTTTACTACTTCAACTTAAAGTTATTTCAGTTTGTTGCCAAAGCAGAATGTCTAATTTTCATTTTAAGTTTTTTTAAATGTAAGTTTTCATTTAATATTTATATTTCATATTATTTTGGCTTTATTTCAGTTACATTCAGTTCACTTTCAGTTAGTATGTTTTATGTAACAGTACACAATTTTTAAACATTTTTTGCTTCATTACTATGCATGAAGATTTTATGAACTCATATTGAAAGACTACATGGAACATTTGAATTTTAGAATATACACTACCAGTCAAAAGTTTGGAAACATTACTATTTTTAATGTTTTTGAAGGAAGTCTCTTATGCTCATTAAGGCTGCATTTATTTCATAATAAATACAGAAAAAACAATAATATTGTGAAATATTACTACAATTTAAAATTATGGTTTTCTATTTTAATATACTTTAAAATATAATTTATTTCTGTGATGCAAAGCTGAATTTTCAGCATCATTACTCCAGTCTTCAGTGTCACATGATCCTTCAGAAATCATTGTAATATGCTGATTTGATACTCAGTTATTATCAATGTTGAAAACAGTTGTGTTGCTTAATATTTTTTTGGAAACTGTGATACTTTTTTCAGGATTCACTGATAAATAAAAGGTTAAAAAGAACAGCATTTATTCAAAATATAAATCTTTTCTAACAATATAAATCTTTACTATCACTTTTTATCAATTTAACACATCCATGCTGAATAAAAGTATTAATTTCTTTCAAAAAAAAAAGAAAGAAAAAAAATTACTGACCCCAAACTTTTGAACGGCAGTGTATATTGTTACAAAAGATTTGTATTTTAAATAAATGCTGATATTTTTTAACTTTTTATTCATCAAAGAATCCTGAAAAAGTGTCACAGGTTATAAAATAATATTAAGCAGCACAACTGTTTCCAATATTGATAATAAATCAGCATATTACAATGATTTCTGAAGGATCATGTGACACTGAAGACTGGAATAATGATGCTGACAATTCAGCTTTGTATCACAGAAATAAATTATATTTTAAAGTATATTAAAATAGAAAACCATAATTTTAAATTGTAATAATATTTCACAATATTATTGTTTTTTCTGTATTTATTATGAAATAAATACAGCCTTAATGAGCATAAGAGACTTTGTTCAAAACATTAAAAATAGTAATGTTTCCAAACTTTTGACTGGTAGTGTGTGTATATATATATATATATATATATTTTTTTTTTTTTTTTTTTTTTTTTTTTTTTTTTTTTTTACAACACAGGAACATTTAAACTTGCTGAATGAAATACTGATACATAGAAATGTTTTGATGTTCATAAAAAAAAAAAAAACTCCATGGAGATGTCAATTACTTAGTTGAGACCCAAAGCAATCTGAGTCACAAGGTGATAAAAATCAATACAACAACAAACTCTATCCTGTCACTGTCTCCATACTCTCTTTCACTTCAGTGAATGCTTTGAATGAGCTGTTAGCCTCCATAGCTCCATCTGAATGAAACTTTTAGGCGTAATGAACTGTTAATATCTTGTGGTTTGGTAGAGAGCCTGAAACCTGTCAGTTTAGCCATCTTCAAACCTTTATATTGCTCAAATGATTGTTCATCCTGATCTAAAAATTCAATCATCTAGTGGTCAAAGCCTAGTTTAATAATAATAATAAAAAAATCTACAGATGTTTCCAACCTCACATCATCATCATAGGTTAATTACTTATTTTAGGGTGCATCAACATCCCAGAGCACCTTATCAGCCACCTAGCAACCATCAAGAACTCCTTAGCAAAGCGCTAACAACCAACTAGCAGCTCTCTAGCAAAATCCAAGCAATCAACTAAAATTTCTGTGCATTTTTAATCATCATAACTATTTATAATGGTGTTGTCCTTGTTAATGTATTTACATCACATTAATTGATTTATCGTTAGGCGAACTGTGAATGAGCTCTAACGTGACAAATGAGAGTGTCACAAACCATGATGAGAACTCACAGAGGAGAGTAAAACTTACGACTACATTAAATCTCTATTTTGTTTTGTTTAAGGGTAACAGGACCATCTGGTGTTCATATTGAGCTTTTATTATGAAATCTAAGGGCCTTCCCATTTTGCACCCAAAATCGAATACATCCCTACAATATAGTAGGTTATGCGAAAAACAGTACGTTAAAAAAGTAGGCCTATGTCAGAATACAAAAGTGTTCAAAAAACAATAGGCGAAAAGTTCCTGGATGACCAGGCCTACTACTTCTGCTGAGATTCTGAAGTACACATTTGATGTAAATTTCACTATCCCATGAGGCCATGGGAGAGGGTTTATCAATGGCAGTGAAGAGATGCAACTGACACTGTAGGCCTAGGTCACGTGACAGTAACAACATGGCGGATATAGTACATCCAAATTTCATTCATACTACCAACATTCATAGTAGGCTATATAGAACATACTAATGGTCGCAAAGTAAATTCAAATTAAAATGTAGTACCTACTCAGTATGTGATTCGTTGTATAATTTTCACTCAGAAATTGCTAGTAAATTTGACAATTTAAAACACCAATTAATATTGAATTGAATGTGAAATTTTGAGGTAGAAAAAGTAAAACTTTTTTTGTAAAACGTACTCTAATAATTTTTGCTTTATTTAACTAACTTTGAAAAAAAAATATTTTTTTTACAGTGTATAAAGCTACAGAAAACAATTTCTAGAAGACTGTTATGTCTGGAGTCTTCATTTCATGCCAGTGCTCATCATTTTGACATCAAAAGTGATGCACATTGTTTTATGAGTAAAATCTTGTAATTAGCAAAAGTATTATGTGCACCTTTACAACAAGTGTACTCCTTCAACGCAAAAGCCTCTTTGAACTTGAAATAAGCACTGTCAATCACGCTTAGATATAATTAGAATCATAAATCCACGTGACCTCTAATATCTGAATTCGCAGTTTCACTTTAAGAAGCATGTAAACAAAGGCTCTTTTCTGCGTTAGTTTCGGCGGTGGATGGATGCCGTAACGGTATTCACGAAGCCTCGAACGAACATCTGGCTTTAACACTACCTGCGTCAATTGCGTAAACGTTCCAGTGATTGTGGGCAGATGCGCGCATGCTCATTGTCAGGGGGAGTGAGAGGAGCATGAATGGAGCAAAATGGCGGATCATGTGCAGGTAAGTAAATGATTTTGTTTTGCTATTATTAAATTAATGTGTTGTGATCCACTACAGTCTAGTGATAGATCCCGAGGCTTATTTTGGCGATGCGTACGTGTTTGTTTTAAATGCATGCGTCGCGCGGCGGGAGAGGTTGACTCGCATGCTTTATTGGATGCGATTATCAAGTGTTGACTTGTGGCCTGTCATCATGTTGATTTTAGGACTACAGAGTTAACACACAACTCTGCCAGTTGTGACTGAAAGTTGTTTTGAAGCAAGATGCAAAGACTTTTATCTTAAGCAGCAGAGATCGGTAGATCCTGAGAGATCATTTGTATTACACTGTATGTAACTCTATAGCCACAGTGATGTTTTACATTGTAAACAAGGCATCATCCCTCATCCAACCGCTTGCAATGCAATGAATACACTGGCCTTGTATACACAAGCCATAGTAACTCTCGCTCAGCAAGACTTTTTCCAAGAGGAAAGCCTCTCGGTAAGCCCCAAAACGTATTTGCATTCGGTTATCTGTCATTCTGTTATTGCTGGAAACAAATGTGCCCAGTTTGCTGAGCTCTCGCTCTGTTAGCCTGTAGCTCGCGTGCTAACTCATGAGATTCTCCCGCGCGCCGCCTCGTCAAACCAAAAGCCCGACCAGAAATGATTTTTTTTCTTAAAAATTATAAAAACGCTGTTTACATTAGCTTCCTTCGCGGGTTGTAAAAATGTAACGTTTTTTAAAGTCATTCATAATAGATATATTACTAATATTTTCTTCACCTGTAGTGTTTGAGAAGAGTTAAATGACTCCGCGGAATAACTGCCATTATTGGATGGAAGTGAATGTAGTGAACCAGAAATATCCTTTTTGGGATTTTACTATATTATGTATAATATTTAATGCTTTATTTTATTTATGAATGTTTTGGAATGTGTTTTAATCAATTTAATTACAGTGGAACGAAAAATATGATTTTCTTATTAAATTTCATTGACTATCATGACATTGTTCTTGATAACGAGGATTGTTGAGGCCAACTTGGCAACCAAAATCATTACATGTATAATTGACAGATAAAGGCTGCTCAGAATTTAAAGAAATTATTTTTCTGTTTCTCATTCACTTTTGATAGACTCAATATGGTTGTCCTAAAAATATCCATACCTAGACAGCATTTTTGGGTTTCACTGGTGCATTAAACACACTGTACCATGTTTTCAGACACTGCTTGTCATGTGACATCTTGTAGACAAGCTGCTCAAGACAGGTCATATTTGGGGCAAAGGTTAAGGAGGTCTCAGGGTTAAACACAGTGTTGAATAACTGCTTATTCCCATGAAACTTAATGAAGTGGGGGACGATGCAGTTGTTAACCTGACTCTCATTTGCACAGGCAACAGTAAACATGAGCTTTCCAGTGTTGTTGCCACGCGTCCTGTTACTCTGTAAGTGGGAAAGAAGCCATTCCATTTGCAGTAATAGATTATTAATTACCATCAGAGCAGCCCTATGTCTTACAGGCCATTTGAGTGTTGCCGATCACATCTTGGTAGTGTAACATACTTGTTTATAAAACCAACCAACTAATACTTCAATATATGTATATTTACATGATTATCGAGGCCAGTGAGTTGATATGACTCAGCAGTATTTCTGGCTTTTAACATTCAATTTCCTTGTTTAGCAGCTCAAAAAGAGTTGAAAACTTTAATAGTAAAATGTAAAATAATCCTGCATTATTCAAGTACGGCGTGAACATTTAATGCACAGTGCTCAAAGCATATTAATGCCCGTCATTAACATGTTATAAGTAGGTTGTAGGTGATAACTGACATTATTTTTAGTAAAACCCATGCATGATGTCTTCATTTTGTGTTTTTCAACTTGGCGTTGTCTTATCTTGTCTGTGCAGTTCCTTGCTAATACAACTTGCATTTTATCTATTAGGATGCAAAGCATTTTTTTTGTATCTTTATGGGTCCTCCCTGTTCTTTAAGGGTCTCTTGATTCTGTTATCAGCAGGTTGCATCAAGCATATGTACATGGGCATGCCATGAAATACTAACTTAAAAGTTGTGAAATGCACTAGAAAGTGTGCATTTTTAAACGTTTTAAATTGTGCAAGTATTAAACTTAACTTTATTTAACTTAATTTAAGCGCAAAGAATTTTGAAATAACTCTGTAGGCTACTGAGTGCATTATTTCAGAATTTTTTGCATAATAATAAAGATTAACTTTTTCGTTGAGAGTCATTTGTTGCAGCTGCTGTTTTTCTGCTGATGCTGATTTTGTATAGTTAGTTATGCTCCACAAGGAAACAAAGGACTGTTTAGAGTCAGAGGCTTGTTGCTGCATAACACGAGTTAGCTCGTTCATTCTCCTCTATGTATTATTACCACCAAAGTGTATCACTGACCTTTTTTCCAATCACCATATAGTCTTTCATGCATGCATGAACCAGATACTCCCTCAGTGACTTGGAACAATAACTTGTGGATGTGATGGCTGTGCATTAATTTGCTTAATGGAACATAAGTGTCTAGTTTTTCATAAACCCGCTGTTTGTTGTTGTGATTGTACAAGAAGCTGTCTGGCTTCTGGTTTAAGATTGTAAAACTTGGCATCTTTAGCATTTGACAATACTTCAAATTGTTTCTTTTGATGAGATGAGCTATTAGAGGTCTAAGCTTGTGGGCAATTTAATGACTCTAAAAATGCCGTGTGGTGTAACCAAGTATAAATTAACACCATATTTTCCCTCAATCTTGAATACACCGGAGTGTGTGTCTTAATCTTTATTTTCACAAAAAAAGGTTTTTATTTATTTATTTATTTTTTTACAAATATTCTGAATTATTAATTCATATATATATATATTTTTTTTTTTTTTTTTTTTTTTTTTTTTTTTTTTTGGGTAGTCGCACCACATGACGATTTACAACCTATACTAACCTTGATGTAAAGAGGTACCTTGACCTTGATGCACAGACATAAGATTCAGCACCTGACTGTACAAAAGTTATCTTTTTTCTTTTCTTTTTTTTATACAAATATTAAAGAT
The DNA here is from genome assembly GCA_037950665.1 of Hypophthalmichthys nobilis. NCBI lineage: Eukaryota > Metazoa > Chordata > Actinopteri > Cypriniformes > Xenocyprididae > Hypophthalmichthys > Hypophthalmichthys nobilis. The sequence continues at coordinate 17,663,127 of CM075476.1, read as the reverse complement.
TATGCCAAACTACTTATTTTTTTTTCTTTCTTTTTTATATATCATATCAGGACAGTTGTATCACCCTGACATTTAATTTTACTTGATTCCTCCAAAAATAGCAAAATAAATTTTAATGCAGAAATTAAAAACATGCTTATCTTAGAAGAGGTTTATTCAAGTCATTATCTGTTTGAGTTTTAACATTTTTTGATGAAAACAGATGTGGTTAAATGAATGTCGTTGACCACATCCATCATCTAGCTTGATTATCAATACTAGCATATTTCTGCAAGTAGAGTTTGTAGGACTTATAAAAATAGACATGTGCTTGAATTTCTTGGAAAACTGAAGAAAAAAATATCAGGAATTTTATTGGTTCATATCACAAATATCCTCTGGATGTTTTTTTTTTTTTTTTGGTGTTTTTTTTTGCTGCCACGAAACTCATGTGGGTATCTTTTTCAGAGCCTAGCCCAGCTAGAGATCCTGTGCAAGCAGCTATATGAGACCACAGACACCACCACACGTCTACAGGCCGAGAAAGCTCTGGTGGAGTTCACCAACAGTCCGGATTGCCTGAGTAAATGCCAGTTGTTGCTGGAAAGAGGAAGTGTAAGAATTAAACTTTTTGAAAGCTGTGAAGAACAGGATGTCTGAAATTATCTGACAGCAATGTTCTCAAAAATCCTAGTTCTTTCTGCATTAGTTTGAGTTAAGCGACTATTTAAGTGTTTGGTTAGATTTTCCCCAAATTGCAGATTGCTTGCTTGACAGTGTATTTGTAAAATCTTCACAGTCCTCATACTCGCAGTTGTTGGCTGCAACGTGTCTCTCCAAATTGGTGTCTCGTACAAGCAATCCACTTCCCCTGGAGCAGCGCATTGACATTCGTAAGTTATAAGACCGACCTTGTCTTCAATTTGAGTTTTAGACCTCAGAAACCTTAAAGAGACAACATTTTGAAATAAATGTCACATTGTTTTCCTCAGGAAATTATGTTCTCAATTATCTGGCAACCCGGCCAAAGCTTGCTGCCTTTGTGACACAAGCCCTGATCCAGCTCTATGCCAGAATCACCAAGCTTGGCTGGTTCGACTGCCAAAAGGAAGATTACGTCTTCAGGAATGTCATAGTCGATGTGACGAGATTCCTACAGGTAGAGATGAATTATATAGTACTATTAGAAAAGATAATGTTTTTAAATTCATAATTATACATTTTGGAAGTATTTCCTTACCTTTTGCTGTTGCACCTTTAACTAGGAATGCACAAACATTTTTGGTTGAAAGTGCCATTTTTGATGTTCGCCTGAATAAATTTTTTTTAACTGACTATTTTAAATGAAACTTCAACTTTAACAAAACATTGAGGTGAGAAAAAAAACATCCATGTGAAAATATACATGTTCTTTGGATTTAATGGAAACAACAATTGATGATGGTGTTCAAAATATATTGACGATGACTTGTTCAAGATTTATAGACAATATGATATGTTTGATGCAATTCTCAGTCACCTTGAATTTTGGGAGGGCATTTGTCCTCATTCATGAAACATGAAAAATTAATTTATGTAAATCATTCCTAAAACAATTCTTATGTAAACTGTTGCATTGAATACAACAGTTTCTTTAAAAAAACGATTTATAAGCAAACTACTCCTGTTTCATGAATGAGGACATTTAAACGTAACTGCACAACCACAACAGTCCATAGATACATTTTGTGGTGAAAATTCAAAAACTTTTTGCAGTTGGTATTTATATTTCCTAGTAGTGCACTCTCACTGAATGACAAGATTTAAATGCTAATGCAAATCACTTCTAGGTTTTGCTTTATGACCCAGTTTGTTTAATTTTGGCCAAAGATTTTCATTCCAGTGAAGTGAAGTTTATAATTCATTCCTTCCTATGAAGTTGTTTATAAGGTTTTCTTGGTTTAGATTATTTTTAACATGCTACATTTTTTGACTTTTTCAGGATAGTGTTGAACACTGCATCATAGGAGTCACAATTCTTTCCCAGTTAACCAATGAGATTAACCAAGTAAGTTTCTTTGCTCACAGCATTTAGTCTCTAGACATTCATTTAGTCTTTCCTCAGTGCTTGGAATGTTTTTTGCTGTATGTTTAGGATCAATAACTGTATGCCACATTAATGAATTACTGATTCCTTGAATCTTCTTACGGTCCCCCAGGCAGACTCATCGCATCCACTTACAAAACACAGGAAGATTGCATCATCATTTCGAGATTCCTCTTTGTTTGACATCTTCACCCTCTCCTGCAACCTCCTCAAGCAGGTGAGGCTAATGTTTAATGACTTCTAGACTGCACCATGTATCTGTATATTTTCCTTCACAACTGTTAAACCAGCGTGCTTGAATATTATGTAAAGGACTCAATGCATTGTTCTGTATGTCTGCAGGCATCTGGGAAGAACTTGAATCTAAACGATGAAAGCCAGCATGGGCTGCTCATGCAGCTACTCAAACTGGCCCACAATTGCCTCAATTTTGATTTCATCGGTACATCCACTGATGAGTCTTCAGATGATCTGTGCACCGTCCAGATCCCCACCAGCTGGAGATCAGGTGATCTTCCATTTTTTTTTTTTTTTAAGTTTTTTGGGCAAGTAATGAAATGAATGGAGCAACCGTGTCCCAGTACTTGTTTAATCTGTATTTTATAGTATATTTTAACCTTCTTTAGAGATGCTTATAAAGTCTGCTTTTCTTGTTGCATTTTTTTTTCTTTTCTACTGTACCTTTAAGACTTCAATATGCAAATTATTTTTGTTATGGCTGGCTAATCATTCATTTTTTAGCATATACACTACTGTTCAAAGGTTTTCAAACCAGTAAGATTTTTGTTAAAGAAATTAAGGTAATACTTTTTTAAAGGTGACGTAGTTACACGTTACTACATGTACTTACTATAGTAATAAAAGTAAATTAGGCATAATTACAAGTAACACCCTAAACCTAACCCTAACTGTAACTATAGTAAGTACATGTAGTTAATTAATATAATCAGTACTTATTTGAGTAATTACAATGTACCTGCGTCACCTTAAAATAAAGTGTAACTGAAATGAATACTTTTATTCAGCAAAAACATTAAATTGATCAAAAGTGAAAGTAAAGACATTTATAATGTTACAAAATATTTCTACTTCAAATAAATTGTTCTTTTGAACTTTCTGTGCATCGAAGAAAATTTTCATGGTTTCCACAAAAATATCAAGCAGCACAACTGTTTTCAACATTGATGATAATAATAATAATAAGAAGAAGAAATGTTTCTTGAGCAGCAAATCAGCATATTAGGATGATTTCTGAAGGATCTTGTGACACTAAAGACTGGAGTAATGATGCTGAAAATTCAGCTTTGACATCACAGAATAAATTACATTTTAAAAAGTATTAAAATAGAAAATAGTTTTTTTTTTTATTCTAATGATATTTAACAATATTACCATATTTACTGTATTTTTGATTAAATAAATGCAGCCTTCAAAAACATGAAAAACACGTGACCGTCTCCAAACTTTTGAATAGTAGTGCACATATGTTTAGTATAAAAAGAGGCATTCATGTTTAATTCATGCGTCATTTTGGCCTTTCTCTCTCACCTGCAGCCTTTTTGGATTCCTCAACCTTGCAGCTGTTTTTTGATTTGTATCATTCCATCCCTCCTTCGCTGTCTCCCTTGGTGAGTGTCAGATAAACAGCATGATATGCATGTGAAGATAAACAAGCCTTTGCCTCATAGATACTGTTAGACTCTTCCTCTAATGATGTGAACTGTATGTTTGTCTTCCAGGTTTTGTCTTGTCTAGTCCAGATAGCATCTGTCAGAAGGTCTCTCTTCAACAACGCAGAGAGAGCAAAGTTCCTCTCCCATTTAGTAGATGGTGTGAAGAGGATATTGGAGAACCCTCAAGTATGCTGTCCATCTTTATATTTGTTCAAATGTCTTTATAAATGCATTGTAATATTTGTTATTAAGTATTATAATAGTAATTCTTGTCATTGTAATTAGGCATGTCAAGATTATTAAATAACCATCTGATCATGGTTATTTGATTTAACTGCGATTATTGTGCTTTCATTTTTGAATTCGCGTTCACTTCCCAGCGTGGGTGGAGGGATTGGGTATGGGGTTGGATAGGATGGTGCCCATCTTAGTAGAATGCATCTGCTTATAGGGAGTAGCGGTATTGGTCATTTGACAGCATTGAGTTAAAACTGAGTGGATGGGTAAGAATAATGATTAATTTTTGTTAGTTATTTTGTTTACGGGTCATTACATCTAGCTGTCTGCCCACTTTAAATCAGACACAGAGATAAAGCATTGTGGTAAGATTGCATTTATTTGAATGAATTAATGAGAGAGAGAGAGATTGTTCATGTGTGAATTGTGAAATCTATTCACAGTGATAGGTATGGTTAATTGGGTAACGTGGCAATTTTTTTTTTTTTTTTTTTTTTTTTTGTGGTTTTTATCATGTTTGGTTTTGAAGAGTTTGTCGGACCCAAACAACTACCATGAGTTCTGCCGACTGCTGGCTCGACTCAAGAGTAACTATCAACTGGGAGAGCTGGTTAAAGTAGAGAACTACCCAGAGGTCATAAGACTGATCGCTAACTTCACAGTAACTAGTCTTCAGGTGAGTGAAAGACTTGGCATGTTAAAGACAAATCTGATTTGTGATTGTTATAGAAGTTGAACCAACTTGACACCATTCAAATTTTGAAAATTGGCTTTTCAAAGACTGATAATAATTTGATGCGTCCCAGCACTGGGAGTTTGCCCCCAACAGTGTGCACTATCTGCTGAGTCTGTGGCAGCGTTTGGCGGCATCTGTCCCTTATGTGAAGGCCACGGAGCCTCACATGCTGGAGACCTACACCCCTGAGGTGACTAAAGCCTACATCACGTCTCGCCTGGAGTCCGTGCACATCATTCTGAGGTAGTGTGAGCACTATCTGAAGTCACGGTTAGGTCCGATGATCATGACTGTCATAAGTGTGTAATGTTTCTATATACAATATCCATTCTATACAGGGATGGTCTTGAAGATCCCTTGGATGATGCCGGCTTGGTGCAACAGCAGCTGGACCAGCTGTCTACTATCGGGCGGTGCGAGTATGAGAAGACCTGCGCCCTACTGGTCCAGCTCTTTGATCAGTCGGCCCAGTCATACCAGGAGCTGCTGCAGTCCACTAACTCCAGCACAATGGACATAGCAGTCCAGGAGGGTGAGCTTACAACACTTCACATTTCTTGATGCACAATCATACGTCCCGATACAACACTTACGTTACGAATGTGTTGTCCAGGTCGTTTGACGTGGCTGGTGTACATCATTGGTGCAGTCATTGGAGGGAGAGTATCCTTCGCCAGCACGGATGAGCAAGATGCCATGGATGGGGAGCTTGTGTGTCGGTAAGGAATTGGCACTGAAGGCTGTTCACACCAAGACAAATGTTTGGCATAAAAGTTTCACATGCAATTTGCCTGTTCAGACCAATGTATAAAAAAGACAGATGGGCTAAATGAATATGCACAACTTTCTGTTTCTGACACCCTTTTTTCAAGGAAAATAAAGGAAATCAAACATTATTTACATATTTTTTTTTAAAAAGCTGTTCAGATTTTTGTATTAACTATGGTGCTTATCAAACCACATCACATACTAGAGTACAAAGGCAAGAGAGCTTGGTCCGAATTCTTCCCATGTTGTTTATTGTGCTATCACCAAATAGTCTGTTTGTTAGTGCCACACTTGTGTTGGCTCAAAAAAAAAAAAGTTAACGTTACTGTTTGAGTTATGGCAACTTCATATATAACAACCATCAAACTATATTGAGTTAGAGTAACTTAATAATTTGTAACATACAAATTTTTAAGTGGATTACTCAAAAAATTGAGTAGCTCTAACTACTTGAGATGTAGCTTTGGAACCAGTTAATCTTATATATTTCAGTTAAAATCCACAGCTATCATAACACGCTAAATGTAACTTATTTAGCATGTATATTTAATGAACAAGTAAGATATGTCTTCTCACTGGTATTAGCGCAGTTGTTCATATGTTCAATGTAGTGTTTACCTTCATAGTCTCCTCTTCAGCACAATGGTAGCCTCAAACTTCAACATAACAAACTCTTTTAAATGTCAAACATAACAGCATTAAACACTAACAGGTCTTTCCCTTCACTAAAAAACATAAAATAACAACAATTTCAACATTGAATTTTTTAAGAGTGCACAAAGTTGTAGTTTTATGTAACAGAAGTGCACTGGGCATGTGACCAAGAGAGTGAATCTTATTGGTTGGCCAGTTTTCTTTGCAGTGTGATGGAAAAGAGATCAGAATACCTCTCTGTAAAAAAAAAAAAAAAAAAAAAATTTTTTTAACTCCTTGACAGCATGCAAATGTTTGTCGGTCTGAACCGACGCATTAATAGCCATTCATTAAAATTAAAATGTTAATTGCATCAATTTTTCACACTGAACATCTTGGTGTGAACAAACCTTCTGACTGTGGCTTTAAATAGTGTATCAAACTAGTGATGCACAGTATATGTATCAAATCAGTTATCAGCCTTTTTTTTTTTTTTTTTTTTTTAATATACAGTTTAGATTGTTTTTTTTCCAGAATTGAATAATATTGGATATTCTCTTTTGCTATTTTTACATTTATTTTACCTTTGCCATCATGTAACGCAATAGTCATATAATTTAAAGTAATAATTTAATCTAAAATTAATTTTTAAAAATGCTAGTTTAATAACACTGTTAAATGTAATCTTTAGCAAATCTAAAAAAAAATAATTTTCATATTTTTATAATGATGCGATTCCTAATTTTGCTTGTATTAAAAACTGTTGATTTATGGTTTTAGTGCTTAATTACATTTATTTCGACAAAGTGGTAAGGAATTTAATTTTAATTAATCACTTGAGATCACTGGTTCTTGTGCTTATTGCTTTAATATAAACTTCATCTTTTGTCATTTTCAGAGTTTTGCAGTTAATGAACCTCACAGACTCACGGCTGGCTCAAGCAGGAAATGAGAAGCTCGAGTTAGCCATGCTCAGTTTCTTCGAACAGTTTCGGAAAATCTACATCGGTGACCAGGTGCAAAAATCATCAAAGGTAATGACAGTTATATTACAGTTGTAGTTTGTCTGTTTGCATGAGCACAAACTTCAAGCTGTGGTTTGTTTAGACATCAAATCTAAAACATAAAATCAGCTTGTAGAGAATTAATTATTGATCTCTTGTAACTTTCACAGGGTTTTGCCTTTGAACTCTCAGAATGGTTGAATTTTGCAATGGTGTTGTGTCTGGGCTTTGAAAAGAGACAGTCGATTCAGCTTTTTTGCATGCTTAGTTGTGGTTTCACTCTTTTAGTCTGGCTTTCTAAATGGAAAACAAATAGTTGGACTTGTAGATTTAAAAACAAATAGTTTTTTGTGTTGGAGATGAAAGTGACCTGTCTCAACTAACCAGAAAGCTGAAGTTTTCTCTCTTGTCGCTCAGATTCCAAACTGTGATCAGAGAAGATAAGTGCACATAGAGAGACTAGCTGTTCCTCTAAAGGCCAATTCACATTGCACCGACAGACAGCAACAGACACTTCATCGAATTTTGTCGGATGAGTGTGGGATCCTGTTGGCGTCTGTTGGCGTCTGTCTAAGCATTTTTTCGCCGATTGAATATGTTGAATCACCGCTTGTCGGGTCGTGGAATGTCTGAGAAGTGACTTTCTTTAATCTGGTGGTTGTCTGCGTTGGTCGGCGTATGTCGGTGCAGTGTGAATTGGCCTTAAAACTGTGTTTAGTTCTGCTTTATCCTGTTGTCCTTAACCTTGGAATTAAAAACCTTTTAAAAGTGCTCCTCATAACTGTAAAACAGTGCAAAAATCATTATGAAGTCTGATTGGATTTTGATGTATTAAATTTAATGGCGAATTGTGTATATAGTGTCCCAAATGGCACACTTAATTTGGATTTTAGAGATGCAGACTTTACAGTGTACTATTACCCAACAGCCCATGCAGCAAAGTGTAGAATCAGAGTGTGCCATTTTGGACTGGGCCATAATCAGGACTCCACCATAAGGATTTTTTTCCTTAAAAGAATTTATTTTTAGCAGTCTAATTTTATTTGTTTTAGAAAAATATGTATACTGTATTTGCCATTAAATGTTACATTAGGTTTTTAATTTGTAAATGAAATTGAACTGCTTTATCCCCCTTTTCTCAGCAAATAAATATAGGTAATGGTTTTGTGAGAAGAGAACCCTCTGTGAATTATCACGGTTGCTTGCTTCTCGTGGCTTTATTCCCATTTTTTCAGTAGTTGAACACTAAATGCTTTTGTAAAATGGATGGTTCCAATCTTGGATGCTGATTTGTTTATACATCATTCCATTTAAAATGCAGGATATATTAGTAAGAGCTACAATGCAAAACACCTGTTCAAGATGACATGAAATAATACTACTTTTGTTTGATCCCTAGTTGTACCGGAGACTATCAGAGGTTCTTGGCCTGAATGATGAGACCATGGTACTCAGTGTTTTCATTGGGAAAATGTGAGTATATGTCAACTAATGATAGATATATTTAATAGGAAATCTTATTTTGTCAAAAATTACAATTGAAAAACATTTTTAATGAAGAGTTTTGTTTTAACGCAGAATCACCAACTTGAAGTACTGGGGACAGTGTGAACCAATCACATCTAAGACACTACAGCTCCTCAATGACCTCTCTATTGGATATCCTTACACACATGTTGCTTGTTTAAATTTTAAACAGTATCAGCATTGTTACTGAGGTTGATGGACTTTTATTTAACATAAATCTATAGAACGGTCTGTGAAGTTTTTTGACAGTGAATATGTTTTTGTGTTTCCTTAACCTAATTTGTCACATACAGCAGTGTTAGAAAACTAGTGAAACTCAGCGCTGTCCAGTTCATGCTAAACAACCACACGGTAAGTGACCAACACTTACTTTCGTTTTTCTTCAGCTTTTTTTGTCCCTGGAGTGCAATTAATGGACAATGACATTAAAAAAAAAAGTCATAATTTTAAAAAAAATAGTCATTTCTTTTAAAAACTATTTTTATTTTTACTATTCTTAAAACTGTTTCTTAAAATTGTTTCTTCAGTAACAAGCTGACAATGTGTTATTTTTCTTCCATGTGACAGAGTGAGCACTTTTCTTTCCTGGGCGTGAACAATCAGGCCAATCTTAGTGATATGAGGTGTCGGACCACTTTCTATACAGCCTTGGGAAGACTTCTTATGGTAGATTTGGGTAAGGGTATACCTATTATTGTTCATATTTCAAATTTACAGTGGACTGACCTTAATCATCTGATATGTATGAAATAGCGCATATAAGTGTCATGTAAAAGGACATCTTTTACAATGTTCTGTGTCTTTGACAGGTGAGGATGAGGACCAGTTTGAACAGTTCATGCTTCCTCTCACTGCCGCATTTGAAGCCGTTGCTCAGATGTTCAGCACCAACACCTTCAATGAACAGGAAGCAAAAGTGAGATGTCGTATTCTTTATCATACAACACACTTCTCAGTGTAATGTGCAGCATTTGCAAAATACCTTTGTACCTCAGTGTTTTCACACATGAGAGATGACCAAATCTTTTTCTTTTTCTTTTAGAGAACTTTAGTAGGACTTGTGAGAGATCTAAGGGGAATTGCCTTTGCCTTCAATGCCAAGACCAGCTTTATGATGCTCTTTGATTGGATGTATCCTTTTAATATGTATTTGTTTTTGTTTTATTTGTGTAATTATGTGTGTATTTCTTTATTTTGTGTGTTTATTTTTGTTTTTATTTATTTATTTTTCATTAATTTTAATTATCAATTCAAATTTAAACAAACTAAGAAAATGATACGAAACTAATAGGGGTGGGAATCTTTTGGAACCTCACAATTCGATTTATGTCGATTCTTGGGGTCACAATTTGATTAAAAATTGATTTTCAATTTTTAATCAATTTTCAGTTTGATGAACTCAAAATGAAACAAAAAATAAAGGAAATGAAATTAATTCATTTAATTTAAAGGATTAGTTCAACCAACGTGCAGTGCAATATTGAAATATTATAAATCAATCAATTTATAATATCTAGATATTTTATATTGAACTATTTTATTTATAATAAATTACATTTCCTGCCTTTTGACTTTGTAGGATATTGATAATACTAGTTATATTGTTTATATTTGTTCCCGTGGTACAGTTTCGCCATGTCTGCTGCTTATATTGTATTTAAGGGGCTTGTTTTGCTTTTTTTGTGATATCTGGCAATCCTTCACCTGGAGCTTTAATGAAGAGAGGGAAGAGTTCAGGAAGAGCAGGAGCATGAGAACTGAGCAGCAGCTACTGTTATTGCCAATTGGTCGGAAGTTATTTAATAAAGTAGTTTAAATTATACACACCTTGTAACAGTGTTATTTTACTCTAGCCCGCCGCTGTTCAAATTTTCATATTTGCCTCTCACAGCATGAGCGCGCACATGTCTTTTGCATCATTAAAATGTGATCGGTTTATGTGAGTGTCAAGTTAACAGGCGTATAGAATTAAAGGAAATGATTATCATCTGGATCCGATCAATAGTCGATCGTTTGGAGTTAGAAATATATAATATGTGCCGTTGCATTCTCAATTTTTTGTAATTTAGCTTTAGATACATGGGATATGTTCAAATCACTTTTATAGGCAGATATTGTTCATTAACACAGAAAACCACTAGACGTCTGCTGGTAACTGTACATGATTTAAGGCTATTTTCTATTTGTTAAGATATTAATATGAACTTGTTGTCAAGTAAGCTTCATTCATAATGCTTCCCCCGTTGCAAGCCTGTCCGGGTGCTGCACTGCTCTCGCAGTTGACTTATGCCTTCTTTGAAATGACAACATCAGGTTATTAATATACATTTTGAAAATCGAATTTTTGAAATTTGTGAATCGGTTCGAATCGGTGAAAGATGGATATTTTTTTTTCCCTCCCACCCCTAAAAACTAATCTCTTAGGCCAAACTGCACATTTCAGAATGAATGGCAATTTTAATATGTTCCTTAACAGGTCATAGTTACCCCTCTTACATGCCCATCTTACAGAGGGCAATAGAGCTCTGGTACCATGTACCTGCCTGCACCACACCAGTCCTCAAACTCATGGCTGAGCTCGTCCACAACAGGTACGCATATGTTATATCTTGCACATGTCCTTGAGAGCTGTGTTTGAAGGTTATGCATGTTCTCTGACTTAGTGTTTTGTTTTGTTTTTTTACATGAAGGTCACAGAGATTACAGTTTGACGTGTCATCACCGAATGGAATCCTGTTGTTTAGGGAGACCAGCAAGATGATTACAACATATGGTACATCCTCTCCTATAATGAACCAGTTTTCATATTTTGATGAACTATTCTGCTGGTTTGGTGTAGTAGCATTATTAAATCGTTAACACTTTATGTTGATGTAAATTAATCATTTGTCTTGTTTTTGCTTCAAGGGAATCGGATCCTGACACTGGGTGAGGTGCCAAAAGATCAGGTGTATGCACTGAAATTGAAGGGAATCTCCATTTGTTTCTCCATGCTGAAAGCCGTATTAAGCGGCAACTATGTCAACTTCGGCGTCTTCCGTCTGTATGGCGATGATGCCTTGGACAACGCCCTGCAGACCTTTATTAAGCTGCTCTTATCCATCCCTCACAGTGACCTGCTGGTAAGAGCCGTCAGCTATCAGTATCAGGAGTGTGTCTTTCAGCATTCAGATTGGTTGATTTTGGTTGGTTGGTCTTCCTGCAGGACTATCCAAAGCTTAGTCAGTCTTACTACTCTCTTCTGGAGGTGCTAACCCAAGACCATATGAACTTCATCGCCAGCCTGGAGCCTCATGTGGTCATGTACATCCTGTCCTCCATATCAGAGGGGCTTACTGCACTTGGTAAGGACCTTCTCTTCAAACATAGGATTTTTTTTTTGTACACAATTTGATCTTACAAACCCTCCTTCAGTTCCATCATGGACCTCTAGATGTTTGTGAACCTTTGAAGTTGATCTCTGTTTCTGTTTGTCGCTTCACAGACACAATGGTATGCACTGGTTGCTGCTCAAGCCTGGATCACATAGTTACTTATCTATTCAAGCAGCTGTCACGCAGCACAAAGAAAAGAGCGGCGCCCATGGCCCAGGAGAGTGACCGCTTCCTTCACATAATGCAGCAGCACCCTGAGATGATTCAGCAGGTGAGCTGCATCTGTAGCCATATGAGGCTTTGAAAGAAATTAAAAACATAAATTACATCATAAATTAAATTATTTGGTGTTTAGGAATTTTTGTCTTGTTGAAAGCATAATTTGCAATGATATTTTTTTACAGCCATTTATGTTTGTTATAAAATATATTTTCCTCATGTACGTTGATATTTTGAAGTGTATTGGAGATATTTGATCTGACAGATTTCTCGCAATCTTTTTATCCAGATGCTGTCCACAGTGTTGAATATCATCATTTTTGAAGATTGTAGGAATCAGTGGTCAATGTCACGGCCACTGCTTGGTTTGATTCTGCTCAATGAGAAGGTATGTGGTGTGTGTATTAAAAGTGGAGGGAAAATCAATTCTCTGATACTTTGTTTCTCTCTGATACTTTGTGTTTCTCTCTTGAATGATTCTGAATTGATTTTGAAAACTTCTATGCATGTCTATGCGTGTATTACTACTGGTGAAAAGTTTGGAGTTGGTAATTTTTTTTTTTTTTTTTATATATTTTGAAAGAAGTCTCTTATACTCACCAAGGCTGCATTTATTTGATCAAAATTACAGAAAAACTGTAATATTTTGAAATATTATTACAAAATCAATTATAATAATAGTAATAATATTTTAAAACAATTTATTCCTGTGATGGCAAAGCTGAATTTTCAGCATCATTACTCCAGTCTTCAGTGTCACATGATCCTTCAGAAATCATTTTAATATGCTGATTTTTCTCCTCAAGAAACATTCATTATTATTATCAATGTTGAAAACAGCTGTGCTGCTTAATATTTTTGTGGAAACCGTGATGCATTTTTCAGGATTGAAATGGAAATCTTTTGTAAGATTATAAATGTCTTTACTGTCAATCAATATGATGCATCCTTGTTGAATAAGAGTATTAATTTCTTTAAAAAAAAAATTTAAAAATCTTTCTGACCCTAAACTTTTAAACATTAGCATGTGTATGCATGTGTAAAAACAATGTAATGTAAATATGGTGTCAGTTCTGTAAATAGTCACACCTGTACACACCTATAAAGAATATAATTGTGACTATCAAATCATTGGGGTTTGTTTAATGAGAGGCCCATCATTCTTTTTTTAACTTTTAATAAGCACTACAGCACCTTTTGTGATCAGAGCATTGTGTTTGTAGTATTTTGCAGATTTGAGGAACAGCATTGTGAACAGCCAACCACCAGAAAAGCAGCAAGCCATGCACTTATGCTTTGAAAATCTCATGGAGGGCATAGAGCGAAACTTGCTCACCAAAAACAGAGACAGGTCACTTGATTTCATATGATTTTTTTTATCCTGTTTTGTGTTTAAGTTTACAGAGAAATACTATACCATAATAAAGATCCTTTAAAATATAAATTAAGCGCTCAAACACACTCGTAATGCACACACACAATCATAATGATTATGAATGTAATTTTAATAAACTAGTGCTTTGAGTCAGTGTCGCCTGCAAAGATGAAGTTGACGCTCGTCATCTCTGCATTATAGTGGATGTGCCTATTGAGAGAAATGCACATTAAATTAAACGTCATGCAGTAAGCGCTGTACTAATTTAGCTTTTACACAAACACTTGGATATGCACCTAATAATAGTGCACACTCCGCACAAACACTTGAATAGCCCACATTTTTCTGGGTTAACGTTAGAGCGAGCGGCCATGTAAAGTTGCTACTGCTTACATGTTTCAGATGCTACACCATATTTGTGGTGGATGAAAGATAGGCGAGCTTTTTGATGTCCTGCATGGTGTACTGTATTACCACATAGACCAGCTGTTAACGATCTGTCCGTCACAGACTGCACGCTTCCTGTGGAATTTTTTTTCCCCCTGTGATTAATAAAATTTTACTTGCAAGTTTCAAATAAGCTATGTTCGAGGTTGATGAATGATAAACGAATGTTTGGATTTCCTGACTGACATACTGTTATTACCACATGGACCAGCCGTGTCAACGATCTGTCTGTCATGGACTGCGTGACTTTGCCAATTGCATTTTTTCTGTGACCATTGACCAACTAATTTAAATTTGGTTGACTAAGCCTCTTCTCATTGACTAATGTTTGGTCAACTATTAGGGGGCAGCCCTACAAGCTTCACTGTTACTATATCTTATATCCCTAAACTAAAGTTTTAGAGTATTAAAATAATTTTTCATTCATATTTATTTTGCCATGCTAAGCCAGAAGCTGACACTCAAACTTTTTTTTATTTTCACGGATGTCATTCAAATATGTATGTATATATACACACATACATATATACTCAACTTTTTTTCTTCATTTTGCAGGTTTACACAGAATCTTTCAGTATTTAGAAGAGAAGTCAATGACTCCATGAAGAATTCCACATACGGGGTAAACAGCAACGATATGATGAGCTGACATTCCATAGAGCACCAGGCCACTTGGCCCGGCCCCACCCTGTACTCCCACCCGCCCCTGGCCCGGCTGCCAGGGGACCACCACTGCGCAAGCCTGCACCTCCCGCTCCCCAGTCCCTAAAAAAAAAAACCATTACCTCTCTCCCCTCACATCTCCTCCCCCACCCTTTTTTATATATATATAAATATATATATACACATATAAATATATACATATTTTAAAGCCAGTTTCTAGAAGTCCTTCTCCTTGACCATTCTCTTGTCATTTGGGGCTCAAAGTCCAAAGAGAGTGAAGAGGGTATGGCTGGGGAATGGTTGGGAATGGGTTTGGGGTGTGGGATGGCACCAGTGTGGACTCTAGAGTGGACGGCACACCCGAACCGCTCTGAGGGATGATGGGAAGTGGGCGTCTGTGTGTGTGTGTGTGTGTGTGTGTGTGAGTGAGTGTGTTTGAGAGCATGTCCGTGGGAGGAAGGGTTAGGATGAGCTGGTATACATAGTGCTCTGCTTTTGCCTGCCTTGTATAGAAACACATAAGGAAAAAAAAGTGTACATTTTTTTTCATAACATTTTCAACAATGTTTATAATTATTACAATTTAAGACAAATAATGAGTGTGATTGAAAACTTTTTACAGTCTAGTTAGTGCAACTGTGCTGGAAGTGTGGGTTTGTCTGTATGGAGAGAGTTGTTTATATCCGGGTGACAACATGGGATTGTGGCATGAGTGCTGGGATTGACACTTGTCCACAGAGGGTGCGGGATGAAAAGTCGTATAGGATCACAAGTTGTACATTTATTATTCAACCCCCTCCCCCTCAACTTACTCTATCGAACAAAAACGGGAGATTTGTAAATACACAAAGCCCCTTGCGTTAACTTTTTTCAGGAGGGATACCATTTCCCTAAAATCTTGAGCATGATGAAGTCTGTCTTGCGTCAACCTTCCCCTTTAAGGTCATTGTGACATCCCCACCACCTCCATTGCTGAGGGTGTTCTTAGTTCTACTCACTGCTGACCTGGAAACGGTCCCAAAATGACCCATTTTAGTGTAAAATTAATTCTGAGACCTCCGTTAAAGGAGAACGCACGTGTAACATTTTCCATTTTGTCTCTGAAGGGTTTGATCATGTCGTCTGTGGATTTGATTAGATAAAGTGACTTGGTTGTGGTGAAGTTGCTCGTCAAACTGTTCTCCCTGCTTTTTAATCTCACAGACTTCCAGTCTCTCGTGGCTTTATTGTTGATCTGGCGTTCTTCGGTAGTGAAGCCTATAGAATGTAGCCGTGTCCTTCAAAAAAAGACCCTGGTACTCGAGTCATTGCAACAGGATCACTCTCAACAGTTTCTTCATCTTTAACCCTGTTTTTTTTTTTTTTTTTTTTTTTTTTTTTGTTCTCCCCCTGGATTCCAGTTTTATTTTTAATAACAGAAAACGCATCAGAATATGGTAGATTTAAAACAGAGGTGAATGGAGTATATTAGCAACTTGTGCTACTCAACAGATGTTGCTGCTAACTGTTTGTGAAGAACTAGCTCATCTCTTAACCATGTCCAACACTCATGGATGTTCACTTTCTTTTCTTGGTTCCCTGATGTGAATGTGTTTTTTGGCGACTGTGTGTTGGGTCCATTGAGTGATAAGGTTGAATTGTTTGATTGTTTGTTTGGATGTCTGCTACATATAGTGTAAGCATTGTGACTGCAAAATAAACATCATTGGTTTGTACTAGTATGTGCACGTTTTGTGACCGCCACATCATGACCAAGTCAACATGGTCAAATATTACTTTTTTTTTTTTTTTTAAGCACTCCTGTTCTTAATAGTGGCAGAGGTTCTCGTGGAGATAGAAAACCTGGAAATGTCAAGAAAATTTCAGTTCACCCCAAAAAAAGAAAATTGTCATTTTTTTTTTTTCACCCTCAAGTTGTTCCAAACCTGTATGATTTTCTTTCTTCTACAGAACACAACATATTTTTAAGTATATGGGTAACCTTCAGTTGATGGAGCCTTTTGACTTCCATAGCATGGAAACAAATATTATGGAATTCAAAAGGGTTCATTAACTGTTTGGTTACCGACATTTATAATGCAAAGTTGAAATGTTCCATTGCCCAGAGAGAAAAACAAGCTGTGGGGTTGGAGGAAAAGATGCACGAGACGAGAGCTGGCGTATTTTCCCCAGGTTCATCACGTTCATCCTCATACATGGGGATTGAGTGAAGAAAAACATACAAATAAACATTCAACTCGGGTCACAAACAGAAAAAGGAAAATAAAGGAAGAGTACAAAAGTCGGTAGAGCGGTTATCTCTTCTGCTCACCTTCCACATCTCTTTAAGACATCCTCTATGCACATGCAGTTGTCATTCTACCACAAATTAAGTGACCGTTACACATTCTTCAAAATATCTTCTTTTGTGTTCAGCAGAAGAAAGAAATTCATACAGGTTTGGAACAACTTGAGGGAGAATAAATGATAATATTTTATTTTTGGGTGAACTATCCCTGTAAATCAAATTCATGGTAGTCTACAATGAATATAATTTATTTTTCTAGTTATACTGTGCTCAACAATATACTACTGGATTGAATTTACTTTTATTGGAATTCTCTCAGTGTGGCAGTAATTTAATTCCTGTTGATGCAGTAAAGGTAACAGCAAAAATGCCAAATAAAAAAAATTGTAAGAAAGTTGGCATTGGGATACATCAAGATGTTCTCAAGGGTGAACTTTTAACTCCAAAAAAGAACATATAAATTTATAAAACAATATTGCAAAATTTTTGGTGTGTAACATCCACTTTTATTAATGCAAGTTCTGCTTTTTGTTTAATGACATCATTTTACAATGACATTACAGGAAAATCAAAACAATTTTACAATTTAAGTACAAATAAAAAAAAATAAAAAAACCCAACTCTTTTACATACATTTACATAGGACATTTATTATGTATTTCTCCACTTTTGAGCTTGATGTGTAAGATCTCTACTACACCAAGAAGGACACTTAAAATTTTACACTGTTGTGATTAACTCTCATCTTTTTTAAGTTGTTTGGTTTTTGAATTGGCTTTGTGGACGACATCATTGTAGCCTTCTCTGTTTCTGGCAATCTCAATGGCGTAAAACTGGATTCTGGTAGCTGAAATGAGAAGAAAATTATTTTTTCCCCCTTGAGCATTTCCTTCTAGTAATATTTAGTTTTCTCTTGGCATGTTACTGATCTATTTCTCGGGGACTGAAATGAGTGCATGTGTGGCATTACATACCAAATATCGTGTTCTCCTCCGTGTAGTCCTTCTGACAGTCTAGACGTAATAATGTACCATAGTTGAAGTCCTCTACAACACCTTCAAACTGGTTACAAAAGGGCCTCCATTTCTGGAAACAGAATTGAAATAGAGCTTGACCGACTCTCCATGGGTAATGTCTAAAATTAAACGCATCTCACGTGCAAGAGTAACGTCACAAACCTCTTTGGCGTCTGCTGACTTCAGCAGCTCCGGGTCCAGAACTTGAATATTGAGGTCAGGAAATGCTTCCCGGAATTTAGTGTATATCTGTTCATCTGATTTTGTTAGTTTTAGAAATTTAGGATCAACTGAGGAAATAAGCTGCAGAGAAATAAAGAGTCAATGAGGCTGGACTTTCAAGAGTTCCAAATCGCACGATAGATTATAATACATTCATTCATTCACTTACATTAAAGTAAACTTCTGCGTGATTGTAGGCTTTCATAGCCCACATTACTTCCAACTGAGCCTGATAGGAAACAAAATAAGGTTAGTGATCTGAAGTGATTATCAGAAAATTAAAAGTTTTATTTGTGCAAATATCAAAACATCCCATCTCACATCATTTCCATACGCTTCTGCTGGAAGAGAGAGCGCATGCGCAGCCGCGGTGGCTCCCTCTATCCCCTGTTTAAAACAGAAATATTAAACTCAATGGAGAATAAAACGTTGCTGTGCATTAATAAATCTAATACGTAAAACTCGTGCCATTAATGCCACAAGTGACTGTATTATCAACGCTGTCAAGTACCCATGTTTGACTAGTAGAGAACTACCGAAGCATTTTAAACCTGGATAAATATAAATATTAGTGATTAAGAAAATTATTTATTATTCCTGATCTGTTTTGTTCATGTTGTCCCCATATGCTCATGACATGCTTGTTAGCATGCAAGCTAACTAAGATATGTAGCTGTAACAAACAAGTGGTGAAGATTCGTTAACTGAGAACATCGGTTCAATAAAATACTAATTTTGCCTGTCGCGATATTGTACAGTGTTTTATGTTCGTTGATTCGTTAAAATAATTCGTTCCCTACCAGAGATGCAAGAACATCCCCCGTGTCCATGCTGACGCCTTTTGACCCGGATGAGCTACAAACACACGTCATAACGACAGGTCATGTGATTTAAATCCGTTTTGTTGTTTTCAATCTGGTGTTCACTTCAGGTATTGTTGCTGTGAAATTGATTTTAGACCAATATAAATAATTAAAATAATGTAAAAGAAAAGAAAAAGCATTGTAAAAAATGAAACTGCAAATAGTACTGCAAAAGCCTAACGTTACATAATAAGAGGCTTCACTGCGCCATCTAGTGGTTAGGCTGTGTTACAACTCTGTCGGTCATATGTTACAACAAAAGTAAGTTAATATTGTGGAAACATAATGTTAAATAATCAAATACTCTATATTTATATAAAATGTTATGTGAAATACTGCCTAAATAATAAGAGACTTAACTGTGTCTTCTAGTGGTAAGGATCTGTTACAGGTTTTTGTGTGTGTGTGTGCGATAGTTAAGCAATTTTTATACAAATATTTAAATTCTAACGTGTTAAGCAATCTTTTTTTTTTTTTTAATTGCGAGCTATTAGTGTAGTAGAATTCATGTAAAATAAAATATACTTATTTGTAGCTGTCATAATAATATATAAGGCTTTACTGTGCCCTCTAGTGGTGTAATTGTCGATTATAACCTTCGTGTATATGCACATCATATCTTGTGGTTATTTTGTTTTATTTAAATAGATTTTTCAAATACCTTGTCTCATTCAGGTAGCTAGCATATCAGTTTTATCCTTAATAAAGTCAGAGGCGACTTGCAAAGTTTAAATAATGTGAACATAAACAATCACAGATGTAAAGACCAGGTCAGGATCAAATATAGCACATATCCTTATCAATTGCAGTAATACTGCATACCAGGCTCAAAGAGAGGTTCACATCTAGGGAGAAATAAGTGCCCTAATATGAGGAACACGACAGTCTCATCTTGGGTATACAATTGTTTTATTCTCATTGGCTGGGCATTTACTGTAAAAGATGCTTCAGGCGCACGTTTCCTCCACAGCAGTGGTGTTTCAAAAACTACCAGACCGCGTTTTGGGGGTTTTATTAGCGCGTTACGAGTCAGCTGACGCCGAAAGCAACTATGACGCACAAAATGCGGTCTAGGTAGACAGCTCACTGGTGTTTGAGACACAACCAATGTGGCAGGAGCGTATGAACGCGTAATCCACGCAATGATCTTGAGTAAGACCTTTGAAATTCTGCATTTCTGGACGGAAAGGACAGAATAAACCGCTGCTTTACAATCTGAGGTACGACTACGCGACATGTTTATATCTCACTATATAGCTGGGATGCAGTGGAGTAAAATGTGCAGGCTATAAATGTTCAGATTATTGACGTGCAGTCATCGCTTGTTGTTGTTTGATGATGTATGATGGATGTACTTGTTAATATTTTGTCGTAGTCGATTATAAGCATCAGTAGAGGTTGTGCTAGAGGCATCATCATCATCACACACTTGTCCTTCTACACGCACAAGATTCTCACGATCTCTAGAGGACAATTTCAAATAATTGTTTTATTTGGAAAACGTCGGATTGGGATTAAAAAAACCCGACTAAAAAATAAAATATGTCGTTTCGTTAGGCCATGTACAGCTGTAACCTTCAACAGCATCTTGACTTGAGACCTTAAATAAGGAATGTTCTGTGTATAGGCCTGTCCTTTAACTGCCCTGCATTATAATTCATAACTCGAGTCATATAATTAACAACATTTAGCCTACTCAATTTGCATCTAAACAAATTGATTCAATTAAATTTCGGAGATAAATAAACGCTTGTTTGATTTATTGGCTAATTATATTTATTTGTACCCTACAAGTGTCACGAAATAACAGCAAACAGAGTAAATAACTAAAGAAACGAAAGGAAAACAGCAACAGTCTCACTGCTGGCACTAAAAGACGCGCCCCCGAACAGCTGCGCGTCCCCGCTGATTCAGTGTTTTCCTGTCAAAAGCAACAGGAAACTACTGCTTCCCTTAAGAATACCTCAGTCCTGCGGGGTTTTTAGAGCACTTCTTATTTTTCATTGGTAGTCCAAATTAATTAAACATACAACAATGTCTTATTAATATTAATTATTATAATGTATTATTATTAATGTATATAGACCTGTTTTTTTTTACTAGTGGGAAATTACCAGTGTTTAATACCAGACGCTCTGATTCATATTTGTAGAAATATTCATAGAAGGATTGCCTGTACACAAAAACAAACAAAGGAGCAATTTGCTGTCACATTTCCTCATGAGCACACTCTGAATTGACAGCATTGATGGTGGCAGTGAAAAGGCTTTCTCATCATCAGATAAAAGGCTGTAAGATGTAAGGAGCAAAGAGTCACATGTTAATTGTGTAGATCCAGAGATTCTTCAGTCCCTGATGGCATATTCCCTGCGATGTCTTTACCTGTACCTGAATATACTGTATATTTATTTCATATTCCTCATGACTTGTTTAAAGACTGTTGTACTGAAACAGATGAAGATGTGTAGTGATGGTGTATTATGAAACACTGAAGCAGACTGATCATCTGTTTGATATTAGACAGCAGATGACCTCCTCTTCCTGCACAGTTTCATTTAGATCAGATTTGCATGGAAAATCAATGCTGAATAGAAATACCATTTCTATCCAGTCCAATTATATTTTATTCTATTCTGCCTGGTCTAGATCTTATTCTCTTCAGTTCTTTCTCGTCATATTCTATTCTATTCTATTCTATTCTATTCTATTCTATTCTATTCTATTCTATTCCCTTTTGCACTTTTTAAGACAGGACAGGGCTATTCTATTCTGCTCTCTTCTATTCTATCATATTGTATTCTTTGCTAACATATTATATTCTATTTGTTCTGTTCTATTCTATTCTATTTGGCCTAGATCCGTCCCCTTCTATTTTCCTCTATTGTGTCATATTCTATTCTTTCCTGTCATATTCTATTCTATTTTGCAGTTTTTAGGATAGGGCTAATCTGTTATATTCTGCCATATTCTGTTAATTCTTGTCCTATTGTATTCCATTGTGATGTTTTTTGGTCTATTATATTCTATACTATATTCTTTCCTGTCCAGTCTAGATCTATCTATGACATATTCTATTATTTACTGTCATATTCAATTTTATTCTATTCTTTTTTTTTCTATTTTGTTCTTTCCTTACTTGTTTATTATGGTCTAGAACTATTGCCTCCTTTTCAGTCATATTCTATTACTTTCTGTCATATTTTATTCTATTCTTTCATGTCTGGTCTTGATCTATTCCCTTCCCTTCTCTCATATTTTACTCTGTTCTGTCATGTTTTATTCTTTCCTGACATATTCTATTCTATTCTATTCTATTCTATTTATTTTAGGGCTATTATATTCTCATTGGTTCTATTCTATTTTGTAGTTTTTAGGACTATTCTATTCTATTCTTTCCTGTCCAGTTTAGATCCATTTCCTTCTAGTCTATTGTGGCATATTTTATTATTTTATTTATGTCATATTCTATTTTATTCTTTCCTTATTCATTTATTTTGGTCTAGAATAGATCTATTCCCTTCAGTTCTATTCTGTCATATTTGATTAATTTCTGTCATATGTTATTCTATTCTTAAGTTTCATGTCTGGTCTAGATCTATTTCCTTCCCTTCTCTCCTATTTTATTGTGTTCTGTCGTATTTTATTATTTGATGTCATTTTCTGTTCTGTTGTATTTTGCAGTTTTTGGGCCGGGACTATTCTATTCTATTCTATTCTATTCTATTCTATTCCTTCCTGTCTGGCCTAGATATATTCCCTTCTCTTTTCTTCTATTGTCATATTTTATTCTGTTCTATTTTTGCAGTTTTTAGGACTATTCTATTCTATTCTTTCCTGTCCAGTTTAGATCCATTTCCTTCTAGTCTACTGTGGCATATCATATTCATTTCTGTCATATTCTATTTTATTCTTTCCTTATTCATTTATTATGGTCTAGAATAGATCTATTCCCTTCAGTTCTATTCTGTCATATTCTATTCATTTCTGTCATATGTTATTCTATTCTTAAGTTTCATGTCTGGTCTAGATCTATTTCCTTCACCTCCCCCCTATTTTATTGTGTTCTGTCATATTTTATTATTTCTTGTCATATTCTATTCTGTTGTATTTTGCAGTTTCTATTCTATTCGGTTAACTTTTCATCTGTTTTATATCTGTTCTATTCTGTCCTGTCCTAAAACTGAAAAATGGGCTGTAATACTTTGTGTGAAAATGTATTTTGAAAAGAGTTGTGATAAGACATTTTCCGGCTCCTGATGGTCTTCTCCTGTCATTCAGTTTGCAGTGAAGTGATTCACTAAGAGTGTAAATTGAGAAGCTTTTCAGGTTTAATCAATGGGACACTAATCTGATTTAACAAATCCAGCAGTCAGTCTCTCAGTCTGATGGTCTGATCTTCACAGGATTGTTGACTGAACTAGTCAAGACAGTCCAGAGCTCTGCTAAACCCCCAGGCTTATGACCTGGATAGCACTACATGCGGAATAAAACTAAGCCTAGAATAAAGAAACATGGCTGCCCAGACCACGTGCAGCACATCAGAAGTGACGGGGAGGAGTTAGGAAGGGCTTGTTTTCTGGGACGTGATGTGCAGCATGGCCATTGTTCAAACAAGAAAGATCTTCAAGAGGAGGGCTTCCTCAGGCTGTTTATGTCAAGCCAGAAACACAAGCTCCCCAGCTCCTCAGCCCGTCACATCGCTCTCCCAGTGGAGCAGGAAGGCCTCGCCAAGGTAATGGATCCTGTATCCATCAGCGCTGCTTGGAGAATTCTCATCAGACGAAGCAGAGCGTTGCCCTGGTGACGCAACCGACATGTCTGATTGGGCGTTGGCTGCTCTTGGTCTGCTGAGATAAGTGCATTTCAGTTTGGGTGGAGAGAGAAGTGGGTGGGGTCTTCTAGACAGCGTGCAGGGAGAGAGAGAGACGACGAGGACTGAGGAGAACGGGAGTAGGATGACAGGAAGTCTGGATCTCTCAGCGTAGGATTTCCTCTTCATCACAGAGCTGGAGCTGAGGTGGAATCCTGGTGTGTATTGTGGCTTGTTTTGCCTCCAAAATGACCCTTTCCTTTCAGACTAATCATGGTTGGTTCTGCGATCCCTTCCTTTATTTTTTTATGAAGCTATGGATTTTTGGTGCTTGGTCCTGTGCAGTTTTAAGTTGTTTCATTCCATTAACTTATCAGTGGTTTCTTCTGTTTCCTTTGGTAAAACCAAACCAATTTATTATATTCAAGTCCAGATTAAAATATGGCTCGTTTCCTTTTAAAATTCAGCTGTTTTATATATGATTTTAACTCTCAAATGGTGATAAAACTCCTATTTTATGCTTGGAAGTGTTGTGATGATGCTAGAAGGTGGTCTTTTTGCCTCATTATGAGTGTTAGAAGATTTCTGATAATTTTCTTAATCGGTATTTTTGTCTTTTCTTCCAGTAAAAATATTTAAACATTTTTAAAACAAGAGGAATTTAACAAATGTATCAGATATTTAGTTTTCAGACACAAATACTTATTAAGATTTTGTAGTGAGTAAGAATCATATTCCCTCACTGCTTACTCATGCATGCTAAACCTCTCTGATGGGAGATAAGGGTATTCTCTGGATCTCGTGAGTGCACTGCCTTGCTTCCTTATTACTGTAACACGCACTGTTTTCAGTAATGCTTGAAGCAGGCCCATTAATACCAGTCTGACACACTATGCTGTCTTTAACAGAGTAGTTTTAGTAATGGTAGATCATTTAAGCTTTTCTGTGGTTGATCAGCGTAGTTTACTACTACAGTATAATATTTTATCCTGCTATGAGCATACATGCAGTTCATATGGCCTCAGTGCATGAATACAATGGAATAGTTGAATTTTAAAAGCTCTTCTTACAATTTGTAAGTGTATCGATAGTAATAACAGCCCACCAGCTTCTTAATGTCTGTGGGTCATTTAAAGTATATTTTGTTGTTGCTTATTATTTTTATTTAATTGTATTCATTTTATCTCTAGGTTGTTGGTTAAAAGAGGTTGTCGGTTAAAAGTTAAGAAAAGTTGTTGCTCATTATTTTTATTTAATTGCGTTTATTTTATCACTAGATTGTTGAACTTGATTGTTGGATTGTTGTTAATTTATAATGGCTGTGAGGTCAAAGGCAACAGTACCATTAGTACAATAAAATAGTATGATAAAAATAATGATTTAAATTGAAAAATTAGCACAAAAAAATAATAGTAATAAAAGGAGTTTAACACTTTTAAAATTATTATAATATACTAGTCAGCACATGACCAACCTTCAGTGTTGTTCTTTCAAAATTGAAAGGAGAAAAAAAACCCAGTTGAAACCCAATTGAAGTTTAATGCTAAAACGGTTGTAAAATGATTTTGAAAGATAACTTATAAACCTTTAAAGATAGTCTTACTGTGAGCTACGAGGTTGTTAATCCATGGTATTTGCTTCTGCTGAAGCCGTCAGCCCGCATTATTTCAGCTTATTTTTTAAAATAATCATGTGGAATTCCTGGTGAAAAACTACATTACCCATGATGCTGTACAGAAAATTACACCAATCAGAGTCGAAAAAAGCAACACGTTCAAAAATAGCTCTTTAGCTCCGCCCTCTCCCATGAAGTACTGCGAATGACGTAATCGAGCCGATCTCTCTACGCTTTCAAAATACTGAAATGTTTGTATATATATGCAGATTTTGCAATAAACTTAAAGGGACAGTTCACCCAAAAATGAGAATTATCCCATAATTTACTCACCCTCAAGCCATCCTAGGTGTTTATGACTTTCTTCTTTCAGCCAAACACAGAGTTATATTAAAAATATAAGGCTCTTCCAAGCTTTATAATGGGAGTAAATGGTACCCAAGATTTTGAAGCCCAAAAAAGCACATCCATCCATCATACAAGTAATCCAACCCCAGGGGGTTAATAAAGGCCTTCTTAAGTGAAGCGGTACATTTTTGTAAGAAAAATATTCATATTTATAACTTTATAAACTATAATCACTGGCTTCCGGTAATGGTCGTACACGAGCCTAGTTCTGGTGGAAGAGTAACCCCTGACGTTATAAATATGGATATTTTTCTTAGAAAAACGCGATGCTTTGCTTCAGAAGGCCTTTATTAACCTACTGGAGACATATGGATTATGTTGGATGGGTGCGCTTTTTTTTTTTTTTTGGCTTCAAAATCTAGCGTACCATTCACTCCAATTATAAACTTGGAAGAGCCAGCATAATTTTTAATATAACTCCGATTGTGTTTGGCTGAAAGAAGAAAGTCATATACACTTAATTTTAATTTTCCCATCATTTTCATAACCCTTTAAAATAAATTGTTTTTATAATCAACATTTGTAAAAGAGTAGTTTTATATTTCTCCATCATTTTTAATTCGATTATGCTGTTCGCAATGCTTCATGGGATTGTAGTTCTTTCCCTCACTAAAATCATTAAGTACACAGTCTTGTACCTTTGTCTTTTTGTCCAATTTTCAAAAACTTTTTTGCTTCATATCAAAGTTCGTAATGTTACAATTCACCTCGTAGCTGATTGGCTTGGTTCATGGTTTATAACTCTTTAAAGGGGGGGTATCACACACAGTTTCTGCCAATCTCATGTTAATCTTGAGTACCTATAGAGTAGTAGTGCATCCTTCATATCTCCAAAAAGTCTTTAGTTTAATCATATTTATAAAAGACACATACGCTGTACCGAGTATTTCCGAAAACAGCCGAGCGCCTGGAGGCGTATCCTGTAAGTGGAGCTATAGAGTCACGAGTATGCGCAGCTTAGTGATGTGTAGAGATCGTCTACAAGCTATCAATGGTCAGCTAAACAACTGTATTTAAACACACACAATACACCATCGCATTATCCATGGATAACTTTTGAATCACTATAATGAATATAGCGTATGAATGATGAATAATGAATTTATTAATTCACTGCGTTCGTGTTGTTTACATTATATGCACTTATTGCCAACAAAACAGACATTTGAAGCAGTTTTACTCACCACCTGCTGTTCCGACTCATGACCGGGATCATTACCGCTGTGACCGCTCCATCTTTCAGTTTCAAACTATCTGTATCCAGCGTAGAACTGGGCCTTGTTTATGAAACCATAAGCGCCGATCCTGAGGCCTCGAGCAGTCACAGAAAAACACAAGACATTCTCCATTCATTTTAACCAATAAAAAAGTGATTGTAACTATCAGTTTCTATGGTTATTTTAATAACAAATATCGAGAGCGCATCAATGTAATGCGTGAAAACAAATCTCTCAGCTCCAACGCTGGGTTGCATGGTTATCTTCCTCTCACAACCAAAAACACACTTCTTTGGTGACGGGCACTGTTGCATTAAGATAAAGTTGGTTAATGCTTTTGACATTGTCTCTGACTTCTGTTAAGATCAATATTGTGTGTTGGTCACTATTATAGTGGCCATTACGACTATGTAAAGGCAGATAGATTTGCAGTAGAATTCACTGTGAGAGAAAATCTAAAAACAATCGGCCTTCTCTACCTTTTGAGGTGATGTGTGCTATCAGATTCCTGCTGGAACAGCAAATATCTCAATTTTGATGTGCACCAGCAGTATCCTGAGGTTCACTACAAGCCACAGCATAAAAACACAATGAAATGTATGAAATCTCCACACAGTAGGTAAATGGTCAGCGAAACTGGTCATGCAAATGAAAATATCCCCACAATTATTTAAGTGCTAAATTATCTTCTCAGCATGTGAATCACCACTAAATCAAACTTTATTTGAGCCTGGTGCTCAGGGACTCTTCTTAGCCAGATTAAACTTGAATTACAGACAGCTTGATGCACATGGGTCCCTTCGTCTCAAATGACAGGCCATTTACATTGTGCTCAGGGTGATCAATCACTTCAGTAAAGTGGTGCTGAGGGTCTTCAGCACACATGCTGTCTCAGTACGACGTCCTTCACGCCAGAGTAAACCTGACCTGAGCTGATCGCTAACCCTATAACCAGCAGGGAAAGCTGCCTATGGCTGTGATCAGTAGAGGGTGGAAAGGTGGAGGAAAGGAAACCAACAGTGATGTTAGATGCTACAGTAGATTCCTCTCTCACTGCATTTTCTGTCACAGATTTGTTTTTGGCAAACATGGAGGTTTAAAATACATTTTTGGCTTTAGAATAAATAGAAAAGGGAAGGTTTAATATGCTGTTTAAGGGTAAATCTCTTAAAACTGCCAAGAAAAACATGGATTGCCAAAATCAAAAGAAAATTGGCATCACTTTACAATAAGGTCCCATTAGTTAACGTTATAGTTAAGGCATTTACTAATAATTGTTTTTGTTACATTTGTTACATTATTTATTCATCTTTGTTAATGTTAACTGTTCATTCTTCATTGTAGCTCATGTTATCTCAGTTCCAGTTCTCAGTATTTAATTTTAATAATGTGTTAGTAAACTGAGATTTACAAGTTTTACAAGTGTTTTCATTGTTAGTTCATGTTTACTAATATAGTTAACTAATGACAAAGAATGAAACATTATTGTAAAGTGTTATCAGAAATTAGATTAAATCTAGACAGAACTGCCATATTAGAATTATTCTTATATTTTAATATTTATAATTTTAATGTTTTTAAATTATTTAATTTTGTAATCTGAAATATAATTACAGTATTTAAGTATTTTTATAATTATTTTATTTTAAAATTTAAAATTTTAGTTCTGTATTTTTATAATTATTTGATTTTACAATTGGAAATGGTATTGCAGTATTTAATTAAAGCATTTTTAATAACTATTTTATTTTATTATTTGAAATTTTATTAAAGTATTGAGATTGAGAAGTTGGGTGGACATGAAAATAATGTCATATTGCAAGAAATGCAATTTTTGTTTTTTTTTGCGTAAAATGCAAAAGTGCAAAATATAATTTCTCATTTTTTCTTTTGATTTTGAGGTGAAATATGACCCAGACATTTCTTTAGAGATTTACCCGTAAATGTTATGAGTTTCCCTTGACATTTCGTCTTTTTCCCCCCTGAAGCAACACATGAGCAGTCAAAACAAACCGGAACGAAAAAGACCTAGCATTACCCCGAGTGAACTTCATCAAATCAAAAAGCTGTTTTTGCAAATAGAGCATCTTTGTCGACTATTTTAATGCAAGGAAATGGATTCAAAATGCCTTGAGGCTTGTACCCTGCTTAGAGTGTGATACTTATGCTCTCGTCATAAAATATTCAAGGCTCATCCTTATATGAAATTGAAATTACTGTTAAAACTAATTAGCACATTAAAGACTGCCAACCCGAAACCATCTGTACTCAGTATAATTCTCTGCTGTTTTCTGATGCCGGAACCTGATAAATTCTGTGGACAATTCTCTGCTCAACGACAAATTGGGTGAGCAATCGTGATGTCACTTCCCCTCCCCCACACTAACAGGATGTCCCTGCGTCTAATGAATTAATGTCGCATTTCATAAAGACATTAGTCCACTGATCCCCTTTGTGAAGATTAGATGGATGGTGTAACGGTTTCCTTCATATTTATTCATACTGACAGCAGCTTTTATAGTCAATTCTTCCTATAACTGGGCAAAATACAGTACCGCCCGCAACTGATGCAATTGGTTGAGCCAATGTTGCTATGTTGGGCTGACTGGGATGATGGCAAGTTTTAAAAGCATCACAGAATCAGTGTAATTATTGTTAATTAAACTATTAAAGATCATTTTGTTAGTTAAAATAAAGCTGAAATAAAATAAAATAGAAACACTAGATGGAAAAACTTACATTAGAGCTGTTGCCTACTATCTGAAATAAAATGATGTACTAAAATTACAAAACTGAAATAGATATAAATGAAAGCTAAATAAAAATAAAATAGACATATTGGATGAAAAACTTTAATTAGAACTGCTGCCTTGGCAACTAACTGAAATCAAATGAGTTGAAGTACTAAAATTACTAAAACCAAACTGAAATAGATATAAATAAAAGCTGAATAAAAATAAAAAATAAAATAGAAATATTGGATGAAAAACTTAACTGTTTCCTTGGCAACTAACTGAAATCAAATGAGTTGAAATACTAAAATTACTAAAACTGAAATAGATATAAAAAAAAGCTAAATAGAAATGAAATCAAATAGAAATATTGGATGAAAAACTTAAATTAGAACTGTTGCCTAGGCAACTAACTGAAGTACAAGTTGAAGTACTAAAATTACTAAAACTGAAATAGAAATATTTAAAAATAATAATAATAAAAATGACAAAAGCACATAAGAATACTAAAACTTAAAATAAAAACTGATAATATAAAAGGTCATTCAAAATATTAACTAATACTAGTATAAATAAATAATACTAAAATACAAAGAATCTCAGTGTTTAGACTTTTAGGGGGGATCAACTTACACATATTTAGTACATATTTGCATATTAAACTGAGCTAGAAGAAATACGTTCTAAACACACTTCTGAAGAAAAGGTTCTACATAGAACAGGTTCTGTCTGCCGCTTCATATATCGAACCTTTTAGGGGTTCCCATCAGGGATCATTTTATGGATTTAGTTTTCATTTTTTTCTTTTTTCCATTCTTCATTTTAATTAAGTTTTTAACTTAAACAGCTCGTAAACATTCTTGATCACTAGAATAAAAAAACAACCCGTTAAACATGAAAGTACAATGCAATCATTTAAGACATTTCTAAATATAACCTTTTTGGCATAAAGGGTTCTTTAAAATTGAGTCAACAATCCTAGGGATCTATATAAAACCCCTTTGAACCTTTTTTGTAAGACTGCAGGTTCCTAAAACAAATAAATATGCATCTTTGAATACAGTAGAAGCTACGTGTGGAATAACCTTGATATCCAAACATCCTGTGTTGGGTGATGAACACCCTCAGTGGGAGGATAATTAAATGGATCAGCTCAGACTGAATTGCAGGAATGCTCTGGTGATATAGTCTGCTAATATGAGATGGGTTAATGGGACGGTTCATGCAGAAACAGTTTAAATGAACTCATCTGAATTTCACAGTGTTGTTTTGTTATTGCTTTTATAAAACGGTTACCACACAATACAAATATTAAAGCCAAAAAATATGTATCAATGCAACTTTCATGAAGTAAAATCATTAAAAGGCTTCCTTCTGCTGGAAAAAAATAGTCCCTGACCATGAACAGCAACAGAAGTTACATTATTACGGCATTAGATGGCGGCAAAGATTGTCTTTAAGAGCGAGGCACTCAGTCGCAAAGACTTTTATATTGAAACTTGTTGTGAACACGGAACAAGACGCAAATGACAAATGCTTTGACTAGCGCTGTCAGTGTCAGCAGGGCACAGGAAAACCCATTAAATGTTAAAAGCACAAGATCACAACAAATTCTTATTATGAACATAGGACTGACCTGAAGGAAAATGCTAAATTTGAATGCAGGTAATACACTCGGTCACTTATCTCTCTCACAATACTCTTCTACATAATGCAGTAAGCTTCAATGAACAAAATCAATTAAGAACAAACGTTGCTAAGACAGACGCAGCAACATACACATTCAGTGGCGCAACGATACTTATGTAATGCGGTCAGCTGTATGTTTTCGGGACTTTTACAACAGCTTTGAATGCGGCTCAACCAATCAGAAACAAGGGCCGGAACTATCCGTTTTATAAATTCAGCTTTGCCATCACAGAATTAAATTATATTTTCAAATATATTCACATAGAGAACAGTCACTTTAAATTTGTAAAAAATATTTCACAATATTTACTGTACTTTTTAATCAAATAAATGCAGCCTTAGTGAGAACAGACTTATTATTATTATTATTATTATTATTATTTTAAATATTACCAACTCTGGAGTTTTGAATGGTAGTGTACATAATAATAATAATAATATATTTCTTAAAATTCTAAGTAAAGAAAATCTAATAAAGAAAAATAAAAAACATAATTCAAGAAATATTTTCTGAGAATAAGTCTTGATGTCTTATGTGTTTTTGAATCTCAATAAAAAAATGTTTAAGGATGTTAACATGTTAAAATGAGATAAAAAAAAAAAAAATATATATATATATATATATATATATACCCAGGTAACAAAAAGTTACTTTTAGAAAATACCTACAGTCACCTAATTTGTCTCTATTTTGAACTCACAATTGGCCTTTTTATGGTTTATTGCAGATCTGTGTAACTGGAAGAACAAAGAAGGGAGTTTTATAGTTTTCCTCAGTCATGCAGAAGGTAAAGTATTCTTATTATTAAAGTATAATTTCACCTTGTTGCCATGAATCATTTATCTCCTAACACTGGGCTTTCTGAAATATTTCTATAGCTTTTTTAAATGTTCTCATATACTAATCTATATTATATTTCTGACAAAGTGAACCCAAGTATGATCATATCTGCACTGGGGTTTTTTTTCCACTTAGTGAGAATGGAAAGGGGGTGTGGCTGAGTGACAGACATCATCAGTTTGATTGATGATATTAGATATAGGTCTTATTTCTCATTAACAACATGTCATTGGATAGGAGCAGTTAAATTATGACCTTTGAACTTTTTGACCTGCAGGCAGGGACGGCCCCGTCTTCCCGGGGTCCAAGTGCTCCTGGATCTCCAGCCACCTCTATTGTGGTAAGTAAAACTAGCCTGGGCGCTCAATAGCTTTCAGTTTCACAGATAACACTTTCCGTTCTGTTATCTGCCATAAAGCACATGCTCAATATCCCAGTTCCTAGGAACCCCATGAGGCATTTCAGAGGACAACTGCTTCTTTCACGGCAAACTGAACTCAGCCTCTTTCTTTTTAACTCCCCAAAGGCACGAATGGACAATCAGGTCATTGGATATAAAGACTTGGCCGCCATTCCCAAAGACAAAGCCATACTTGAGGTGGAACGGCCAGATCTGATGGTGTACGAGCCGCATTTCAATATCTCAGCCCTGGATCGAATGGGTCTCTCCAGAAGCAGAGAGGTCAGAAAAGAACCAGTGTCTCTTTAGATCAAGTCTTTGTTTCATTGTACCATCGGGAAACATTTGAGGAGGTTTATTGTACGTTTTACAACTTCCACTTAAAGTGGAATCAATATATGTGTTTTGGCAAACAGGAAGCTGAATATACTGGAATATAATGGTAACTTTAATGTTATTAGTCAAGCTTTGTTATGCATATTAAATCATTTGTGTGTGTAAAAGTGCACTTGAATGTGAGGCCTTGAAGTCGATTCATGTACTGTATGTGTTCTGTTTTCTCTCCTTGTCTCCTCCAGAGATCAATGTCACCTCATTCTATCTCGCCCCCTCCTTCCCCTGAGGTGAGACATCAACCCTCTGTCAATCAGGACGGTCACTAGTCACTGATCGCTAGTTTTAACTATCACATTTATCTTCCTGCACACTTCAAATGTGATTGTTTTACTGAGCCAGTCAATCAGTTAAATGACACTGCCATTTTAAATGACATTCAGTTTCAGTTGTATTTCAATTATGTTTGCTAGAGTGAATATGGACGAATGTACTTTAATTAATTTAATTTAATTTAATTCTCATTAAAGACATCCACTTATTTTCCATGTTATATTTTATTTTAGCTTTTAGTGTTTTATTTAACAAAATTAGTAGAGTGAATTCAGGTTGATTGGGACACTTTTTCTAAATTATCTCAATGGCAAAACGTGTCCCAATAACCCTGAATTCACCTTATTGAATTTTAGTATCATCCATTTATTGGTTATTGTCCATAACATGAAAATAATTATTGTATCGTTATCGGACAAAATATTGTAGTATTCTCATATTTTTTTAAATAATACATATGAATTAATACTGAATGTAAATTAATAATGAATTATTAACATTACTAATCGTAATAATTAAAATTAAGTCTTTATTCACTGATTAATATAATTAATTTTTATTGATTACTATCTAATACTATAATATTAGAATATTGTTGTAATATTTAATATAAATATGAATTAATAATTTTATTAATTTAATGTCTTTAATTCACATATTACAGTTCAGGCATATACACATTATTTAACTAATCATTATTTAGCAACTATCAAAGGGAACACCCACTTATTATCCATATTATATTTCATTTTAGTTTTTAGTGTATAGTTTTTAAAAAAGTACTATTAAATTTTAATATCTGCCACTTATAATAATTAGCAACACATTGTAATCAGCTAGAATTTGAATGTCATGAATTTTAACATGATTTAATATTTATTAATTATAATAATATTATTCATTATAATATAATATTTTTAAATATTGAATGTGAATATGAATTTAATATACACTGCTCAAAAAAATTAAAGAAACACTGAAAACACATGAGATCTCAATGGGGAAAAATATCATGCTGTATCTCTATACTGATATGGACTGGGTAATGTGTTAGGAACGAAAGGATGCCACATCGTTTGATGGAAATGAAAATTATCAACCTACAGAGGACTGAATTCAAAGACACTCCGAAAATCAAAGTGAAAAAAAAAAGATGCAGCAGACTAGTCCATTTTGCTGAAATTTCATTGCAGCAACTCAAAATGGTAGTTTGTATGGCCCCCAAGTGCTTGTATGCATGCCTGACAAAGTCGGGGCATGCTCCTAATGAGACGACGGATGGTGTCCTGGGGTATTTCCTCCCAGATCTGGACCAGGGCATCAATGAGCTCCTGGACAGTCGGAGGTACAACCTGGCGGCATCGGATGGACCGAAACATAATGTTCCAGAGGTGTTCTATTGGATTTAGGTCAGGTGAGCATGGGGGCCCTTCAGTGGCATCAATTTTCATCCTCCAGGAACTGCCTGCATACTTTCGCCACATGAGGCCGGGCATTGTCGTGCACCAGGAGGAACCCCGGACCCACTGCACCAGCGTAGGGTCTGACAATGGGTCCAAGGATTTCATCCTGATACCTAATGGCAGTCAGGGTGCCATTGTCTAGCCTGTAGAGGTCTGTGCATCTCTCCATGGATATCCCTCCCAAGACCATCACTGACCCACCACCAAACCGGTCATGCTGAACAATGTTACAGGCATCATAACGTTCTCCACGGCTTCTCCAGTCCCTTTCACGTCTGTCACATGCTCAGGGTAAACCTGCTCTCATCTGTGAAAAAACAGGGCGCCAGAGGCGGACCTGCCAATTCTGGTGTTCAATGGCAAATGCCAATCGAGCTCCACAGTGCCAGACAGTGAGCACAGGGCCCACTAGAGAACGTCGGCCCACCCTCATGAAGTCTGTTTCTGATTGTTTTGTCAGAGACATTCGCACCAGTGGCCTGCTGGAGGTCATTTTGTAGGGCTCTTGCAGTGCTCATCCTGTTCCTCCTTGCACAAAGGAGCAGATACCGGTCCTGCTGATGGGTTAAGGACCTTCTATGGCCCTTTCCAGCTCTCCTAGAGTAACTGCCTCTCTCCTGGAATCTCCTCCATGCTCTTGAGACTGTGCTGGGAGACACAGAAAATCTACTGGCAATGGCACGTATTGATGTGCCATCCTGGAGGAGTTGGACTGCCTGTGTAACCTCTGTAGGGTCCAGGTATCGCCTCATGCTACTAGAAGTGACACTGACCCTAGCCAAATACAAAACCAGTGAAAAACAGTCAGAAAAGATGAGTAGGGAAAAAATGTCAGTGGCCTCCACCTGTAAAACCATTCCTGTTTTGGGGGTTGTCTCATTTTTGCCCATCTAGTGCACCTGTTGTTAATTTCATTAACACCAAAGCAGCTGAAACTGATAAACAACCCCCTCAGCTACTTTATGACCAGATCAATATCCCAGGAGTTTAATTGACTTGATGCTCTACTCTCTGATTAAAAAGTGTTCCTTTAATTTTTTTGAGCAGTGTATTATTAACATTGTTATAATAAGTATAATTAAAATGTAGTCTTTCTCCACTGATTAATATTATTAATTTGTATTAATTATAATGAATACTATTGTTGTAATATTGAATGTGGATAGTAACCATATTAACTATTAAAATGATCAATTATTATTAATGCTTTAATATTTAATTTAATGGCTCTCATTTACATTATTGTGGTGCAGTCATATAAGCATTATTCAGCAAATCATTATTTAGCAAATCTCAAAAGAATTATCCATGTATTATCCATATTATATTTCATTTTAGTTTTTAGTGTATTGTCTTTTAAAAAATGTAATGAATTTTAATGTCAGCCACTCACTGGTTATCGGCTGAACATGAAAATATTGGTATCAGCCAGAATTGCAATATTGTGCATTCCTATTTAGCTAAATTTTAACTTACTCTAGAACTTTAAACAGTGGAATCAAATGGCATTCTATTCTGCTGACCGCCGTTAGCATATTTTACAGTAAGGCGTGAGTTTGCAGTGTCATATTATTGATGCAGACAGTAAAATATGATGGTTTGGCTTCTGTTAACATGCTGAGTGCTTAAATTGTGTCCATTTACACCAAGCGAGTGCTTCAGTATTTCCCTGTTTATTCAGATATTTGCCTCAAAGGAGTCGAAGGAGTGGTCAGAGCAGGGGTCTCCAGGAGGGTCCAACATGGGCTCCACAGTGCAGCTCCGCAAAATCAGCTCTGCCTCCAAAGGCCCCATGCAGCACTTCCACAGACCAGGTACTTCGTTCATGCTAGGGTTTTTATAGCACAATGATATGTTTCATAATCATTCAAATGTGTTGTAACTGTACATCCATTCATGTTTCAGACAGTGGCACCAACATCTATAAGAAGCCACCAATTTACAAACACGGTATTTGTTAATTTATTTTTTTATTATAATGTTTTTTGTTGTTGTTGTTGTTGTTATATATTATAGTTAGTGATTTTTACCTCACTTTCATGTATGATTATTGGTTTTCCAAGGTGTTAGGAAAGATTAACTGGTAATGTCGTGCTGGTGATGTTTTGATGTTTATCTTCTCCCTGTCCTCAGACAGAGAGACTGTAACGTCTCATAATAAACAGGATGTCATCATTGAGTCCTCCAAGTTCCCAGCAGCCCAACCACCTGATCCTAACCAGCCGTCAAAGATAGAGACAGAGTACTGGCCCTGTCCACCCTCTCTAGCTACTATGGGTAAATGCTCATCAGCTTTCATATTTCTGTCGCATTGGACAGTAGCCCCGCCCACAGTGACATTTTACTGGTCCAAACTCCCGCTCCACACAGCTGTATAT
The DNA here is from genome assembly GCA_037950665.1 of Hypophthalmichthys nobilis. Classification (NCBI taxonomy): domain Eukaryota; kingdom Metazoa; phylum Chordata; class Actinopteri; order Cypriniformes; family Xenocyprididae; genus Hypophthalmichthys; species Hypophthalmichthys nobilis. The sequence goes on along the minus strand of CM075476.1, from coordinate 17,625,799 downwards.
TGAAGGTGAAATGTGTCGTTTCTTTTTCTTTTTTCTCATTCTGTTATTGCAGCTTTAGAGAAGCATGCAGAGATATCAGACATTTCAAACAAATATATATGATAAAAAGATAATCATCTCAAATTGTATCTGCAATTTGAGATGATTATCTTTTTATCATATATATTTGTTTGAAATGTCTGATATCTTGATATTACTAATTTGATTAATTAGGGGCCAATCACCAAAGGTGCAGAGACGCCTATTGTATCCGTTAGTTTTCTTCTACTTCCTCTTTCTTCTTCTTTATCTTTTCCACTCTTGAAGTCTATGGCAGACCATAGAACTGTTTGCGGGAAAACGATTAAATTTGGCACACAGATAGAGGACAGTCTGAACAGTAACCTCAGCAATTTTGGAGTCTCTAACTCAATCCCTCTAGCACCACCAACTGTCCAAAGTGACACTTACACTTATGCTAATAACTTTTGAACCATACTAAAAAAACTAAATTCTTTTTTTCTCTGATTCCTTAGCAAGACGATTAGATTGCATCCTATGACGTCCTAGACAGTTTGTCCGATTTTCATCAAAATTGGCTCACATCATCTTCAGACTATGCTGGCAAAAAGTTATTAAAAGCTTTTTGATAGACCAAAATGTTCTCGAATAACATACGATGAATTTGACAAAGAGCACGTCAAAATAGACGTAAGGCTATATCGCGCAATACTTTAGCGTATTCAGACCAAAATTGGTATATGTCCTCACAAGCATGACTTGAGGTTACTTGCAGCATTTCGGCACAGCGCCACCTACTGGTCAGGACAGGAGATATGAAAAATGGCTATTTTTGCTTATAACTGCTGAATGTTTTGCCCAAAACTGGTCTTTTTTAAATTTAGTGCAACATACCGAGTCAAATAATACCCATATTTCCCATGTCGATCATTTTGGGTGCCGGCCATTTTGAATTTTTGTCATAAAATGCTGTATTTATAAACTTACTGCTGGAAAATTTCTGTCCTTCCTAATTAGTAAGTGTACGTTGATTGGCCGAATGCATGCAAAACACTGACACCCGGCATTTTTAAAAAGCTGTGTAAGCACAAACATGAAAAACAGCAATAGATGGATCGATACCAAAGTCCAGGCACTTCTAAACCTTTACGCTAAGGAGGAAATCTAACGTGATTTTGAAGGGATCAAGCGAAACATGATTATGTATTTCTGCTCAGCTAGCGACATTGGGCAAACAACATAGTACTTTTTCGTATACAGTTTGCTTTCTTTATTTAACAGTTCTATTTTGTAACGAATAAGATAGGACTGTTAAACAGATCATAAACTAATGAAGACGGCGAATGTGCTCAAGTCATTCACATCGCCGTCCAAATTAAAGTCCCACACAACAACCAGAGCGGCAGGACATAGGTGACGGTTTACGTCACTTTAAAGTTCCAACTGGCGGTGCGAATGCAACCAGAAAAATGGTCCTAAGGGAACATTTAGTTCTCGGGGGACTCCTCTGGTGGCTAGTTCCTATAATTTAGTTATTTTAACAACTACCCAGTGCAAAAGCCCCTTCATTGGTACATATTCAAGGTACGATACACTTTTTTACAATGCCTGTCAATTCCTCACAGAGATCGAGTGGAGGAAGAAGGCAGCCGAGCAGGGAAAACCAGTGGAGGACGATGAGTTTGAAGACCTGACTGAAGATGCAAAGAGACTCCAAGAACAGGAACTTCAGAAGGTGAAAGCAGCTTTTGTCTGGAGCAGGACTCACTGTCCCACATCGATACATCCTGTTAAGATTAATATCCCTTTGTCTGTCTGTCTCAAAAAAATCAGACGCTGGGCTGGGAATATTTTCTCTAAGGCTAGATGATTAAGTGTTTGCAGGCCATTAAATTGAAGGGAGTGCTGGAAGGATATGCATACACACCATGAGGCCAGCGCTTAATGGAGTTCTCTAATCATGACTGGGCTGTTTGTTTTTCAGATACAGTCCAACTTAGGCAAATTGATCCTGAAGGAGGAAATAGAGAAATCAGTGCTCATCCGCAGAAAAACACGTTCCCTGCCAGATGGGACAAACATACATTTGGGTATGTGATGTCCATTTAACATCCATGGAACCTTTCCATTGCACAAAATATTATTTATAGTTGAAAAAGTTTATTAAAATGTACTTTACACTAAGAAAAAAAGTTCTTATAAGAACTGAAAGGTTCTTTGGGGCACCAAGAATGGTTCTTCTATGGCATCACTGCTAATATTGATATATAATATTAATATAATTAAATGTTTCATTTACATTCATTGCAGGATCACCAGCCAGTGCTACTAAATCTGCCTCTTTACCTCCTTGCAGTCGAACAAGCCTCACAAGGGTAAAAGAGATTCATCTTTAAAGGGGTCGTATTATAAATTTTAATCATATGTTCCTCCCCCTGATCCTTGAGTGATTTTTGCATTTAAAATTCAGAGTTATTGAAATATTAATGAATAATGTTAGTAATTATTAATTGTAATTAAAATATCTTTTTTACTGATTAATATCATACATTTTTATTTGTAATAAATAATAATATATGAATAATATCAATTAATAACATTATTAATTGTAATAATTAACATGCAGTCTTTTGCTTATTAATATACATTTTTATTTGTAATATTAATTAATAATATGAATTATTAGCATTGTTAATTTTAATGATTAATATATAGTCTTTACTGATTAATATTATAATTGTATTCTATACAAAAATATTAAATATGAAACATAATATTAACATATTAAAATGTATGAATAATATTATTAACATTATTGTAATAATTAACACATCATTTTTCTTTACCGATTAATACCACTTGTTTGTAATATTAAATATGAGTATTAATTCAATAATTGTGGTGATACAAATATCAACTATTAAGATTTTTAGAGTTTTCCTCCATCTTTCTGACCTTTAGATGTAAACATGATGTTTTTGCTAATGTACCTTTAACCTCTGGTCCTCTTCAGTCAAAAATTACTGAAAAATTTTACGTTTTGAAATTTTACCCTTTTTTTTTTGCTTCACTGGAATGGGATGACACTTGTGACTTTTGTCGCATTAGCTATGTGAACACTTGGCTCCTTTGCGGTCGAAAATGACAAAGGAAATTAATGGGAAATACGAAAAAGTACGAGAACTCATAATCTTTTGGTGGTACAAACTACAATTCAGCCACTGTGCAGAAAAAAAGAAAGAGCACAGCAACGAAGGGGTGACACTCTAAAATGTCAAGAGTGCTAAATAGACACAATCCCCACCCCCTTCTCTGACAAAGCAGTAAAAAACTGAACAGCAAGGAAGAGGTTACACAAGAGTACATACCAGACACACCCACTCAAACACAAACTCACTTACACACACGCAGACACACACACACACACACACACACACACAATACACTGTTATACACACAAATGAACTGGTGTGGCTGTAACAATATGGTAAAATTGAGCCAAAAGACTCAAATAAAGAGGGTGAAATCAGATCAGACCCAGATTTATTAAGCTGTGATAAAACATACCTTTTCATTTTTGTTACATTTTTATTGAATTTTGATGTTATGTGTAACAAAATGTCCTCCTCTGTGTCCAGTTTTGATTAGTACAGTTAATGTAATTTCTGACACTTTAAATCAAAATTTCAAAAAAAAAAAAAAAAAATTAAATAAAAAATCTAAACCTTGACAAAAAGTAGTCTTTGAGAATGTAGTATAAGTCCAAACCCACAACTTAATAAAAACAAGTATATATGTCTAAAAAAACAATAGAGAATATATAAGCCACTTCATATAGAACTATATAGGAATCTAGTGGTTACATCATGGCATTACAAAAGTTTTTCTTTTTTACTCCCACCAGATGGCACTAATCTACCTTCAAAAAATTGGATTTTAAAGGATTAGTTCACCCAAAAATGAAAATTCTGTCATTTATTACTCACCCTCATGCCGTTCCACACCCGTAAGACCTTTGTTAATCTTCAGAACGCAAATTAAGATATTTTTGTTGAAATCCAATGGCTCCGTGAGGCCTGCATAGGGAGCAATGACACTTCCTCTCTCAAGATCCATAAAGGTACTAAAAACATATTTAAATCAGTTCATGTGAGTACAGTGATTCAATATTAATATTATAAAGCGACGAGAATGTTTTTGGTGCACCAAAAAAAAACAAAATAACGACTTATATAGTGATGGCCGATTTCAAAACACTGCTTCAGGAAGCTTTGGAGCATTGTGAATCAGTGTGTCGAATTAGCACTTCGGAGTGCCAAAGTCATGTGATTTCAGCAGTTTGGCGGTTTGACACGCGATCTGAATCATGATTCAACACGCTGATTCATAACGCTCCGAAGCTTCCTGAACAAAATAACGACTTATTTAGTGATGGCCGATTTCAAAACACTGCTTTGTTTTGAAATCGGCCATCACTAAATAAGTCGTCATTTTGTTTTTTTGGCGCACCAAAAATATTCTTGTCGCTTTATAATATTAATATTGAACCACTGTACTCACATGAACTGATTTAAATATGTTTTTAGTACATTAATGGATCTTGAGAGAGGAAATGTCATTGCTGGCTATGGAGGCCTCACTGAGCCATCGGATTTCAACAAAAATATCTTAATTTGCGTTCCGAAGATTAACGAAGGTCTTACGGGTGTGGAACGGCAGGAGGGTGAGTAATAAATGACATTATTTTTATTTTTGGGTGAACTAACCCTTTAAATGCCTTGTCTCTATTTTAACATGGAATACTGTTTTAATTGAAAAAAATATTTTTAAAATATATTAGAAAAAAAAATGTGTATCGTTTTCAATGGGAAATAAATAGCTAATAAAAAAATGTATACATATTGCTTAGTATCATAAAATACCCTCAACATTTTAAATAATAATCAAAAAATATTATTGAACAAAAAATATATTACATTTTCCTGAAAAAAAAAAAAAAAAAAAAAGTTACATTTCAAGGCTTCAGTCACTTTTGACCATGAAGGAGCCTAAGTGTGACCCCGAAACGAAGCGGACCAGAGGGTTAAGCCTGTGTGTAAATTTGAATATGTAAATACAATCTGTTTTGATTGGCTAACCTCTTTGCACAGTGCTTATTAAAAAAAGATTGGTTTGCTGTCATATCCAACATAGTTTGGATGGTATAAATATGGGCAGCCCCATAATCTGTTCTTAAATGAGGCATCATAAAAGCCGTTTTTGGATTTTGAGATTGTTTGTTTAGATCACATGTATCAAACTCCACCTAGCTCCAAAACCCCTGCCTGGAAGTTTCTAGTAATCCTGATGCTGGACAGTGGCCACCCCTAGTTTAGATACTACATTGATACAACTGTTTTATTTCAGAAAATCAAGGTAGATATTTCATGTGACCCTTTTAAAGACGTGCCAAGCATGTGGCAAACATGTCAGCTGTTATTTAAGATTTTCTTGTAGTCCTTTAGTGTCGCTAATATGAGTAACTGTTTTTTTTTTTCTTTCTGCATGTAGCTGCCGTCCGCAGACTTTCCCTCCACAGACAATGGCAAACTAAAAACAGGTAAGGTCAGAAAATGTATATATACACAAGCAAGATTCTCATCATGTATTAAAGTTCCATTATAAATTATATTAACAGCTTAACAATTTGAGTGTGATTTTGAATGGAAATGAACATGACTATGAACAAATATTTGGTACACCCCCCTTTGATTGAATTATTTTTAATGCTTTTGGACCTCGATGTATTTTACTGAATATTTCCGAAATGATTCTGTGTTTATTTGAACTCATTCTAATCTTTTGTTTTTCTTTATATGTTCCTCAGGTGTACAGGTAAGACAGCTTTGTTTATTTGATTTAACAAGCATGGTGTTTGGGTTTTATAATTTGCTGACAGCTATAGGCTCTGACATGGAAATCACACCCTGTTCCTGCTACTAATATATCTTTACCCTGACATTAGCCTACACTCCTTTTTCATGGCTTCTGACTCATTTGATCTCCACTTACTGTTTACATACTTAATAATGAGTCAAATGATCCTGATTCATTATTATGGATGTAGTGAGACCCTGCTCTCTAAATTTACCTGTTTCATATTGATCTCCTTCGACCTGGGGGCCATTTTTCTCGGGGATGGGGTGGTGGTGTCTTCATAGAATGGCGATTCACAGAGTGGGAGAATGGACAGAGGAAACTCTCTTCCTAGTATTCTGGAACAGAAGGTGAGGCAGATCTTAAGACACCCTCCAAAGTTTTCATGCTCTGTTTCTCTCTTCTAACCCCATGCCATATGTTCACTCACATCCATGTTGCTGCTAAGCCTCGCATCCATTGAATGCAGAATTCAATATGGCATTATCACTGAAGGCAATATTGAACTGAAAACTTTGGAGGCTGAATGTGTAGTAAACATTCTCCCTTGAACAAGCCTTTTGGCCTGTTTTCTGTGTCCAATGAATCAAAAAGGATGGGTACTGAATATAATGTCCCCAAAATATAATAAAATCTCACCTCTCCCTTCAGATATATCCATATGAAATGCTAGTTGTGACCCACAGAGGGCGCAGTAAACTTCCTCCAGGTGTTGACAGAACCCGATTAGAGGTAAGTCACAAATAAGCACAAGTTAACATTAGTAAAAAAGTTAATGTTAAGTTAATGTAACAGTTTGAGTTCCTTGAAAGGCAAAGCGTAAAATTTCCTTGCCACTATCAGCTCAAAAGAAAAATAATATTAATAAAACAAATAATATTAATATTAAATAATTGTTAAAGTATTATTACTGCTTTTACTGCTAGTTATTATATTGTTTTCCAAACACTCCTATGACAAATAAATAATTTTTAAAAATACATTTTAATATTTTCAATTTATTCATTTATTATTATTGTTATTGTTGTTATTTATTATTATTTTTCCCCAAACACTTTAAATATAAATTTTAATATTTTCGAATTGTTCATTATTATTATTACTACTTTTCCAAACACTCCTACCACAAATAAATAAATACATTTTAATAAAATAAATATTGTTTTCAGTAAACCATTATTATTATGTTTGCCAATCACAGTCCTACAAGTAAATAAATAATATTTAAAAAATACATTTTGATATTTTCAAATTGTTCATTTATTATTATTGTTGTTGTTGTTATGTAAGGTAAGGTAAGGTAAGGTAAACTTTTATTGTCCCACCTGGGGAAATTTGTCTTGGGCCATCACCCATGCTGCAGTCGGCTCACAATTAACACACATTAATAAACAATAACAAACAATACAAACGAACAATAGCAACAGAAAAAAATAAATAAATAAATAAATAAATATACAAATAAATAAAATTACAACTCCATACTGCCACTGTTTAACAGCTTTATAGACACAGGAATAAATGAGTTTTTAAATCTATTTAATCTGCAGCGAGGAACTCTAAACCTCCTCCCAGAAGGCAACAACTCATACTCTGTATACAAAACATGGGATGAATCACAGACAATCTTATTAGCTTGTCTTATAGTAGCCTGTTCGTACATTGTCTGCAATGATGTCTGTTCTTTAACACCAATAATTTTCCAAGCAGTGTGAATCATCCGGAACAGTTTTGTTCAGACAGATTACCAAACCAGACTGTGATGCAGTATCTAATTAAGCTCTTAAGGACTGCCAGATAGAAGATTATCATGAACTTTTGATCAACACCATGAATTGTCAGACGACGTAAAAGTGCAACCGTTGTTGTAACCTACTACAGAGATTATCTACATGGATATTCCATGTCAGTGAATTATCAAAAAAGACACCAAGATATTTATATGAAGGGACCTGTATGATGGTTTGATTGTGGATGATCACAGGCCTGTGATCACCAACTCCTCTAGGATCGAACACCATCTCCTTTGTCTTACTGACATTCAGAGCTAGGTGGTTGTCCTCACACCAATTCACAAACCTTCTAATGTCTGAAAAATATTCAGACAAGTCTCCGTTCTTTTTCAATAAACCTAAAATTGCAGTATCATCTGAGAATTTAATGATGTAATTATTAGAATAACACCTTCTGCACTCATCTGTATACAAGGTGAACAAATCTTGTTTTTATTTTGTCTTTTAATAGAGGCATCTGTCTCCAGAAGAGTTCCAGAGCTTATTTGGAATGTCCATCACAGACTTTGATCGTCTGTCACTATGGAAACGGAATGACCTGAAGAAGAAAGTGTCCCTTTTCTAACATTTGGACATTTTGGACTTGGACACTGAAACACTCTCCCTCCAGAGATGCTAGTAATATCCACTCTAATCTAATACGGATGCTATGCAGACATTTCAAGATAAGCAAAGAAGGTGACGCAGCATTACAAGATGTTATTTCAATCACATATACAGCAGTCTCTCTCTCTATATGTCTCTGGTGTATATAATAAAGACAGGATGAAGATTCTCGCATCCCCTACTGTCGCTCCATATCTGAAAACTGGGATTATTAGTGATGGAATATCAATTTCATAAACTGCTCCAGCCCTTTCTTTACGCCTTATGTCTATTTCAAATTCTTAAAGTGCCCAGAGAAGTTTATAATAATAGGCCTATATATTTACACAAAGTTTAAATTGTAAACCATCACTTTTTTCAACTGTGCTCACTGATATTACACTATAAACTTAATTTATTGTATCCCAAACATGTATGGCACTGTACATTTCTCATGTTATTTTTGTCTGTTCCTGGTGTTGATTCAGTTCAGCTTTAACAATCACTAGAGGAACAGTTCTAACACCTAGAAGAAATCAAATGTTCTTTATCATTCATTAAAAAATGCATGGACACTGAGTCTATATAATTTATTGAGTTTTACCGATAAAAGGCACTGCGATATATGACTCCTATTCATGCTAATAGCAGCAGTGTTATATTGTGGACTAATATAAAATATCTAAGCTCAGGCTCACTGGAAAGTTCTGGGTTTTGGTTCTCATACACTGTTCGTGCTCCATGCAGTAGGTTGTAATTACTGAACAACACTAGAAGATTTTTGTTCCACATGAAGCCACTAGCAATCCATTTACTTGGATTTTGATGTCGATGCATACCTGCCTAGTTGCATACCTGCTATAGTTGGTCTCCAATGTGGTGTCTTTTAAAATGGCATAGGTGTTATCAAATCATGCACTGCTTAATGGAGACTGTCCAACGATTATGTGTCTGGTCATAGTTGTGTGTCTCATCACCGTTTTTCTGTAACAAGTTTTTCTGTAATGTAGAAAAAATAAAAGCTTCATGTTAGATTTTGTGTCAAGAAACATTTGTTAGGTAAATTCAAATTCACTGGGAAAAAAAAACATTGCATTAATACTCGCACATGTATTGTCTTGTTAAATAGAATCCTAACGTTCAAAAGTTTGGGTTCTATTCAATTCTTAATGTTCATAACATTAAGCAAAGTTAGTCATGTGCATTTGATCTGATATAACTGGAGTACAAGGTTATGAGATGCATTATGTGAATGCTTGGCAAAAGAAAAGCGTTTTTAATCTAGACTTAAACTGGGAGAGTAAGTCTGAGCCCCGAACATTGTCAGGAAGGCTATTCCAGAGTTAAGGAGCCAAATGTGAAAATGCCCTCCCTCCTTTAGTGGACTTAGATATCCTAGGTACAACCAGAAGTCCAGAGTTTTGTGATCTTAAAGAGTGTGAAGGATTGTAGGGCAATAGAAGATTGGTTAAATACACAGGAGCTAAACCATTTAGGGCCTTATAGGTCAGTAGTAATAATTTATAATTGATACAGAACTTAATAGGTAACCAGTGTAGAGATGATAGAATTGGTGTTACGATCATATTTTCTTGACCTGGTAAGAACTCTAGCATCTGCATTTTGGACTAATTGTAGCTTGTTAATTGAGGATCCAGGACAACCAGCTAGTAATGCATTACAGTAATCTACTGTAGTCATGAATGCATGAACTAACTTTTCTGCATCAGAAACAGATAACATGTTCTATAGCTTAGTGATGTTTCTGAGGTGGTAGAAGGCTGTTTTTGTAACATATGAAATATGATTTTAAATCAGCTCTGTACATATGGTACAGTAACAGTACATCCTTCTAAATGCAGATTGTAGTCTAAGAGATTCTATGTACAGGTTTTTGGTCCAATAAGTAATACCTCAGTCTTATCTGAATTTAATAGAACATAATTAGTAGTCATCCAATGTTTTATATCTTTAACACACTCTGTCAATTTGGATAATTTAGAGTTTTCATCTGTTCGTGATGAATTATTTAACTGAGTATCATCGGCATAGCAGTGGAAACTAACTCCATGTTTTCTTATAATATTACCAAGTGGCAGCTAGCAGAGGGCCTAACACAGATCCTTGCAGCACTCCATAATTTACTAATGTTATCTTAGATCTTTCCCTGTTTAAATACACACAATAGTAACAGCCTGATAGGTACAATCTAAACCACCTTAATGCCTGTCTCTGAATACCAGTGTAATACTGTAGTTGATCTAAGAGTATTTTATGATCTATAGTGTCGAACGTAGCACTAAGATCAAGTAAAACTAGTACTGAGATACAGCCTTGGTCAGAAGCTAGAAGTAATTTGTAATTTTTGTAATCGCAGTTTCTGTGCTATGATGAGGCCTGAATCCTGGCTGAATTTTTTCATAGATATAATTTTTTTGCAAGAAGGAGCACAATTGTATTTTAGACATAAATGGAAGATTTGAAATGGATCTGTAATTTGCTAAGAAATAAGATTTTGAATGTTTTTGAAAAATCTCTTATGCTCACCAAGTCTACATTTATTCGATAAAAATAGTAAAAACAGTAATATTGTTAAATAACTGTTCTGCTTGGTATTCATTTTTGTGAATACAAAACTGATACATTTTTTCAAGATTCTTTGATGAGTAGAAAGTTAAAAAAGCAGCATTTATTTGAAATAGAAATCTTTTTGTAACTATGTTAAAATGTTATACTGTCTCTTCTGATCAATTTAATGCCCTTGCTGAATTAAATTAATCGTTTCTTTTAAAAATCATACTTTTTTACATCTCTTAATAAATCCTATTATTTTTACATTTACATAGTTTTTCAATGTATATGATAAGATAACTTAAAGTGTACCAATTAACTGGCCTTTAATGTTTTAGCATTGTTTAAATTTGAACTATTTTATAATGATAGAAAAAGGATCTGTCAGTGTTCCAAGTATTCACTGATTTTAATCAACAAATGAGGACACCACAGTATTAATCACAAAGTAGTATAAACTACTTAGTACATTAAGACACTTTAGTGTATACCCATTTATCTTTCACAAAACCTAATTACCTGCTTATTTAGAGAATAACAGGCACTGGCAGCTATGAAAAGTGTTTTCCTTTGTGAGTCTGTTTTTCACATAACTGAACACAAGGTGTCAGCAGTGTTCAATACTTCTGTCAGGACATCTGACAGACTAAACTTAGTTAAATCGTTTTTTATATAATATAGTAAATATAAATATAGTTTTTATACTTATATGTACTGTAGGGTTCATTTAAAAAAAAAAAATTACAAAATTGGCATTATACAGTATTAATGCAAAAAAATGGCGTATTTTCGCATTCAAATCTTCAGCAGAATAGGTGCCAAAAGCAAAACACAAATTAAGTGTATCATCAGGATGTTTTATGTCAAAATGTTGAGAATTGTCTTACTAACTTCTCCCATACTTTTGGAAGTTTACTTTTACTTACTATCCGTAACGACTTACCTCCCTCTCCTGCTGCACCCACCTCATAAAACAACCTGTCCATAATGTCGAGCTGAATTGGATTTGCAGGAGCACTGCTGCAGATCTCCATTGTGTGATTAAAACGGCAAACCCTCAGGAGGCCCATCAGGTCATTAGACTTTGCTGCCATACCTTTCACTTTCTGGTGGTCTAAATGGGCTTCTGGCTGTTTTACTCCCACAATAGACTGACTGTAGACAGGTCACATGACCACCTATGAGTCAGATCAAGACAAAGGATAGCCGCAGGGAAGTCAAGTGCACTGAAAAAAACAGCACCTCTAGCCTACCCGGTTCCGAGACAGCCTGGTTCAGTAGTGAGTCCGATTTACCGTTGTGCTTATCTTTAACGTGGCCCATACGAACACGGTAATCTGCTATGTATTTTTCCATTCATTTCATGCTTTTGCAGCACGTTAATGAGCATAAGCTTTAAGGCATGAATGACAATTAGGCAAATGAAACTTTATATGTATGGGTGCAGACGAACGTCATTGCAAAGATATCAGAAGTAAAGCCTAATTCCCCATAAAGCAGCATAAATTTAAACTGAACCACTTTTAAGTTCGCCCCTTCCACTTTGATCCCATTTTAATTAACTGTAAATGCACGTAATGTTGATTTGACTGTGACCAGGTCACTCAAAACACAGAAAAAACACATTAGCTACTGCGAACCTAGTCAAGCAGATGCAAAATTGTAAATTTAATTCATTATTTGTGCTACTAGTATAGCCTATGTAAGCATGACTTTGAGTTGTTTTACACAGAAATGCATTCTGCTCACGTTTCTTAAATGTGGCCTGTTAAAACACTTTGAAATATTATCATCATCTATCATCATCTCATTTTTATTTTATTTTATTTATTTATTTATTTTTTTGTCAGAACATGATGATGAAGCAAAAACAGGCAGCCTTACATCTTATCTGATAGTTTCAACCAGTCGGCTTGATTTTGCATGTTGCAAAACGCACCAAAACCCCACTAATGTTGTCTTCTTATGCTAGATTAAAGGCTTAGTTCAGTCAAAAATGAAAATTATGTAATTTATTACTCACCCTCATGTCGTTCTACACCCGTAAGACCTTCGTTCATCTTCGGACCACAAATTAAGATATTTTTGATGAAATCCGATGGCTCAGTGTGGCCTCTATTGCCAGCAAGATAGCACTTTCAGATGTCCAGAAAGCTACTAAAGACATATTTAAAACAGTTAATGTGACTATAGTGGTTCAACCTTAATGTTATGAAGCAATGAGAATACTTTTTTGCACCAAAAAAAGGAAAAATAACGACTTTTCAACTATATCTAGTGATGGCCAATTTCAAAACACTGCTTCATGAAGCTTTACGAATCTTTTGCTTCGAATCAGTGGTTCAGAGCTCCAAAGTCACGTGATTTCAGTAAACAAGGCTTCGTTATGTCATAAGTGTTTCGGAATTTCAATAGTTCATGTGACTTTGGCAGTTTGATACGCGATCCAAACTACTGATTCGAAACAAAAGATTCGTAAAGCTTCAAAGCAGTGTTTTGAAATCGGCCATCACTAGATATTGTTGAAAAGTAATATAAATAATAAATGACAGAATTTTCATTTTTGGGTGAACTAACCCTTTAAGGTTAAAGTCACCATGAAATCAAAATTGACATCATTGTTATTTTATGGAATATTGCCGTATTTATTAAATGATTTATCTGTGCAAATCATTATTTTTTTAAAATCATGTGCCCTTATAATCTTTAATCAAAATAGGCTTGTTTGACTTCATGTGGTGCCACAAAGATCAGCTGCCGCCTGACAAAAGCAATAAATTCTGGTTAGAAAATTTGTCCAACTTTGATCAACGCTGCAGCTGCGTTACAATCACGTGCCAAGCACCGCGAGAGCAAAACGAGACCAGCCGCCAAGGTCAGGCGCTGCAGTTGCTCAAAATCGGCTGCGAAAGCCTTAATGACGACACACAATTCAGTGATGACAAGGACGACGTGTGTTGCGTGTTTTTTTTTCGACAAGTTCCTGTATTTAACCAATCTTGATATTGAATATCTGATATTCAAAACATAGGAATTTCAATCGCATCCACTTCTTTTGCTACAATCAACACAAAAATCGTGTGTTCTGCCATGAATGACGTTGGTTCAGCACACTATGGAAAGCACAAAGTGTCCGACCTGACATCCGTCTCTGTACTCCTCCCCCGCCTGCAACTGGCAGATCTCACCAGCCTGTGGCAGGCTAGTGTAGTTCATCTCGAACAAGCCTAATAACTCCCTTCCTCTTGCAGTGACATCTCTTCTCTGAAGATGTGCTTACTGGTGCGAGGGCGGGACAACATGTCACTCACATGAGATCGACCAATAGCAAACCACAACCGTTTCATTCAATTCCCCAGTGGACAAAATCAAGTCCTGCCCTACATTTTTTCTTGTTTGTTTCACTTGGATATACATCAGAATAGGGAAGAAAAGCCTATAGCAAATTCTATTTCATGCCAGCTTTAAGCAAAGTTCAGTGTGTCTTTAACGCCCAGAAGGGGAAATGGAGATGGCAGAAGCTGTCACTTCAATTTAGCAATGTTGTGGCATGGAGAAACCAGATGGCTAACCCTCAAGTGAGAAGATCTAATTCAGAACTTACATTTCTGTACACAAGTGAAAGTATGTGCAGTAGGCCTTGAGCAGCACTCAAGAAAGTTATGTGACGATTCTGAGTAGCAGACTTGCACTATTTCCTAGTGCTAAATGATGCATCTTGCAGCTTCATCACACCTCTACTCATGGTGTAGATGCGTGTGGTTCTTCAGTGCCTCTGTGATGCAGCTGTCATGTTTCATCTGCACACTCTGCAAAATTGTTTCGCAGAGGCACACTTATTAGGATGGATCTAGTATGTCCAACTTTTCTCAAAGAAATGAAGAGTTAGAGATATCTAACAGGGCTGGGAATCAATTTGATTCCATTTCAAGCTCTCGAAGACTCCCTTTAATTCGATTCCGATTAATTTGTGCATACAGGTGCATCTCAATAAGTTAGAATGTCGGGGAAAAGTTCATTTATTTCAGTAATTCAACTCAAATTGTGGAACTCATGTATTAAATAAATTCAATGCACACAGACTGAAGTACTTTAAGTCTTTGGTTCTTTTAATTGTGATGATTTTGGCTCACATTTAACAAAAACCCACCAATTCACTCATCTCAATAAATTAGAATACTTCATAAGATCAATAAAAAAGGATATTTTAAACAGAAATGTCAGGCTTCTGAAAAGTATGTTCATTTCTATGCACTCAATACTTGGTTGGGCCTCCTTTTGCATGAATTACTGCATCAATGCGGCGTGGCATGGAGGCAATCAGTCTGTGGCACTGCTCAGGTGTAATGGAAGCCCAGGTTGCTTTGATAGCGGCCTTCAGGTCATCTGCATTGTTGGGTCTGGTGTCTCTCATCTTCCTCTTGACAATACCCCATAGATTCTCTATGGGGTTCAGGTCAGGCGAGTTTGCTGGCCAATCAAGCACAGTAACACCATGGTCATTGATCCAGCTTTTGGTACGTTTGGCAGTGTGGGCAGGTGCCAAATCCTGCTGGAAAATGAAATCAGCATCTTCATAAAGCTTGTCAGCAGAAGGAAGCATGAAGTGCTCTAAAATTTCCTGGTAGATGGCTGCGTTGACTGTGAACTTCAGTTGCACTGGCTCCAGCTTCAGTCCACTCCTTTTGAAGCTCTCCTAAGTTCTTAAATCGGCTTCGCCTGACAATCTTCTCAAGCCTGCAATCATTCCTTTCACTTGTACACCTTTTCCTACCACACTTTTTTCTTCCAGTCAACTTTGCATGAATATGCTTTGGCACAGCACTCTGCGAACAGCCAGCTCTTTCAGCAATGACCCTCTGTGGCTCACCCTCATTGTAGAGGGTCTTGATGATTGTCTTCTGGACAACTGTCAAGTCAGCAGACTGACTTTAAAATTAAATATTCTAATAATTTGAGATACTAATTTTTTGATTTTGATGAGCAGCAAGCTGTAATCATCAAAATGAAAACAAAAAAGTCTGGAAATATTTTACTTTATGTCTAATAAATCTAAATATATTTAAGTTTTACTTTTTGAATTAAATTACAGAAAAAAAAAAAACTTTTTCATGATATTCTAATTTATTGAGATGCACCTGTATTTCTGTTATAATGTCCATTGCTTTCATATGAAATAAGTGCTTTCATAGGAAATAAAGTGTAAATTCTACAGGGCCGTGTTTCAGATTAATTGATCGAGGAGCATACATTGCAGTAATGTATGTTATGGTGTGTCAGATCTGTCAGTTTGTATCCTATGTATTGTATTCTTCAGTCATTCTGTAATAATATTTTTTTTTTTTAAAAAAGCAATCAAGATGCTAAGTTTTTGATTCACAAAAAAAAAAAAAAACGGATCATAAGAGTCAAGTAATTTGTTTCTGGAATGGGGCTATGGTTCATTAAAAAGAACCGGATCATTAAAATCATTTGTTTCTTGAATCGAGATACACTGGCTGTGTCCAAAAACGTCCCAATATCAACTTCACCTCTGTGCGCTATCAGGCAATGACTTTGCAGGCAGCGTTTGCACAGGAAGATACCTCATGAAACTGATTTCGGACAGCCTTCTGAGGCAGTGTAACGGTTTAATGATCTACAGCAAAAAAAAGAGAGAGCTTTGGTGAAAGCTAAGCGAATATTTAATTACAACAATACTAATTTTTCGCTAGAAATTACATCAAAAGTGGAAAACATTGGTCATAAACATACATTTACACACAAACTGACTACCAACCGCAACTTTCCGATGCCATCTTTATTTTTTAGCTCAACTGTCACAGAATGGAATGCACAGGAATGTGGGATATCAAAGGCAGTGAAGGATACATCTATGCTGCCTTCAAAAAAGGTATCTCAGGAGACAGGAAGTGAACCTAACATTGGATTAGGATGTATCTTGATGCCTTCCTACCTTGGAATGCATCCTCCGAAGGCAGCATTTTCAAGCTTTTGAACACAGCTGCTGTTCGCAGCCAGTTTGATTCACTAAATAGATTTTTTTTTTTTTTTTTTTTTTTTCCTGGAATTGATCTTGCTACTTTGGTCATGTTGAATGTTATTGATTCCTTAAAAATAACTGGCTCATAAGCGTCATTTCTTTCACTGTACATGGCATAACATTCAATACCGTGAACTCACATTCAAGGTAAAGGTAAATTCAAGGTAAAGAAGGAGTTATTTTTCTGCTGAAAAGCAGGAGAACAAAAACACTGCACAAAAAGTGTATTGTTCGCACCTGAGTGTTTTTGGCACTTTGCTATGTTGTTGCTAGGATGTTGCTAGGTGGTTGCCAGGATGTTCACAGTGGTTTTCTAAGTGGTTGCTTAGTGGTGATTGTCTGTGTAAAACCTGCTATTAGTCAGTATATTTATTCTGCATTTCAGCCGTTTTCATATAAAATGCCGACTTGAAGTAAACACATTAGCACTAATCATATTCAAGACCTATACCACATGGTAAACAAGCATAGAAGACACTTGGACTTCTAGTGCATGCTAATGAAATACATGTGCAATCGAATATTCATTAGGGTAATATTTATTAAGAAAACATGAGTATTGAGATAGCTAGGTTTGTACACCATCTTACAAAACAAACACTGAGTGCACAGCATGTACAAGCAGAATACTGATACAAGCTCTCTGACATGTGGTGTTGACTAAGAAGTTCAAATTATAAATTGAATATTTAGCACATCTAGTCACAATATATGTACAATCTTTCTATATAAAGTTCTTGAAACTCTTTGTGAATTAATGTCTTTCGCCGTTCAGATTACATTACATCAGACAACAACACATTTGTACATTGTAAAAGTGCAATTCTAAAACAAAGGACAATAAGGCAATGTGCTACAGGCCTAATATCTACACATTTAATTTTCAAATAAAAAAATGCCACAACACTTTTAAAGGGTTAATAAAGCAATAGACTTCCATGCAGATTTACACAGTACCTGAAGCTATGCATTAAACTTCTGATGTAGCAATTGCTGAAAATCTTAAATTAGTACCCTCATCAATTTGTTTTTATTTTTTTTTTACCTATTTATTTGTTCGAATTATTGTGTATGAATTCATCTGTATTCATTTTTTTAAGAAAAGATCATATTATGTTTTGTCATTTATCATAGAAATTAATCGCATGTAAAATTCAAGGCTCTACAGAAGCACAACAGATAGGGAGCTGTGCATTAAAGGGTTAGTTCACCCAAAAATGAAAATTCTGTCATTAATTATTCACCCTCATATTGCTCCAAACCCGTAAGACCTACGTTCATCTTCGGAACACAAATTAAGATATTTTTGATGAAATCCATGAGCTTCCTGGCCTCCAATAAACTGCAACGTTATTACCACTTTCAAGGCCCAGAAAGGTAGTAAAGACATCGTTAAAATAGTCCATGTGACTACAGTGGTTCAACCTTAATGTTATGAAGAGAATAGTTTTTGTGCGCAAAAACAAAACAACTTTATTCAACAATTTCTTCTCTTCCAGTTAACGCAGTAAACACAGTGCAGCACTTCCGGGTTCATTATTAGCCGGCTCATTATTAGCCGACTCCCGCGTCAGCATCACATGCATGCATTGTGCTGCTCACGTGAACAGCGTTGGCCAATACTGAGCGGCATTCGGACGTAGAACCGGAAGCGCTGCACTGTGTTTACTATGTCAACTGGAAGAGAAGAAATTGTTGAATAAAGTTGTTTTTTTTTTTTGCGCACAAAAGTATTCTCTTCACAACATCAAGGTTGAACCACTGTAGTCACATGGACTATTTTAGTGATGTCTTTACTACCTTTCTGGACTATGAAAGTGGTGATTGTGTTGCAGTCTTTCAGAGGCCAGATACCTCACGGATTTTATCAAAAATATTTTGTGTTCCGAAGATGAACGAAAGTCTTACGGATGTAGAGCGACATGAGGGTGAGTAATTAATGACAGAAATTTCATTTTTGGATGAACTAACCCTCTAAGGTCTTTCACATGACTGATCAGGCTTCAGCGCACCACTCAGAGCAAGCATCATGCTTTGACCTCCACATGAAGAGTGTTGCAGATATTATCACAGAAGGGTGATTTGACAAAGTTGCAATGTAGCATAAAAAAAGGAAATGTACAGAATGAACAGTGAAAAGTACATTAACAAGAAAGGGCTTGTTGGATGTGGGTTCATGAAACTTTCAACCCGAGCTCACTGAAAAAACGTGCCTGTGGCTACATTTCTGCTAATTGATTCTTTACATTGCTTCTTGCATGTTTCGCGACACTTTCAAAGTGATGAAAAGTCCAGTGAGTTGTGCTAAAAGAACGTTCAGTTTTTTCTGAAACAGATTGTGAATCTGGCAGTGTTGTAAATATCACGGCAGTTCAGAAATGAAATGTCAGGTGAGTGGTACTAAAAGATTAATGCTCTATCGAGTTTGAAAATAACGTACGACTGGACCTATACTAAACCCTATCCTAAACCCAGGGTGTTTCTATCCTTTCATCATAACTGGGGCAAAGGAATGATTTCTGAAGGATCATGTGACACTGAAGACTGGAGTAATGATGCTGAAAATTCAGCTTTGCATCACAGGAATAAATTACTTTATAAAATATATTTAAACAGAAAACAGTTATTTTAAATTGTAATACTATTTCACAATATTACTGTTATTACTATATTTTTAATTAAATAAATGCAGCCTTGGTGAGCAGACGAAACTTCTTTTAAAAACATTAAAAATCTTACCGTGTCCAAACTTTTGACTGGTAGTGTATATGCTAAGGGGCCATAACACAACTTCCAAATGCATCTGCATAAACGCGTGATCGCTCTGTCTTTTACACGCACACACTGTCACCATGTAATGCACTTATTAATGCCAGATCATTTAAAAGAAATGCTGGAATGCAAAAATCCAAAATCTGACATTTTCCAGAACAGAATCCGGTATTCTGTCAGATGAAATGTCAAATTAAGCAGGGATTGTAGGTAAATATCTGCCTCATCCAGTGCTCTTTATGATAATCAGGTTGTTTTATTGTAATCTCTATTGAAAGATGAGGATTTATCAGTTATGTGTTACGGGGCACAGCGGTATTTCACTGGGGCTCATGCTCAGTAATAAGGGTCTAGCAACACCCTTCCTAAACACAACTGATAGTGTTAACAAAAAGCAAACATGAGATAAGAACACATTTGCTGAAGCAACCATGCCATTTTAGCTTGCTTCCACAAGTCTTTTTCTGTTACATGTGTTTCATGAGACTCATACTCAAGCACTCCACTTCACAAGTGTAATGATGTACCAGGTGAGCTACCAAGCTACTAGTGTTCATTTCAGCTGGATGTATAGGTATGTTTTGGAGTTTTTAAAAAATGTGGGTAAAGGCATGTTTAGGTAAACTTAGGAAATGTTTTGATGAATCTGACTTATTGTCATTCCCAGTGAATTCCATCCAAACTGTGTTTCTTGATCTTTAGAGGGGTCAAGAGGATATATTTTGCACCATCCCAATATATAAACAGATTGTGGGCAGTCAGAGTTTTAGAGCCTCATGCACTCCCATAGCCGAGAGTCGCCGGTTGATGTTTCGATAACGGCAGCGTAACAGGTCTTTATAAGTTGAACGCAGGTCTCGGTTGAAGTAGGCGTAGATGAAAGGGTTCATGAGCGAGTTGGTGTAGCCCAACCACAGCAGTACCCGTTCCAGCCATACGGGGGCGCAATTGCAGAGCAGCCCGCAAATGAACGGCCGTGCTGTGGTGAAGAGGAAAAACGGCAACCAGCAGAACAAAAAAACTCCCATGATCACCCCAAGAGTAGTGGCCGCCTTCTGCTCACGCCTGAAAATCGAGGCGCTCCGGCGTTCGCGGTTCAACAGGCAGGAGAGGGTGGAAAATTCCTCGGTAGCTGCAGGATTCTTAATCCCTTGCATGCAGAGTCCCTCTACGGTGGCCAGTGCTGGTTCAGGACAGGCCATCGGAATTGGGGGAAGTGCGGCGAAGTGGTGTTTGGCCCCACTTTTGCGGGCAGCTTTGAAAATCTTGTAATACATGAAAAGCATGACCACCATTGGGATGTAGAAGGCCACAGCGGTGGAGTAGAGGGTGTAGCCCACATCCTGGCTGATAAGACACACTCCCGCAGTGTTGACGTTCTGAGCCCATCCGCAAAATGGTGGTAGAGTGATGGATGCCGACACCAACCAGACGCCGACTATCATCTTGGCCATCAGCTGTCCATTCTGTCTCGCTGGGTAGGTCAAAGGGCGAGTGATTCCGAGGTATCTGCAGAAACAGAGGATAAGGTGTTTAATGAGGTAACTTCAGTCAACATGTTTGACGTTTTAGCAGAGAACTACATTCCTCAAAACGACTGAACCCAAAGATCTCGCACCTACCCTGTAATATGCCAGATATGGCTAAAAATACCTCAAAAGCACCAGACCCAAGAAATTCCTACTGTCCTGAATTTCGCAAACAAACTGAGTGGAAAACACATCAT
The DNA here is from genome assembly GCA_037950665.1 of Hypophthalmichthys nobilis. Taxonomy (NCBI): domain Eukaryota; kingdom Metazoa; phylum Chordata; class Actinopteri; order Cypriniformes; family Xenocyprididae; genus Hypophthalmichthys; species Hypophthalmichthys nobilis. Next base: position 17,604,393 of record CM075476.1, on the reverse strand, counting down.
GTTCACAGCTAAATCTCTGGCATGTCAGACTATCCAACTAATCAAGCAACTCAGTCCACAAAAGTAGATATTTTTTCACCCTAAAGATATTTGAACAAGGAAAAACTTGGTCAAACTGGCCCTGTGTCCAAATATGGCTACCATATAGGTGAAAAACAGTATGTGAAATGTGTAGTAAATCCAAAAACACAGTATGTATAAAACATTAGGCGTAAAGTACCTGATGACCTACTACTGCCGAGATTCTGAATAGTAAATCGACTGACAGCGTAAGTCACGCGACTTGCGTTCCTCATCAAATGTAGTACCTACTCAGTTTTTCAGACACTCCATTTGGATTCATATACATATAAGAACATTATTTAATTGGGTTCACAATCAGTTGTTCATTTTTTCTGAATGCACTCAGTGTCAGGGGAAAAAGCTTCATTTCTATGTGTGCGTTAAACTCAGGGGCGGACTGGCCATCGGGAGTACCGGGAGTTTTCCCGGTGGGCCGCTGGACAATGTGGGCCGGCCCGTTGCAGAGTAAATATATATGAAGAATGGATTATAGTAAATTTACGTAGTCTATGTCCTTCAGTCAGCCAACACGAATTGCTCGCGCGGGCGCAGCCCACTTGAGGCAAAAACTCTACTCCGTTTGTGTCTAAAAGCGCTCGTCAATATCAAAATGTTTGAGATATCCAATCAAATCGAAGGAGGCGGGATTTACTGCCCACAGAAACCGAGCAGCGCGGCACTTTTTATTGCTTGAAGACTTCGAGCCGAGGTAAGACATGGCGAGACAATAACATACAGTAATATTTGCAGATTGTTTACGATGAAACGAAGTACAATAATTTCCAGAGATGCAACTACTTCTGGCCTTTTTGAATTTTTCATATTTTAATGCCATTTACGTTATTCGTCACACAATGAACAAAGAAACATTAACGTAGCAGTTTTCAGCATATCAGAAGAGTGAATGTTTGGCCTATCATGTTGTCAGGCTTTCTTCAGTAATTTCACAATCATTTGAAAATTATTCATAAAACTCAAAATATCATTCTCAAATTTACACTAAAACATGGTAATATTTCATATTCAAGTAGCCTATGCCGTGATAGGAAAGTATCTAACATACAAATATAATTTGCTAATTAGTTCACATGCATTATTTTACACACTAGCAATCAAAAAGTTTGAATTAAGATTTAATGTTTTTAAAAGAGGAAGGCTGAATTTATTTGATCAAAAATACAGTAAAAAAAAAAAATATTATAAAATATTTATAAATTTTAAATGTTTACTATGTGAATTGATTGTAAAATGTAATTTATTCCTGTGATCAAAGCTGAATTTTTAGCATTATTACTCCAGTCCTCAGTCACCTGATCCTTCAGAAATCATTGATTCTAATATGCTGTATTTTTCATAAACATAAGAATTTTTACACTCTTTCCCACAACTGGACCTCTATTCCATAAAATGACATTGTCAAGCCCCTGAAAGGACAAATACTAGAAGGCACCATAAAACAGTCCACATTCTGCACTACATTCTAGCTTAAAGACCATTCCAGAGCATTGTTATATGGACTGATTAAATGGTAGGTATTGAACTTTAGTGATATTAAACTTCCCTGTATGGAAAGGAGATTTGAATTTTTTTTTAAATTATTCACTATTTGCCATGTGCACCAGGAAAGACAAATTATAATGTAAACAAGTATGCCAGTCATTCATTAATGTTAATGATAAGCATTTCAATAATAAAAAAATAGCATTTATATTTCTGTACAAATAGCATTTATATTTTTATGTAAGTGGTGTAGAAAAAAATCAGTGGGTTTTATGGTGAGGTGTGTTGCAGACTGTGTGATGGGCCGCTTTGTGCCGGAAAGTCCAGGGCCACTTTTTTGCCCCAGTCCGCCCCTGGTTAAACTTGCATCAAGATGTTCAACGTGATGGCTTTGTCAAAAAGTTTCAGACAGCATTAGAGTATTCACTCTAGATGGCTTCAAAAGCTTTCAAAAAGAACTCCCATAATTATGAATATGTAATGTTTGCATTAGCAATAATTCTTGCTGCATCTCTCTTTGCTCTGTCCTGTTAAGTCACCAAGTAATAGTGTTTATACCTTAGGACATGAAAAAAGGAATATAGCCTCTGTTACAGATGTTCTAATTGATCTCATTGTCCACACCATTATTGTCAAGACTGAAACGCACCTATGAAGTTGTGGCTTGAGGGTTATTGTGAGCTTTGGTGATGTGAGTTTAAATCCGTGAAATGAAAAAAAAAAAAAAAAAACATTCTCTAGAGATTTCCCACAAATCACTGCATTCATTCATCAAAATCTGATTTCATCAAAATCTGTTTCACTGCAGTGAGCATTTCAAGAGACTTCAGCGCAACTAAAGGTTCTATGGGTCTAAATTTTGAATGTATAATACGGTACATTGGCTTCTCTTTACCAAAGCAGAAAGTCTCAATCCCCCCTGCCCACCTCTAAAAATAAAAGCTTTCATTTCACGCATGAGAATCCCTCTGATCAAGGAAGGGCTTAGAGACATACTTATTGGACCGGACACTTAAGGTAGTTAAAACCTTTCATTCACCTACACAGAAACTCCAAATAAACCACTAAACCATGAAGACATTTCATATTAGATGCTAAAGTGCCCTCTTTAGCTTATTTAATTTTTTTCTACGGACAATTAAAACATAATTAGTTTAAGATATAGACTATTTACCCATATAATTTGGAGGTTACAAATATAAAAGGCTACTTTTTTTAAAGGTAAAAAATAAATCATTTATTTATTCATTCATTTATTTACTTTTAAAAAAAAAAAGGTTTGTTCAAATAACCATACATATGAGCAATTGTATTAGTGATGTTTGTATTAGCAAGCACCACTCATGATATGCAGATATCTAAAAGCCTCTTCATGTCATCATACACGGTGCTATCAAAGAGCTTAAATCAGCAAAGTAGGCATCTTTTGATGTTGAGTACTGTCTACACTCCAGTTTGCTCTTTGTGTCTCCTGTCATACTGGGTGAAACACAGCACTTGCAGAAGCCTCTCAGAAAACAGGAAATAATAACTGGATTAAAAACAGTACTCGGTTCAGATGTGGGTTGTCGTGAGATGAACAATGTGGGGCACTTCTCAAGATTAGGCGGCTGATGCTAACATGGCAGGTCAAACAAATGAGCGGAAGTTATTGTGACCCTTAATGAGTCAGAACTGTTTTGAGAACCATATAAGCAATGGAAAGCAAAATGATTACAAGGGACTGCAAGGACAGACATTGGTAGTTACAAAATGTTTGAACCAAAGTTGAATGCCATTATTCAGTCATTAAAGACAGTACACCAGACAAAAGCAGCTAATGCTAAACAGAAGATTAACAAGCTTTCATTTGGACAGACGGATGAATGAATGCGTTTCATTCTGACTATCATCAGCAAGCACTTAAGTGTGTGAGTACTTCAGTCAGTGGGCAGTGATGTAATCATAGCATAGCATCCGCTGCTGCAACAAACAACATTTGCTGTTGCAAAACCAATTGAAATAACTTTAAGACGTCTATTCCAAAACTTACACAAGTTCCAAAAGGGGGACAAATAAGAAGAATCAAATGTGTTCGTCACAAAAAAGGCAGTTCCAGTGTTTTATTTGTTCAGCTTTATTTCAGTTAGTGAAAATTATTTTAATAGTTTAGTTTTAGTTAACATTAGCAATAGTTTTTTAGTTTTTTTAGATTTCATGACAATTAGGATGTTCACTTAGAAGGCAGCTGCCTATGCAACGAAGCAGCTCAGTAGGTTTTGGAACCCAGTTATTTTGTTGTAGCAGCTGATTGTCTGAATCTGATGCATGATGGGCAGACAAAAGCGAAAAAACAGATCAAAGCAAAGTTGAAGGTCTTAATATGGCAGGATTGTTATAACAATATTACTGAATTTGCACCTCAGCGTTCAGTTATGTGTAATGAAAGGCACTCTTGAACTGTCAAATGTATCAGAGCTAATTAATTTGAGAGAACAGCAGTAGTCGAAAACAAAGAAATAAATATTCTGAGGGGACAGAATGTACTTTCAGTATCATCTGGACTTCAAACCCCTTTTGTGAATAGTTTTATTAAGAGGATCTGTTCAAATTTACCAACCTTGGTTGGTTGGTTGGTATTTTGTAATTTTAGCATTCGTCTTCTAAATGAAGCCTGAAAGGGATAGTGCACCCAAAAATGAAAATTCTGTCATCATTTACTCAGCCTCAAGCTGTTCCAAACCTATATGAATCTTTCTTCTGCTGAACACAAAAGAAGATAGTCCTATATAGAAGAATATCGGTAACCAAACAGTTGATTGGCCCCATTGACTTTCATAGTATTTTTTTTTCCATACTATGGAAGTCAGTGGGGCCCATCAACTGTGTTCAACAGAACAAATTTGAGGGTGAGTAAATGATGACAGTATTTTTATTTTTGGGTAAACTATCCCTTTAAATGATGACTTCTAGTTGTAGAGAAAACTTTCCACATATTTATACTTTCCAATATTTCCACAGCCATCTATAATTCTTGAATTATTTATCTCAAGCACTTGCAAAATTTACAATTCACGGTATAATTTTAAAGGTTAGTTAAGTAGTCCCATCCTTAGGGCTGTGAGTCAAACTGTTTTTTGCCTTGCAATCTCAGGCCCTGTCCCAAATAGCACACTTCATGTGCACTTTCGGTCTTGTGGACAATGGCCGCTGCATGCGTGTGTCTGTTAAGTCCACGAGACCGTAGGGTTTCCCATTCGTCATTTTAGCTTTCAGAAGTGTGCTCACGAGTGTCCCCTTTGCAGCCTCTATACCCCCTTGATGTGCACTTCTGCGTAGCCCGCAAGTCTGTGAGCTACACAGAGGACTTCTACCTGGCAGTCAAAGGCTGAATCCCAAATGGCACACTTCTACGCACTTTCGGTCTTGTGGACTTACAATGGCTGCCGCGTGCGCAAGTCCACGAGACCGTAGGGTGTCCCATACATCATTTTAGGTTTCAGAAGTGTGCTCACAAGCACCCCCTTTGCCCTCGATGCGCACTTCTGCTAAGCCCGCAAGTCTGCAAGCTACACAGAGGACTTTACCTGGCAGTCAAAGCGGCATTACATCACGAAAGTGCAGACTCAGAGGAAGACCGTGAGGGTTTAGGGTGCCATTTGGGACCGGGCCAAAGCGGCATTACGTCACGAAAGTGCGGACTTAGAGGAAAAAGGTGAGGGTTTAGGGTGCCATTTGAGACAGGGCCAGTCACTCATGAATTAAAGTGATTGAAAGGATTGTTGTAAAAATAGGCAGAATTCTCAGCCCACCACCAAGCGAGGAAAGGTCATTGGATAAAACTGTTTAAATAATAACAATTAGGAAGAGTGCTTACAATAAAAAAACAACAAATAAAAATAAATATTAAAATTTAAAAATAAATAATTAAAATCATTAGCTGCTCAATAGAGTGCGTAGTAATAAATAGATATAGATAAGAATTATAAAATGTCCAATACCGCTTGATACCCTCTTTGAAATATTCTTTCGCTAATCTATTGACATATATATATATGTGTCACGGGGCTGCATAGCCACAGACCAGTCAGGGTGCCCATGCTGACCCCTGTACACCGCCGAAAGCGCATCAGACTGGGCCACGGAGCAATGAAAGAAGGTGGCCTGGTCTGATGAATCACGTTTTCTTTTACATCACGTGAATGGCCAGGTGCGTGTGCGTCGCTTACCTGGGGAACACATGACACCAGGATGCACCACCAGGATGGGAAGAAGGCAAGCCGGCGGAGGCAGTGTGATACTTTGGGCAATGTTCTGCTGGGAAACCTTGTGTCCTACCATCCATGTGGATGTTACTTTGACACGTAACACCTACCTAAGCATTGTTGCAGACCATGTACTCCCTTTCATGGAAACGGTATTCCCTAGTGGCTGTGGCCTCTTTCAGCAGGATAATGTGCCCTGCCACAAAGCAAAAATGGTTCAGGAATGGTTTGAGGAGCACAACAACAAGTTTGAGGTGTTGACTTGGCCTCCAAATTCCCCAGATCTGTGGGATGTGCTGAACAAACAAGTCTGATCCATGGAGGCCCCACCTCGCAACTTACAGGACTTAACGGATCCACAGCACACCTTCAGTGGTCTAGTGGAGTGCATGCCTCGACGGGTCAGGGCTGCTTTGGCAGCAAAAGGGGGACCAACGCAATATTAGGAAGGTGCTCATAATGTTATGCCTGATCGATGTGTGTGTGTGTGTGTGTGTGTGTGTGTGTGTGTGTGTGTGTATATATATATATGAAGACTTCAGATGCAAAAGCCTCTATGTGCCGTCTGAAATTTTCCTCTAAAATGAGCATTTTTATCAAGCTCGTATGTTTAGGTTCAGTAATTTCACTGTAATGGCAATTAATAGGTCATTTTCATTGCCATTAAAGTGAAATAACTGAACATAAACATACAAGCTTGATAAAAATGCTCATTTTAGAAGAAAATTTCAGATGCCATTTAGAGGCTTTTGCATCTGAAGTCTTCATATATATATACACACTACCAGTCAAAAGTTTGGAATCTGTAAGATTTTTAATGTTTTTAAAAGAAGTTTCGTCTGCTCACCAAGGCTGCATTTATTTATTTATAAAATACAGTAAAAACAGTAATATTGTGAAATATTATTACAATTTAAAATAACTGTTTTCTGTATGAATATATTTTATAAAGTAATTTATTCCTGTGATCAAAGCTGAATTGCAGCCTTGGTGAGCAGACGAAACTTCTTTTAAAAACATTAAAAATCTTACCGTGTCCAAACTTTTGACTGGTAGTGTATATATATATATATATATATATATATATATATATATATATACACTAAAATAAGCAAATATGACAGAGACACCATAAGGCTGAGGTTATTCTACTCCCATGCATCTAAATTTACACATTGCACTGTCCCACGAATGCCAGAAACATTCAGTTTTAAGGCAGCAGATACATGTTATCAGGCCAGCGCTTATCACTGAGACTTGTGAAAGGACCTAACTATTTAATCGAATTACCACGGCCAAGCAGGGTGTTCCAGCATGCAGTACTCACCTCCTGGGGTTCCAGCTCAGAACTTTATCAAAGAGCACCATCAAAATTGCATAAACACCAGGACGCAGCTTCAAAGTCTAGTTCATCCAGCCTCAAATGACATGGAAGCATTTTTTAATGCCCATTTTATTTATTTAGTGTAACTCTTGTGTTTGAGGATTTTTTTTAAATGAAAATGAATAAATGGATACTCCACATGCTTTTCAATTTTCATTAAAAAATCATTAATAAACATTATGCAATGTTTAACTATCAGATCAGTATAGCTCATGCACTTTCAATTATAAAGGAGACCGGGGGTAAGGTTTAAAAATAGTCAAAAATACAATCACTTCCATACTTTACATTTGATGAACTCTTAAAACTCTCTAAAATCAGGACATTGTGGATTTTATCCTCCAAATAAAAAAATTCATAATTATCATATTTTGCAATAGCTCATAAAACCCAAGTTCAGATTTTTATTAAGACATTTTTTTATTAATTCATTTCATTTTTTTGTTTTTGTTTTTTTGTTTTGTTTTTTTAAGGAATGACAGGTTGGAGCAGGTTTTCACATTGATATTGGGTCATGTCGTCACATTTTTAGTGAGTATTTCTTACAGTATGGGTTATTTATATTTGTAATTTTTTTATTAAGTTATAATAATAAGTTATATTTATATAGGGTCTTTTTCAATTGATTTATTGAATATCTATAATATTTTATACATACATACATACATACATACATATATATATATATATTTTTTTTTTTTTTGTATGTTTTTTACATTTTGACTACAGCCAAGGATATACATAATACAATTTATTATAGATTTTATACTATATATAGATTGCATATTATTTTGTTGCATATTATTTGAAAACCATAACATAACAAGAACATAAGAGATACAATTTACTGAATATCTAGGGTATATAGATTTTATATAAATTTGTTTGAAAAATATTTGAATATTACTTGAATTATTAATATTTTATATTTTTTGAATGATTATTTGAAAACATCTTGGCTATAGCCAAACATATACAGTATACAACAATTTTTAAATGCTCATTAATGATCTGTAAAATCTACTAACGTTTGTTAGAATTCTCAAAGTGTCACCAACAAAGGCTATTTGTCTGAACTGCATATGAATTCAAATTTCTTTAAAATAACTAAAACCTTTAAAGAATCTTGAACTCTTCATATGAACTTACCTGTCCACACTGATCACACACAATGTCATTATTGAAGCTGTGCAGCACATGACATCCATCCCAATAAAGATATTGCAGAAAACCTCCCCAAACAGCCAGACGCCCCCTGTCAGGTCAGTCACTATGACAAAGGGCATTACGGCTACTGCCACAGACAGATCAGCGATAGCCAGAGATACTAGCAGATAGTTTGACGGTTGTCTGAGTTTCTTCACGACGCACACCGCAATCACAACCAGAGTATTGCCCATCACAGTGACCGCAGTGATGGTGCTCAGCATCACCCCAATGATCACTGTCTTAGTCAAGTCCAAGTCCAGAGTCTGCTGCTCCCCACACGACTCATTACTTTTGGGCTCCGCTGTGGTTATTACAGTGGGGGAAAACTCAGTTGTCCCATTGAGAAAGGCGACTTCGGTCTCTCTGGAGCCCAAAACCAGTTCAGCCCCATGTGTCGTGAACATCACTGTATCGATATTTTGACAGTGAATAAACCTTCCGCGCGCCTTAAGTGGACAGTGAACGTCATGGTGCCTACGACTTTTTCGAGTCCGGCTTCAGTGGTCCAAACAATCAAATACACCCGAGGAGAGTGACGAGAAACACACAGAGAACTCTCTCAGCCTCGTTCAGCTGAGGGGGAGAAACAAAATACGAGCTATAAGTAGTTTTGAGAGCCGCTCTGAGAAGAATAGTGAACCCGCCAGTGAACCCTGATAGACGCTAGCGCACTCTTTCCATAAAAATATTTAATAGCCTAATTAAAATATGCTTTCAACCAACGCCACTTAAACAAAACGTTTTGGTAAAAGAATATTGTTATTGAATAACTTTATGATATGTTTACTTAAAATAGGCTACGTTGTTAAGAAACATTTCCACTTCTGGCTTCTGATTGGTCAATACAGTGTTCCAGTCCTGATTTATTCCACAATATAGTAACAGCTTCGATATAAATGCGTAGCTATGGATTATTTTTGTTGCATAGCAACGTCAAGGATTGTGTTTTCTATATTAATATTAAATATCATATCTATCTAGGCCTGTTATTAAAGCTATTAGGCTGTTATTATAGGCTAAATGTTACCATAATAATAATAATAATATAAGTCAGATAGGCTAAATAAAACTAATAGGCCTAATTCAGAAGCAGTTCTGTCAGTTTTAATTCATCGATCCAATTCCAAAACACTCTCACATCTTTTTTTACAGAGGGTCTGCAGTGTGTTGTAGCCTATAATATTAAAAATGTTTAATAACGATAACTAATGTTCCAGCATGATAACACATTTCGGACAGTTTATTCAGTCTATTCAGTCTTTGTATTAAATCACTAAAGCAAAAACGTCTTGCTAATATTAAATGTTCATGCATAACATCATAGCTCTCTGTGTAGTAGAAGGTCGCCCTCTGGGGATGAATCTTGGCTTCAAAAACTCACCAATGTTCCCATAGGCCTACATCAAACATCTACGTCTTTATGACTACTAGGCTAAAACATAAAAAACATTCATATTTTACTACCCCATTATTCATGTTATTATGGGGTAGTAAAATATAGCCTAAGTCTGCACCCTTATAAATCTGCTGTGGTAGCTATGTTAGGCTATATCATGAGAGAAGTTGGTAAAAAAAATCAGTAGGCTATACATAAATGAATACATAGGCTACATTATCTATTGTTCAAGTCAGGTTTATTAACCACTGAACAATGAAACAATCAGACTTTTCTCTATTTGACCACTGGGTGACAATGCTGGATTACTGTTTATGAATTATCTCCTATTCATAATTCTAACCTCCTCCTCATTGTGTTTCACTATAATTGTACTGGATATAACAATCGCATCAGGAGCATCGGATTATCCTAGAGGACAATTTCATAGCGATGCATAACTGACTTCATACAGGTATCGCTAGATGTATGTTTAAAAACTACACTACCCACAAATAGCATATGTGTGCTGAGCACAAGCCGCCATGTTGTAGGAAATCCGTTTGCACGGTGGATTAGAGTTTAATCCGCAAGAAGGGAGTCAGGACGACTCAGTGGATCAAACAAGAAAGAAGAAAGACAAAACAGTGAGGCGCAGAATCTGAGCGTTACAATAAAAACAAGCCAGAATACATATTTATTATTTACAGGCCACTGCGGTCGCTTGACAAAAACTGGCAACATCTCGCGCACAGCCTTTTTTATTGTCGCGCGCCGCTCAGACTCCCCCCGCCTTCTTTCCCTCATAGAGATGAAGTCTGAGCCATTTTCTGGAATCGATTCTTTTGAAGAGTTCATTTTAAAGAACCGGTTCAGAAACCAATTTAGTGATTCTTTTACGTCATGACGTGATTGCGTCACCCGCGTGGCATTTATGTTTTGTCTAACCTTGAAATTAAGCCATTTGTATAGGCACATTGAGAATTACTACGATTTTTTTTATTATTACGAGTTTTAATAAAAGGGTGTTTACTTGTCTAAATTAATACAAAAAAAGTTGATAAAATACATTTAAGTCATAAAATTTTTCCAGTATTTTATTAGGAATAGTTATGTTATTCTTAACTTGATTAAATCAACCCAACTCATCAGTTCTCGGTTTATTGTGAATCGGACATGTCTAAAAGGGACGGTTCTCAGTTCAATGAGTCGTTGAATTGTTGACTCAAGAACCGATTCAATCCTTTTCGTCAACGAGCCGTTCAAACAGGATTTATGAACAGGTTCAAACGATTCCCTGAAAAGATTCGACTCAACCGAATGATTCGCTGACGAATCGGACATCGCTACTCCCTCAGAGAAATTGACAGCAGCTGGGTCGCCTGTGTGAGCAAACCCGAAGGACAGACACGGCAGAAAATAAAACTCTGCCGATACAGTGGGCTCCCCCTTCCCCTTTCCCCCACCGCTTGAGCGTACATATCAACAAGCCGATTCGGACGAACGCCCTGACTCCGTTTCCCCGCTTTTATAGCGGAGCGGTCAGGACTTTCCTCGCGAACTGAAACGTCAGTAGCTTAGCCGAGCTAGCGGGCTAACGCGACTAGCTGGGTTCAGCTACAAGGAGGAATTACAATTATTCCACCGAGAAACACTCAAGGATGTCGGGGAAGGAGCAGAATAAACAATCCACCACCGAACGGCTCGTAAAAGGTACATTTTCTATTTGAAACCGTACGTTTTTATTCAGTTTTTTTTAATTCAGTTTTGCTGGTTTTGTGTTAGCTAACACGGTCTGGTAGCTGATGGGTGACATTCAGTTTATGTGTAATATAAATATAAGCAAGTGAAGACATATGTTGTGTTGTTGACTGACTTTTGGATAACTTAGAAAGTCTAATGACACACATGTTGATGGCTAATTTGACAGGTTGGCTCAGGCTGCATGGGTTGAGCTGACATGAATTAAATGAGATCAATGAAGTTTTAAGCTGTAGTGTGCAAACATTACGCAGAAGGAAAGCTCTTATTAGTGAATTAGGCCATTATAAAGATATTAGTGGGAATGCATGGTACTCAAAGTGGTCTGAATATGCAAAGTCCATGTGATTCATGCAACTGAAACTGCCAAAGCCGTTTCAAGTAGGGAAAAAAACATTTTACTTCGCATTGCAGGTGTTATTACTTGTATATGATATGTCAGTATATAGCATATACTGATATATGATACAGTAATACCCTCATAATATATCAGTAATACATTTTATATATAAAAATTATATTATTATATCTCAGTAATAAAAAAGTATGTTTGTATCATGTATGTATGCATGTATAGATTTATCTGATTTTGGTGGTCTTTCCAGTTACAGTTGATATACATAAATATAAATCTTAAACTTTTTTTTTTTTTTTTTTTTTTTTACTGCATATGTAATAAATAAAACTTAATAGACATCTAAATCTTAAAATGAGAGATTAATCTAACTTTTTTAATATTAACAGATTTTGGTGGGCTTAAAAGGCACTTGCTGTTTCAGAAAGACCGTAGAGGTTTACATGCATTACATGCACAACACTGACTCTTTTAACACCAATTCTCATTACTGTAGCACATTTGCTTTCATCCTCTTGCTTCCATCCTTCCTTGGGGTTTAGGCAACATCAGCAATCTTGAGACCGTTGAGTTCAGAAAACTCTGTGCTCAAAAAACTGTCACTTTACCTTGCTCTCTTGACTGAGATAGAACTAAACTAATTGAAGTTATCCGTGTGATCCCAATTAATCTCCTACAAATAATCTTTTAACTCAAGAAAGGATTGACCCCTGGTTAGGTGGTGATGCATTTAAGCGTCAGCTCCCTATCAATGGCTCGTGGGAGTTTCTTATGTCAAAGGAGTGAGACACAGTAGAGTAATACACTAATTGGATCATTAGGTCCGTAGCTTCATGGGTAAAGTAGCACCCGGGGAACTTGTACTTGTTTTTGATTAAAACTAGTGTGTCCGCTGACATATATAGTGTGTTCTTTCCTCTCAGTCTCTTATGTGCTGCTGTCAGCTCGATGTGTTTTGGCTGATCGGGCTCAATTAGACGGCCTCTGTAATGAGCTGATAGCACTGGGCTCTTTAGTATAGTTCTGGATCCGTAATGACTTGCATCTCTCTTCCCAAGTCAGACCATTCAGCGATCTAAATCGCTACAGACAAAAAAAAAAAACCCTCCTCATTAAAAAGAGCCGAAGCCTCTTTCTGTCTAGAATCTGTGATCCCCGTTTTGCAAAAACAGGAGCATTTCAGCTCCAAATTGGTTCCAGGTTTCACTGAATGCCTCCTTTCAGTTTAAGCACTCCAACACCTGGATTTTATGCTACACGTATGCTTAATTGCAGGCTGTCTGAATTTTTTTATTTGTAGGCCACGGTGGCCAGACATCCATGTTGCGGAAGGTTTAAACTTGAGAATTATTCAACAACACAAGACAGTGGAGATGGAAACGGTGTCTGCAAATGTTGATAGTGCATTAGTGCCCGCCCACTTTTTCAGTGGTTCCGGAAGTATTTTTTTTTCCCATAGGGATTTTTTAAAAGTCTTTGGTTCATGGCTTATAACGCTTTAACAATGAACCAGCTACAAGGTGAAAAAGTATTTAAAAATCAGACAAAAAAAAAGGTACAAGATTACAAAGTTCAAGACTTTAGTGAGGGGAGAGAACTACAATCCCATGAAGCATTGCGAATGACATTATAAAATTTAAAAATATAAAATGTTGTTGATTAAATCTTTAGAAACAATGTTTTGTTTATTGCAAAATATACATGCAAAATATACACACAAAATGTCTGTTGAGGATCATGGGTAATGTAGTTTCTCACAACAAATTCAGCTTTCAACTTGATTATTTTAAAAGTAAGTTGAAATAATGCAAACGGATGGCTTCAACAAAAGCGTATAGCATCGATTAACAACCTCGCAACTCAAAGTAGGTTTGTCTGTAAAGGTTTATGTTATACTGTCTATTTCTTCCAGATAAACAATAAACAATTAACAAATAAACAGAACTTCCAGAACCTGACTGTTGCACTCTATTGTTAAATGTTAGCACCTTGAAACCACTGCTACCCAATGACCAATCAGTGTTGAACGCTGTTGCGCCAGTATTCTGATATTACCTCGAGATGTTCTGGGTAAGCTTTTTTTTTTGGCTGATAAAGGATGAATTCAGTTGACTCGAGCGTAAAAAGAAAAATTAAAACAGCTTGTTGAACTTGATGCTCGCCTGTTGTTTCGTCCAGAAAATATTGTGTTTGGAAGGTAAAATGACTAAAGCTTGTGTTTAAAAGGACTATAATCTCTGTGAGAATGAACTCCAGCATGATTGAAGTGGTGAGTGGGAGTTGAGGTTCTCGCCAAGGCCGTGTCTTGATGAGTCCTCCCACAGCTAAAGCACGGAGCGTGGGGAATCAAGGATTGCAGCGGCACTTTTCTACTCCGCACTCATCAGCCGAGCCATGCTTGGAACAATACGTCGGAGGCGGAGGAAAGATGAGGTTAAGTGCCTTTAAAAGCTTTGATTAGTTGCTAGACATTTCCACGCAACTCTTTTCTCACTTTCCCCTGCTGAGAACGACAGACAGTGCAGCAGTTGTTGTGCTGTGTATTTAAACATGGATCAGCAGTCAGTTGATAGCTTGAAAGGTTAGCATGAAAGAGCAATTCAAGTTAGGTTGTTGTTTTCGTAGCATTTTTTGGTGGTGGTGGGGGGACGTCGACACTAGGGATGCACAATCATGATTTCTCATGGCCGAGCAAATGGACCATTTCCGATACCGGTTGCTGAAATTTATTTGTTTATTTGCTCTATTACAGGCTAAACTGGCCTTAAAAAATCTCTGTAGCCATTTGAAATAAGAGGCAACCACTGCATTTTAATCATGATCCAAACAAAGATGCCATATGTAGAATGAGCAGTTTAAAAAAAAAATGAAATTACATTATATCATTTCTAGATTCAAAGCAAAAACATAACGGTATAACTTTAGTTTTGTGAAATTATGCTAAATAAAACATACCTGCACAAAACAAAAACAGCAGACGGACTGAATGAAAATGCAAATTCACTCTCTGGCAGTAGATGGCGCTTACACCTTGTCCTAACCAGACGCGATGAAATAAGATTTCAGCGACAAGCAATTTGTCTGTCCACGCCATATGTGACATGACTACAAGATGCAACAAAATCAATCAAAGACCACAGCCAATCAGAACAGCGGGTGGGCGGGCTCTCGCGCAAGTGCACGGCACCACTCGGCGCAAGTGCACGGCACCACTCGCGCAAGTGCACGGCACCACTCGCGCAAGTGCACGGCACCACTCGCAAGGAAATTAATGAGTACATAATCAAATTCATGAATATTACACCATTTTACATTATTAAAAATACATACCGAGTTTTTGAAACAATCTTTGTCATCAAATACATGTGTTCACAATGAGTGGACAGTTTAAACATTTTACCTTTTATTTATTTTGCAAATCTGAGTTGAATTGTCCATTGTTGCTTTCAGTACGGCTATAAAAGACACACAAAATGATATTCAAACTCACATTAGATGCTTTTAACATTAAATAAAGCACATAAACAGCACCTGAGATTATCATTATCATACTTGGTGGTGTTGTTCCAGCTGCGTTGTGGCTAGTTAGGGCCAAAAATCCAATTAACATGGAAAATAATTATTCTGAGATAAGAGGAAAAGAAAGTGCCATCAAAACAGTCAGTACCCTTCAGAGATGCATTCATATAAACCGCCACCCCCAATTCAATTTTTTTTTTTCGTCCAATATTCATGAGATTTGCAAACATTGTGAGCTTGCTCTGTCAGGTACAGTATTTTCTCTCCTGGCACGTCTGTGCTCTCCTCTCCTTTGCATCTGATTTAAGCATGTCCCGTCTCTGGCCTGTGTTAATGTACAGACTTTAATGTTTCCACACAAATTACATTTTAGGAAATGATTGCAGTGCAGTTTGTGTACAAGTTCGGAACAGAGATTGGCCAAAATAAAACAAAAAAAAGTCATCAATTGGAACTTTTTTTTTCTTCAAACACACGCCAGCAAACTCTGACTGATGGCCGGTCGACTGGTGCATCTCTAATCAACACCCTGAAATCCTATCACCATCTAATGCATGTCATCTGGAAATGAGTTATGCAGCTGTTGCTATAAAGTTTTGGACCCCTGTCAGGCTGCTGGTGAATTTGATGTTTTGACCTTTTGGCTTATTTACAGATAGAAACTAGATCTGTCGGGGTCAACGTCACCCTGCTTGTGTAATTATTCTGTCCTCATGCATGATTAACGGACCTCGGGCCCGTCTCTCACCACGGCCTCTCTCTAGGTTGGCTTCTACCGCCCAAGATAGCTCTCATCATCCTTGCCCAGAACAAGTCCATGAGATTTCTTACCTAAAATGTTCTCTAATATCAGTCAAAAAAAAAAAAAAAAAAAGACAGTTGGTGTGATAAAACCACAGATCAGGCCGACACAGGAAGTTACGCCTTTTCTAGCTTCCTTATTAATATACATGCAGTCTGGTCCAAATGACTCTTAAAGGGATAGTCCATCCAAAAATAAAAATTCTGTTATTTACCCACTAACTTGCTTAGTTCTGCATAAAAAAGAAGAATGTTTACAAGAATGTTTCAAATCTTTTTGTCAATGAGGTCCAAAACAACTTCCATTATGTGAACAAAAAGTTTGGAGATATTATGTTCTACAGAAAGTTAGTCATACAAATTTGGAACAATATGAGGGTGAGTAAATGATGAAAGGTTGAACTATCCCTTTTATGTTTACAGAAACCAAATCAATTTTGTTTCTAATGCATCTTTGAAGGCATAACACTCTTTTCATGGTTGGCCAGCTATGAAGTGACCAAGTGCTAAAGCACTGTGTGTTTTTGTTCTTGAAAACTAACCTCCTTTTAAGTGGGCCTTCATTGGGTTGGGTTTTGAGTTCATGTATACAGTATTTTGGTACTTTGATAGTAAAATCCCCCTCCTGTCCTGAGGGCTTCATTTTCACATGCAAATCCACCACACTGAGAGGTTACACATTTTCACTGCTGTTGCTGCAGAAGGGTGTACTCAACCCTCGAGCCAGATAATAGCCCTGTTACTGCTTTAGTTAATACAGGCAAATGAGCAGGTGTTCTTCCTTTATTCTGTCAAGCACGAAAGATTCACCGTCTTTCTCTTCCTCATTCTTGCATATGACAAGACCAACACCCCCTGATGGTTACTGCCTGAGCAGACTCCGAAGTCATCGAAAAAGTTGATTTTTGTAAACCCAAATTGATCCTTTGCTCCTAATTCCACTATTTGAGTGCCTGGAAGGTTTCTAGTCATCTGAGCTTGAAGCTTTATTGTGGTCTATCATGCCTGTGGTCCCAGTGCTGAAAGCCGTGGCCGTCGGCCAGACCCACATTCTTCTGGAGAGTGAGTCGTGCCAACCTGGCCTGTGACCCTAGAAGAGAGAATTCCATATCAATGCCAACAGCTGGCCTTCTACCCCACCCTAACTTCAGGACGTAACTTCCCCACTCCTTTTAAACTGGTTTGAATGTTGTGGAATTCCTGCAACTGAAAATAGCTTAAGGCTCGGGGTTGCAGAGCAATTCCAGCAGGCATTTGTTTGCATGCCGCCTGCCTCTGCGCTCGCCCATGCGCACGGTGTCTGAATGTAAAATCCCAGCCCCCAGGTTGTCGAGGGTTTGTTTAAGATGTCTTCTCCACAGCGGCAAGGGGTTCATGTCTTCTTAACAAGGCCTGTGCACGCTGGTTGGGGGAAGGGATGGGACCAGCTGTGGCCATATGTGTTCTGATAACCCACATAGCTTTTTGGGAGAGTCCCAAATTCTGACCAATAACGGTAACTGTTATTACCATGCATATGTTTCACTTTTAGTTTCTGGCAGGCAGCTTGGCATTGCGTCTTTCAGACAACCTTATTGCAAACTATGTTTTCAGTTAGCGTCATGAATTGAGTAATGGCTTGTCTTGCAACCATGAAGTTTCACACATCAGTTTAATTTGCCTGTATTCAGTGAAAGAAGTTAAAGTGAAGCAATGCTAATTAGTGGTGTTGCATCATGTGTAAGTATCGTTTTTACATGAGTTTTTTTCCCCCCTCCCAAACCAGTTAAGTGCAAATCATGCCCTGCAGCTGATAATTAATTCCTTACATTTATATAGCACTTTTTGGGTACTCAAAGCACTTTACATATTGAAGGGGGAATCTCCTCAACCACCACCAATGTGCAGCATCCACCTGGATGATGTGACGGCAGCCATATTGCGCCAGAACGCCCACCACACACCAGCTTATTGGCTTCATCACTCTGTCTCCTCTCCACCAATCAGTGTATGGGGATGATTAGAAGGCCATGATGGACAGAGGGCAATTGGCAAATTTGGCCAGGATGTTGGGGTTACACCCTGATGTCAATGGTCAACTCATTCACACAGTCACCTACAAAGACTTCATGATCAGAGTTCAGAAGAATCACAAATTGATCCGATTGTGACAAACTGTAATGTTAAAGGCTTAGTTCACCCAAAAATAAAAATTGTCATTTATTACTCACCCTCATGTCGTTCCACACCCATAAGACTTTCGTTCATCTTCAGAACACAAAATTAAGATATTTTTGATAAAATCCGATGGCTCTGTAAGGCCTGCATCGCCAGCAGTAACACTCCCTTTTTCAATGCCCATAAAACTACTAAAAACATATTTAAAACAGTTCATGTGAATACAGTGGTTCAACCTTAATATTATAAAGCGACGAGAATACTTTTTGTGCACCAAAAATAACAAAATAGCGACTTTTATTCAACAATATCTAGTGATGGGCAATTTCAAAACACTGCTTCATGAAGCTTCAAAGCTTTGAGTCTTTTGTTTTGAATCAGTGGTTTGGAGTGCATATAAAACTGCCAAAGTCACGTGAACTATTGAAGTTTCAAAACACTTATGACGTAACAAAGTCTCGTTTACTGAAATCATGTAATTTTGGTGCTCTGAACCACTGATTCGAAACAAATGATTCATAAAGCTTCGAAGCTTCATGAAGCATCGTTTGGAAATCGCCCATCACTAGATATTGTTGAATAAAGTCGCTATTTTGACATGAACTGTTTTAAATGTAAATGTAAATATGTTAGCTTTATGGGCATTGGAAAAGGGAGTGTTATTGCTGGTGATGTAGGCCTCACTGAGTTCTGAAGATGAACGAAGGTCTTGCGGGTGTGGAACGACATGAGGGTGAGTAATTAATGGCCTAATTTTCATTTTTGAATGAACTAACCCTTTAACTATCATAATGTGTTACCAACACAATACTGAGGTTAAGGTTAGTGCTTAAGCTAGGGTTAGAGGTTAGCATTTTTATCAGTGTTATGTAGGCAGTCAGCACTGTGAATGCCACAATCATGCATTGTTTGTAGGGTTTGGGGTTTTAAAAATCCATTGTCCTTAGTATTAGTGTGTGTTCACACTTGGCATGTTTGGTTCGATTAAAACGAACCCTGGTGCGATTGCTCTGTTAGTGCGGTTATTTTGAACCTGTGAACGCTGCCATCCAAACCCTGGTGCGCACCAAACAAGCGGACCGAGACCGCTGAAAAGATGGCTCTCGGTCTGCTTCCAAACGAACTCTGGTGCAGTTCGAATGATGTATGAATGAAACACAGACCAAAGACATGTAAACGAACCAAAAACTGGAAGATGAAGCTGTCCTAAAAAGGACAGAATGCTTACGCGTATCAGTTTTTTTTTCTCATCATAGTCTTGATGTTGCCCATCACAGTTCGGTACAGGCTTCAGAACCGCGTCTCCTCGCAGCAGATCGACTGTGTGTGTGACAGAGGGATTCCTGCTGCTGTTTTGACATCTTTACACATTTTATAAGCTCTTCACGAATTCTCAGCTGGTCAAAATACTACCATATGTAGGCTACACACATACAACAAAAGCATTTATCTCAGCACACAGCATTGTTCAGTTAGTTCCGTCTCAAAATAGGCAATATGTCATAAATGGCGACCAATCAGATTGTGAACGTGTCCCTGTGCCTTTAGGTTCGGTATCTTTTGGTTCTGTGATAAAAATGCCAGTCTGAACGCCAAGCGGACCAGGACTAAATGTTTTGTTTTTTTGTGTGATAAAAATGCCAGTCTGAAAGAACCAAGCGAACCAAACAAGTGTGAACACGCTCTTAAACTCGTCCTGCACCAGTTGTGCTATGGACATGGATGATACTGCAAAATTGTGTGGCTTATTGTACAATTTTGTCCAGTGGATGATAAAACTAAAAAAAACAAAAAGTAGACTAAAAAGGGACTTTGGAGTGGGCTCTTTTTAGCAACCACCTAGCAGCAACTTAGAACACTTTAGCAACCATATATCCATGGCAGCCACCCAGAACACCCTTGCATCATGACATTGTTTAGGGGGGAAAAAAAATCATTTTTAGGGTTTGGTGTTTTCAAAATCCATAATTAAACATTAGCATGTTTAATTATGTGCTGTGGCCATGAATGATCATGTGGCTTATTGTTATTGCTTGTACGTTTTTTGGCTGGTGGAAGATAAAACGGCGAAAACAAATCATATTGACTTGTTCAGAAGACCTTAGCATCTACTCAGAACAGCAGTGCCATGGCAACTACCCAGAACACCCCAGCATCATTGCAGTGAGATTTGCACAGGCAAACACTAGTGATGTACAAAACTGCATATTTTTCCAACAATCTTAAAAAAAAAAAAAAAAAAATCTAGTTATTTATATAAGCTTTGATTTACTTTGGATGGAAGCCTGAAAGTGGCATGTTCAGAAAATCTTGGGCTGAGATATTTTTATTTGGAGTAACACCCTTCTGCTTATGGTTCAGTACTTTTATCACACACCGTCTGGCTTTGAATTTGTGGAGGAGCTGCACTTCCTTAACTTGGAGTCACCGCAGTCAGCAGATGCTATGAGAGACTGTGAGACATCACCACACTGTTATCAACTCTGCATGGTCGTGACTGTAAACATGCTGCTTTAAATTTAGACATTTGTTGCAATGTTCTAACAGGTAGCTCCAAATCAATATGGGGTCTGAATTGCTCCGGCACAAAGCTGTAATCTATTTTGTACAGTCAAAATTGCTTAAAAAACGCACACATTGTCGTCTTCTAGTTGCTTAGTATTTTTCAAATGTATCAAATGCTTGCCAGCAGGGTTTCCCTGTGACTAACAAGAGTAAAAGATTGGTCTTTCTTTCTCCTCTTTCCCGCAGCGGTGCCGTACCCTCCCACAACACGGCTCACCATGAAAGAGCTGTACGAGGACGGCAAGCCCAAGGTGGAGCTTTTGAAGAGCCACCTGGTGAAAGAGGGCCGCCTGGAGGAGGACGTGGCCCTACGTATTATCAACGACGGCGCCAACATCCTCCGCCACGAGAAGTGCATGCTGGAAGTGGAGGCCCCCATCACAGGTATGCTGTTGCGCACTCAGCCGTGTGCTGGTTGTTCTGATGACTCATTGCGTGGCGACACTACAAACCTGTCGTGATTCACAACCAGCATTTACATCCAGGATGTGGTTCTCGCAGGATCTTCACTACACCTAATGCCAAACGATCACAGACAAGCGTGATGCCCACTGCTGACGATACTCGCCCACATGCCTGCTTCCTCAGAAACAAGATGATCAGAGTTAGTTTGTTGGTTCACAGTGATATGGTTCTTATCATGAAGAATGTTATGAAAGTAACCTCTAGGTTCTGCGGTTACTTGATCGGGCATCTCTGATATCATCTTTAATCTTTAAGGTTTAGTCTTGACCCCGACATAATCCTCAAGCCAGTGAGAAGAGCATGATTATTTTGATATAGAAATAGTCTTCCCCAGCAACCTAATGTAGTTGCTCTATAAAGGTCAGAGAAACAGTTGCATCCTAGACTCTCTCTCTCGCACACACCCCCACACTTTAATTCCCCAGCGGAGGCCACAGGAAACCCCCAACACTCGCCATACACTCGAGCAAACACACAAACAGGTGTGTGGATATAAATGGGCATGTCTATCCACATCTACCCCACCTCAACCCCCCCTTTGCACACTCTCATGTTTTTCATAACACACCCTATGTGCGTAATAATTGGCCTACAAGAGAAAACCGAAAAAATTGTGGCGTGGATAATAAAGATGGTGTCTCTGCCTGCTGTTTTCTACAACTTTTTACCTTGTGGAGGTTTAAGCGGAAATGATGTTGGTTTGGCCACATCCTGTTTGTGGTGGCCACTATTGATATTTTTCACTCAGCTATTTTGAGTGAGCCTAGTATTTGTGTGCTTCTGTTTAGTGGTTTTAGGATTAGTGCACCCTCAGTTACTAAAATCTTAGCATTTCTGCTACCAATTTTTTTCCTGCCATCTTCAGATGACCTCTTTGACCATGTACATAATGTCTGATATTTCTTCGTTTCTTTCCACAATGTTTTCAGTTTGGCCACATCCTTTCAATGACCCTGTTGTTGCTGTTTCAACTTCAAGTTTTTGTCTTACTGTGTTTTGTCTCCATCTTCAGTGTGTGGAGATGTCCATGGGCAGTTCTTCGACCTGATGAAGCTTTTTGAGGTGGGGGGTTCCCCGCACAACACACGCTATCTATTTTTGGGAGACTATGTGGATCGAGGCTATTTCAGTATTGAGGTGAGTGCTACTCAACCCTAAAATAGGGTTAAGTGGTCAACAACTTCTATAATAAGCTCATATAAGCATATTTAAAGGAATGGTACATCCGCCACGCCTCCTCCAAAACACATGAACGCGCACAGACCAGAAGTGAGACAACCAGAGACAATGTTATTAGATTACATCATTTGTCATTCACCAGTGAGAGAACTTTACAGTAAGTAACAATACTAAAATAACAAACGTAAACAACTTTTAAAAAATGAATTGGATGCAGCAAATGGATTTGAACATGTCTAACGTGACGGCTGATGAAAAAATAGCACAAAATAAACCACATCCCTGCCTTTATAACCAGAAAGGTGATAGTATTTCTGCACAAATACAATGTAAACGTTGTCAGAATATCAAGCGAAGGAACAACACAAAACTATCTTTCATGCTAAGGACGGCATGCACAATACCCGCAGGGACGCTGAGGGTATTTTCATTGAAGGAGGAAACAAGATGTTTTACTCATTGTTTGTTTGTAGCAAGACTCATGACTCAACAAATGGTCGAAACATCTGGTGGTGGTGGCCTTATGAATCCATGCACCAAAGGTGTGGATGTTGTAGTTTGCTCGTAACTTTGAAAACATAAAAGAAAAATTTCAACCAGCATAACAAGAAAAATGTTATGAATTACCTATTGAACCTTTAAGCTCTATCAGCAGCATCAGTGGCATGCTGTTGATTACCATAGAAAATAATTTAAACTTGCCCCTCAGTTCGCAAAAAAATGCATTTACAGTAATGAAGTCTATTTGCCAAGGCATTATACATGGAGAAAAGTAAAAATATACACACATTATTGAAAGTACAGGCACTAGACTTTTAGACATTTATACCAGTTAACATGAGACTAGTTTGATCTCTCACTTCCTCCTATAGCAAGTAACCCTGGTAAATATGGTAAAATTCACATTGGCACAAAGATAACACAAGGGTTATTTGGAGAAAACTGTATGTGCAGAAGTTACATTCATAGACATTGTTCTGCCGCTAACAGTAAAAAGTAATTTAGCTTTAAACTTTTCAGCTTACACTTTTGGAATAAAAAAAAATCAACACATGAACAAACATAGCTTCAGATTTCTGCTTTTAAACTGTCCAGAATGTATTGTCCCATATACTTCCATTATAAGTGCTTTACTATATAGAGTTACAAACTGATGGACAAAACCTTATTTTTTCAAGTAATTGACAGCATGCCATAGTAATACAACAAAATATTTTTGTTGAAATGCCCCCCAAAAAATTAAAAATTCAAATTTAAATCAGATATGCTCAGGTGACACATTTGACCATGTCAACAACTATTTTGTACACACAACGTTGATAAGCTACAACAGGTAAACATGTCAACAGTGTGATCAAAAAGGATGCTAAAGTAGCAATAGATAAAATTTGTTTGGCTGAAACATTGAGAGGCGGAACATAAAAAGTATTCAAACAACTTTACTTTTTAATTTATCACTTGAAAACACAACACCCTTAACAGCATGCCAAAATCAGTTACCCAAATTTAACTACCTAAACTTATTATATTTGGTTTTGGATTTTGGATAAATGAAAAATTTACTTTCGTTAATTCATTTTGGTGCATGCCACAAATATTGTCAATAGCCAAATCTATATTAAAGGGTTAGTTGACTCCAAAATGAAAATTCTGTCATTAATTACTCACTCTCATGTCGTTCCAAATCCGTAAGACTTTCGCTCATCTTCTGAACACAAATTAAGATCTTTTTGCTGACAGAATGCTGTCAGATTTCCTTCCATAGACTGCCTTTGTAACTACCACTTTGAAGCTTCAAAAACTTCATAAAGAGGTCAGAAAACTAATCCATATGTATCGAGCGGTTTAGTCCAGATTTTCTGAAGAGAATCGATCACTTGTTATGATGAAGTTTTAATTTAGGCTTTTACTCCCATGTAAACATTGATCAGCGAACATAAGCAGAAGCTCAACCGAACCTGAATAACGCACAAGAACAAACCTCTTTCGGAAGCTCAAACATGCGGCATAACACCCAAGAATGAACCTCACTGGTTACACGGCACGTTTGAGCTTCTGGAAGAGGTTTGTTGTTGTGCGTTATTCAGGTTAGGTTGAGCTTCTGCGAAAGTTTTACGATGTGGAATGACATGAGGGTGAGGAATTTTCATTTTGGGGTGAACCCTTTAAATCCAGAATAACTTTTTAAATAAAAAGGCTAGTTTTGTGTTTTAAACCACTTTGTAATCACTATAAAAAGTATTTTGTAATTTTAAGGCTTTGTGAACACATCTTTGCTGAAAGAAGTTACATCTTGCAAACACTTAAGACGATTACATTTAACTTTGCCCTCAGAAGATGCCATGTGACTGTGCTTTTCAAACAGCCTCTGTTGTACCAGGATACATTGTGATGATGCAATCAGCATGTCGCCTCTGCCTGTAACACCGTATCATCATTGTAAAGCAACCACAATGATGAAGCAGATGGCTTTAATGGATTATTGATCCTGCCATCCTGCAGGCCAGAGAAAGCATTTCTCAACATCGAGGTTACGTGTAAATTGTTTCTTGTTTGAGAAAAATTCTGATCCGGTTTATTGGCTGCAGTCTTTTATATCATTGGCCTTGATGTCTGATGTCATTCTTAATGGGCCGGCAAGCGTGAGTCCTCAAAAAGCTTCCACCTCTGCGTCGCGCTTTGGTTGCAAAGTTCAGGGACGGGAGAAATGTCAGGGTTAAAAGAGGCGGCGTAAGAGAGCAGACACACCGCTGCTCAATACATCAAACACAGCTGAGGGTTCAGGGCTGCCGGCCACCTGAGACACATAGAAAGAGAGCGTGTGTTTCACAATAAAGGCCACGCTAGGTTCCTACTCCCTCCCTGGACATCACAGACCACAAAGGACTGAACTTCAGTCATCCACCACACCACCTGCTAATGCCCTCTGACTGGGACACTGCAGTCATCAAACGTTTCGTAGGTTATGCCACCAGACTTCGCCCCACCTTGACACCCAGAGCTGTGTGGAGAACATTTTATTTTCAGTATTTCTTTCAGTTTAATGAAACAACAACTGCTACTGGGCCTTTTTAAAGATAACCGCAACCTAAATGCAGCGTATCCTTCCTGAGAGGATAGAAAAATAAATGTGTATTCTGCAGATTAACACTGCAATCCTGTCCACTGTTATGCAGCGGTGTTCTGTGGTTGATCTACCGAAAGCGAACCAAAATGCCTTGCAGGTGTTTAATGGGATAGCATGCCTATGACAGACAGGGCAAGTTTTTCAAGAAAACCGTATTGATAACTTCAGACATTTCAGTGCTTTGAGTTGAGCGATGATATCAGAAGCGAATGTGAAAAGATTGAAATCATAGTCTTGCTTGTCTGCTCAGATGTGTTAGTGGTTCAGGGTGTTTGGAGTATACATGAGCTTCAGTTTCTGAAGTTGTTATCGGTCTAATCTAAGGTCTAAGTTTGGGGATACTAGTATGTTAACTGTATCCTTACTATATTCAGTTACTAAAAAATACTACACTACCGTTTAAAAGTTTGAGGTAAGATTTCTTTGAAAGAAGAAATGTTTTTGTTTTCGATTTTAAGATGTTTTTGAAAGAAGTTCCTGTGTTCCAAAGCTAAACTTTTAGCATCATTACTCCAGTCTTCAGTGTCACATGATCATTCAGAAATCATTCTAATATGCTGTTTTGCTGCTCAAGAAACATTTATTATAATTATCAATGTTAAAAATGGTTGTGAAATAGAAATCTTTTGTGGCATTAGACATGCCTTTATTGTCCATTTTAATCTTTGCTGAATAGAATTAATTTATTTAAAAAAAAAAAAAAAAAAATGTACTGACTCAACTTTAGTACAACAGTAGGGTATGTTGTGGATTTTTTCTTACTCCTACTTTACTGACCCATATGTTATATGTAATAATTTACATTGATGACAAGTGGCAAGAAAAATTTGCGTAAAAAAATAACTCATTTGATTGGAGTACTAAGAGTTAAGAAATGTTAGAAATTGATTTGTTGATGGTACTATTTGTAATGGAAGGACGTGTCAACCCAATTGCATTGTGGGATATAGTATTCCTCCCAGTATACTAGCCTTAGTGACAACTGAAGTCAGTCATCTAGGTATTCTTTGCATAAAGGAACTTTGCATATTGTGAATGCTAGTGGTCTGTTATGATAGAATGATTTTCATTTGTGAGTGATCTATTCCTTTAATAAAATACCAGGAGTAATGGAGGTATAATCCTCTTAAACGCTGAACCTGCTTTGTCGTGGTCTTCCAGCATATTAGTTTGAGCTAAATCAGAACGCTAATGATTAGAGATGCAGATACCGGAGTTTTCAGGATGATATCTGCCGATACCGATAGTTTGGTTTTAAGGAAAAAAAATCTCCCAAATAATGTTTAAACTATTCTGGGAACCCTCTCATTTGGTATGTTACTATAATATTAGAGGTTAAAATAACAACACAGCCCTAACTATTATATTCAACTGCTTATTATTTTCAGATATAATAATTGCACTGACTCAAATAAAAACTGGAATGTTTGTTTACAACTCCGTTGCACATGAGGTAGTTTTCTTAAACACTTGTCTTCATGACAAATTTCTATAAACATACATATGTAAAGGCATCTTTACACAGACGATTTAAGGCTGCTCTAAAGCGGGTCTGTGTCTGCTTAGAATTCAGTGTAAAGATGCAATGCCGCATAAAATACGCAGGGTCTGACCCACCTCAGCCCCTAGTATCAAAGGCGACTCTGATACTGTTCCGCTGGTTCAGTGTAAATGAACGCGAAATATAGCCGTCCTAAACTACGTCATTGTCATGACAACCAAAAGCATTCCAGTCACCTCAGGCGGCGCGAGATTCAAGAAGCAGGAGACGAAACTTATAGGGCAAATAAAAAAAAAAGTCTACCAACAAGGGGCAGTGAAGTAAGAGTCCTGTACTCACATCGTGAAGCAAACCACCAAAATAGCAGAGAATCGTCGTGTCATTAGTTGGCTTTCGCCGTTTGTAATCTTCCTATGAAGAGACTGTCAGATCAACGCGCTGCTGCATTTCTCTGATACGGTAAATGCTTAACACAATCGGCGTCACTGTGATTGTGCATTGTTATATTAAATTCCAAAAATCATCTCCTTGAGGACGATATTTCACCCACACACGGTCTGTGACATCTGCTGTCCTGCCGAACTCACGCAAACGCTAGCATCATTTGTTGTTTCTGGCTTTTTAGAAAGAAAAAAAAAAGTTTGACCTCTTTTAATCCTGTGGTGATCTACCCGATGTAATAATGAATAATTTCTTTGTAGCATTTGTTCCAACTGTAACGATTTTTATTAAGAAATAGAAAATAACTATCACTAGGCTACCACAGAATTATGACAAACATCAAAGCATGAGATGGCTATAGCACGCAGAGGAAATTAATTAAAAATTTCGTTTTTTATTTTATTTCGAGTTTTATTTCAATGTTCATTATTTCATTATTTTTAAATTCATTTTGTTAAAACCGTAGTTTTAAAATAGTTACGTTCAAAGCATTGTTTCCCGTGATTTTAATTCCTGTGTAAATGCATTTATGCTGCTTTAGAGAAGCATTAAACAGTGTAAATGCACATTTTTGTGATTTCATGCCCAGTGCTTCCCACAGGTTTGAAATATACTTGCGGTGGTAGCCAGGTGAAAAATCCTCCTATTACCCATGGCACAAAAATGGTCTACTACATGTGACAAACAACAAATAATGTGTGATTTTTAGCAGTATTTTTATTTATTGAAATTAATTTTAATTACATAGCATACTATTACATTTAATTATACTAATAGTATGCATTATTATGCATTGTAAATTACTTTACTAGTAAAATTTATATAATTTATATAATGAATAATATACTTAATAATATATTCAAATAATGTTCTTAGTCTTTTCTTTTTGTGGGGGAGACTACAATAATTTACTATGAATTAAATGGAAATCAAATTAAATACAATTTATTGTGTAACCAAAATACCAATAATGCCCAGAAGAGAGGAGAACTTGGCGTGTGACTTTTAATTATAAACCAGCCCGAAATTCACCAGGACTCTTGCGGGCTGATCTTTCAGATTCTTACAACCGTCTAAAACATATTATATAAAGACATTGTCATAATTCATCAACCTGAGTTCATTAAATCGCTTGGCATAAATCTGCGCTTTTCATTGATTGAGAATCACTTTGAAGCAGTCTGAAGCGCTGTTGCGTGAGCCTGTAGAACGCGCAACAGCACCGCCTTGTGACTTTGCAACATGCAGCGCTCTTTGTGAAATATCCACCGCGTCACTGCAGCGCACGTGGGAATGTCAGTGGGAGTAAACGGTTCTGACGCACATATAACGAGCAGGTATGAAATGCGTAGGGCGAGGGGAGATTTTCCACTAGTTAATCGATCGCGGATGATTTCATTATCTCGGGTGGATACAAAAGTAGTAGAGGATAAAAATAATAAAAGCATAAATGCGTCTCCAAATATACTTGGGCGACCGCTTTCTGTGCCGCTTTTTCTGTGTGAAGATGCCTTAATATAATTAACATTTAAATAAGCTCCTCTCTAGTGTTTTTTTTTTTTTTTTTTTTTTTTTTTTATATATAGCTTTATATAACTAACAAACAGTGAACATTGGATAACTGTCCTGAGGTAAATGCAACATTAACTGACATAAGCTGAGAAGCTGTTTTATTGATGCCTTTCAGTAGTTGAAACACTGATTACATAAGACATGATATATTTCAATAAGTTGTACTGTATCTTTCAACATACCTTTTGATGTTCATGCATGTTTTTTCATGCTATAACATGTATTTAAGGGAAAGAAATTACTTGCGTTCCGTGCTGCTGCATGAACTGAGGCGCTGTGATCTGTCATGTCAGATTTAAGAGTGTCAAAATGCCATTTATTGTTTGAATTTTGTCATAAAATTTGAAAGCTGAGACTACTTATCAGAAGTAACAAAGCTCTTTCCGATTTATTGGATGGGAGGATTGACTGACAGAATTTTCCATGCACAGAGACACCGACAGCAGCAGCAGAAACGATGTCAGCCTCAGAGGTGTGGAAATACTTCAAAATTAATGATGACATCCCACACATTGCGAACTGCATGCTTTCAATCACAATTCGTTATCGATTAGTGAAGGCGGGATAGGTGGAATTGCGCTGAATGACACAGACCAGAAGCTTTCGTGCGCACTCTCTCTTTCTTGCGCGCGATCCCAGTTCTCTCAGACAGCGCGCGATCGGTTCTCCTTGCACCTGAATTGTCAAATGCACACACAGATGTCAAAATGTCCATCGTGTGGAGTATCTCACGTTAATACAGTCAGTTATGGCTTAAGTGGACGTAAACATTTGGGTGAAAACAGGATATGTGTTAGTATCCATGGATTCAGTCTTAAAGGGACCATAGCCTAATTAAATATTTGTCAGTAATGTTAATAAAACAACAAAAGATGTTAAATAAATGTATACATGGTATATAAACATGGTATATAAACCTACTGTATCTGAAAAACAAGTTTATTTAATTTGTATCTCTATAGTATTTGTTGTATTGTTTGTAATTTGTTTGTGAATTTCTTTTTATATAGAGGCAATTATATATATATATATATATATATATATATATATATATTGGTAATTATGCCCTTTGAAGGTTATTGGACACTGTGAAATTTTTGTTCTTTAAGTTTGTGACAAGCACACAAAATGTATTACTTTTTTCATTGGAGTAATAATAAAGAAGCTGTCCTACATTAATTAGTCTTACTGTGCTTGGAAAAATGCAACATCACCAAAAAAAAAGAGAAATTAATGTATATGCATCGACATCGGTGAGTACCAGGAAAAAAATATCGGTACTCAGTCCTTAAAAAAATGGTATCAGTGCATCCCTAGTGAATATAATTGCTTTTATCGGCCGATACCGATTATTGACCAATACATCAGTGCATCCCTACTAATGATTGTTTTCACCTGTGTGGTGTGTGTTTATATTTGATGCAACATTTTTTCCATTTCCACTTGGATATCAATCTCTTTAACTCATGGTCCATCTTGATGTTTAGGGCCGAGTAACTGCTACTACCTTATAATATGAAGTACATTGCGATGCGTATGTCACAGTTCAATACAGTGCGATTCATCACATTTGCATAGCTGTATCGCTATTGAAATGGCACAAAATGCACAAGAGAGACCCAGTCTGCAGGATATCTAGTTTGTCACCTATAGAAATAACTCTGACCAAATAAGAAGAGAAATAAGTTTCAAAGTTTCAGTGACCTGGATTTTCATTGTTTGAATTGTAGGAAATTATATACATAAACTGAAGTATCGAAAGTATCAATGCACTTGTGATTAAACAATATCATATTAAAGCATTGCAAGTGTATGTGGTTAATTTGGGTGATTTGCTTTTTTCTGTTTGCATCTGCAGTGTGTGCTCTATCTGTGGGCCCTGAAGATCAACCACCCGACCACCCTCTTCCTCCTCAGAGGCAACCATGAGTGTCGGCATCTCACAGAGTACTTCACCTTTAAACAAGAATGTAAGCTCAGCTCTTTAGAAACTCTGAGCGTGTGTGTGTGTGTGTAAACGTTATCAAGAGAGCAAAATGAGATTTTACCACATTCTATCATTCAACTCTGTCATGGCAATTTTTTCCATGGCATCCCGAGAGAGATCATGCCTTGAGAGTAATGGATGACGGGCCGCGGGCACAGAGCTCAATCACAATCCCTCAGCACTTGTCAGGGCTCTTCATTCCCCACTTAGATTTACATCAGCCATCATCCCAGTCATGACAAACTCTGACAGCTAACTGAAACCCTCACACCGAACGGCTGCCTGCTTTCCACCAGCAGCTGATGATCATAAGCAGACCCACACAGAATCTGTGCAAAATTGCAACACCTGTCATTTATGCAATTTTATAAAGCCCTTGTCCTGTATGTGTTCATTAAATATTTTGGCTAATATAATTATGCTTCCAGCTGCCACTGTGTAGCTTTCTCTGCCCTCTTTTTTACAGTGTTAAAAAATCTATATCTGGAGCAGAAAGCCAAATTATTTCATTTTGCCTCGGACCTTGTGTGTGTTTGTTTTTTTTACTGTCACCCGCGGCTGGTTCAGAGAAATGTCCACTCAGAAGACGGTTAGGGTAATGGAGTATTTTGACTTGGAAGAAAAGTTTTGTATAGTATATGTTATGTCAAACTGGAATATCACTATTAGGCTTGCTCTTAAAGGCTTGTTATACTACTGGTTATGATGTATAATTATTATTGAAACTAACACAGTGTCCTAACAACACGTGACTCGACACGCAATGACAGGTATATTTTCCATGTTAAAGGATTAGTTCACTTTCGAATGAAAATTAGCCCAAGCTTTACTCATCCTCAAGCCATCCTAGACCACATATGACTTTCCTCTTTCTGATGAACACAATCAGAGAAATCTAGATATTTTACTTAACTTGTTAAATATGGATTTTTAAAAAAAAAAAAATTTTACACAAACGCATCACTTCGCTTCAGAAGGCCTTTATTAACCCCCCGGAGCCGTGTGGAGTACATTTATGATGGATGGATGTGTATGGAGGCACTTTAATTTTGTGTTCTCAACTTTGTAGCTGTACTAAAAGTAACCATGGATAATTCACCTCAGATCGTGAAAAGAAATAAATGGGCACAAGAATGTTCAAACTGTCAACTCATTGTGAACAAACAAGTGTATTCTATGACAAAGATCATTTCAGTCACTCAGGATGTACTTTAAAAAATGTTTAAATTGTGTAATATTTATGAATGTCATTATGACTGCCGTTTGCTTCCCAAGAGAGCCCGCCCTCACGCTCTTATGATTGGCTGTGGTTTTTGATTGATTTTGTCGCGTCTCATAGTCGTGTCTGGTGTGGACAGATAAACTGCTTGTCACTAGAATCTTATTGTATCACGTTTGGTTAGGACACGGTGTTACTTGATAACAACAGATCCTATATCAATATCCTAACAAATAGAATACCCTTAAATAATGTATAGAAAGTATAGTTCTTCTCTGTTTGTGTTCAAATAATTTCCATACATGAGGAGAACGTTCAAACACGGACGCACAAGCATTGGCCATGGTAACCAACATTGATAACTTGACGTGCTGACTTAATAGTATGTACTAACTTTTGAGGAATTTTGTTTATAATATTTAGTTTGTACTTACTGCTCCTGCACTGCCTATTGAGTTGATTTGTCATAAATAGGCTATATCTATATCACCATACGGATAATGCAAGGTAAGCACAGCACATGTATATGACCTATTTTTCTGCACCATTCAGTATGGGATTTGTTGTTTTATTAATTCATAATTTTAATAGGCTATTTCAGATGGATCTCTTATACAATTTTTTTTTTTTTTTTTTTTTTTTTATATATACTGTTTTCTTACTAGTCGGTTACAAAATATCCATTTATACGTTATGGAAATTGTCATACTGCACATCCCTAGTTTGTATCAGCAGAATTCTGGCTGTTAATGCGTTCATTCAGCCTAGATCGAGCCTGGCTGTTTCTACATCCAGCTAATCAAAGAGCCTTCGATAATGATGTGCTACTTCACCAATTGCCGGTGCGTTGCAATGTTGTTCTTTGCTCATCACTAGGCAGCCTGTTTCTCATCTGTCAGTGCTGCTGTTTACAATACGCTGCACGGTTGGCCCATTCTAAAATGTCAGGATTTAATGGCGGTATGTGGCCCTTGTTCCACGTGTAACCTGTCACTGGCCCCAGCTTCCTTTAATCAACCTCCCGCCACGCTGGTTTCTTCAGTTCATCCCAATTAGCACGCGGATCTGCTGCAACATCACCTAACAAGGCATGCTACATCCTCCTCCTCCTCCATCTATTCCTCCAGCCTTGGAAAGTTGGCAAGCCCCAGTCTGTCCTCACCCACCCAGCATTACTGCGATATGTCAAACAGACAGCGTGACAGCCTTGGCTTGAAAAGCTCATTCACCCCGCTTGTGCCTGTTCGGAGATACATGAGTGTTTTTATTGTGGTTCTCTCATTGCAGGCAAGATTAAGTACTCTGAGCTTGTGTATGATGCCTGCATGGAGGCCTTTGACTGCCTTCCCCTGGCCGCTCTGCTCAACCAGCAGTTCCTGTGCGTTCACGGAGGCCTGTCCCCCGAGGTCACCTGCCTCGACGACATCCGGAAAGTAAGTAAGATGTGGAGCATCGCTTTATGGCCTGGTTTTACAGACGGGGCTTAGATCAAGCCAGGATTAGACCTTAGTTATTTTAAGATAATGTCAGTGCAATATTTAAGTTGCTTTTCAGTTAAAACAACTCAAACATGCATTTTAGTCTAGGACTAGCTTAAGCCTTGTCTGTGTAACCAGGGGAATGTGTCCTGTGCTGTTCCATTGTGTATGCAACAGTTATGGTATGACAGTACCAGAAGATGGTGAATATGTTACAAAAGCTATGCTTTGATCAGTGTAGTGGTGATGCTTTTAAAGGGGATGAATGTAGACATGCAGTTTCTCAGTGGGAGTTGTGCCGCTAAATCTCAGCTAGCTGTCAACATGCTGAAACCCTCTCTGAGAAGTTGCATCTTTAAATGGATCCCCTTTAAAGCACTGCTACTAAGAATATTCAAGCTAAAAAAATAAATAAAACAGTGAAATCTAGGTAAACTCACTAGTATACCTCATCATTCGAAATGATGTTGGACAACCAGTGACTACCCTGACCCATCTATATTTATTATTATTATTATTATTAATAATAATAATAATAATGATAATAATATTTATTAAATATTTATTTAAACACTTCAATTTATTATAATAATTAAATGACAATATCACTTATCACAAAATAATTACATTTATTTACTTATTATTATTAGTAGCAGTAGTAGTATTTATAACTATTATATAAAATATTTTATTTTAATAATATTTGTTATAATAATAAAAATACTAAATTGAAATGTTTTAGAAGTTTCAAAACAAGTCAAACATCCTGACCCCTATCTATTTTATTGTAGTAATAAAAATAATAGTAATATAATTAGTGCTGTCAGTTGATTTAAAAAAAAAAAAAAAAAAAACTCATTTTTCTGTAATTAATCGCACCTAACACTAAATGAAGGCCAGTATCTCTTATACCACTATTGATACTGATGTCTCTTAATTTTTTTTCTTTTTCTAAATTTTAGCCATTCAGTATTACAGTATAATTGAAAGCTATCAGTTTTTGTACATTTAATAGGCTTTAAAAAAAATATAACAATTTTTAATTTAAGTGAGCCTAAAACAATCTTTACATAAACCTATTGTAATAAATGTCACATTTAGCCTTTAATATATCAGGGCTCAATTCAAAGTTTTTTCTTTTCTTCTGGCCACAGATTTTTACCTGCCCTGCTAAAATGCTCAAAAAAAGTTACAGGTTTATTAGGCTGCTGTCACTTTAACCTGTAACCTGACGCACATGATGCAGATCTGACATGCACCCCATATTCTCACAACTCCTTATGTTCATTGAACACTTTTTAACCCATTTAAGACTCTGCTTACGAGAATACTTGACAAAACGGGAATTTTGACATAATGTTGTGTTTTTGTTCTTTCAAGTTTGAAAGAACTCAATGCCGCACTGGCGTGCTGTCTAAAACCACTTTCTGTGTGCGTGTTTTGGATGTTTGTTCACAGGGAGCCGCTACACACAGTGCACCAGTACAGACTGTAGCGTGATCATATATTGTAGCACACCAAAGGATGCTGAGTTAATTGCTTTAAATGTTTTTATCGTGCAAATGTGTTAATTTTGACAGCCGTAATAGTAATATAAAATGTAATTTATTTTGTGATACCAACTACCACCACCACTACTACTACTACTACAACATTTATAATATTAATAATTAATAATTAGATATATGGATAAGTACATATATTTAACTAAAACACTTTTTGGTGAAGTTTTCCCCAGCACCACACCATAAAATGATTTTATTTCCGTTTATTTTAATTCCTTAATACATGCCTGAACAAGATGATGATTTGCTGATTGCTGATGATTTGTTCAGTGCTTTCAGTAATCCCTCATCGATCAATACAAATCTGTCATGTAAATTAAGAAAATTCAAACAGATTGAGTTTATATTGTGATGGATAGTGATGGATAATATGGTCTGATTGTTTGCTTTGCTTTGCTCTGCAGTTAGACAGGTTTAAAGAGCCGCCAGCTTTCGGGCCGATGTGCGACCTGCTGTGGTCTGACCCTGGTGAGGACTATGGCAGCGAAAAGAGCTCTGAGCACTTTTGTCACAACAGTGTGAGAGGATGTTCCTATTTCTACAGGTACTCCAGCTGACAGTCTACCCACATGCACATTTGTTTGATAGCTGCCTACTCAGTCCCTGTTCACAGTCGCACCTCTCAATGTTAGTCATGGCGTTTTGACTGATGGACTGCTGGAATCGCTAATTACACCTCTCTCCGTCTCTAACAGCTACCCTGCAGTATGTGACTTTTTGATGAATAATAACTTGTTGTCAGTTATAAGAGCACATGAAGCCCAAGATGCAGGGTAAGTCCGCTGCACACTCTTAAACCAGGCTACTTGCAGCAAGAGCTTCAGTTCAAATTTAACTGCTTTTTAAATGAACTGCTGACAATTTCTGTCCTATTTCACTGACCCCCTTAGGTATCGAATGTACAGAAAAAGTCAGACAACAGGCTTCCCTTCATTAATCACAATCTTCTCTGCACCAAACTACTTAGATGTGTATAACAATAAAGGTAAGAGCTCTCAAAAACCTTTTGAGCTTGTGCTGTCATGTTGCACAGTTTAATTTCTAGCCTTATGCAACTTCTCAACAAGGTTAGCCAGTTTTGCTGAAATTAAAAAAAAAAAAAAATTCTCTCTTTCTCAAAATTAATTACAATTAAGTCTCACAAAATCAGAACAGACTTTCTAATTTTTTTTTTTTTTTGTCCCTTTACTCCTCAAGCTGCTGTGTTGAAATACGAGAACAACGTCATGAACATCCGGCAGTTCAATTGCTCTCCTCATCCGTACTGGCTGCCCAACTTCATGGATGTGTTCACGTGGTCACTGCCCTTCGTCGGGGAGAAAGGTAAAGAGTAAACGGGAACGGCTTAGTCTTTTCTTTTTCTTTTTTTACATTGATTTTGACACCTATCAGACATGCATTTGCAGGATGTAGTTTTAAAAATGAGTTTTGCAATTTATCAGTTATGATTGTTTACTTTACTGATCCTCAAAGTAAAATTCAGACAAAATATCTGCAAACTAAAAGATGGGATAAGCAAATACATATCCGTACAAAATGA
Source organism: Hypophthalmichthys nobilis (assembly GCA_037950665.1). Taxonomy (NCBI): domain Eukaryota; kingdom Metazoa; phylum Chordata; class Actinopteri; order Cypriniformes; family Xenocyprididae; genus Hypophthalmichthys; species Hypophthalmichthys nobilis. The sequence continues at coordinate 17,567,386 of CM075476.1, read as the reverse complement.
ACATAGACCTTATGTTGAACACTATGAAGCATGTAATTTATGTAGTATTAAAGCCTAAGCATGTAATAAATAGTAGAAGTAGACCAATTTTTGGTTCAGTGAGCATATGTTGGTGGTCTATGTAAGCCGGTCTTCTCTTGTGTGCTCTCAGTTACAGAGATGCTGGTCAACGTGTTAAACATCTGCTCAGATGATGAGCTTATGTCAGAGGGAGATGACACATGTGAAGGTAAGAACATGTAAAGCTGTTTTACTGCACTGTAGCATTTTTGTTTGTCTTAAAGTTGAGTTTTTTTGTTTTTGTTTTTTTAAATAAAACAGGTGAGGGCTCAATGCTAAGGATTTTTTAATACTGGCCTAGTCAGGCCAATGGTTTTTTACTTTGGATTTGATTTTTACTTGTCCCACCACTAAATAAATAAATAAGATTATTTAAAATTTTAGATACCAGTGCAGACCTGCCAACCTGTATGCATTATGCCTAGCAGGTACACAGTTTGACCTCAAAGTACCCCGCTACAATTTGTCACTCTAAACTACGCTAAAACCTGGTGACTCCTCTGTGCAAGCACAGTACTCAAATCAAGCAACGGTAAAAGAAGCGTTCAAACAATCATAGCACTGGGTTCCTAGCCCAAATATCAAGCGGGGATGATTGACAAATGCGTAAGGCCTATCATTAAAAACAGACTACAGATCAACAGCAACAAATCCCACTCAATCTCCCTTCCACTCCCGCCGTCTGACTGGTTTCTTAAGCGAGTACAGTAAAGTAGTCACGGTACTTCTAACTCCTTAAGGTATATGGGTATAAAATGCTCAAGTAATGCTGAACAATAAATCTAAATAAAATTGAAATTGCTATATGGCTTGGTGATTATGAAAGTGCTGTGATTTGTGGATGACTGACAAGTGCGAGTCTGGAGAAACAGGCATTTATTTATTTTTTTTCTCAGTGTTGAGAAACGTAGCCTACATGTGTTAGGTTATTGTGTTAATAATAACTAAAATACTTAATTATGTTACATATTTATTTTGAATGAAAACTAGTGTGTTAGTTACTTCATTAAAAAGTACCGTTGTCTCAGTGCTGCGTGAGCTCTCTCACAAACACTTGTAAACATGTGCAGAGAGAGAGAAGATAATTGTAAAATGAAAATGCTAGGTTTAAAATTTGTTCTCGCTTGTTTTTTTCTGTCAAAATGTCAGAAAGCATTCTGTATTATCCATCCTTGTTTTTACAATTTGCTTTACAGTTAACACAACCCTTTATTATATGTTGGACTCAGCTAACTTATACTTGATATTCTTGATCAAGCTATTTGTTTTGCTCTTATTGGTCCTGTCTATTCATTGTCAGCTGTTTTCTATAAATGTTTGTATTGGCTAACGTTTATTCAGCTAATGCTTGTCCTGTTTATAATGTGCAATGATCAAATGCAAGGACAGCACGTCACAAATATAAACCCTTTTTCTGTGGGATTTAGTATCTTATTTGGAGATTGGAATAATAAATTAAGTATTTTAAATGAATCACATGTACATAAAATGTTTTTACTGTTTAATGTTTTATTACTAAAGTTTAAAATAACTCTGCTATTTGAGGGGAATAAATAAATAAATAAATAAATAAATATATATATATATATATATATATATATATACATACTACCAGTCAAAAGTTTGGAATCGGTGAGATTTTTAATGTTTTTAAAAGTAGTTTACTGTTTTTAAACAGTAACATTGTGAAATATTATTACAATTTAAAATAACTGTTTTCTGTTTGAATATATTTTAAAATGTAATTTATTCCTGTGATGGTAAAGCTGAATTTTTCAGCATCATTACTCCAGTCTTCAGTGTCACATGATCCTTCAGAAATCATTCTAATATGCTGATTTGCTGCTCAAGAAACATTTATGATTATTATCAATGTTGAAAACAGTTGTGTACTTTTTTTTTTTTTCAGGATTCCTTGATGAATAGAAAGTTTAAAAGAACAGCATTTATCTGAAATACAAAGCTTTTGTAACAGTTGTACTGCTTAATATTCTTGTGGAAACCATAATAATTGTTTTAGGATTGTTTAATGAATAGAACGTTCAAAAGAGCAGCATTAATTTAAATTGCATTTTTGCAATATTAATGATGTCTCTGTCACTTTTGATCAATTTAATGTATCCTTACTAAATAAAAGTACTAATTTCTTGGTAACACTTTATTTTACAGTGCCGTAGTTACATGTTACTACATGTACTTACTATAGTAATAACAATTAACCCTAAACCAAACCCTAACCCTAACTAACTCTATAGTAAGTACATGTAGTTTATTAATAGTACTCAGTACTTATTTGAGTAATTACAGTGTAACTACGGCACTGTAAAATAAAGTGTAACCAATTTCTTTCAAATAAAATGACTCACCCCAAACTCTTGAATCATTTCTGTATATCATAAAAATATTTGGTAATGTTTTTTACTTCCCACTCAGGAATAATAATGTAATCAACATTTACTGGAATTTAAATGTAACAAAAAAGTGTGCTCCATTAGCCATGCTCGCTTAAATGTCTCCTTTCCTCCCTTTCTTTTTACTCGATATGAATTTCAGCTCTGTTAAATATATACCAGCATGCCCCTCTTCTCGTCAAATAATAGTTCTCTGATTAGTGAGTATTAGTCCTCAGTGAATAACCCATATATTTCTATTTAGGGCAGTATATTCTTGTGTGCAAGTTGCTTTAAATATGAACTCAGCGTTAAGCGTTCAGCGTTGTGTGATTAAATGGGCATCCTGCTTTATTGTTTTATCTGTTTGATGCATATAACACTGCAGAGACAGGAAGTACATAGACAGTGCTTAGTTTGTACTCCATGAATGCCTTTAATGCCTGTTCTTTTTGTTTCTTTTTAAATGATCGAACTTATTACAAATCTTCTGGCCAAACATGCATTGCCCTTAACGGTTTACCTAAGCTAAGACAAACTGGGTCTCCATTAAGTCACTTCAGTAATTCAAAATGAATTACTGCTCTTAACACGAGCCATGAAGTACAGTGATGCCTCTCTTGCTGTAATGAAACTAGATGAACCCGTTCTGAGCACCCCCACCCCACAGCTGAGGAGCTGTCATGAAGGAATACAGTGTCCCATTTACTGTTCTTGATGCCCATTTGATTTGTCCTTCTTTTTTTTCAATGGTGCATAATTTTAACTTGGCCTGACACACTTCCACTGTGTGTCTGTGAGCCTTTGAGTTTTGAAATAGGGTTTATTTATTCCTTATGGGAGTTCAGGATGTAATGCCTCATTTGATCTGGAGTATGTATGACTCTAGCCATCAGATTAGGACTAGTTTCCAGGTAATGATGTTGATTATCTCTCTTTAGTTTATAATTTTTTTTTCTGGATAAAAGTAGTTCATAAAATATACGAGGGTTCAAGTAGATGGATTTATAGCAAAATTGTTCCAATGTACCATCATTAAAACTAGACCCTAACCTTCTTTCTCTCTATTTTTATTTTCCTCTGTCCCTCCCCATTTGTGCATGTTTGTGGCAGGTGGCACCCCGGCAGTCCGCAAGGAGGTGATCCGAAATAAGATTCGTGCCATTGGCAAGATGGCCAGAGTTTTCTCTGTTCTTAGGTAAACATACACACTTCACATACAAATCCCTCAAGGATTTGACACGGTCATACACTCCTTTCTGCACAACAGAGATGTTGACCACTGTAAAAATATCCTATTACACTTACGGTTAAAAAAAAAAAAAGGCAGCTGTGGTTGCCATGAATTTACAATAAAAAATGCCTCTATGTTTTACAACTTATAACCGTATATTTAATTAAGTGATATAATGTTCATATACTTACTTTAACTACCAAAATTTTTACCTTTAAAACTGATAACCACCAATATAATACAGGTGGCACAATAGAAAGCCACATGTCAATGTCAATTTTATTTATATAGCACCATTAATCATTGACCAATGTGCTGCACAATAGAATAACACAATTAAAAAAATAGGCAATACAATAAAATTACTAAAAAACAAAACAAAAAACAATCAGTGCAAAAACTTCATCATTGATCGTATGCCAAATCAAAAAAATACAGATGATGAATCAGAGTTCATTGTAAGCAGCCTGTCCATAAAGCATGGTCAATACAATATATAGATGTTGTACAGGGTCATACACAAAAAGATGAAACCCTATCAGGGTAAAACACAGTAAAATAATGCAATATACATTAACTAAATAACATAAAATGTAACAAAGCACACTAATGTACATTACTGAAAAAAATATTTATTAAAAAATGTATCACGTGATGTGTAAAGCAGAGACTTTTTGGAATATCCTTTTACTGTTTTTTTTTTTTTTTTAGTTTTTTTTTTTTTATATAAATATACCATAAATTAAATTTTATTTAATTAAAAGTTTATTGTACTTGCAAAAACCAAAATTGACAGTATTTTATAGTAAAATTACATATAATGTACAATATAATGTTAAACCATTTACAGTTTTATATGGTAAGGTACTTTAGTTAACCAGTTAACATATTTTATTCTTTAAAAGCATTTGATGCAAGTAGTATCAGAAGTCGGTAAGAGAGATTTATAAAATAAGAATAATGAATTTTAGGTAGGTCAATAAGTCTCTTAAAATATCAGATAATTTGACATTTTTATGAAAAGGCAAGCATAGTTCAGGTTGTAATGTCATGTGGTATGACTTCCCAAAAACTTAATATTTATAAATTAAATTTATGATATTTGTAAAAAAAACAAAGAAAAAAAACCTTAAAATATATTTTAAAGACTTTTTTGAAAATAAAATAACGTTCAAAGTTTAAGGAAAATGTTATTATTTTTACTGGTTGCACCACATGACAATTTAGAGTCAATTTATTTCATTTATTTTTTAAAAGATAAAAAAAAATTGTTCACATGAAGTCCACATGAAACAATTGTAAATACAATGAGTACATTTCTAAGAACTTGGCACATTTTAAAAAATGTTTTCTTTGTAAACCTTTTTATTTGTCATTGACGTAAATGGAGAAAATCATTACACTTCATTTGAAACCTAATTTTGTAGCTATCTCTTAACCGTGTGTGTGGGTGTGTTTTCAGAGAGGAGAACGAGAGTGTGTTGCAGTTAAAGGGCTTGACCCCCACTGGGACGTTGCCTCTGGGTGTCCTGTCAGGAGGCAGACAAACCCTACAGAGCGGTAAGTCTTTCTCCCGGCCTTATTGAGTTGTGGTGGTGTGAGGGTGATACCGGCTCTCCACCAAACCCCTGCTCCTGTTACGCTCTTTCTTTCTCAGTCTTTCTGTCTATACCTCTCTCTCTCTCGCCCTGTTTCTTTCACTACCTAGCCCGGCAGCTTTGCCTCTCACGGTGCAACACACCCATCATCGAAAGTGATATTGTTTAGAGAGGGGGAAGATTTTAGAAGGGTTTGGTCATGAAGGGGATTTCAATCAACACGCTTCAGATTTCCTGCCCTGACAGGGACCTGATAAACTTCCAAGCGCCGCTGAGATCATAGCGAGTGCCAAGGAGCTGCTGCGGGTGATGCTTTCACAGTGAGAGGGGCTCCTGTGAGCTTATAACTATGACGCAATATGACCCAATTTAGCCAGCGCCTGTTGGTGTGCCATGCTTCCTCTCCAGGCCTTCAGTGTAATAACTCACCAGCCTGCTGCATCTTGCCACCCTCCTACTAGCAGCCACATTAACATGGTCAGGTTTGTTTTTGACGAAACTAGTTGCCCTTAAATTGGTATGATTGTTTCGTAAAATATGTAGAAAATGCTAAATTTATTTAAAAAAGGAAAAAAAGTGTCACTTAGCTATTATGCATACTGGGGGTTTGAACAAATCCCTACCCCCAAAAGTGCAGCCATATTGGCGAAATTTAAGTGAAAATTTACGGACAAAAAAGGTAAAAATTACAGTGAATTTAAGTGAGAATTTTTGGACAAAAAGAGGTAAAAATTACAGTGATATGTATGATCAACTTCAAAATCTGCATGCGGAACATTTTTGCCCTTACATGAAACTCCCGGGCATGCGGATTCCTGTTGAAATAACTGGAATTCGCCTGCAAAATTTTAACCAATGGTAAATGTTACCACACCTCAAACTCTGTCTGTAGCATCCTACATTTTTGTGAAAGGTACATCAAAGTTGTGCTATTATTTTTCAGAGTGGCCAGACTTAAGGTTTTCAAGCCATATCTAGGGTATCATACAGACCTGAGGGGGGGGCCTTTTTTGGCTTGAGCCAGGAAACAGACAACCATTCTAAGGCAAAATTCTAGAAACTTCATATCACAGTGATTAGTTTTCGCCTGATCAAAACACTTGTTTGTTAGGGTGAATATATGGGCCACCATTTCACCAGAACCGCTAAATTTATATGGTTTTGGTTTTCTAAAGCAGACTTTCTAAGTGAAAATTCTATTTCAAATAAATGCTGTCACATCGCAGGATATGCGATGTCAAGTAAGTAGGGATCATAGTTGATCCGTGATCCGTAAATATTATTTATTTAGTACAGTGAAGACTATGCAGTGTAAATCACATCTGATTTTGAATACTGTTAGACTAACCTGAAAAACGTAAAGCATTTGTATCTTTCTGTTGCATTTATCTATGCTTTAATTTTTCTATGCAGATTCACTCGCCTACAAAATCACCCCAATCATTCTAGAATGATTCATTCTTTCCACATAGAGCTATTCAAGTCATCTGGTGGAATTGTTTTCATATCACCATATATATCAAATAAAAAAAAAAAAAATATTGCAATGTCAGTTTTTTCCAGTATCATGCAGCCCTAGTTTAAACAGTATTTATTAGTGGAAAATACACTGAAATGCATTTCTAAGGGAATCTTCATGTTTAGCGGTCTGTGGCATTAAACATTTTGAAAGGCCCTGCTCTTTTGGTCAAACGTCAAGGCACGATAAAATACAATACAAGCTTGTGATTGTAATGTGTCGATGGTGCACTGGGGGAGGGGATGTAAATAAAAGGATTCTTCAGAAGCTGAAAATAGAAATAAAACGACACATCGCTCAAAGCTGTCTTGCCTTTCATCTTCCTGTGAAGGCCACAAATAAACTGTCATCATGCATATACAGTACATTGCATGGCGTTTTTACGGCGAAAGCCTCTCCTTGTTTGGCTATTGTATACCTTCAGCTGTAAAAATAGACTTGGTCCATGTCAAGAGTCGTTCAGAAGGCCTTGCGTCCCAGGTTCAAAAGCATGGTTTCTCAAAAACAAACCTCACCAAGTAAAAACGAGTTTTGAAATCTGTTTATGTTCTGGATGAAGCAACTAAACTAACCTCTTTTAGGTTTCTTCCTGTGTGGCATGTCAAGCATTTGGGCTGATGGAGGGAGGGGAAGATGAATGAATGGGCAACAGGGAGGGGGTTTGAATGTACTTGTGATTGCATTGATAACTTGACTCACTTTCTTTCCCCGTTCGTTTTGGGCATGGCACTACTACTCATGCTTACACAGCCACCATAGAAGCAGAGGAAGCACGAGGTATGCAAGACATCTGTGAAACCTTCTCAGTGTTGTCTGTCTTTTACCCTCCCCCTGTGATTTACTGTATGTTATGTGCATTTTGTCCTTTTGTAGTTGCCGATGTCATTATTTATTTGTGTATGTAGTTCACATGCTTGTTACTTTTAAAACTAGCAATTTAGTTTGATTTGTACATTGAGATATTTGTTTGTTGTTCCTTTGTGTTGTTTTGTTCCATTTTGTCTGTTTGCATTTAAAGGTGACGTAATTTCTGCGCCACTTAACAGATAAAAATTACACACTTGCAACAACGTGCACAAAACATTTTGCTTTCGTAATGTGACATATGACAAGGAACTTGTGTTAAAGTAAATGGGGTCATTTTGACTTCCTGTTAACTTAAAATAAATGAAAATACTGTCATTTACACACCCTCATGTAATTCCAAACCTGTATGACTTTTTTTTTTTTTCTTCTGCGGTAAACAAAAATATCTTGGTTTTTTTTGTTGTTGTTGTTTTTGTTTTTTTTTCCTCCATCATTTTGGCCCCCACTGACTTTAATTTAATGGACAAAAATAGCCTTTCAAAATAAACTTGTGTTCCACCAAAAGTAAGTCATACAAGTTTGGATTGACATAAGGTAATGAGTAAATGATGACAATTTTTGAGTTAAGTATCTCTTTAACTCAGGATACTTTAACTTTTTGTAGATCTGGCTGTTGAGAAAGGACGTTTCAAAAAGTCTCACAATCGTGAATGCGACCGCTTCAGTCACAGCTGTTTAAAGGGGGAAGCCAGAGGCAGGGGTGTGAGCAGACCACAGCATGAGACTGAATCTTTGTTTTTATCAGTTTCACTTCCTGACCAAAGAGCACACAGATAAACTCAAACCTAGGCCTGTTTTTGCCTTTAATGTCAGGCTTGACGTGGGTACACCAGCGTTTCTGGTTAATGCTATCTAAACTAGTCGAAGCCTTACTGTACGCCCTCAACTTCTCTTTTTACTTATTTCAGCTGGATGATTGGTTTGTTTGGCTTTATTTCATCAACTTTTTTGGGGGGGGGTTGCTATTTGGGGAAGAACAGCCCACCCTTAGTAGTCATGCTACTTTAGTGACTGGAAATGTTTATATCTAAAGGTTAATGTTGGGATGTAGAACTGCATGATTTGTGGGGGGGAAACTAATTGCAATTTTTCCTTGAAGCTTTTTTTTTTTTTATATATACATCATTATGACTAAAATAATAGTGGTAATAGTAATAATAATTATAATTATTACTAAATAAAATATTAAACAAAATAATAAATGATACTATTGTAATAATAGTATTCATCCCTTAATTTCTTCATTTTCAAACTTTAAACCATCAAGCTTTTATTTTATTTATTTATTTTTTTGTTGACAGCCGGTTTATAAGCACTTCTCATTATTAATTTGGTAAGATGGTTGGCGCATGTTGCACGTTATAAGCAACCTAAACTTAGAGCACGAACAGAGACAAATTTGTTTGGCACTTCCTGTGAACTGAGCTGTTTGTGCGTAAAAGACACACTTCACTCTGAAACACTTAGTGCATGCATTTATTTAATTAAATCTCAGCCTTTACATTTTAAAAATCCATATTGCAATTTTGGTTTAATTTCTAATAATTGTGCAGCCCTTTTGTGATGTTCTGAAAATATAGTCGCAAATTTTACGATGCATTCACCCATGTCGTAATTACGGTAATTACGAGATGGCGATTTGTAAAAAGCGTTCATGTCCTTGTAGAACTCGTAATTACAACTTGTAAACTCTGACCCTGCAGATTCATTTTGGCGTTGATAGTGTCCGAGGATGTGAACGGCTCCAAGTAGAACGTCAAATGTTGTCATCTCGTAATTACCGTAATTATGGTGTGAACGCAGCTTATTTCATGTTAAGGCTAATGTAATCTGTAAACTGCTGTCATGACAATGTAAAGACAAAGTAATATGCACAAGGATACCAATAATGGCCAAAACGAAAGCAAACGTTGTCATTGCTGTATGTCACTTCATAAGCATTAGCTAACTTCCTGCTTCCATATTTCCAGCCATTCAAGGCTTCAACCCTCAACACAAGATCCAAAGCTTCGAAGAAGCACGTGGACTGGACCGGATAAACGAGCGAATGCCTCCGCGCAAGGACAGCGTGCAGCCAGACGGCACTGCCAACTCCATCAACGCAGCCAATTCCCCCGACAAGAACGGCACCAACGCACAGGCGTAGTAACCCAGCAGCTACCTAGCGCTCTCCCTCATCCTTTCCTTTCTGTCTCTCTCTCTTTATTTTTTTTTTTCCTCTCTCTCCCTTGGTTTTACTCTCATTCTCTCTCTTTTTGGTAGAGGTGATGCCCCCTACATGCAAAACTCTCCTGGACCATTTCGGGGAGAATCGCACAATACCATGAAGAGGGCGTAGTGAAAAACAAACCATGGTTCTTATTTATTTATTGATATAGATGATAAGAAATTTAAGATCTGTAACGGTGGACAAATTGAGATGAATGAATACATACATGATGAATATTACATGTGTACATAAAATACAGAATATATATATATAGACATAGCATTGGGGTGGTGTAAGGTCATCTTAGATTCAGTAGTAAAAAAAAACAAAACAAAAAAAAACAATCCATTTTGTAAATTTACGTTTATAAATTAGATTTATTTCTGACATTTCTTTTCTTTTTCTTTTTTTTTTTTTTTTTTTAAACAACCAAAACTTGCTCTGCAGAATTACTTTATCGTTGTTTGTGTGCTTGGCAAAGGAATTTTTTGCCTGGCATAATTATATAGAATGCTTATTTGTGATTACCCAAAGCAAGTATGATAATTGTTGACGCAAAACAAAAAACAAAAAAGTTTTATTGAAACAATGTGAAAAATTACCTTCATAATGCCAATTATAGCTAAGGGGAGTGCATTAATAACAAGTGTTGACACATTTATATGTACATGTACATTTTCAAGTGTTCCCTCAACCAAATGTAATGTTTACTTTGTTTCATTTGTTTTTTTTTTTTTCCTGTTCGTAACTCAAACTACTACACTGATTTGTAATCAATAGGGCGAAAAAGCAAAAGCCATCCCACAAGATGGTTTGGGAGCGATCGTGTCTGCTTGTTTTTTGTTTACTTTCTCCCTTCATTTTGTAGTCAGTCACGCTTTTTATCGGCCTCTGCCGTAATTTCGCACACTTTTAGACCTTTTCGCATTTCGCAAAAACCACAGTGGTAAAAGGCACGGTTTAACTGCCATGATTTTACATGGGCATTTTTCATGCCGCCAATAATATATATATGTTAAATATGATTGGGTGAGGTGAACGTTAAACATCTCTGAAAATGAGCATACATGCCTTACATCTTGCGTCTCATCTCGGCTAAATGAAATTAGTTAAACCGAAAATTGTCTCGCTTGCCTTTTTTATTTTCTGTTTCTACAAAACAATTGTAGCCCACCACTTGGATGTTTTTAACATTAAAAACCCATTTGATTGTTTTTCAATTTGTCTAATTTTTGTACCTATAAAGGTTTGCATCAACAAACTTGTAAGTATCTTCAGCGCTAGTATTTCTATAGCTGAGCAGTTTGCTCTTCTAAACGCCTGTATTCTCTAGAGTGGACCATTTTCCACGCATATGATTGACTGAAGCCTCATCTTTGCTTTTACTTAAAGTTAAACAATGTTATTTTGATTGCTTTTACTGTACTGAGTGTTTTGAGAAGGGCAGGATTTGCAAGAACTGTTTACCAAATCGTCTTTTCAGACCTTTTTTTTTTCTATACTGTACCGTTATCTTTGCATAAAATCCGGCGGCTGGAGATTTCGCTGCGCAAAGACTGACTTCCTGTACGTTACACATTTAAGGTCATGTGCCATGCTAATTATGATAGCAAGAGTTCTGTGTGCAGGCATCGAGACTGTTGCTTGCACATTTTGCTTAATTTAACGCCGCAAGCAGTTCAGGTTCTGTATGTCTTGCATAATACTCCATTTTCATGGTGCACATCTTAATACGAGACTTGGCGAGGGTAAACCTACACATTATCATAACTGTATTTAAAGTGACTCTTTCATCCAAAGAAAAATCAGTGTTTTAATGTAATCTATGGCTTGATCATTGACAAAAAAACAACAACTGCTGATTGTATATGATCGCTGCCTCTCCATTTGCTTGAGAAGAGGCGTGCGCTCAATTTGGAGATGCAGTCATGTAGACACTCTTTAAAGAAAAAAACACCTGTTAACGCTTGACCCTTTGCGATATAAAACATACATGAGGGAGGCCTACATCCTTAAACAGGTACCAGAAGTTGATGAGTAAATCATGATGACCCCATGACCACCTTTTCGTGTCCTCTTTTTAAGTGTTTGTCTCTTCAAGTCTTTGTTTTATGTAATGAGCCTCTGCAAACTATTATTTTGTTTAGTTTTCTTCATGTTTAATTTAAAAGGGGATGTCTGGTGTGAGAGAGTCAGAGGTTTCGGATGGGGGGGAGGGTTTTGTTTGATTTGGGAGAGGTATTGGGGCTTTCGGACCACTGACCCCGTTTTAGGAGGGCTTCTGTTACAAATTCCAAACATATCTTGCAGAATCTACTAAAAATGTTTAAGACCTTTTTTTTTCTTAATAGCTAATAAAAGAGGGCGAGGAGGAGTTTGTGTCAAGTACTTGTATCGCGAGGCCTCTATAAATCTCGAATTATGTTGATGTATCGCTCCATTAAAAATGAAAGTAAAATGAAATACAAAAAATGTTTGGGGAAAAAAAAAAAAAAAAACTGGTGTCGTTTCTTTATTTGTGTGCTTTGAATTGTGTGTTTTTGGAAATTGGACTGTTTCCAGATTCTCCATATTGCATCTGCTTTTACCATTTGAGTGGCTGATTGATGGCAGACTAGTGTTTTGTGAGACTGGCTTTGTCATTTTCTCTTCTCTTTATCCATGTCTGTGCTCGTCAAGGTTTCCTAAGATTGTGACGCTCACATTTTGAACATTCTGTGCTTGAAGGACGGCGTATTGTTACCTGTCTGAACACAGCCCACACACACAAGCACATGCCGAGCAAGGCTCAGATTGTGTGAAACTTGCGCTTGAGATAAAGAATGCACAGTAATACAGTGTTGTTGACTAAAATTATTACAGTAAATCCTTTTTGTTAATTGAAATAAAGCTAAAAGTAAATAAAATAAAAATAAATTTGTGTGTGTGTATGTATATATATATATATATATATATATATATATATATATATATATATATATATATATATATATATATATATATATATATATATATATATATATATATAGATACACACACACACACACACACACACACACACACACACACACACACACACACACACACACACACACACACACACACACACACACACACACACACACACACACACACACACACACACACACACACACACACACACACACACACACATATATATATACACACATATATACACACATATACATATACATATATATTATTATATTATACATACACTACCAGTCAAAAGTTTGGACACGGTAAGATTTTTAATGTTTTTAAAAGAAGTTTCGTCTGCTCACAAAGGCTGCATTTATTTAATTAAAAATACAGTAAAAGCAGTAATACTGTGAAATATTATTAGAATTTAAAATAACTGTTTTCTGTTTGAATATATTTTATAATGTAATTTATTCCTGTGATCAAAGCTGAATTTTCAGCATCATTACTCCAGTCTTCAGTGTCACATGATCCTTTAGAAATGTTGATCTGCTGCTTAAGAAACATTTGTGTACAATATTTTTTTTTTCAGGATTCTTTGATGAATAGAAAGTTCAAAAGAACAGCATTTATTTGAAATTTAATCTTTTGTAACTTTATAAATGTCTTTATTGTCACTTTTGATTGATTTAATGCATCCTTGCTGAATAAAACTATTAATTTCTTTAATTTCTTTTTAAAAAAATAAAAATAAAAATTCTTACTGACCCCAAACTTTTGAACGGTAGTGTATAATGTTACAAAAGCTTTGTATTTCAGATAAATGCTGTTCTTTTGAACTTTCTATTCATCAAGGAATCCTGAAAAAAAAAAAAAAAAAAAGTACACAACTGTTTTCAACATTAATAATAATCATAAATGTTTCTTGAGCAGCAGATCATCATATTAGAATGATTTCTGAAGGATCATGTGACACTGAAGACTGGAGTAATGATGCTGAAAATTCAGCTTTGCCATCACAGGAATAAATTACTTTATAAAATACAGGTGCTGGTCATATAATTAGAATATCATCAAAAAGTTGATTTATTTCACTAATTCCATTCAAAAAGTGAAACTTGTATATTAATTCATTACACACAGACTGATATATTTCAAATGTTTATTTCTTTTAATTTTGATGATTATAACTGACAACTAAGGAAAATCCCAAATTCAGTATCTCAGAAAATTAGAATATTGTGAAAAGGTTCAATATTGAAGACACCTGGTGCCACACTCTAATCAGCTAATTAACTCAAAACACCTGCAAAGGCCTTTAAATGGTCTCTCAGTCTAGTTCTGTAGGCTACACAATCATGGGGAAGACTGCTGACTTGACAGTTGTCCAAAAGACGACCACTGACACCTTGCACAAGGAGGGCAAGACACAAAAGGTCATTGCAAAAGAGGCTGGCTGTTCACAGAGCTCTGTGTCCAAGCACATTAATAGAGAGGCGAAGAATGAATGAATATAATATACAAGTTTCACTTTTTGAATGGAATTAGTAAAAAAAAAAAATCAACTTTTTGATGATATTCTAATTATATGACCAGCACCTGTATATTGAAACAGAAAACAGTTATTTTAAATTGTAATAATATTTCACAATATTACTGTTTTTACTGTATTTTTAATTAAATAAATGCAGCCTTGGTGAGCAGACGAAACTTCTTTTAAAAACATTAAAAATCTTACCAATTCCAAACTTTTGACTGGTAGTCTATATGTGTGTGTGTGTATGTGTGTATATATATATATATATATATATATATATATATATATACACACACACACACACACACACACATACACATATATATATATATATATATATATATATATATATGTGTGTGTGTGTGTGTGTGTATATGTGTATATATATATATATATATATATATATATATATACACACACACACACACACACACATACATACATATATATATATATGTGTGTGTGTGTATTCATGTTGTGTGTTATACCCTTAACATGAGTTTATCATTTGAAAAGCTGTTTTCAAATCCAAAGGTCTTGTTGAATGGTGTTTTTAGACTAGTTCACGCACATTCGTGTGAAGGACGCAGCTGAACACAAACTCACGCTTTTTTATTGAAGCAGGCCCTTGAAATAGCATTTGTTACACCACAGAATATTTCACAAATGCCTATTGAATGCAATTTTAAAGCGTGCTCGTTCCCAACCAACCTGAATAATTCCAAGAAGTGCTAAAAGTATGAATGTCATTTTCTTATTACCTGTCAGCAGATCACGTGGAGCACATTGAAAGTGCTGCAGGAAAACAATCCACTCACATCGTTTTAAAATATATTGGACAACTAGTTATTACTTGTAACTGCTCAACCAAATTATGATTGCAATTATATACAGTTTTTAATTAGTACGTAATAAGCTCTTTTCATATGAAGTTGAAAACCAACATAATTAAATATGATAATGTATAATTTAAATTTAACTGAGCCTATAAAGTACTACCTCGTCTTTCTGGATTGAAAATGTACGTAGACAGAGTATGCTGCTGAATGTGAGGAGGTCATTCATTTTTACTGGATTGCTTAAAGGGTTAGTTCACCCAAAAATGAAATTTCTGTCATCAATTATTTACTCTCATGTCATTCCTAACCCGTAAGACATTCGTTCATCTTCGGAACACAAATTAAGATATTTTTGATGAAATCCGAGAGCTTTCTGACCTCCCTATAGACAGCAACGTCAACCAATTTCAAGGCCCAGAAAGGTAGTAAAGACATTGTTAAAAGTTAATGTGACTACAGAGGTTCAATCTTTGTTATGAAGCGACAAGAATATCTCTTTTGCATTGTAAACACAGTGCAGCGCTTCAGAGTTCTACGTAAAAAACACACACTGAGCCCACGTTCTGACGTAGAACTCGTAAGCGCTGCACTGTTTACAACGTGAACGGCGTAGGAGACTGACAGGGAAGAGAAGGAATTGTTGAATAAAGTCATTATTTTTGTTTTGTTTTTGTGGTGTTTTAATATGCTTTAAGGTAAACCATATGCAAATTCATCTGTCAACACAATTGCTGAGTTTTTTCTCCTTAAAATTGCAGTGTACCAAAGATTGGGCAATTTCCAAACTGCATTTTTGCGCCCTTGAAGGGCATTTCGAGAAGGGGACACCATTTGTAGGGGTGTTCCAAACAAAAGTGTACAACTGAATCCCGTTCACAGAAGTGTCCTGCTTCCTCCAAAGTCTCCACTTTGAGGTCTCTGCCCTTCGAATGGAGTAGGGCATAGGGATGCTCCCTTCAGTTTGGAATTTGCCCTTGGTCTCAAAAAACGTGGTTTAAACCCGCCCCTGTTTCCTACCGTCACAAACGTAACGTGCAGGGCGGGGCTTTTCTCCACTGACGTTCTGTGATCTTCAAAGCGTTTACAAGGATGCTGATTTTAGAAGGCAGCTGTCTGGTGGCGAACGGGAACATGGTTTGTGTAACATTAGCAACACATTATTAGCTGTTTAATAGTTTGATAATGTATTCAAGCCAAAGGATAATAATATCATTTACCGTTATGTATCCGACGTGTGGAGAGCGATAGACCCTACATAAAACTCATTACCATTTTGATACATCGACTTGTAGACGGACCTGTATAATTCTCTCTTCATCATCATCTTCTGAATCAGTTTCTGGTTCAAAAAGATATACAGTACCTGAATTAAACCAATACTTGCCAGGCATTGTGTAGAGTTTACTACAGGTGACCGTGTCGTCCAACCTAGTGTGATTGAGTGGATGTGGCCGGGGACTAATTTGCATATTCATCGTTCCACAGTTAAATTCAAGCTATTTTAAAGGTTTGATTAAATTATTTTCAATAATATTCATAATAATTATTTTTAAATATGTAATCTGAGTTATCAAAGATGAGTTTTAAAGAATAAAATTATTCTGCAGTGATACTTTAAGTAGGCAAAGAAACTCAAGCGAGTATCTCAAGTGGTGAGCGCCCTCTTGTTGAATAGTGAGGTGTTGCAGGTTCAGGGTCACACTTCACAGTGCAGCTAAACATTGCTTTCTCTAGGTAAGGTGGATTGTAGCGGTTTATCAAGCTCGTTGCTGTCAGTATTGCTGTGTTTTTGTCGTTGCTGTGATTTGCTTCACAAGCTCATTTTTTATAATCCCCTGAAAGCACATTGTCCCTGCATAGATGTTATTGTACTAACAGCAAACTGGCTTATTTAATGTAAGCCAGTCTCATCCATTATGCTCAATGAGAAATGGGATTATCTAATCCAATAGATGAAATACGAGTATTTAATCTGAGGGATCATTTATCTGTACCTGTAATAATGCTTTTGTAATCTGATAACAACGGATGTTTTTAAAAATCTCTTTTCCCGCTTTCATGTCTGATCTCAGTAGCATTGTGAAGGCGAGCGTCACTCATGGTTTCTTCAGTAAATGGAGAGAGAGAGAAAAAAAGTAATGTGGTCACATTCAATATACTGCACACATCAGCACCCCTGATGTACAGGAAGATGAGTAAAAGAAATCAACCCACAGTCAAAAAACATTGGTGGTGAGCTATTAGAAGCTAGATTGTTTTTGAAAGGAGTCTCATGCTCACCAAGGCTGCATTCATTTACTGAAAATACAGTAAAATAGTAATATTGTGAAATATTACAATTTAAAAGAACTGTTCGATTTAAAATGTGATTTATTCCTTTGATGCAACACTTTTCAGCATCATTACTCCAGTCTTCATTATCACATGATCCTTCAGAAATCATTCCATGTTCCTCAAGAAGCATTTACTGTTGAAAACAGTTGTGCTGTTTAATATTTTTGTGGAAACAGTGGTACATCTCTTTTTTTTTTTTTTGATGAATATAAACAGCATTTATTTGATAATAGAAATCTTTTGTAACATGTATTTACTGTCACTTTTGATCAATGTGTAATGCATCCTTGTTGAATAAAAGTAATTTCTTTCAAAAAAAAATCTTACTGACCCCAAACTTTAGAACGATAGTGTAAATATATTTAATTTCCAGTTTCATTTCTGAATGATCGAATTCTGTGCACGTAACATTTTGTCAAAAGAAGCTTGGTTGTTGTTTACTTGAGACGTGTGTGTGCTTAATAGCAATAGCCGAACAGTTGGATTCTAGCAATTGTCCATTTTGGCATAAAGGGTTTGCAGAGGATTATTGACCACCCACACATACTGGCGTGGCTACTTTTGGCTGTTCTTTGTGATGTATTTCTCTTTAAATGGGACTGTCTTTGTCAAGGCCGTTGTCTTGAGAATCTTTCTGAAAGCTCATCCTCCAGCGTGGCCGTGTACTGGTGTATCTTACAATTATAAGAGTTTGACTTGTACACAGTAAGTGCAGCTTGCACTCTTGAGGCTGTGCTGTATTGTGACTGCTAAAGGGTGTTTTTAGGCGAGACATGCACAACAATAGTTTTGTGATCCTTCAGCCTCGATTAATGCTTTTAAAAATGTTTTCATTAAAACAGTATTAAATTCCATCCCTCTGCAAGATGACCTAGTCCCTGACATTTTTATTTTACTGTATTACTGAACAAATTATAAAGGATTTTTTTAATTTGAAGGCTGTAGCTTTATCCTTTTGGAGCTTTTAAAAATATTTTAAGAATGAGATCATGCTTTTTTGTGCTGATTTTTAGAATATTACCACACTGTTGTTTCTTGTGGATTATACGGTGCACACAATTACATTTAATTAATAAAGTGTTCAAAAAATGCTTAGCAGAGAAAGCATGGTATCATTTACAGTACTATCAAGCCTGATCTGAGCATTTCATATGTTTCATAAGAGAGAAATGTGTAAACAGCTCCACCTGCTGTCTCACTTGGTGTTTCACTTGCATTTGCTGATTTAGACATTTTAAAACTGCCAACTGAACAAATGTGGCCTCTTTTCCTACATGTACTTCACTGAGTTAGAAAAATTAGAACTGAGAGCCAGTATTTTCATAGATGAGGGAACTGCTTCTTGAATCGTATGGTTAATAGAATGTTTAATCACTCTTTCACTTGTTAAAAGATGTTACAAAATCCAATTTAGATGTTAATTTCTGCTATTTGGCATCATGTTTTATAACCGTAGGTTGAATCGAATCAAATCAAATCAAGTCAAATCACACTGCTGTATCTTAAAGGGATAGTTCACCCAAAAATCAAAATTCTGCATTTACTCACCCCCATGTCATATCTGTCTTCTGTATATTGGCTAATACAACACCTAGCAAACATTGAATCACCACACTTAAAGGATGTTCACCCAGATTTTACTTTATAGCAAATAAACAAATCACAGATATGACACACATACAGTGTTCAATAGCTTAACATTCTGGCTTTATGAAACATACATCAAAATCAGTAAAAAAAAAAAAAAAAAAAAAATATATATATATATATATATTATTATTATTATTATTATTAATGGCATGTTTTTCTACAGATCAAGTACAAGAAAAAAGTATGGAATCACTTAATGTTGAGGAAAAAATGATGGAAGCATTAACAGAAAAAGTACTTTGCTCCTCCTCTGGCTTTTATGGCTAGTCTGAATTCTCTGAGGCATAAACTTCACTAATGAAAAACAATATTACCCATCAATCTGGTTCCAGATTTCTCAAATAGCGGTTGATGGATCAGCTTAGCTTTGTCATGAACCTTTTTTTTTTTTTTCACCATAAATTTTCAATTGGATTGAGATCCGGAAAAAGCTTTAACACTCTGCGCTCTGTGGCAAGATCCATTATCATCCTGAAAAATGACTTCTTCATCACCAAACCTATTTTCTACTGATGGAATGAGAAAAGTGTCCCAAATATCAATGTACACCTGCGCATTGACTGTTGAGGTAATGATTGCCATCTCCCCTGGTCCTTTACCTGACATACTAGCCCATATTATAAATGAGTTGGGAAATTTGATTGTTTTCTTCAGGCAGTCATCTTTGTTTCATCTGAACGGCACCCTCCATGATTGCTTTTCTTTAGCCCATGTATGTAAATCACATTTCATTCAGCCAGTTTCTTACAGTTCTGTCATATACACTGACTTCCGTTTCCAACTATTTGTTTTTAATTTGTTTTGTTGTGCATTTTCTATTTTCAGGGCATATTGCTTTGAGTTTTCTATCCTGACACTTTGGCGTCTTCCTTGGTCTGCCTGTGTGTTTTCCTTTTATAACCTTTAGTTTATACTATACACATTTTAGACACAGCTGACTGGGAGCAACCAACTTCTTTGGCCCCACTTCATGTTAAAAGTTTTATAACCCTTTCCATTGTTTTAAATGACAACTCTCATGTTGGGGCCATGTTTCCTTTCAGTTAGCCAAGTCCAACAGCTCATTAAGGTGTGTAGAAAACAAGCCATTAATAAAAAAATGGGTTATCATTTTTTTTTAAAGTGTCCTTGTTAGTACTGAGTAACATTAATTAACAACATGTACTTACTGTAGGATTAGTGTATGATTTAGGGTTAATTGCTTGTAATTATGCATAATTTACTATTATTACTGTATAATAACAAAGACTATAGAATAAAGTGTTACCAAAAAATGTAATTGGAATTGTTTGAGGCATGTTTCATGAAGCCAGTTTGTTAAGCTATTGAACAAAGATGCTTTTGTGTCATATCTTTGATTTATTTGCTATAAATAATCTGGGTGAACATCCTCTGATTTTTGCTAGGGGTTGTAGATAAGACATAGTAGGATATATAAAGGGTTTAATTCTGACTTTTTGTGATGGAGTAACCTTGATTAGCACATCACCCTGTGTATTCCCTTTCCATTGTTTGCTGCTCTTATATTCAGGCCGTAGCAGGAATCCATGGCAACCACAGCAGCTGAAAGAATCCAATCAAAGGTGTTCTTTTTTCTTCTGCGTATGTTTTATAATTTAACTCTATTAAGAAACTGTTATTCACTACACTGTTTTCATTTGTCGATTCAACTGAAGGCAAAAACGCAGACCAAAAAAAAAAAAAAACATTTGTTGTTTATATACTTATATTCTTGTGTGTCCTCCAAAGTCAAAGCGCCATGAGTTTCCAGTGACAGGTAATTTATCTCTCCACCATTACAACAAATGTCACATCCAATGTAGACTTCTTTTATTTTATTTTTTATGGCAATATCACAATAATAATAGGATGTGATCAATCTAAATATCTCAGCTTTGTTTATTAATTGTATTCATTTTGAAGTGTGAGAGACGGTAGATTACAGTAGATGTTTGACCCGAGTTGACATTTGTATTGAATGACATTTGTAGGAGCCTCAAGGGCGACTGTGTCAGGACAATGTACTATTAAACTCTAATAGTGCAACAGTGCAACATAAATATACATTTATTATACAGTTCACAGCGTAAATGAGTACACCCCCTTTGAAAAGTAACATTTAAACAATATCTTAATGAACACACAAATAATTTCCAAAATGTTGACAAGTTTTATGTAACATCCGTTTAACTTATAACATAAAAGTAAGGTTAATAATATAACTTGGAGAACAAAAATTTCAGTTTTACTCAAAGATGAGTACACCCCACTGAAAGTCTCTGGAGCAAAGCTAAATTTTAGACTACAAATGTCTAATTTAACAAGAATTCAACCACAGGTGAGTATAATTATTCATTACACAGGTGTCCAGCAGATAGTTTACTATAAAAGGGTGCCCTCCAAAAAAAAAAAAAAAAAAAAAAAAAAAAAACAACCCGGTCTTTTTCAAGCACCTTATTACGACCTATATTTATGTTTTAAAGTCATGCGCCCTCTAGCTGGCGTAAAAATAATGACAGGGTCGTGTTATGTCTGTCGTCATGAAATGACGTATGACTGTCATTACCAATCAAAATGCGTGTTCATTTAAATGCAATGTGTGGACTTTTTACACCATTTGTCCTATTTCCATTTAGCAAAACTCATTTTTTTTGTTAATGACCCCACCCCACCCCTCAAAGGCGCAACTTTAGTAAACGCTCCTAGGGTCGTATTTCAGGAAGGTGACAAACGACCTATATAGTCGTACTGGTTGGAGAACATGTTGCGTTTCTCAGTGTTTCAAGACGTGTGATTGGCTATTCGCTACTGATGTCACACTTTCACGTGAACACGCCCCATGATCAAAGCCTGAGTTGACTGAGAAAGTTGATGATCAGTGTCATGGTACCAACAAAGCCTGATTGGATTGGTTTGCTTTTGTCAACTCAAAACTAATCCCATAACACCAAGTTTGTTTAAATACCATCATGGGGTTTACAATGACCCAGTGTTAACTATAGGCTACTTTGAGTGTGAAAAGCCCTTTCGCTTTCTTTCCATGGTCGAGGGTTGTAGGGTCAATGCTAGCCAGAGAGGGAGGCAGATAACTGGGGAACAGGAGCACTTGGGAGCTTGTCATGCTCCATGCGGCTCCACTCGTGGGCTGAAGCCACCTCAGCTAGTGCGGCACTGGCTGCATAATCCTAAAAAAAAAAAAAAACAGGTCACACACATCATTGCTTACTTGACACACACAACAGCAGGTTGTTCTTATCAAATAAATGCAGGCTTGAGTCAGAATCATAATTTATTCTTACCACAGTGTAAACTAAAAATGTCCTTATCGCTAAAACCATAAAGAGTAGTTCACTAACAAGGGCTGCACTAGTTTCCATAACAACATCCATGGCAACACGTAAGCCATACATTTAACTTGTGGCAAAAAGTCTCCCAATCACCCGAATTCACCCCTAGTTATTATCAGATAGTATTTAACATATGTTCAGACGACAAGAACCTCAACAGAATTACTGACATAAATGCCTTTAAAAAGTGAAAATCATCAAATAATTCACACATTGTCCTACATAATTTTCAAAATCAGTATATGACTATGCTTCTCAGTCAGCTCTCTTGCTCCTAAATCAGTATATCGTGTACACAAATTTGGGCACTGGTAAGGACCCTGGCTTACTACACATTGGGACACTGATGGTAGCATGACAACAGGCTCCTTGTCAACATCACTACTGGTATTTATGAACAGCAGCAGAACTGATTTTTTTTTTTTTTTCTGGCATTTATGTTTTTAATGTAATCTAAAGCAGCCTACACTATGAAAAAATACTTTGATTTACATATAGGCTTACCTGCAATATTTCAGCTGTAAATTAATTATAAATGTTTATTTATGTTCAGTACCTGTCAAGTGATGTATTTTTATGTTGAAATATAATTAAATAATTGTTTGTTTGTTTTTTCAAAACATCTATGGCGTGTCATTGTGTAGTGAGTTGGCTTGCATGTTTCTCTTTTCAGAACTTCTGTTAAAGGTGCAATGTGTAAAATTTAGTGGCATCTAAATGTTTTGATGCTTCCTTCGAGTTTTTTCACGGTCAGAAACTGGATGATCACCTACAATTATCAGTAAATGTAACCCCTCTCTTTTCAGCCACTAGAGAGCGCTGTTCTCAAAGCTGTGTGCACATTTAGGAGTTCATATTCATTCTGAGTCAGACCAAGTTGTGACAAAGTGTTTAAATATGCTAAACCAAGTGAGGTAGACAAAATGTAGGCTATTATTTCTAAGAGGAAATAAAAAAATAAAAAAAAGAATACCTAAAAAATAGAATGGCTGTGTGGTATGGACATAGAAACAGATTTTCCAGCCAGGACTTCTTTTTCATTGTTGATTGAAGGGCATGTGAAGGAAATAGAAATGTGGTCGGTACAAAAGAGTCACTGTTAGTTACTGTTGTCGTGATTTCATAACAGTGTCCTCCTGTTGATGGATGTCAGCCCACATTATAAGCACTGAATAACTGAGACTGTTGTCAACAGACCTAGTAGCATATGTGCAAATGGGAAGGTAATGTGACGTGATCCTTCCTTCTTTTGATGGAGCAGTACAATTTATATTCTTTTAGTGGTGTAGTTTTGCTTTGAATATAAAACTTGAATTCACACAGCATTCCAGTGCCGGATGTTACACTACTGAAGCCCTATAGACTACAAAAAGGACATTATGGCCTTCTTAGATCCCAGATAGTGTTCCCAGCTGTTCCCCTCTGATGATAACTCCACACTGCTGTAATAAAAATAGCTTAAAGTGTTTCCTCAGAAATGTTGAGTATCAGTGTAACACAGTGTACACATTTGCCATTGAAATAAATATGTATTTATAGTAGACCCTTCCCTTTCCCATCATAGAGAAAGGACTTGTGGCTTGTGGGAACTAAATATAAACACATATTACGAAATTTGATTACACTAGCTGGCAAAGGTACAGTCTGTTTCTTAAGTGCTTTTTGGAAGGAATAGGCTGTTTTTTATCCACCCGTGTAATTCATAACTAGAATAATCTTGTGCAATGAATCCCTTTTGTTGTTAATGTAGTAACTGAAAACAAACAGGCCTTTAAAGGCTAGAAAAAATAGATGTTTTTATTTTATTTTATTTTATTTTATTTTCAGAAAGGCAATTTTAGACTTCCTTTAGACTAAGAGCATTTTAATAAAAGTTTTTTTAGACAACTACATTTAGACAGTGAATGATATCTGTCTGTTAGTGGGTGGGATATATTAGGCTGGCTGGAAAAGGGTGGCCTAGTCTGATGAATCATGTTTTCTTCTACATCATGTGGATGGCCGGGTGCGTGTGCGTCACTTACCTAGGGAACACATGGCACCAGAATGCACTATAGGAAGAAGGCAAGCTGGCAGAGGCAGTGTGATACTTTGGGCAATGTTCTGCTGGGAAACCTTGGGTCCTGCCATCTATGTGGATGTTACTTTGACACGTACCACCTAAGTGTTGTTGCAGACCATGTACTCCCTTTCATGGAAACGGTATTCCCTAGTGGCTGTGGCCTCTTTCAGCAGGATAATGTGCCCTGCCACAAAGCAAAAATGGTTCAGGAATGGTTTGAGGAGCACAACAACGAGTGTGAGATGTTGACTTGGCCTCCAAATTCCCCAGATCTCAATCCAATCGAGCATCTGTAGGATGTGCTGAACAAACAAGTCCGATCCATTGAGGCCCCACCTTGCAACTTACAGGACTTAAAGGGTTAGTTCACCCAAAAATGAAAATAATGTCATTTATTACTCACCCTCATGTCGTTCTACACCCGTAAGGCCTTCGTTCATCTTCGAAACACAAATTAAGATATTTTGATTAAATCCGATGGCTCGGTGTGGCCTGCATTCAAAGCAATGACACTTCCTCTCTCAAGATCCATAAAGGTGCTAAAAACAAATTTAAAACAGTTCAAGTGAGTTCAGTGGTTCTACCTTAATATTATAAAGTGACGAGAATACTTTTTGTGCGCCAAAAAAAACAAAATAACTTTTCAACAATATAGTGATGGGCCGATTTCAAAACCCTGCTTCAGAGCTTTACGAATCGAAGTCACGTGATTTCAGCAGTTTAGCCATTTGATAGGAGATCCGAGTCACTGATTCGATTCGTAAAGCTCAGAAGCAGTGTTTTGAAAAATATCTTAATTTGTGTTCCGAAGATGAATGAAGGCCTTACGGGTGTAGAATGACATGAGGGTGAGTAATTAATGACATTATTTTCATTTTTGGGTGAACTAACCCTTTAAAGGATCTGCTGCTAACATCTTGGTGCCAGATACCACAGCACACCTTCAGGGGTCTAGTGGAGTCCATGCCTCGACGGGTCAGGGCTGTTTTGGCAGCAAAAGGGGGACCAGCACAGTATTAGGAAGGTGGTCATAATGTTATGCCTGATCAGTGTATATATTATATATATATATATTGTTCACCAGCTCTCAAATGTGAGATTTAAAAAAAAAAAAAAGGTTGTTGGGAATGTAATACAGTGATAATGATTAAGGGTTTGGGTTATAATGTACATTGTCATTTTACTTATTATAAATATTATTCTGTATTTTTTTTACCATACAAGTATGTCTTTTTTAAATAACATTTTCATACTTTGATATACTCCACAATTGTTAATTGTAAAATTACGTATAATTGAAATATAGCATTTTTCACTTATAATTAACAGGTTTTTAACACTTTTTTATAGTGTCCTTAATTCATATAGGCTAAGCCTTTCTTATAAGGCTTTCATGGCATGGTATACTCTTTGCACATGCACTATAATGCATGCATGGGACAAATACGGTCATGCGGAAAGAACAATCAGTGCTTATTTCTGAACATTAGCTCATAAAATGAGAGAGCTGCATGTTGTTCTTCATTCCCAAACCAGCATCACCGATGAGATAGCATTCTGCCAATGAAACAGCTCGTTTACTACGTAATGTCCTACAGGAGAAAGACAATTGCTAAAATATTTAAAGTTTTCGCTGAAATTTTAAATCACACTTGTCATTTTCATAATGTTTGAAGGTGAATGTCCTGCAGGTACTTCCCAGGTGACATTAAACATTTAAATGTTAAACTTGTACAGATGAATTCAACTGAACTAAGCAAGTGGTCTCACCCTTTGTGTCTCCCTCATCATCAATAAAAAAGATAGTATGACAAAATACACTGGAGAAACTCATTTACAACTTCTGTAAAGCAAGAAAACTCCAAAACTTGAGTTATGGCCATATTCTTTAAACTTAAGTATTCCATAACCTATTCATAATCTAGATATAATTATATATGATTATAATAACACTCCTTCTTTACAATGTAGACTTTATTATTATTATTTTATTTATTTATTTATTTTATTTTTTGATGAATTGGAACAGTCTATAAGCTATAGCAAACTGTAAATGATTCTGAATATCAAGTGTGTACTCTAAACCC
Source organism: Hypophthalmichthys nobilis (assembly GCA_037950665.1). Taxonomy (NCBI): domain Eukaryota; kingdom Metazoa; phylum Chordata; class Actinopteri; order Cypriniformes; family Xenocyprididae; genus Hypophthalmichthys; species Hypophthalmichthys nobilis. Next base: position 17,540,710 of record CM075476.1, on the reverse strand, counting down.
TGTGGTAATAGCCTATAGGTCTATAGTTTTTTTTATCTATAGTTTTTTCCTAAATAGAATTATTTTTTTATTTGATTAACAATGAATCAAAGTTGTCCTAAGAAGAAGGTTTTAGGACAACTTTGAAGAAAGGTTTTGATCCACTTCAAATGTTGACTAGCTACTATATAAATTAATTTGTACTTATAATACAAAATTATATTATAGTAGTATAAATTCTTGCAAATAAATAACTGCATAATGTAATTGATGAGGAAATACATTATTGCTATTCCATTGTGGAGCTGTAGCCCGCAGTAGCATACTGTCATAAGGCAATTTAGGTAAAGAAACTCTGCTAGACAAAGTTAAATTGAAACGAACCAAAAGATTTCGCTTATAGTGAGCCAGTTACTTATTAATGAATTCTTAGCTAAGTTCGTCTTTGCGTCAGAACAGTTTCCCTCAGTGCGTCCTGCTGAGAACAGCGGTTAAAGTTGGGCGTTCACTAACCGTTTAAATGACGTCACCTCAAAAGGGAATTCTCGCTCTGTCAGTCAGTCCCCTATAAAACCGGCTGTTATCTTCAATGCTGGAGTCACTGAGAGCACAACCGCTGCTACCAGACACAGGACATCTCGAAAACTATCTATTCTGCCGCCATGTCTTCATACGCGTCTTCAGACTCGCGTCGCGTCAGTCCCGCAGTGAGCGGCGTCAAATTCGACACGGCGCACCGCAAGAAAGCGTCGCCGAACATCTTTGAGAACATCAACCAGGATGTGCTGGTGAAACTCTTCGAGAAAGCAGGAGACCTGAAGGCGGTTGAGAGAGCCAGGAGCATCCTCACGCTGTACCAGGATCCTGAGGGCATCTCCAAAGCGCTTATGGCTCTTCAGCAGGACAAGAAGGACAAGTGTATGCTTATTACTGGACTGACGCGCCAGTCGCTGAAGTTTCGATGAGTGAAGTTTTCGTCGAGAAGCTGTGCAGATGTGTGCACAGATAGACCGTGATCACTCGGCACATGCTGGAGGCTGGTGTTCTTCAAGACTTAGGCTAGTGCTGAACTTGATGGTGTCCTGTCAGAGTCGTGTTGGAGTGTTGTGAAAATTCTAGAGAGCTGATCCAGTGACTGAAATGATCCAGAGCAACGAAAGTTGAGCTTGAAGACATCTGAGTGTTGATGCTTCTTGTGTTGACACACCATGCAGGACATTTGAAATATAGACTGATGCCGCGGAAGAAGGCTCAATATCAGCAGTGTCTATTGCAATGTAGGCCTAACATCTTGGGGGAAAAAATATTTTGAATAAAATTGTTTTGTTAATCTAATGATTATTCCTTTTTCTTAAAATGTGTTTTCCTTGCCAATCACTCAATATGAGTAAACACTGTCAGATAAACAGATGTGTACATTTTTATATTATAAATATCGCCAAAACGAACATTTACCTACTCCATTTACCTAGCCTACTACATTCAGAATAAATGTCTAGTGTTTTCAAAAAAAAAAAAAAAGTGTTCAGCTCCACCTGGTAAATTTAGTGTTGACAAAACAGCTTTATTTTAATTATATACATGTTTACAGAAAATAGCACAATTAGCTTATTAGAAAAAAAAACTATTAATTAGACTATTAGCCAATTGAAAGAAAAATATCTCACCAGAACTAGCACATAGAGAAGCTAAAATATAATATCTTCAGGATGAAGACTGTGACATTAAGCTACATTAAATGTCAGAATAGCTTAGGCCTATATAACAGCCTTGAAGTATAGGCCTATATTTCAATCTATGAAGTAGGCCTACTGAGTTATAATATTTGAGGTGTAGTCGCATGTTGCTCTGTTAAATTTCGAGGGCAAAATCCAGTCATTTCAGGGTCATTCCTGGTATTCGGTAATCAGTGCCTTTTGGACATCATAAAATTTGGAAAATCAAACTCAGGTTTAAAAGATTTTTTTGTGTAATAATGATAGGGTGATGTAAAACATTTGAGAAATATTTTTGGACAAACTCTGGTAAGTAAATTTGTGTGGTACGTGTGGACTTCCAAGACCTTATGCATTAGAGAAACAAGCGTGCAGCCATCTTTAGAATTTTGTTCTTTGTACTTCCGTTTTTGGGTGGCTCTGTATATTTCTATGGCAAGAGTAATAGGTTGTTTGCACATGACGTCATTGCTGCAGCGTGAAATGCGGCTGGAGAGCAAGCAGTGATTTTTCCATATAGGCACTGCGTTCCAAATGGGATATATGACTTCGAAGCTCTCACTCCGGAGGGTAAACCTTTTGAAGGGATTAGGGCATAGGGACGAGCCCTTCTGAATGGAACGCAAAGATGAATCCTATCACAAACTCAAAATTCCTATGTTTTGAGTCGTTTATGGTTGCTCAAATCGATCAAACCGAGAAACCACAAGGAGCTTTTATCGTTTACGTAACTTATATAGTTTTTTTTACTTTAAAAGTTGTCACGTTTTGCGTCTGCTGATACTGAAATGAATGTGGATAGGCTACCTGCTTACCTTTTTTGTTTTTGACTTGATCATTTGGTGTTTTCACTTGAGTTTTGTAGAATTCCGTTCATAATGTTGATCTGGTTACCTTGAAAATGGTTTTACGCGATGGGCTCGTGCTGCTTTAGCCATGGTAAAATAAATAAATAAATAAATGTGTTCAACAAGCTGACAGAAGTCGATCCATTTCTTTGTTAGAAGGGTTTATGTAGGCCTATAAGTTTTAATGTTGTCTTCACTTTCACTTTCCTATATGGCCACGGAGGAGAATCGGACAGACACCGACACACTGTATTTTTTATATTTATTTCAACAAATGTCAACAACCAAAATCAAACCCATAGAAGCTTGTGAACAGTTTTGAAGTGGCTGCGTGCAAGTTATGCTCATTCACAAGCTGAGTGAGAGTCATACTCACAAATGTAATGTTAATTATTAAACCAAACAAAATACAAAGCTTTAAAAAACACTCAGCTCTGTGATTATTTTATTGAGTGATAGGTAGTGAAAAGGCGAAAATTATATTACACCGTCCAGTTTTTTCCCTGAAGGATGATGTGAGCTCCTGTTGCAATTCTCAATTCAGCATAAATGACCTACAATGTGACATTCACAGTCAAGACAGAAAATCAAAATACTGCCCTAATGTCACTAGCAGAAAGTCAGCGTGATATAAACAAACCAGACTAGGCAACCTTCACATTCTCTATATCTACCTCTTCATAACATAAGGATCACGTCCAACATATGTTGTGATTTTCTGTTTATACCTTTCTAAACCAGCACAGTACGGACTTTTCTCCATCTCTTCCATTCTAATTTTTACTGCTTGCCCTCCAACTGAATTTCGCACGTCACCAGAACCACGTGATTGCAAACGTCCTATAAACTGTTAATGAAAGTTATCATGAGCATTGTAATGTTTGAAGCAGATGTACATGTCAGCAGACTGGGAAGATTCATAAATCCATAAGATTTTACCTTCATGCTGTGGAATGGCACTGAAAAGTGGCAATGCTACAATATAGGTCTATAGAATTAGAACAATTATTAATTATATTTTATATATTGGTTCTTTATTAATGAATATAGCACAGTCAATGTGATATAAAACAACATTTATTGCAATTAAAGTCAATATATTCCAGGCAGGAATAATATATTTTTCCTTCACACTTTTGGTAACATTTTACAATAAGGTTTCATTTGTTAACATTAGGTAACTAATTCTACATTAGTTAACATTAACTAACAATGAAGAGTATTTTTACATTAGCTTAAATTTATTAATCTTAGTTAATGTTAATTTCAACATTTACTAATACATAATAATAGTTCACCCAAAAATGAAAATTCTGTCATCATTTACCCTCAAGTTGTTCCAAACCTGTATAAATGTCTTTGTTCTGCTGAACACAATGGAAGATATTTGGAAGAATGTTTGAAACCAAACAGATCTCACCCCTATTGAATCCCCATTGATCTGCTTGGTTACAAACATTCTTCCAAATATCTATCTTTGTGTTCAGCAGAACAAAGACATTTATACAGGTTTGGAACAACTTGAGGGTGAGTAAATGATGACAGAATTTTTGGGTGAACCATCCCTTTACCATTAGTTAATGCCCTGCGAACTAACATGAACAATCAATAAATAATTAAAAATCAACATTTCTTATGTATAAAATTCACATTGCCCCACTGTCAAACGTCATGTGCTCATATAGGCCTACTGTTCAAAAGACTTCATATTCTCTTCATACGCTGTAGGCAAATGAAGTAGCCTAGAAAAAGTATGTTTCAGAACCACTGATTATATAGCTTAAATCCAGATTAAATATTAACAATAGACTTGTAGGCCTGAGAGATAGTATTGTTTTATGGTGAGTAAACTTTTTGATGCTAGAAATCTTTTCAGCCAATCATTCACACTAAATCAGCAGAGTCACAGCAGATGTCATGGAACTAATAGTGTCTGTTCACTGAGATAAGGGTGTTTTCTGATGTTGACAGTCTTAGCCGGCCGTTGCCCATCAGCAAGAGTCAGTTTCTTCCAGCTGAATCCAGTTTGTGCGCTCTTAAAGGCGGATGTCATTATGGGTCAGAAATATGAAGTTGTTTTTTGCAAAGGGATTAATATCAGATGACCTATATTACCAGTTTTAACCTGGTTTCAAGAAGTCTATATACAGTGAACAGACACTTTTCACATCACAATCATGCTTTATTTTATGACACTAATGCAAAACTGTTTTACCATAACTATGTTTAAGGACCAAAACTATTGCTTACTGAAGGGCTGACTTAATGAAGTTAAAAGCTCAGATTTTCCCTTGTCTCTAGAGGTATTATTACAACAATGGCAGTTTATTTACAGTCAAACAGAGGATTGCAACTGTCTCATTTATTCTGACTCAAAAGGCTTTTTTTTTTTTTACAGACTCAACAACATTGAAGTGTTTTGAAGCTAAGAAAGCAGACTTTTCAGGTAGGCTATATTCTCAAAAACACCAGTGACTGGTGCAGTAAGGTCTTGTGTAAACAATAATAAAAGTTTATTATTATTATAATAATAATATAATAATTATAATGTATTTATAGTGACACATTAAATATTTATTTAATAATATATAAAATACAAAAAAAAATTAATAATATTTAATACACTCTAAAAAATTCTGGGTTGTTTCAACCCAAATTTGGGTCAAATATGGACAAACCTAGCCGTTGGATAAATTTTTTTTAATTAAATTTATCCCAACGGTGTCACGTACGGTGGTGTAGTATTCAGTGCATGACGAAGGAGATATCTTTAAATAACATTTAATGGAACATTAGGAACAAGGAACAGGACAGTTCGGGGCGCCATGGCGGTGCAGCCTCCGTGGCCTTGGCTCGGCCACTATGGCCACGGGTATATGTCTGCCGGTATGAAGGGGGGAGCGCCACAGACTGGGTGTGACGCTGGCTCCGCCCCCAGATTCCACTTATATGACCTAGTTGAAACCACCAGCCTCGGCTAGCGGCCAGAAACTGCTGGTAGAATATGAGTCGTACTCACCACCAGGACTTGTGAGGCTAGGGAACACACGTCCAAATTGTAGAACCTGGCGAAGGTATTCTGTGACGACCACCCAGCCACCATGCAAATGTCTCTGATGGCGACGGCTTTAGTCCATGCCCACAAGGATGCAACCGCCCTCGTCGAATGTGCTCTGACACCGATAGGGCATTCCATTCCTTGACTAGAATAGGCCAAAGTGATCGCATCAACCACCCAATGTGATAGCCGCTGTTTAGAGACAGGTTGTCCTTTGGTACTGCCGCCAAAACACACAAACAACTGCTCAGATTGCCTGAACTGGGCCGTGCGGTCAATGTAAACTCGCAAAGCTTGCACTGGGCATAGCACATGATGAGGGCATTATCCGCTGGCTCTGGGGTGAAAGCCGAAAGCGTTAAAACTTGCGCTCTGAACGGCGTTGATAGTGATTTAGGCACGTAACCCAGCCTCGGTTCAAAATCCAGAATGTCTGACACAGGACAGTTTTCCGGTTCGCAACCATACGATTCGCACCATTTCACAAATACTGCCCATTTAGAAGTGTACAGGTGTCTTGTAGAAGGGGCCTCTGTAATCATGTCCATAACACAGCGGGACAGAACACTCGGTTCTACCGGTTCCCATGCACTATCCACACATGAAGTTTCCACCATTCGGGGTTGGGGTGCCAAATCGAGCCGCCCGCTTGCGGGCGGAGGTCTCGTCTCAGCGGAATCATCCACAGGGGACCCATTAATAGTTCTAGCAGATTGGGAAACCACGGCCTGTTCGGCCAGTACGGGGCGATTAGAAGCACTGACACTCTCTCCTCCCTGATTTTGTGCAGCACCTGTGACAAAATCTTCAGCGGGGGAAATGCATATAGGCGGGCATTCGGCCATAGCATCGTGAGTGCGTCCCCTCCCAGGGGAGAGCATGACAGAGAAAAGAACAGAGGGCAATGCGTGTTCTCCTCCGTCGCGAATAAGTCCACCTCCGCCTTCCCAAATCATTCCCAGATCAGTCTCACTGTCCCGGGGTTCAATCTCCATTCTCCTTGAGGGATCCCATCTCTCGACAGCATGTCCGCACCGCTGTTCAAGTGGCCCGGAACATGTACTGCTCGGATGGAGAGCAGATGGCGATCGGCCCACAGTAAAAGCTGCGCCGCCTGCTCGTAAAGGGCTCGCGAGTGCACTTCGCCCTGGCGGTTTATGTACGATACCACCGAAATGTTGTCCATGCGAACCAACACATGATGACCCTGGACTTGTGTGAGGAAGCTTCGAAGTGCCAGAAAGACCGCTCTCAATTTGAGGCGATTTATATGCCACGTTTTCTCCGGTAGCCCGATGCCGGAACGCCATCGCAATGAGCTCCCCAGCACGTCTTCGATGCGTCCGTCGTGACCACTTTCCGCCGCGTAACCACGCCCAGCTGGGCGCCGCGTTGGTACAGGTCGGGATGGTACAGCGCGCTCAAGCACCTGCGAGTGACCACAACACAGGCACGGCCCGCTCTCCAAGCTCTCCTAGGCACCTGTGTTTTCAGCCATAACTGGAGGGGGCGCATATAGAGTAGACCGTGGTGGCATACCATCACGGCTGCCGCCATCCGACCCAAGAGTCTCTGATATTCCTTCAGTGCTACGGGATGGCCCAGACTGAAAGCATTCAGGGCGGACATCAAATCGCGAATGCGCTCTTGACCTAGACGCGCCCTCATCGCGCCTGTGACGAGGGGCGATCTGAATATGAAAATACACATCTTTCAGGTCTACTGAAATAAACCAATCTTCAGGCCGAATCTGCGTGAGGATCTGTTTCAGTGTCGTCATTTTGAAAGGGCGTTTGTATAATGCTCGGTTGATGGGTCTCAGGTCTAATATCGGACGGAGGCCACCGCCTTTCTTTGGAACGACAAAATAGCGGCTGTAGAAACCTCTCTCTCTCTCGCTCGGCGGGACCACTTCTATCGTGTGCTTTGCGAGGAGATTGAGAACTTCTTGTCTCAGCACTGACTCACTGTGAGCTGGCACTGTCGACATAACCACGCCATTGAAACGGCGGTCTGCGTCGAAACTGTAAAGTGTAGCCGTTCTCTATTACGTTCCGCACCCAATCCGAAATACCCGGAACGGCCCGCCATGCGCTCGCAAAATGGCACAGAGGACGGAGCGCCCCGCCGTCTGTATTCTGAGCAACGCCGCTGTATACCGGGGTCACGTGTGGAAAACTCTCTGAGCGAATGGGCGCGTTGTGAGGCGGCGAGAGAAGTGTCGCGGCGGAGGTCTGCTTCACCCTCGTCCAGGGTTTTCAGGAGCTGTGCTTGAAAAACCTGGAGCACTGCCATCGTATGGAGTGCTGAGATCGCTTCGCCTGAGGCGGTGTACGCCTTATCTGCAATATGAGCGGTCAGGCGGCAGGGCCTCAATGGCAGCATAGCGCCCGCTTTCAGAGAGGTTGACGAGAGGCAGAGGTGTGCTGCGATAGATTCCTCGACTGGCGGAATGCACATATATACACGGGCTTCAGCGCCATCGACTTTAGTAAATATCTCCAAACCGCTGGCGTGGGCGCGAGCCGAACAGGGTGCGGCCCAGGTCCTAGCGGCCTTGTCGTGCAAGTCAGGAAAGAAAAGGGCTCGCTTCCTCGGAGCGGCGGCTCGACGGCCTGAGTGAAGAAACCACGAGTCCAGCTTGCTCTTCGTCGGTTCGTTGGGGGAATCCCATTCCAGACCGAGATCACTCACGGCCTTGGTAAGAATTCGTCTTGAAATGCAGCTTGTCCCTCCGCTTCAGAGCACTCCTCCAGGGAGTGGTCTGCCCATTCCCTCTCGGACGCCGTTAGGGACATGGCCTCGTCAAGATCGTCATCCCCCGCCGCGCCAAACGAAACCATCTCCGACGCGCCAGGGGCGGGTCGAAGACTCTATTCAGCGAAGTATACTGGAGGGCGGGGTGGTGAGTCGTACTTAATCCCCGCACAATCGCCCATATGTGGCTGTCCCACCAGCGGCTCGTTGGCGGCAGTGGGACGTTGCCGTGAAGAATCACCAAGGGCGACACTCCTCTGAGCCCTCAGCACCCGCACTGGGAGATCCTTGCAGTGCGGGCAGCCCGACCCGGCGAGTGCTGCTTCTGCATGGGTCCCAGGCACAGGATACAGAACTCGTGGGTGTCCGGAGCCTCGATGGGTCCCGAACACAGCGTGCAAATGTTGGACATGCTGGAACGCCAAGAGGGTAATCCGTCTTCTTGCGTTTTCTCCACAGCTGTCTTCAGAAGTCGTAGTCCGTTGAAGTTCGTCGTAGTTAGTGAAAGAGGAAGATTCTGAGCTTATGCCGCCAGGACGGCGCATTATATAGTGGCGGGGACCGCCCCCTTTTCACCGTCTTGGCTGGCATTGGCCAGTGAGAGTTGCAACTTCACTGGGGTTGTGCAATAGGATTTCAGGAAGGATTAGGAAGGAAGGGAGTCCCCAAAGCGTCAGCTTCTGATGCCATGTCAAGAGACCTCGAAAGGGAACTCAAAATGTTCAAGCGTCCAACTACGCGCAAATAGCGCGATTTATTCGCGCAAGTCGCGTCTGGTGTGAACACCCCAGTGAACCCAAAATAGGTTGGAAATTAAAAATCAGACACACAATTACTAGGCAACAATAATAATCAAAAGGTGAACATTTATTAATAAGCAATTTAATAAATGTTTATTGTTTAATTATTATTCATTAAACTTATTAATAAATGTTAATTTCCAACATATTTTGGGTTTATTTTAAGCAAGCAATACAGTCATTTTTAAACAATAGTTGAGGTAAATAAAACTGCCCAGCACATTGGGCAAACATATAACCCAACTGCTGGGTTAAAACAACCCAATCACTGGGTTTGTCCATTTTCAACCCAACTTTAGAGTGTATGGTGGGTATTTTTCTTCTTGTTGCTTGCTGGAAACAATCCTAGTACAGACTTTTGCCAGTTCTTTTTTATGTTTATCTTTTAATAATATTGTGTCAGTCTATTGAAAATGTGATTAACCAGAACAGTTATTTTAAATGAATTGGTCACACTTTAAATTAGGTGTCTTTAACACAGGAGTCACCGGTCGTGCCAGTGATATCACCTCGCTTTTTTTCTTATCAGTGTGAAAGAGATTCAAAATACTCAGTCGAATTTGATCACACATAGGCTACCAGTGTTATACATCATTCTAAAGTGTTAAGTGTGTACTTTTATTTGTGTACACTCACAAAAAAAAAAACTAAATGTTGTGCTTTTCGCAAAATAAAGAAAACAAACATGATGTGCGATCTGATGTCTCCCTCTCAGTGAAGTCAATTCTGAAATGTGTTTAACTATGTCAGGGGTGGCGAACTTCGGTCCGGAGAGGCTCAGTCCTGCAGAGCTTAGTTCCAACCCTGATAAAAACTCACCTGCCTTATAGCCTGCTAGCAACCCTTTCAAAGCCCCTGGAAGGCAAGCCTGCAACCTTTAGCCAAAAAAAGCGCAACGGCTAATGCTAACGCTCCGGCAGTGGCGGTACGCACGGGCGGTAGTACGCAGGAAAGGAGAGCAGAGGCCATTACACGATAGGCTGAGAGGTGCCGCACGTGATTAAGTTAGCCATTACCCTTTCTCCAATGGTAAGAGATACAGATCCTCTCATCTCCCTATAATATACAATTTCTGACCCTTCAGACCTTAATTATCTTGTTCAGGTGTGTTTGATTAGGGTTGGAGCTGAACTCTCCAGGACCATCGTTAGCCACCCCTGCTATATGTGCTTGCATAAAAATGATTACATTAAATAATTACATCAAAATAATAATAATAATAAACCATTATACAATGTTCTTATTGTGTTTTTCTTGTGTATTGTAAAATACCTTTACTGCTATTGAAGTGGGATATAAAGGACAAGGTTTGGTGGTATACAGATGGTAGTCAACCAGAATGCGTAGGTTTAAGGGTGGGTTGAGGTGTAAGGGAAGGGACAACAGTGTAATTATTGATGTAGCCTAATTACAGCTGTAATTACATGCAGGATTTAAAAAAAAAAAAAAATGTAAGTAGAATGTAAAAAACAAACAAACATGTATGTACACAATAAGTGCATTGTACAAAATTATTAAATGTTAGTACATAGTAGTTAAAGATGGGAGCAATGAATTTGACTGTGCAAAGGACTGTGAGGAGTGTTTGTGTCCTTGTATAGGAGTAAATACAAGGACACAAACACTCCCCACAGTCCTTTGCACAGTCAAATTCATTGCTCCCATCTTTAACTACTATGGGTCACTGTCCAAAGTGACTCACACTGACAAGCAGCACTTCCCACAGATTGATAAAAAGGAATATGACACAACACTTGGTTGAACTTCAAGTTCCCCTCTCTTATAAATCCATAACTGGTTTAATCTGGAATGAAGATGAAAGCCATATTCTACTGGATTCTACTGGATTTACTGAATAAAATATTATACAGTAGATCCTTTCATTGGGTCAGACTGTCCTGAATGCCCAAGAGGACTAAATTCTTCCTTGGCAAACAAATGTCAGACCAAATGTGGATGTCTTTCAGTATAAGATGGAAAAAATGCCTCAGAGATAGACTTTGTGGGAATATTATTCATACTCTTAGTCCTGTCTGATTTACTGAGTTCTGCTTTTATGGAGTTCAATAGCAGAAAATTATATATTTAGGCTACATGATAATTAGTCAACTTCACAGATTGGCATGTGTTACCCGGTATTCTTTAGAAAATCACAACCTCTTTATTTTTTCCACAAATTGCAATGTAATGTTTTCTTTCAAACTGCAATTTGGAGCTTCTTAAACAAGGCGTCTTGTGGTAAAAGTGTCCCTCCCTTGTGTTTACTCTCGGTGTGGATCTCTATAGGTCACAGCAGGCTGTGATAAACACTGAAAACTGTGTCATGCATTCTGCTGATTAAAGTTCAGTCTCAAGACATTCCCTGCGAGCTCATTTTACTGGTAGCCGGTGTGCTGTCCTGTTGGTTATGTGATCAGTGTGTCATATTTATCTAGTGCCTTCAAGTATATTCTCATAGTTAGATATAATGTATGTACTTTTCAAAATGCAGCTGAAGTTGGACTATGTTCAGTCATCCTGAAGCATTTCAATATATCTGTTTTGATATACTCATGTTCATTTATAAATGATTAGTACAGCTGGTACAGTCAAGTAAAACAGATGTGACTGGTTCATCCAGCAGGGTTGACTCTATTGTACATTCTGTTCAAAATTTTGCAGATGACTCCACCTTCTGGACAATAAAGGATTTGCACCTTTTGTACCAAATCCACTTTATTTCATGGGAATAACACTTGAAGGGTGGATTTTCGAATCCACTGCCAGTTCAATATGTAGGCCTATCTTTCGAGTGATTTATAATCAAGTTATTAATCAACATTTATCTTTTCTAAATGTTAAATTATTTGAATGACTTCTTCAACTTATGTTAAAACATTTATTTTCCTTTTCATCTTCAAACACTAGAGAATAATGATGAATATTATCTGTAGCTCTCACTGAGAGAAAAGAACAACTTATCAGTATGTTTTGGGAATCTTTTCTGTTATAGTTAAAGCCTGGGCCAACTTCAGCCTTGAAGAAGCTGTGAATCATGTCTATCTGTGTATGTGCGCTAGTGTTCTGTGTGTAGGTCCTGTATTGGTATCAATAGACAGATGGCATTTGGCTGGAGACCTGAAGATGCCACGTCATGACCCAAAAGGACATCCAGTACCTAAATCCAGGGTCCCCTCATCAGCATCCTGGCAAATGGAGATATGCTTCTGACTATCTGTCCATGTGTGGAAGATTACTAATTTTGTTTATTTTTCTTAGCCAATCAGAATCATTCAACCTGAAGTAATGACGTAGTTGATGGACTCTGTTAGAGTATAATTGTTGTGGAAATGTGAATGTACGCAGAGCGGCCTACGAACTCCTTGTGAGACTTGAAGCTGGCTTCTGCTGATGAAACTGCAAACTATTCTTCAGTAAAATTTTCTTCAATTTATTATTTTTTAACTCTGACTCAGGGTCTTCATTTAACATATCTGGTCTTTTGGGTCTTTAACTGTAAAATTCCCCTACACAATTTATTGATTTCTTTTTATTTATCTATCTATCTATCTCTATCTATCTATCTATCTATCTGTCTATTTATCTATCCATCTGTCTGTCTCTCTATCTATCTGTCTGTCTATCTATCTATCCGTCTGTCTGTCTGTCTGTCTATCTATCTGTCTGTCGAATTGTAATTCTTTCAAATATGACTGTGATTAAATGGATAGTTCACTCACAATTAAAATTCTTCATTTACTAATCCTCATGTTGTTCAGAACAACTTTCTTTCTTCAGTGGAACACAAAAGATATTTGTTTGTAATCAGACTTTTTTTTTTTTTTTACATCTGCTGGATGAAAAAACACTGAAACACTGAAAAAATTCTCAAAATATCCTCATCATATAAACATTATCAATTTATGTTCCACAGAAAAAAGAAAGCCATACAGGTTTGGAACAACACAAGGGTGAGTAAACCATTTTTGTGTGAACTATCCCTTTTACTATGTGAAAACGTCATCCATCCATCAGTCTGTCCATCAGTACTAATGAGCAAATTGTTTCAGTCCAGTCTTCAGTCTAGTTTAGCTTTTGAATTTACTCAGAGCCAATGAATACAAAGTAAACACAGCCCTCAACCGACGTAATAGTTCAGCTTACAGCTGCCAACATATGGAAGAATTTTATCCTCAAAGGACTCTGGGATTCTCTGGGAATGAGTAAAAACAAACAAGTTTATAAGCGTGCCCTCGGATCTTCGTAACAAATGACACTGGATGACTGTCACGGTCTATTTAGTGGCCTGTTTTTACCAGCGCAATTTGCAATAGTGAAATTGAAGGAGACAGCCAGTTTATCTCAAAAAAATAAAAGCTAGACAGTCTTGAAAAAGCAGCTAGAAGAACATACAAAATGAATCCTTTGGGTTTATCTGGTAGAAATGTATCATGAAAAATTGCCTCTTGCCTTAAGTGGGGAGTGTTTTTCTTGTGTATTGTAAAATACCTATAAGGAGTGGTGTGCGATTTCTTGACACCTGACGTATTCAACAACTCCTTTATTAATTTGCTCTCAAAACTTGGACCTTGATCCGAATGCACTCGCCTAGGGAATCCGTAAACACAGAAGAGACCATTCCATAAGTGATGAGCAACCTGTTTTGCAGACTGGTTCTTGCAGGGAAAAGCGTAGGCTAATTTAGTGAAATGATCCGTCGCTACCAGAACATCCACACTCTTGTCACCCCGCTCTGCTGTCCAGAAATCGATACAGATGAGTTCCATCGGCTCAGAGGTACGCATGTTCTCAAGAGGAGCACAATCTTTCGGTTCAGGAGTCTTTCCTACAATACATCGCATACAGTTCCTTACATAATTTGCTATGTCATGTTCCATGCCTATCCAAAAGAACCGTTGTCTGGCTAGTGAAAGAGTCCTGGAGCACCCTTGATGACCAGCTACATCATGCAGACCATGAAGCACTTGTTGTTTCAGAGCATCTGGGACAATGAATTGATGCAACTTTTTGTTCATTTGATTGTCTCTTTTGACTTTGAAAAGCATGCCATGTGTGATGGTAAGTTTATTCCAATGCTTGAAAAGCTTCAGGACAGTACGAGGCTCACTAGCTCGTTCACGCTTGTCAGGATGTCGATGTCTCTGAACATAAAAGAGTGCTCTACTCACAGCGGTGTCCTGTTCTTGTGCAGCAGAAAGTGTGCTCACATTGAGTGCGGCAGTCTGGTCTACATCAAGGAAGTGTGGAATGGATTCCGCACCCATGAATCGTCCTACACCACCAGAACAATGCACGTCCAATACAGCAGCAACATCCTGTGAACTCAAAGCACGTGCTGTTGTCTGACATTGACTGCCAACTCCAGTCGATCCAGAAGAATTGTCAGCAGGACTCAATACTTGACAGTTAGTGGTAAGTCGGAAAGAATCTTGGACGACTTGACCTACAACTCCATCAACTTGACTGAGCAAAGACTGGTAAGGTTCAGTTATGAGTCGATGACTTACACTGGACTGGACAAAAGGTTCCCTGCTCAACGCGTCTGCGACTATGTTCTTAGAACCCAGCGTTGCTTGCAAGCATCGAGTCTTGGCTTGGTGAGTATGTAGGTGAGGGAATTATTATCCGTCCAAGCTATAAAATGACGCCCCTTCAACCAATAATGGAACTTGTCACATATCGCCCACTTAAGTGCGAGGAATTCTAGCCTGTGAGCTGGGTAATTCATCTGAGAACGTGATAGCGTCTTGCTAGCAAATGCAACTGGTCTTGCTAAAGTGCCACCCTCTGGGATCTGGGAAAGAACAGCACCCAATCCATCAAATGAGGCATCTACAGCTAGTATGAAGTCACGTTCGAAGTTTGGGTGAGCCAGCGTTACGCTTGAGAGAAGATCCTCTTTCAAAGTGTCAAATGCTTTCTGACAATTGTTCGTCCAGTTGGTAGGTGAGAGTTTTACACAAACAGCTTTTGAGTTGAGCTTCCTCCTCCTGCCTCTAGAGCGTTTTGTGTCCGTTTTGGAGATAAGCTCGAACAAAGGCTTGGCTTTGGCAGAACATCTCTCTATAAATTGTTGGTAGTATAATACCATACCCAAGAATGATCTGATTTTTCTATGGCATGGAGTGATTCCATCAGAGTCCATCAAGTCAACTGCTTTAACATCCGTAATGGCCTTTATTTTCCCAGGGTCAGTTTTAACACCATCTTCACAAATTACATGGCCAAGAAACTTGACTGACTTTCTCAAGAAATGGCATTTTTTAGGGGAAAGCTTGAGATTGTGGGCCTTGAGTCTTGAGAACACCATTTCCAGCCTTTCAAGTGCAACCTGTTCGTTGGGAGCAAAGACCATGAGATCATCAAGGTAGCACAATAAACTGGTGAAATTCTTGTCACCAAAGATTGACATCATCATGCGCATGAATGTAGCTGGGCTATTGCAGAGGCCCTGTGGCATCCTGTTATATTCATGCAATCCAAATGGAGACGAGAAAGCAGTGCATTTCCTATCGTCCTCATGCAAAGGAACATTGTAGAAACCTGAGGTAAGGTCCATAGTTGAGAAGAAAGCGTTCCCTCCAAGAGCAGCTAAGGCGTCTGACTGGTGTGGTAGAGGATGGGCGTCTTTTACTGTTCTGGCGTTCAACCATCAAAAGTCTGTACTTTTTCCACACCAGGACAAGAGGAGAACCATACTCACTATTTGATTTTCTGATAATACACTTTACACTGGCCTGGAGGTACACGGCAGTAGGGGAGACGAAAGGGTTTTTCATCCACTAAGCGGATCTGATGTACAAAATCTTTGGCTTCACCACAATCCATCTTGTTCCTTGAAAATATGGACTCATATTTCTTGATGAGATGGAGTAATTTCATTTTCCAAGAGGAAGACACGTCATCAGATCTAGGTCTCTCAATCCCAAGTCATTCAAGATTCGCACCATCTCATCCTCAGATTCCTGGGGACCATACTCATGTTGAAAGTGTTGAACTTGAGACTTAATGAACTCACTTTCTGGGAGATCTTCCACAGCAACGTATGGAGAAACGTCTGCAATCTTTGCATTTCTTATCAATGTCAACACACTGTTAGTGAGATTTATACCCACAGATATTGCAGTGTTGACAGGAAGCTTGCCCCATACAAGATGTTCACTCTGCGGTTGAAGCGTCACACTGTGCTTGAGCTTAAGAGTACCTACTTTTCCAGGTATGTGATCGCCTCTCCATCTCTGTGTGTTGGACAGCAAGGAAATGAACTCCAAACTCTCACTCTCTCCATTATTACTTGGTAGTGAGACCAATTTCCAATAGTCATCCTTGTTCTTTAGGAGAGTCAGCAGGCTTTTGATGGCGTTACTGCCCAAGATCATCTCATCTGCCTGGCCTGGAATGATCAGCACTGGTATTATCATTTTACATCCATAAACACAGCCAGACAGATCATACATTGCTGTTGGTGTGACTCGATGACCACCACATCCTATAATCACAACATCATCGGCAGGACACTTTGGCAACTTAGAAATGCTCTCCAACAATCTTGCTTCAGCTGCCTCACTGAGAGTGCAGGCCACTGAACCGCTGTCAAGTAATGCAGTGAAAGATGGGCCATTTTCTACAGATGCAGTCGTGTAAAATAATGAATCGGCTCTGGGGACTCTTCCTTGTATTCCTTGAAAGACAGTGGTTTTATCAGGTGAGACACTGGGTTTGTACTGCTCATATACGGACTCATAATCTTGTGTGTCAAAGATGGGAGGGTTATCAATCTGGTCTGTACTAACCTCCCTTATGCACAGACCTGTTAGTTTTCCTGTGTGGGCTGAGGCGGTTGTCGTCCTCTCTTAGGGCAGAAACGTCTGGAGTGACCTGGAGACTTACACTGAAAACACAGTCTGTGCTCACGGCAATGTGTTAAGGCAGAGTGAGCAGCATCATTGCAGATAGCACACGGCAAAGCATCCAAACCTTCAATCCTAGGGAGCCTATTATAAGGCTGGTATTTAGTATGAGACTGAGGTCAGTTAGTATTGGTCAGCAGGACTTTCTCAAGCATGTCAATGACCTTTTCAAGAGCAGAGAAATCTGTGCTTTTTTGTTGTTGTTCGCACACTGTGGGAGCGGGCACCGGAACTGTGTTAACATCAGTCTTGTTGACTGAAACTCTTTCACTTTGGCTGCGATGCACTGTACTTATGGCATTGAAAGATAAATCAGATTGGTAGTCATTAAGTACAGCCTGTACTTCATGTGCTGACCACTTGTCACTCGGTTTGGACCTGAAGGTTAAGGCCAAGTCTTTACTCGGGCAGTGTCTGATAAACATTGCACTATTTCCACACTGGGCTTGTCAAGTGTTTTACCTTGCTCTCGCAGACATTCTGAAGCGACATCTGCTGCTTTGTTGAGTCTCAGCCAGTAGTCGTATGGATTCTCATCCTCCTCTGGCAAGGTAGTGTAAAAATCAGCAAGAGGGACAGGCGAGTAGTGATTACAGCTAAAATGTTTACGCAGCAGGCTGTAGACAGAATTTGGGCAGACAGTAGTCAGGGTTCCCACTCTTTCTCAGCGATCATTTTCCAGGACATTTTCAATTTTACCACAACGGGAATAAAAGACTGGGATCACGTACTAAAGTAGCCTAATATATTGCTCTCGAAGTCTGTAAAAGGCGTAGCTACAGTTTCTTGCCATTACTTAACTATAAAATCAGTTTTTAATACGAGCTCTTAATCATACATTATGACTATGGAAGTTTGTTTCCGCTAAAAAAAAAAAAAAAAAAGGTAATTGAGACTTTAAATTTTTCTCACACAATTCTGACTTTTTCTCACAAGACTTGCGAGTTTACATCTCACAATTCTAAGAAAAGAATTAAGAATTGCAAGATATAAACTTCAGAAAAAAGTCAGAATTGCGAGAAAAAAGTTCAGAATTGTGTGATATAAAAACTATGTTGTGTGAATAAATGGCCGATTTCAGACGCAGTTCAGCGTCTGTAAGAGTGTAGAAGGAGGCGGGACTTCAGATTCTAGAGAGCATTTGATTGGACTGAAGATTTGACCAGAAACTGAAGTGTGGTGTGATGTCATGAAAATCCATGATCCATTTTAGCGGAAGTGAGAGACTGTAAGTTTTGAATGCTTATATCTCCTAAATGCGAATTTTGTCATTGTTTTGGAACACACCAGCTTATTCATAACATTAAGGCTAACATATTCATAATAAAAGCTAAAAAACTTCAATTTTGATTTCAGGGGGACTTTAACTGCAATTCCTAGTGTTGCATTAGTATTGCATCCTTTTAATGGGCATTTATTTATTTTTGACCTTTCAATCTGAGTTAAAGCTGTTTTTGGCTCATTTATCTGTAAAAGAAAACATACCTAATAATTCTGCACACCTGAATATAAGGCGTTTTTCATTTCCAGCCTTCATGAACAATTATACATCACTTATAAATGATTAAATACAAAATTAATAAACTAATAGTAGTTATTATTATTGATTGGTAAAATGTGCTTGGAAAAAAAATATGATTAGAAAATCATCTTGCATAATAATTATGCATGCCCTGTAGTTAGCAAGTCACTGAATTACATAGCTGCTTACCAGTTAACATTCGCTGCATGCATTTGAGCAGTTAATAACATTAGGTAACTGCTGCAAGTGGCAACACAAGACTAAACAACATTGAAAATGCTACTCTCACATGTCAAAACTCAGCATTCCTGAACATTGCACTTTCTGCAACTAATGGTGATTGTTTTAGGCCAGTGATAAACTCTTTTTTCTCAACTAAAGAAAAATCCATTTTACATTTTCTCTAATTTTCCATGTGTTTTCCAGGACTGGAAAATTTGTCATCAATTTTCCAGGTTTTCAAGGTTTTCCAGGATGAGTGGGAACCCTGAGTAGTGGAGGAGTCACAGTTCCTGATCCAGAATTTGACTACATCTTTTGCTTTACCACGCAGGTGTGCAAGGATTTCTTCCACATGTTCATTGGCACTCATGTTGATCTTTTTGACAAATGTCCTCATCAGATCTTCCCATTCTTCAATTTCAATTGTGTCAGAACCATCCCCTCTGAATGAAGGTGGATCCTTGACTTTTCTGTGCTGAATTACTTGGTTTTGTGACAAATTTGCCATGCTTCAAGAGCTAGTAGCCTTATTATCATCAGGGTGTTGTCTATTTGGGGTGTCAGTGTCCAAGCTATAAGGAATAAGATGAGATATAATGTTGTCTGCTGTTGACCAATCTGATGGACAATTGAACTCATTTGCCCTAAAACATCAAGTACACCATGTTCAGCATTAGGTGAAGAAGTGATCACTTCACTAGGCTTATGATTGACATTTGACTTCATGTCCAACGCATCACACTCTGCATGCGCACTGCACAACCTTCTGGTAATGCCAGGTCTACTATCACTATTGCCAGTATTGGGACTGTCCATTGAAAAGGGAATTGGTACACCTAAAACCCCTCTGCCTCTGCCCACTGGTCTATGAGTGAATTGGTCAGGCAAATATCTATTGCTGTTACTCATTACAGGCATTAAAATGTGCTACAAGTGTACATACACAAATAAACTCAATATTAATGATCAGAGTGAAAAGTCCAATAAACTGAAAAATGATAAAGCAAGGAGTCCCTTATGGAAAGGCTGTGAACCGATGATGACCTGTTCAACCAATGATGGATCCTTCCAGATTGCAGCAACACAGCGATCTTTAACAACTTGCTTGAAGACGTGACCCAAAGCAACACAGCGGCATCACAACTTCACGGCACCAATGTGACGGTCTTGCCTGGATGGTCTTACTGCTGAGCTGCACAATGGAGAACACGTAGAAATAAGGGAAACTGCACGGAGAATTAAAATCACTTCCACAGCATGTCTCATTATCTCTGCTGTTTATTTATTTATTTTTTCTTTTTAAATCAATTAAATCTTTATGCGTTGTGATCGTATAGTGTTAATTTTCCAATTTGACAACTTCAATAGACATTTCAATGAATTGATCACAAATAAATGAAAAACAATTCAATTGGATCGGAGGGTAAACATCCCCACCTAGCGGCGAACATATACAATTCCATTTGAACAATTAATTAATACATTAAACATTAAAACACCACATCTTACAACATACCTGCACAATGGAGAACACGTAGAAATAAGGGAAACTGCACGGAGAATTAAAATCACTTCTACATAAAACAAAAACAATGCACAAATTAATTACGACTAGGCCTCATAATACAAACTAAAAATAACTCAACATAAAACAACACATTCGACGCCAAACACATATCAACAGTTCTATAAGAAGTTCATTGCAGGATAAATCAGCAATAAAGCAGTTAGTTATGTGTTTTTAATCATTTTGACCTATAATTCTCCGGCTGCTGGAAACGTGCGACTCACCCACAGCATCCCAGCTAGGGAACGTTTCCATAACTTTCACTAACGTTATGTAAAAGTTATGTAAATGTTAGAAAAAAAAAAACATTCCTAAAATAATGTTTCAGGAACAGTCTTATAATGTTTTCATAGTTAAAATACATTCTCATAACGTTGAGAGGAAACATTCTTAGAACAACATTGTTGGAACGTTCTTATGATGTTATTTGTACTTGACTGATGTTCTCATAATGTTGAGAGAAAACGTTCTCATAACAACGTTCTTGAAACGTCTTTATCATGTTATTTTAACTTGACTTATGTTCTCATAATGTTGAGAGAAAACGTTCTAGGATAACATTCTCAGAACATCCTTTTAATGTTATTATTATTTGCTGAATGCTTTCATAATGTTATCATAATACTTTCTGAGTACAACGTTCATGAAACGTCCTTACAATGTAATCTGTGCTTAATGAATGTTCTCGTAATATAGAGAAAACGTTGTAGGAACAACGTTCATGGAACGTCCATACAATGTTATTTTTACTTAAAGAACATTCTCATAACATTGAGAGAAAACGTTCTTAGAACAACATTGTCGTAACGTCTTTATGATGTTATTAATATTTGCTAGCCTATATGTTTTTGAAATGTTAGTTGGAAGTTCATCTAACATTTTTTTAAATGTTACTACTTGTTTGATAAATAGAACTGAAGAGAACATGAAGTCACAAGACACATGCATAAGGAACAAATAATGAATGCAAGTTGTATATAAAATATACAGGCAAGCAGGAATAATACATCTCAGCTAAAAATATGTTTTTAGAATGTTTTGATAACATTCCCATTAAGTTATGAAAACATTATTCCTAAAATATTTTTAAACATTCTATATATATATATATATATATATGTATATATATATATATATATATATATATATATTTTTTTTTTTTAAATAATACACTATAAGGTCTCTCTTCAGCCTGAAGCATCACTGTAAAATGACAATGTTTGAAATCCAAACACTTATATGCAGAACACAATTTTGTTGTTTTCTTTTTCTATGGTGTTGTTTTCCACATGTCTTGTTAGATTTGACTTGTGTGCTGTCTAGTTGTATGTTTGAGTTTGTGTTCTTTTTTCCCTTGTTTAACTTGGTGGGGTTGTGTTTTTGGTTTAGAAAACGTAAGCTTTGCTCTTTATGATTCCATGTTTTGGACTGTGTACTTCCCAGAGACTCTAACACAGTTAGTGTACTACTACAGTAAAATGTGAATCTTAAAGCAAAGTCATATGTTATTTTTGTATTCAAATATTTAATGCTCTTACTTAATACTCCAGAAAAATGTAAACACTCTGGAAGCATGTGCCTTAACAGTTTTTGGTACTTAAAAATTCTGTTACTTTGAAATCCATACATGTGGCTTTAAGAAATTTTATCTATTTTTATCACTTGAATTTATATAAACATAAATATAAACTAGGCAGTACAGTGGCTCAGTGGCTCAATGGGTAACATAAACCAAGAAAAAACGTTCTTAATACATAAAAAACTGATAATTTGAACGTTCCGAAAATATTACAAAATAACGTTTTCATAACATTTCCAAAATGATAGAATGGATTGTTCCTCTAACGTACACATAAACCAAGAAAAAACATTCTTGACACATTAAAAAAACTGGACGTTTTCAATGTTTAAATAACACTCAGAAATAACGTTTTCATAGCTTAATGGGAATGTTAGCAAAACATTCTAAGAACACATTTTTGTTAGCTGGGATGTCTCATTATCTCTGCTGTGGGCGGTCCCTATTTCACGTGCTAAATGCCATCACGCAGCAGACAGATGGCGCTGTCCCCATTTATGCATCAATTTAACACTTTTACACACCGTTACACACGCCCATCACCGTGCTTCGTTAGGGATACAGAAGCCGAGAGATTTTTCAACAATGGCTGTGTCCCAATTCAGGGGCTGCACCCTTTGAAGGCTGCATATATCAGCAAGGCAGTCTAATTTAAGAAAAATAACCATTAGATTGCAACCTAAGAAAGAAATTACAGTATTTTACACCTCACAATGAATATCAGTCAATTTTATTACGGTTACTTTTCTTACATATGACATCCTTGATGAAGTATTCAGCCTTCAAATGTGAGGCAGCTCCTGTCACTGAAGAAGTGTGTTTTTGGTTGTGAGGGAAAGATTAACTTTTTCAGCTTCCCAAAGAACCCAGCTTTAAGGGAACAGAGGATTAAGTTTTTTTTTCTGAGGCAGCAACGGAGTTGTGCATGTATGCTTGTTTGTTCCCGGGATTTCGGTGATGAATACTTTGTAAACAAGTCCCAGTTCGGCGCTGGATTTGCAGATCGGGTGGTGAGTAGAGCTGCATCAGATGTCTGTGTTTAGTTGGCAATCGGCGCAAGTGCATATAATGTAAACAACACAAATGTTTTTGTTCCCTTTGTATTTATAATGATGTTGCAGCTAGCATGCGATCTCTACACAGAAGCTTGCTCGAGCTCATGCATTTTTAGCTCCGCCCACAGCACTGAGGGCCGGCAAGTCTCCAGGATCTCTGCTGTTTTCGGAAAGACTCAGTTTAGCGTATCTATCTTTTATAAATATGACAAAACTAAAGACTTTTCGGAGATATGAAGGATGCATTGTTACTCTATATGTACTCAAGATTAACATGAGATTGGCAGAAACTGTGTGTGACCCCCTTAAATCTCGTGCGTGTTGGTGCTTGATGATGTTGGACTTGCTGTCAGTGAGAGTAAAGACGTTACATGCTGAAACTAAACAATTTAGGTAACACTTTAGTATAGGGAACATGTATTCACTATTAATTACGACTTTTCCTTCAATAAACTCCTAATTTACTGCTTATTAATAGTTAGTAAGTTAGTTGTTAAATTTAAGTATTGGGTAGGATTAAGAATGTAGAATAAGGCATTAATATGTGCTTAATAATTGCTAATAAACAGCCAATATTCTAGTAATATGCATGCTAATAAGCAACTAGTTAAAAGACCCTAAAATAAAGTGTTACCATAACTGACATCACCACCAGAGCAAAAGAGCTCAAATCAGCAAGATTACTGTACTTAATCGAGATTACAGAAACTTTCTGAAAATGTGCTCCACAGCAAAATGATACAATTCAATTGCTAATTCATATGACAGAACAATGTTGGCTTCTGGCACATTTTTCTCTTCCAAAATCTTTCTATAAGCTATTATTTAAAGGTAAAAGTTATGAATACATTATCAGTGGCCCTTGCTGTGCTATTTGCATATATTTGAATAATCAATCATGGTAGTGCAGCGATGCATAATGAGCTGAGCCCACAGAAATGGAAACTCACAACTACAGTTGTGCTGTATATCTTTGCAACAGAACAGCTTAATTAAACTGCAATGTTTAAACTGGCTTATTCTGTTAACCAAAACTGCATTTTGATATCAGGACACTTTAAATCTGTTTTAATATTTAAGTAACTGTATAATTTCCTGATAGCATGATGAAACCTGCCAAAATGGGGATTTTGAGATACTTTTTGATACTTTGCGTCGCCAGTAGAACATCAGGGAACAGTCTTCAGATCTGTAGTACAAAGGAAACCCTCTGGGCCCTTCAGAGATCCAGCCACTGTCTGTTGGGAATAACTTGCAATCCATTTCATTTTGAAAGATTGTCTTACGTCGGTCCTTTTATCTTTAAAGCCCTATGGGTCTTCTTACCAAACACATCATTTGCAGAATGAAAAACATTGTAAGGAAAAGGCCTTTGGGAGAGACTGAGCTGTGATTTATAGGAGTAGCATTGCTTCTGTTGTTTGCCTTTCATTCCAGTACAAAAACAACAACACACTTCACACTAAATGTGAATTAGCGTCGTGACACTCTTAAGTCGAGCATTCAACTTGATAATGTAACATAAAAAAACAGAACTACTAATCATATTTGTGTCAGAATGGTTTTATTCTCTTGGATGCCATATTTTAATAAATAATTCTAGCATGTTAGTTTCATGTTGTTGTCATTTTGGGAATAATCTGATTATTTTAGCTCTTTTAATTAGAACAGTGCACAAATGGAAATCAGTCCTTTGTGAAAAGCACTAAAATCCCATCTCAGCAAAGTACAGCATGATAGCACATAATATAACCATTTTCATCTCAATAATGCCTCCCTATAGTGATCTCTTGGGTTTCTTTCTTCACTGCAGGAGATAGTAAATAGTTCATTTTTTATACAATCATACTGCAGCTAATGTCGAAAAAGCTTTTGCTGAACATTTAGAGCGCAACAAATCACTGGAAAGTCTTGTTGAAATAATGAAGATTTCAAAGATGTTTTAAAGTGGATTTAAAACACTGTACTTCGGTCCATTACTTTTGTGAGTATGCTGATTAAATTCAGCTTCAAAATGTCTCATTTTAATATCATTAAAGAGCAATTCCCTCAGGCTTTATGTACAAAATAAAACAAGGAAATTTAATACATCTTCAGTGGACTGAGAACTATGATGTTTGATTGGCATTTCACTCTAGTTCTTACACATACATTTAAATTAAAATATAAACAATATTACAATGAAAATATTTTTTAATCACACCACATTAAAATGAGAGAGACAAAACTGTGCCCATTCTACATGCCTTAAATACATTAAAGTGTTCAGGATGTGAATGTTTTTTTTTGTTTAGTTTTTTAATTTACAAATTTGGCAAAATGCACTGTGGTTCATAATAATCCATTATGACCATCCCATGTCTCTATCTGCACTGGTAGTGTCCATATCACTATCATAAACACAATGGATCAAGAGAACATGAACTGATATCACTGCCAAGTGGCGTCATTCATCAGACACGGAGGTGCAGAAGCTGCCTTGACTTCCACAGAAAGATCCTCAGTTTCAGGAGTAAAGATGCTCCATCAAACTTCATTTGTTCTTCAAGCTGAGAGGGAAAGAAACAGATTTCATGACTTTGCAACATGAAAATCACCTTTACATTTAGTAAATTTTTAATCATCATCACTTTTAGTCCAATTTATTGGCTAAAATGCTATCTAAAGCCACTTTTCCACCATCAGGCCAAACTGTTCTTAGCCGACTATGCTGAGAATTCATGGCCAAGAGTGGTTTGTAATCATGCCGTGCTGAACCAAGCTCAAGTGGAAGTATAACTGGAACCATTCCTTACCGTTTTTAGAACCGTTCAGCTCAACGGTGGAAAAACAGCTTAATTTTAGCAAACGAAAATAACATTTTAGTGTACAAGAAAGTTTAAAATTAACCCAAATATTTAAATATTATAGGCTATATACATTTAAATATTTATCAACATTTATTTATTTATCATTGACAAATTGTGTTATAAATCCTAAAAAGAATTACACTAAGTATGCATATGTGTTAGTGGATACATGTAATGCGTTGTTGACCTTCATGACCTTAGACACAGTTGTCTTTACATCAGGAACATAAACAGACATTTTGGGGGGCAGGGGCTCAAGTGGAAAAAAAGGGCACTTCTCATAATTATTTATTTAACAAAATAAATAAAGATCTGTCAGCATATAACACACTAATAGAATGGATAGTTATTAGATGAGGAGCCTACGATCAAAATTATGAAGTTACTATTTAAAGCAGAAAACTTTTTTCATGTAGTGGTCAATTTTGAGCTTTTGGTCTATTTTGCTTCCTTGTCTTCTTTTACTCTAATGGAAAGAAACTTCCAAAATACACATTTAGATGGTGTTTGTTTTAAGCATATTACCCTCCGTCTGTTTGCATACGTAATTTATTCAAAACAAGCTAATCTGCTTATTTAAACATTTCAGGGGAAAAGACTCTTGATGTAAGTCATTAACTGGAGAAGTTCTGTGGTGATACACTTTAGTTATTTTGTTTATCCTATTCACCTGCAGTGCCTTGGCAAATGTATGCAAATTAGCGCATTTTAATTAGTTAACGTCTAATTGGCATATCAATGTGGCAATTGTGATGACGTTATTAGACACAAATTTTACTGTATTCACCTGTAGTGTCTCCATTATTAAGTACAATACATTATCCTGTAAGGCCATGATTTATTGCCTTAGCTAAACTTTAGCTCATTTATTACATTAGCTAGTAGCTCATGAGTCATGCATGTTAGCAAGACACAAGTTAAAGGGTTAGTTCACCCAAAAATGAAAATTCTGTCATTAATTACTCACCCTCGTGTCGTTCCACACCCGTAAGACCTTCGTTCATCTTCAGAACACAAATTAAGATATTTCTGATGAAATACAAGTCTTACCGTCATTCAAGGTCCAGAAAAGTACTAAAAACATTGTTAAAATAGTCAACGTGACTGCAGTGGTTCAACCTTAATGTTAGGAAGTGACGAGAATACTCCTTGTGCACAAAAACAAAACAAAAATAACGACTTTATTCAACAATTTCTTCTCTACCCTGTTAGTCTCGTACACAGTTGACGCAGTGAACGCAGTTCAACGCTTCCGTGTTTACCTCCGAATGCCGGCTCAGTATTGGTCGACGCTGTTCACGTGAGCACCAGGACACGTGTGTGAGGCTGACACAGGGGCCAGCCAATAATGAGAACTGTGTTCACTGTGTCAACTGTGTACGAGACTGACAGGGTAGAAAAGAAATTCAGTATTTTTGTTGTTTTCATGTCAGGTTGACAAAATAGTCATGTTGACTATTTTAACGATGTTTTTAGTACTTTACTGGACCTTGAATGACAGTAATTACATTGCTTTCTATTTGGGATAAAAAAAAAAAACTCTTGGATTTCATCAAAAATATCTTAATTTGTGTTCCGAAGATGAACGAAGGTCTTACGGGTGTGGAACGACATGAGGGTGAGTAATAAATGACAGAATTTTCATTTTTGGGTGAACTAACCATTTACAGCTAATTAGCCAAAAGACAAATATAGTTAAAGTCGAGGCACTGGTCTGGTAGCTTAGTCTTTTGTTCATCACCACTCACCTCCACACAAGCCAAGAAAAACACAACTGGGATAGGAGCTGAGCCTGGGAGGGGCTGCTGCCTGTCTGTTTGTCTGTGTGTCTGATGTACCGATGTGTGCTGCACTGCTGCGCGGAGACGCAGAGGGAGGGAGAGAGAGAGAGAGAGAGAGACGGAGGGCGGGTATCAGAACTCGACAAAGTCTCATCTCCCGACCTGATATTTTGATTTTCTATTCAATAAATATATTTGTTTGACAGGGAAGTTGTGCGCAAACAGGAATATATATTCACTGAAGAAATAAAAGCACCTGAGAAAAAAGGGCACTTTCTCTCGAGGAAGAAAAAGGGCAGGTGATCAAACCCCCTTTGATGTCTATGTGTGCACGTGCCTGCTTTAAATGTCTCGTACAGCTATCATGAGAAGAGCAGAAAAAAATGAATAAGAATAAAGTTTAAACTGACAATTCTCTTTCTACAAAATATAACTCTTGATTAATTTGGTTGTTTGAGAAAATTAATTAATTACAAAACAAGTTCATATTTATTCTCTGGAAATTGAGTAAACACTGTTACTGCATTCCTGACGTGGGTCAGACCCTCACTCACCTCTCAGATACCAATTACAGACATTGCCTGTAACAGAAATACCAGAATAGATACACTAAACATTTCCAATTCATTATATAATACAAGAAGAGGGATTGTAAATCCACCCCCTTTGCAATCAAATACAGTGAGTACCTTACACTATTATAATATAATATTGTGAAATATTAACGCTTTATTTACTAGCATATTTACAATGTGACAATCTTACTAGTACGTAACTTAGTTCAAGTTCTTTTCTGTGTATGATGAGTTCTGTTCAGCTAATTAACCCACTACAAAAATTATTCAGTTTATGCAACACATTCTCAAGGCAATTAGTAATTATTATTATACGTTTTGGCGAATTGGTGGCTAATTCAAAAATCATAAGTTTCCTGTAATCCAGTATCTTGTAAAATAGTTATGTTTTGCATAGTTTACATTGTTTCAACACTGTTTGTGCATTAACTGTCACATGTCTGTTTGTTTTTTATTTGTCACATGTCTTTCTTTGTTCAGTTTTTTAGTTGTCATAGTTACAGATTGATTTGAGTTTCAGTTCAGGTGTGCCTTGTTAATTATCTTAAGTTCCCTTTGTTTGCCATGTATATATACCTTGTGTTCTCCCTCAGTCTCTGTGGGTTCTCGTTTGTAGTATTGTGGTTTGATTTCTGGTTCCTGAGTATTTTGTCATGAAAGTCTGCCTTCCAGTATTCTTCCTCGTTGTGAGATTTTATATACGTCACGTAACAATAACATCTTGTATTTTTTTATTTATTTATTTTTTTGTCAGTGTGTTTTATGTGCTTTGTCATCTATGAACTCAAAAAACACTTTATTCCATTAGTATTTTCATTAACACTGAGTGGAAGGGTGTGTGATTAGTGACCCAAACAGAACTCCAGCAGTGGCACTCATTGCTCTCAGATTGATCCGTCATTGAATTTCCAAATCCGGCGTTCGGCACAAAACTGGCAGGAAACGCTCAATTGAGCCGAGTTCCAGAGATTCGGACACTGGCCTCCGGACAGATTTGTGACTCCTTGCTCTCAGTCAAATGATTAGTTTAAATGTGTTTTTTAAGGTTAATGGAATGTGGAATAAAAGATGAACAACACAAAAAGCATGAAATGTTGGTGGCTAGCAACCAAACCCCTGCTCTGTTTGGCAGTGTTTACTGAGGTGAGTAGTTCAAAGGAAGGGTCTATGCACCAAGGACTAACAGGCTTACTGAACGTAGGCATAAGCTTTCTTTTCAAGCCCTTATGCATGAGTGCTCGCTTTCCCATCCGTAGTCACATATAAGAGATATAAACATAAGAGATAACAACCAAGGATAAATCTAATGCTTAAAAAGTAATATCTGTGATCTTAATTCCTCTATCCTTTAATAAAATATTGTTCACATTCGAGGTGTTTTGTTTGTGAACGAATCTTATAAGTGAACCAATCGTTCTTGTTTAGGACTCCTGTTTTCAAAGCACGAGCTCTGATTTGGTGCTCAATTATTATCATCTATTATTGGTGCTCAGTTATTTTCAATTATCATTGGTGCTTAATTATATTATAATGGTTCTTATTATTATCAATTTTGAAAACAGTTTTTGCTGCTTAATATTTTTGAGGAAACTTTGATACAACCGTTTTCATCATTGAGAATAAGAAATGTTTCTTGAGCACCAAATCATGATATAAAAATGTTTTCTGAAGGATCATGTGACACTGAAGACTGGAGTAATGATACTAAAAAGTCAGCTTTCATCACAGGAATAAATTACATTTTAAATATATTAAAATACTTCTTTTACTGTATTTTTAAACAAATTATTGCAGCCTTGTTGAGCATAAGTGACTTTTAAATCATTAAAAAAAGTAAACTTTTGACCAATATTGTAAGTCGGTTTCAACAAATCGGTTGAATCGTTTCAATGACTCACTCATAACATGGAAAAACAGTCACTTGTCACCAACTGAAAGATCACTGAACCAATTAATTAATTTTTTAGTGAATAGATTCAGAAGATTTGAGTTTCTGAGATGAATCTCCAACAATTGACATGTTTTTGTTTAGTTATGATTTTAGTTACAATGGATCAATGATTAAGTGCACTGTAACCGAATATTCAAGACTGAAACTACATACAAAAGTTTAGATATATTAATAAAGCGTTGATGATTAGTATTCTTTACCACTAAAGCCTCTCTCTCTCTCTCAAGATTCAGCCGCATTAAAACATCAGCTCCGGTAATGTGTGAGCCTCAGGGTCCCATACGTTGAGGGCCGTCCTTGTGTACACTCATCACAGCTTCTTCTGGTGCATGCTTATGAACACATCATGCGGGGCGAGAAGGTGGAATAATGCCACTCTGTGACAGCTTGGACACGCCTGCTAGTTCCCATCATGCATCTCACGTTCCTTCTCCTTCATCTCTACCTAATTAAGATTCGATGCAGCTCAGAATGCTATGCTCTGACCTTGCCTGCTCCGATGCAGCCTCTGCATGGAAACTGTGGCCCGTACGGTCTCGTGAGGACATGGTCCAGTCAGGCGGAATATTGATTCAGAGCAGATATTGATCGCGTATACAACACTCCATTAACTTCTCTCGCATGAACACAATACAAGTTAACACCTTGTGCCTGCTGTTATGAGTACTGCTCTGCAGTTCCATATAATAGCATTTTAACATTACATTGATTACATGTCAGTATAATTAATAACAATAGTAACTAGACTTGCATTTGCTGAAGGAAATACTAGTGCTTGTACAATAAAATAACAGTATTATAAATAGTTACAACAAAAATGACAAGATCACTATTCAGTATGCAAATAGTATGACGTCTTTGAATGTGTGGTGGAGATTTTGCAATTCAACGACTTAAAGAGGAGCTATTATGCCCTTTTACAAAGTCTTGATTTTGTTTTTGGGGTATACTAGAATAGGTTTTGTTGCTTTATTGTAAAAACAAAACAAAAAACACTTTTTTTTTTTTTTTTTTACATTATTGCAGCACCTCTCTTCCCAGTCTGTCAGTAATGCTGTTTAGTTCTCATCTCAATGAAGCCCCTCCTTCTGAAAAGTGCAATGTGCTCAGATTGGTCGGCTGGACCAATGTGTTGTGATTGGTCAAATGCTTCAAGCATGTTTCAGAAATGTCACGCCCCTTAGCATAAGTGTGAATTTCAACACATTAGGTGTGTTCGACATCGGCTGCGGCTGGATGCAACCGATCGGCGAGAGTAGCCGCGTGCAATCAGGATGGTGCTGAAAATGGAGATGTGAAGTTGGACACTTTCTGCTTCCCGTAGTGACGCTTGCGCTGCGTTCGCATACTTTATGCTGAAGTGAAATAAATGCAATATTTGACTAATACACAGATGTTTCAGAGACATGTTCATTCAATACCTTATGCACTGCTTACAGCGTCTGTTTTTACAAGAATAAAGTTCAACATAAGCATATATTATTTAAATACCAATGTAGTGGGGTCTACTTTTTTCATCAGTTTTATTTTGATAAACATGACACAATACAACATCGCGACTACATGAAAAGAGCTTTAACTGTTATAAAAATACAGATTTTTGAGCATTAGTGGAAATGAAGGTGTGAGAATCGGCTGAATGAAGTCGAACAAGCCTATTACTAACACAACTGGACCAGGCCTCGTCCTTTTTTTGTGTGTGTCTTGGGCGGAAATTATTTAAATTGGGGAATATTGAGACTATTGAGGAATGAGGAATATTGGAATATTGAGGATGTTCAATCCTGGAAGAAAACTCAAGACTACAGTCAAGGCATTTCAGGAGTTCAGAAACAGTGCTTACTGATATAGAGAATAACTCCCTTTGGAGTGGAATTTGTGCTTTGTAATTTTTCAGACCTTTTTCATGCTCAAACTGAACTAGTTGAAAATATAAAAAGCATAATAGGTCCTCATTAAATCTTTTGAAACTGTTCACCTAAGAGATTTGTTCAGATTCATTTACTGATTGTTACATCAGTGAGTGTCTTTTTGAGTGTTATGAGTGAGTCACTGAATCATTCGCCAACCATATCGATTATGACTGTAACCAGTCTTATTATGCTTTATTAAAAAAAAAAAAAAAAAAGGATTCTGATGTTGCTGAAGACATATATTTTCTGCCACATTATCATTATGTGATTCAGGTTTACCTTTGATTCTTGTCTTCTTTTTCTTTTTGTTCAAGATGAGATGCAGTGGATGAAACTCACTTGTTCTGATGTTTGGAGCCCTGCAGATGTGCGTGGTATTGTGCCACGGAGTTGAGCGTAACACTGCAAACCTCACATGTGTGACTCCGCTTCAGGCCTAAGAGCAAACAAAAAATATGTACACATCTATTAGACTAGAACTATGTTGTTTCATATAAACTAACAGCAAATGACCACAAATCTTCTCTCAGGCTAAATATAATGTCTTATTTAGGCAAACACCTACAGACAGCTAGAATCATGAGCATTTGACCATCTCTTCACCCTACATGAATCATGGTAAATTAGCATACAGTCTGAATATAGCACATTGGTATTCTTTCTAAAAAAAAAAAAAAGGTGAAATTTTACTGTGTCAATGGACCATAATGGTACATTTGTGTAATATATATATATATATATATATATATACACACACACACACTACCAGTCGAAAGTTTGGACACGGTAAGATTTTTAATGTTTTTAAAAGAAGTTTCGTCTACTCACCGGGCTGCATTTATTTAATTAAAAATACAGTAAAAACAGTAATATTGTGAAATATTATTACAATTTAAAATAACTGTTTTCTGTTTGAATATATTTTATAAAGTAATTTATTCCTGTGATCAAAGCTGAATTTTCAGCATCATAACTCCAGTCTTCAGTGTCACATGATCCTTCAGAAATCATTCTAATATGTTGATATGTTATGTAATAATATTTCACAATATTACTGTTTTTACTGTATTTTTAATTAAATAAATGCAGTCTTGGTGAGCAGACGAATCTTCTTTTTAAAACATTAAAAATCTTACCGTGTCCAAACTTTTGACTGGTAGTGTTTATATGTATATATATATATATATATATATATATACACACACATATACATATGCCTGCTTCACACATGAACATAAGCTTATGTCCAAACATGACTCATATATTCAAAGAGCGTGTCTGTATACGTGGAATCATCTAGCACGTGATGAGATTTACTACGGGGAGATGGGTGTTGTTAAATGACCCTTACATATGCCACAAAGCAAGCACCTCCTCTGTTTAAACAAGAGGAATCTTTTGTTATCAGAGTATCTGAGCGATCAGGCCAGATAATGAATGGAGGCTCATCAATACCATTTACCACGGATCTATATTCAATCAAAGCCGTAGATTACGTTGGCCTCATCTTTGCAACCACACTGCCTCAGCTTTTATTTGGCATTGTGCACATTTGCAATGATTAAAAACATAACAGAAGGGGCCATGAAATACACTGATAAGTCGTATCCTCCCACAGCTCTGTCTTCCTACACCAAATCTGTTCTACGCCTCTAACTAGGACAGACCAGTAAATTATAAGCTTGTGTGAAGCTTAGAAAATCAGTCGCTGGCTTCCTGTGAGGTGGGAAGTCCGGCTATAAATGGGATTCATTTATCGTAGAGCATTGATTCGGCCCCCTGCTGTTAGCACCACTAACTTTTGTAATTTAACAACAGAACAGCACTAGACAATTGCTAGTGAGTAGAAATAGCATATCAAATACTATTCTTGTCTGTGTTCATAGAAGACTAATATTTTGAACTCACCACGCTATAACAAGTACACCACAAAAATAGTGTTTTCAATCCCGAGAGTGCTTGTACTATCGCTGCAGAGTGCAGTACTGGGAAGCCTTAATGAAAACTGCAGCAATGAGTCATATTTATGAGTCACAAGCATGACGTGAGGGACAGGACACTGAATCTAAATCCAACATTTGGCCAAACGGCAGCTGGTAAACACCTCCCACGAAATCGTTTCTGTCCCTCCACACGTCAAAACTCACCAACGAGGTGGCTTTGCTGTCCGCAACCTCCGCCGTTGTCGGTTTGTTTGGCAAGCAAAGATCTTGAGCTTGAGGAGTCTCTTTGTCGCGCCATTAATTACCTATTGATAACTGCCTCAAACGAAAACTCTTTAGCTAGCTGCTGAATAATGCAAATCTTTAATGAAATGCCTGCTTGTAAAAAGACTCTAAGACCATTAAAAATGCCTCTACTGAGGCCTGTAAAACGGTGGATGGTCAATGCTAAAATTATATCTGTGGTTAAACGGTGGCATTTACGATGGAGTTATTCGTAAGCCATTACTACAAAATGATGAAAACAAACATTGTTACAGTTGAATGTACTTTTTTAAAGGGACAGTTCAGCCAAAAATTAAAATTCTGTCATCATTTATTCACCCTCATGCTAAACCCATAAGACTTTCATTCTTTCACAGATCACAAAAGAAGTCACCCTTGTATATGAAATACAGTTTCAGCTTTTAAGCTTTTTTGAGCTTAAAAAGAATGCGATTCATTAAAGGGTTAGTTCACCCCAAAATGAAAATTATATCATTAATTACTCACCCTCATGTCGTTCCAAACCATTAAGACTTTCGTTCATCTTTGGAACACAAAAGAAGAACTTTTTGATGAAATCTGAGAGATTTCTGTCCCTTCAAAGACTGCCTTTGCAACTGAAAAAAAAAAAAAAAAAATCATAAAGAGATTGGAAAACTAATCCATATGAATTAAGCGGGTTAGTCCAAATTTTCTGAAAAGACTTGATCGCTTTTTATGATGAACAGATTTAATTGAGGCTTTTACTCACATATAAACCTTGATCAGCAAACATTAACAGAAGCTCAACCGAACCTGAATGACGCACAAGAACAAACCTCTTCTGGAAGCTCAAACGTGCTGTGTAACCAATGAGGTTCATTCTGGTGTGTTACGCAGCATGTTCCGGAAGAGGTTTGTTCTTGCGCGTCATTCAGGTTCGGTTGAGCTTCTGTTAATGTTCTGATCTCTTTATCAACTTTTTGAAGCGTCAAAGATTCAGTTGCAAAGGCAGTCTATAGAGGGAAAGAAATCTCTCAGATTTCATCAAAAAGATCTTCATTTGTGTTCCAAAGATGAACGAAAGTCTCACGGGTTTGGAACGACACCAGGGTGAGTAATTAATGACAGAATTTTCATTTTTGGGTAAACTAACCCTTTAAACTGGTGCATACGATGTGTGCACTATTCCAAGAATATACTTGTGCTCATTTATTGTAATTGCTTTAAAAAGAGCAAGCAGCTCATTATTTACAAAAATCTCCTTTTGTGTTCCACATAAGAAAGGAACAACATGAGGGTGAATAAATGATGACAGAATTTTCACTTTTGCGTGAACTATCCCTTTAAATCCTTGTTTTGTCTGTTCTTCTCAGAACATACCGTTCAGTTCATCTCCATCCTCCAGACTTTTACCCAGCTGTATGAGGAGGTTAGCTTGGGCTGCATTTTTTTTGTGCTTCTTGCCTTCATAGTGCTGTCTAGCCATGCCGGGGTTGTTGAACCAGGCCTTGCACATCTGACAGTAGCGGTGTGAGAGCCTCCCGTGTATGGAAGGACTTCCCGGGGAATCTTCAGTCACCATATGCTCTGAACTGGCTGTCACCTCTGCAAGAAGGCAAAATAGACTTGGTATACTTGGTGCACTGTACATTAATTACCAAACAAGCTACAGGTGAAGGCTATTATGTTAACAAAACACCATGACTGCAGGGTCACCGTAATAATACCTGTTTATTGATTTTTTTAAAAAAGCTTTTACTTGTCAAGTGGCTAAATGGGACTTTAAAGGTTGTTGGGGACATTAAACGTCATCACACCAAACAGAAAAAATCATCTACTGTTTAGTCCGCTTTTAAAATCTCTTTGTGTTTCTACTCTAACTCAAACTTTCAGGGAAAATGTTTTTAAATAAAGACTGAAAAAGTTATAATGGTAATGCTGAAGTCATGCTACCATGATGTAGTTTGTTTTTAGTTTTTGACTTATGCCGATTGTATTTAGGCATCAAAATTCATAAAAGTTGTGTTTATTTGTGAAGATTATTATGATGAACATTATTTTCTGCAATAATCCAAAAGCCAATGGGTTTTTGTCGAGGGAACCAGGGTGATGCTAACTTCCAGGTTGGCCTACAAAAATATGTCATCACTGCAGCTATATATAAATGTGTTCAAAATAATAATAAATGAACTAAAAATGCAACATCTGCAACAAAACATATTTGTAGAATAAATCATCTGCAACATACCAACACAAGTTAACAGCCAGCCTTAAAGTTAAAATGGCATATCCATTTCTCATTTTATTTACCAATATCGGGGCAACAACAGCAGGTGTGTGACACCATTAATAACACATATTAGAATTTCTGAGACATGCGTACGTGATTCAATTGACATTTTTTGCTTGCAGTCTGTCTCACCTGTCAAGGCACGGGGCACAGTCTTGTGTCAGTTTGAAGTATTTCATGGGTAAAGGGCGCAAATTAGGAACACAGAAAGTCCCCTGTGGCTGCAACTTAATAAGGTGCATTCTGAATCTCATGACACTAATATGATGAATATGTTTCATAAACAGATGGGAGGCAATTTTTCTCGCACAAGCAGGTATAAGCTTCCCTGTTTCTTTTTAAGAATTGAATTTTTATCACAAAGTTGAGAAGAAGCTAATTACACTCAGTCATAGTAAACGGCAAACGAGACACTGACAGCTATCCCACGTCATAACATGTATAAAATAGGAACGGTGGATGGCACAAATGGGGCATCTCTTGGCTCTTCTGCTGTTTTTCAAATGGAAGATATCTTGGTAGATACTGGCAGCTCTACAGGTGTATTTATAGAACGTATCAAAATAACTAGAAGATAATAGAAGCGTTCTTTTTTTCTTCTTCCTTCTGTCTCAATTTTCATCCAATTCCCTGAGGTGTTTGAATGGAAGGTTGTTTTCATTATAACACATAATCAGAGTGTGATATGAAACACTACCGTGACACACACAATGGTCTGAGACCACAGGTGAAAATGTTTATATTTTGCTTTGTTTATATTTTTTTTCCCACAATTTTATATACAAATGTCTTGGTATTTCGTCTATATAACATTTATCTGCTATTTAAATGTTTTCTGGATGTTTAAGTTTTTTTTTTAAAGAAATTAACATTTTTATTCAGCAAGGATACAATAAATTTACAATAAAGACATTTATATTGTTACAAAATATTTCAATTTCAGATAAATGCAGTTCTTTTGAAATTTCTATTAATCAAAGAATTCTGAAAAAAAAAAAATGTTTCACGGTTTCCACAAAAATATGAAGCTGCACAACTGTTCTCAACATTGATAATAATAGTAAATGTTTCTTGAGCAGCAAATCAACATGATTTCTGAAGGATCATGTGACACGGAGGACTGGAGTAATGATGCTGAAAATTCAGCTTTGCATCACAGGAATAAATTGCATTTTAAAATATATTCATATAGTAAACAGTATAGTATTATAAAATGGAATAATATTTCACAATTTTACTATTTTATTGTATTTTGATCAAGTAAATGCATAAAAGACTTTTTACAGACGGTTTTTTACCTGTTCCTTCCAACTCTGCTTTTGTGAAATGGGTGCAGGTGCTAAGGATCAACATAATTTTATGTGTTATCATTTGGAGCTTGCATAATATCTTGTTCAAACTAGCGTTACAATAATTGTGTAGATCTGAAGTGGACCAGTTTGGTCAATTACTTGATAATGGCAATGACACTCAAGGGTAATTTAATAAAATTACCTCATCTGTTTTCTGTATTCATTTGTATTATATCCTCATCTGTATTCCAGCCTCTCAGACCATTTCGTCTACACCTTATCATTAGAGTGGTGCAGGGATGACGTCAAAACCTGGAAAACTAATTCACCACTGGTTCCCTCAAGATTTTTCAATGGGGTTTTTCAATTTATGAGTAAAATAAGGTCTGTGGTAAACATAACTTGACAATACTTTGACGTTTTGTTCTACAACGTAAATTACACACACTCACACCCCAAACATTCTTATTTAGTTACATTTTCGGTATGGGTGTGTGTAATTTTCGTATCGTCATGTTATGTTTACCACAGGCTTTATTTTACACATAAATTGAAAAATCCCATTATAAAACCCCATAGGAGAATCTAAAATGGCAAATTAGTATTTATTTATATATATTTATTATCATAAATATTAAAGAGTTATTAAAAGGTATAGTTCACCCCAAAATGAAAATTTAAGTAAAAAAAATAAATTAAAAAAGTTACTTTTTTATTCTTTATTTTAGGGTGAACTGTCTCTTTAAGGTCTTAGTAAAAACAAGAACCTTCTCATCTCTTCCTCAAAAACACCTGTTCATGTAAAACAGAGAAAAAAATTCTGACCAGAAAAATCACCATCATGTAAGATCTTTATGACGACGGAAGCAGCCGCATAGCAACCATCCAACTGTAACTGAATAATGCTGAGCCTCTACTATGACTGCTGAACAAACAACAAAAGGACAGTTTCTTGAACCCTATTATGGTTACTAATAGTTTTTAATGGTGTTGCTTAGTGACGCTTGCTATTTGAACAAACACTTTAAAAAGTCAGCACGTAACTTGTCCCGCACCATTTGTGCTGTGGACATAAAGGCACATTAAATCATGTGGCTTGTTGATGAGAGGTGCGCTATTACTTTCCAAGTGATTGGACATACGAATGCCTGGTGGATGATAAAACAGACAAAACTCGCTTTTTTGCAGAAACTGTAAAAATCTAGTCTTGCGAATGGATTTCATCTGATGTACTGCATGTTGCATGGGATGGACACGTTGGATAATACACAACTCCATCAAGAGGTACCTATCTTTTATAAATGAGAAATGGCGGTACGCTCCTATTATCTGTTTCTGCATATACCAGCAGTCATTCTGGATTGTTTTCTGAGCTCTTCCCTTTTTTTCTTTTTTGGGTCATTTCGCACCCTCAGGTATCTCAGCCACATGAAATTATGCATGCTAAGTGAGTCAGTGATGTGTTGTTCCTGCTAAAGGCCCTGCTCTTATCATAAACATGCTACAAGCGACAGTCTTGAGAACACAAACCTCTGATATGCCTAATCCACTCACATTTGAATGAATGAAAAACAGAACATCCAGCTGCAGTTGCAAATCCTGATATGTGATATTTACTGCAAACTTGAGAAATTCAGTTGTCAAACTCAGTTTGCACAATGTGCGCATTCATGAAACTCTATTAGCACCGCAGTTCTAATTAAAAAAAAAAAAAAAAACTTTATATATACTGTACATATGCATGTGTATATATACATATATTACATTTTCTGAAAATGTGAGTGGTGCTTGCCCATGCAGAAGTTACTGTCATGATGCTAGGGTGTTGTAGGTGGTTGCCAGGGCATTTCTTTGCATTTGCTAAGATGAGTATTTTTTTAGTGAGCTGCTATGTAGTTGCGATGGTATTTTTGGAGATTTTTATACAGCTGCTCATATGTGACTCAGATCTGTTTTTGTCATGACAGTCTGAACAGCACAAACCACATGGAATTTGATTTTGATTTCAAGAATTCCGATTCTGAATTGGGCCATTTACATATGTGGTCCTAAATCCAATACAGGTCTGATGTTTTGCAATGTGACCTCAGTCTAAAGAGTCATATCGGAATTCATGTGACTTTTACATCACTCTAGATCAACATTCGTCAAAATTCTGCGCTCATGGGAGTCACGTCAAAGATTTTACATACCTGAAGTTATCAAGACAGTTGCGAAGGGTCGTCAGTGGAAGGGCAGTGATGTGTCAGAACTTAGTATTACAGTGACAGCTCGATATAAAAGCAAAACATCATAAATGTTTAAAAACTCTTTTGCATCCTCGTCTTTGTTTTTAATATTGCCTGTGCATAAATTCGCTGGGCTCCGCTGCAGATCACACTTTAAATCCTCCGTGTTTACTTCCGTATGACAGCATGCTGCGTCTTTTTATCATTCTTTTGCGCACTGGAATCTGATATTGGCCACATTTTAAAACAACAATGTGAACAGCTATACAAAAAAAAATCAATATGAGCAATAAGTTGGAATTGAGTACTAAGGCTCGCAGTGTGAACGTAGCCTAAGTAACTTTTAGTGCACTGTTGCGATTACAAGGGTGTTTGAATGGTTCCTATTCGGTTGCTAAAGGGTTAGTTCACCCAAAAATGAAAATTATTCCATGATTTACACACCCTCAAGCCATCCTAGGTGTATATGACTATCTTCTAGATATATCAAAAAATATCCTTAGTCCTCTGAGGTTTATAATGGTTGTGAATGGGGGCCCAAATTCTGAAGAGAAAAAAAAAATAAATGCATCCATCCATAAAAAAATGAATCCATATGACTCCAGGAGGTTAATAAAGGCCATTAAAAACCTTGGAGGACTAAGGATATTTTAAATATATCTAGAAGATAGTCATATACACCTAGGATGGCTTGAGGGTGTGTAAATCATGGAATAATTTTCAGGTCTTTCAAGGTCTTCTGAGTGGATTTTTGCACATTGCAGGGCATGTTAAGCACCTATGTTTAAAATGTAGGTTTAGGGTTTTTAAAAAAGACCATAACTCTAACTGTGAACAACAATCATATCATATCTCATATCATACCTCATTCTCAAGAATAAATTGCCTCATTATCTCATATTCAAAGTCCGTCTACGGCTAAACAGGTCACTTCCCAGCTGGACATCATATGCATGTAAAAGTAATTTAAATATGAATACTGATCCAGAAACAGTTTGGCCTTCATATATGGTGATCTAGTCAGTGTGGAGCTGATCTTAGATCCCCACCTCCTACCTTTAGATGTGATGGCAGGTGGTTCCCCCAGCAGTAGCCTCAGTCTCTTGGCATGGATCTTGCCCTGGTAGTGCGACTGGGCCACCACCGCTGAAGTGAACGACATATTGCACAGCGTGCAGCACTTGTTCTTGTCCACATCTCCCTCCGCACTGCCCTAGGACGACACAGAGACAGACACATACTCTGATATCCTTTAACCAAGACCGTTTATCACCTTCAGTTAATAGTACTGGAGAACAGAATGATTTATGAAGCAAATTACTTTACTTTAAGACAAAGATATGAAATTTGGCGGCAAATTGGCAGATGTGGGTCACGCTGTGGAGAAGTAATTTACAAACTTCTAAAAATGGTGTAGCATATTTTCTACTTCCTGCTCTGATGCAACAACTCTTGAGTTTCTCATATTGACTGATATTGGCTCTAAACCATGTTCTAAACACTGTTGGGAAAGTCAAATCAAAACTTTCGCTAAAAGCTAATCATTATTTAAAGTATTATTACTTGAAAAAGTAGTTACACTACTAAGTTAATAGTACACTATTAAACTAATAACAAAACATAAATAGGTGCATTGAAGCTACTTGAGTGGGCAATATTTTCAATATAAAAATATATTTCAAAAATATGCTAAAAAGAGCTAAATCTAAAAGTGAAAATATATTTTTTTGTTTGAACATCTATCTATCTATCTCGTCAAGTTGAAAACATAGCAGTAGACAGCAGAAAAATGTTTTGTTATAAAAAAACATCTAAAATGCCATTTATTTTCTTCATGGTGACTTGATTTGTTGAATTTTGTTTCTTAACAGTTTAATTTACATGAACCATGAATGAATCAGAATAAATCAGACTTTCTTTCTTCCAGAAAAGCTAAGTTAAACATTTATGTCACAATAAATTTAGTTAGCTCTCCAGCATTACTGCTGAACTATTGCTTCAATCACTGTTTACAGGAACATCTGCTCTTCAGATCGATACATAAATCAATGTTCAATATCCTGAGCACTAAGAAAGTGGCATTGCAAGGTCAATGTCGTGCAATAAACTATAAATAAAATGCAGAGCTAAGAGCAGAGGTTAGTTGTTGAGACCCTGGTTGACTTTCTGAACTTTAATTGTTCTGTAACATTTGAGCTTGAACTGAGGTCTGTCTTCCTTCCGCGGGGCATCGATCTGTGTCCACTCATTCTGCTTCTTGTTATTCCTCTCCTGACACGCCATAATGTTTTTATTTACTCTCCCGAGGGGAAAGACCCCACCAACCTCCAGCTAAACCGTGAATGTCCTTTTAGACATTGACCTTGACGGGAAACAATCATCAAGTCCACACAGGACAGAAGCATCTCTTTTCATTTCAGATTTTTTAATATTGCTGGCTGTGACAAGAGACAACAAACTTATATCTTAAACTCACACAAGTTTATATTATGAGTTAGAGTGAGATAAACCATAGAAATACATGAGGAGTCAAATGTTTATAGATGCTTTAAAAGTGTGTCTGTTGGGGTTACTATTTTGAATTCAAATAATCAAGTCTTTCTTATCTAATGCTGATTCAGTGTAATCAAGGTTAGAAAACTGTTTATATATCAAAAGAAAAGGTCAACACAAATGTTTTCAAGAGCTTTGCAGTTAAGCTTGAGATAACCACAGTGGATGTGTCACAGGATTGAGCAAAGTACATGAAAAAGGTGAAAGAACTAGGGTAAAACACAGGTGCAAGCAACAACTACATTTAACTGAACAAAAAACAACACTCTGTCTTGCCATCTGCACCCCACAACACCCCTTGTTCCCTGTGGAACAGCTTCCTACATCCTCAAAATGCTTGTAATATTCAATTCCTGGACTAACATTTTCTGAACTGAGATCCATGACTGTCTCTTGAATATAACTCTCAACTATATGACAAATCCAAACGCCATAACAGTGGTGGTTCTCCAATCATGACTGACTGTAAGACAATCATAAAAAAATATTGTCATATTACATTACATTACATTACACACACAATATTTAAACAATGTTCAGGTCTATAATATAATATAATATAACAATGACCTAAATTATTGTATATTATATTATATTATATTAATAATTGTATGTGCAGGTCGCAGGTTATATTATATTGTATTTGCACATGCGCATTTAATTTTTTTGCAGTAATTATTTTATCCACAAGGACGCAACCGTGCCCTGGGGCCGTTGATTCACAAGGTAGTCGAAGAAAAACTGCATGAACAGAACAAACTCGCTGCAGCCTGCGGTGGACATCCAACTCTGCCCATATCCAAGTATGACATCAGAAGCCACGCCCGTGCCCAATATGTAACCTTGTGTCTCCCAATAAATAAATATATATGGTGACTCCCCATCCCCGTGTCACCCCGGAAACCCGATTTATTGTATGTTGTTTTCCGATTGAAAGGATTTTTAGGCATAAGGGTAGGTTCTGAGTGTGTTTCAGATGCAAGGCTATAGGTTTTAGGTGGGTTCAGTCTGTCATATAAAGACGAATATAAGAAGTATGATAAAGAATTAGGTGTGAGGGTTAAGTCTTCTCGACGCTCAAAGTTAATGATAAAGCTTGATTTTCGCCCCCAAACCATTTCACCAGAAATCCTGCCCTGCAGGTAATTTCATTGGTTACAGTGACGGGTCGGTTTAGGGATCAGTGTTTGGTGTAGGCAGTCAGTACTGTGATTGACATGACCAATAAAATCTTAAGAATTGGCTGCAAGGTGGCATTGGCCTGGCTTTTGACGTCACACTTGTATGTGGGCCGGGTTGGATGTCTACCGCAGACTGCAGCGAGACACCTCACCAGAATGCGTGCAAGCTACAGCAACAAGAGATTGTGCGAAGAGGTTAGAAAGTACGAAGGAATACAAAGATGTTTGTAATGGGTTGTAACTCATAGAGGGATTGCAATTTGTCGCAATGTGCATGCATGAAGTATACTAGTACACGTAGTAAAAAAAATGAAGTATATTTTCTGCTTAAGTGGCCAGAATAAACTGTAACCTGGAACAGGCTTTGTGCTACAAGCAAAAGTTCCTGTCAACATATAAATAAAATATTGAACAAGATTTTATTGTAGAGGAAACAAACCATGCAAGTCTGTCACAGATTTGTGCATTTTTTTTTATATAATTCGCTTTGGTAAGAAAGAGTCATCTAAAAACAAAAATGTTTGCAAAAAAATTGCCAAATATATACATTTAAAGTAAGCAAAATCTCAACTATAGTGTGTACCAGTCATAAAACCTCTAGACCTTTAGCAGTCCAAACCACAGACATTCACAAGCCATGTGTGACATGAAGTGACAGCTTGTCATGTGAAAGTTGTAACAAAATGGATTGGTTCATTCTTCGTATTTCTAAAAGATCCACTTCATCACTACACCCCAATGATAGCCTGAAATGTGAGAGATGCGGGACTGGGCAGAAGTAATAAGATTAGACGAGCAGGTCATCCATGTCAATCAATATGTTGTGGACATAAAACCGTTTTCCTGGGGTAGCTACATCTGGGTTCCTCAATGGAGTAATGAAACTGCCAGCTTCAATCTTTT
This sequence comes from Hypophthalmichthys nobilis, assembly GCA_037950665.1. Lineage (NCBI taxonomy): Eukaryota > Metazoa > Chordata > Actinopteri > Cypriniformes > Xenocyprididae > Hypophthalmichthys > Hypophthalmichthys nobilis. The sequence continues at coordinate 17,495,993 of CM075476.1, read as the reverse complement.
AGAAGAAAAGTGACTTGAAATTGGTGCTAGTATTTTTTTCTGCAATCTAACAAATCCAAATAGTATAACTAGCAACAAATTCTCTATCAGTGCCAATGCATGTACATTAAATGGCCATTTGTAGGCATATTTCTTCACTTACATTGTCTGTCCGAAGCTTCTTTGCAGGGCAGCCACCATCCACTGGGTGTAACATGTAATACAGGCGAACTTTGTTTGCATGCTTTCGACTCTGCAAGAAAATAAGATAGAGAGTGTGTTTTACAAGCAGCCAGTTTTATTCCAGTGTTGACAGAAAAACAGCTCGCCATTGATTATGAAACCAAGTAATGTCTGATCCGACCCAAACAATTCTCATCAGAGCTACAGGAACAAGATTATGGACCACTGCTTTCATTTCTCAAAGCTTGATATGCCCCACTGTAGCCTCTGAATGATCGCTCTGGTGGGTGGATAAAGGTCCTTATTGATTGTTGTGTAGCAGACGAATGCCCAGCCATACGAGCAGTGAAAAGGCACCAGAGGAGTAATTCTCACAGAGGGTTCTTCAATCCGTTATCAAGAAGGGAGATATCTGCCCCAAAATAGTAAATCTCCATTAAAACCAACGTAAACAAAAACGATTTGTAGAAGTTATGATGCCTGCAAGACAAAGGATTTTTGAAATCTAAAAGGCAGAAAGATGAATCATCAGACATAAAGGAATAGTTTACACAATAATGAAACCTCAAAGCGTCCCAAATCTGTATTGCTTTCTTTTTCATCTGGAGCACATGAGCCATTTTACAGAGTGTCCTGGTAGGTCTTTTCATGAATGTAAATGACAAAAATAGCAACATAAAAGTAGTCCAATTGACTTGTGCACTGTATCTTCTGAAGCTATATGAAAGCTTTGTGTGAGCAACAGAATATGTAACAAATGTTAAAAAAAGAGGTGCTCTACCAATAAAAGAGGAGGTGCAACCAAAAAAATCAAAATGCAGTTGAGCTGAACAAAGGTGCAACACTCACTCTTATGGAGCTCAAACTTTATTAATTAAAAACCATGACGTTTCGGCCGTCCAAGGATCTGATGAAGGCCTTGGACGGCCGAAACGTCATGTTTTTAATTAATAAAGTTTGAGCTCTGTAAGAGTGAGTGTTGCACCTTTGTTCAGCCCTGTGAGCAACAGAATGAAATTTAAATTTTAGTCAATGAAAAACTTCCACTTCATAAAATACAATTCACTGCATGTTTTCATGTATAAGGACCCACTTACAGAATACTGTGGGTGTTGTTAAATTAAATTAAATAATTGTTTTTTAAATTACAGTACTTAATGTCAAGATAAATTATTAAAATATTACCTGAGAATATTTACTTTGTATTAAGTTGACAGCGTATCTTCTATCCACTATTACAGTAATGTTAAATGTATAAAACTTTCAAATAAAAACAGATTTGGTGGTTATCTCTTACTGTTTAAGGCTGTTAATCTCATGATTTCCTATTTTAATAAAGCAGAATGAAAGAGTATTTATATCAAAATCGGTAAATATACTTTTTTAAAACATATTTAATTAAACAAATTTAATTTAATTAAAAAACTATGAGCCCCATTTTGTCTTTTTATTTCCCTCAAAGTTTATCCAGATCCCAGTTTGAAAAAACCTAGTATGAACTACTTTATTATGCTTTTTTGGCTCAAATTCATCTTCATTGTATCGAAAACAGCAGCGCGAACATTCTGCTAAACATTTTCTTTTCCCTTAAAATTTTTAAGCTGTATATGTGTGAATACAACTATATGGTGTTTTGTACTTATAATAAGTAACTTTTAGAGTAAATTTAGTAGCATTTTCACTTTTATTACATTCTTGTAATTTTACATCATTTTAACATGTCATTTGAAATGCTTCATGGGTCATTTCTTCAAGACGCAACATACTTTTATGGCACTTTTTTAGACTTGTCCATACATTTTCATTGTATGGACAAGTCAGCTTGAATATTCTACTAACTTATGTTCCACAGAAGAAAGTTACACAGGTTTAAAATGACATGAGGGAGAGTAAATTATGACTTTTTTAGGTTGCACTGTTCCTTTTAAACATCAGAGTAACGGTCTCATTCATTATGCAAATGCTATTACTAAAGTACGTATTTAGTCAAGCAGACCTTGTGTCTGATCTATTGATATTCCACTGTGTTCTCATTCACTAGAGTACACTTTCACCACTGTGAGGTGCTTCAAAACAGAGCAGCGAGGTGCTAATTGACCCGGGACACTCTGGATCCCATCAAGCCGTGTTCACTAAGCCCTGAGTCGTTCCCTCACCTGTTCCTTCTCCTCTTGCTTATCTGATCATTTCAGTCCATTGATGCAATATCAGGCCTATGCTTTAGGTATCTGACACTGAATATGTCACCTGAATCACTTGCATTGTGGCTGCATTTACCCAGGGTCCATAAAGATGCCACAACATCCCAGTTAGACGGTTCTGACAAATGTTTGGCATTGATTCTAACTGTCTGCTCTCTTATAATAAGCGAAGTGGCTAAGGCTAGCGCTGACTTTGTTTGTTCTTGTAAGCTAGGCTCTCCTCAGCGGGGTGGTGGCAATGGGATCGGTCTCATTAAATGCATGACCACACAGCCTCATCGCTCTGTATCCAGCAAACTTCTACCATCCTCATTATAGCACCAGCCAGCTCACAATAACAAGCCAACAACTCAGTGCTTTGTTTTCTGAATTCTGTGAGGAAAAAGAAAGAAAACCAAAAGGGCTGTTGAGCAGATGTGCCACTCTGTTGTACGGGGTACGTTTTGCGATACATTTGATGGCTATTAGAGCACAACTGGAGGGTTTTGTAAGTGCAATTTTTGGTAACACTTTAGTTTAGGGTCCAATTCTCACTATAGTTGCTTATCAGCATGCATATTACTAGGATATTGGCTGTTTATTAGTACTTATAAAGCACATATTAATGCCTTATTCTGCATGACAGTATTCTACATCCTTTAATCTTACCCATTACCTAAACTTAACAACTACTTTACTAACTATTAATAAGCAGTAATTAGGAGTTTATTGAGGCAAAAGTCATCGTTAATAGTAAATAGTGAGAATTGGACCCTAATCTAAAGTATGACCCAGTTTTCATAAATTTTATCAATAACATACAAACCTTTCAATACAGAACATGCGCTCTGAGATTGTTAGGGCTTTTGTAGTTGTTTAATTGAAAAACTACACTATAATCATAAAGACATGCACCAATCAGAAAAGTCGCTGTTACAAAGGAATCACAAGGAATAAATTCCTGCAGTGACTGTACACAAAAAAAAAAAAACATTGCTAATGACATAATCAAGTTTCCTTACAGCCTAAAACAGCTTAACAATTTAACAATGTAAAAACTTTCTTTTTCCTTTCCTTTTTTTTTTGTGTGTGTTTAAGATAAAAAAAATGCTGTAAAAAAGTGATTATTTTACAGACTTTACATTTTGGTGACTACATTTTGCAGTATAGCTAACTGTTTATGCCATTAAATTATATAAAGTTTATATATCAACTTATTTGAGCTATTAAAATCTTGACTTATTTGATATATCAACCTATTTGAGCTTTTATTTTTTGTATTTTTTTTTTTTTTTGTTAACTGATCATTTTTTAAACCATTCCCCTAACATTTATAATAAACTTTTTATTGTTATAATTTTTTACCATATTTTACCATAAAAATATGCATATTGCTTTGTTAAAGAAAATATTTTTTTCTATAAATAATAAGGAAATTTAAAAATAAATAATAAATTAATTAATTAAAAAAATAAATAATAAATAAATAAAATAAATAAATAATAAGGAAATATAATATAATATAATACCTGTACTGTGACCCACTGTGCTAGCAATATCTAAATATGATCTTTCATTCGGAAACACTGTCAAGAACATAGACGATCCATGTATCAACAGTTATCCTGCATGACCATGCCAAGCAACAAGAGGGTCAGATAAAATCTGAACTTCTCATGTTGAAAGCCTCATCATTTAAACATGAGAGACATGATATTGCAGACGAGACCAGACTCTAGATTGAGTTAACAAGCTAACAGCTGGTTCTCAGCCAGCCCAAGTGTCGACCACATGGTTCCATTCCTTCAGGAGATGAAAGTGACAGGCAAATTTAAGAGGCAATAATTAAGATATCTCCGTTCATGGCTGAGGTAATGATATAAGATGCAAGAAGATGTCATCTGAATCAACCACTCTCTGCATGAGTTCCCAATCAGGCCAATGCACCAGATAGGACTGCAAAGACAAAAACCAAGCAGACAAAAACCGCTGTGCTATTCAAGCAGAATAGACTCAATTTTGAGCAAACAACTATTTCATATCTAATATCATGATTAGGGAGCCCCAGCTGGTCTGGGGGCCTGGATGATTGGTGTGCAATATAAAGACCAGCACATCTAATTCCTCTTGTTGTTTGGTGAAATGGTGTGGGGTGAAAGAAGCGAATGAGGAACAGGTGGGTGTTTCTGTCAACCACTGACCTTTTGAACCAGAGATTTTGGCCCGACAAATCACAAATGCAGATATCCAATTCTATGTAATTTTCTGACTTGGAAACAGCTCTGAAATTGCCAGCAATAATGTGAATATAGCGAGCTGCTGGGAAAAACCTGTGAGAGTTTTAAGAAGACAGAAAGCTGACAATGTGCTGCTAGTGATCCATATGTGTCCCGATAATAGCTTATCCCGCTAGGGTTTATGCATCAGCTAACCGTTAACTGATGCAAATAAACACAAGCAATTACTTTTTTTTAAAATGTAAAAAAATGCTTATGCAAAGAGGGCAATTTGTGCAGTCATGTGACTTGCATCTGTACTGATTCAAGTGGGTTTATTGGGCTGCCAAAGCACCGTTGATCTAGAACAAATTTAAAATGTGCTTTAGTTTAGTCAGCCAAACAAATATATAATGACCTCAAAATTTATTTCTCAGTAAAAAATGGAAGTATACACTACCATTAAAAAGTTTACCATTTCATTTCAAAGAAATTATTACTTTTATTCATCAAGGGTGCAATAAAGTGATCAAAACTGACAGTAAAGACATTTATGCTACAAAAGATTTCTATTTCAAATAAATGCTTTTCTTTTGAACTTTCTATTCATCAAAGAATCCTGAAAAAATGTATCGAGGTTTCCACAAAAATATTAAGCAGCACAACTGTATTATTGATAATAATAAGAAATGTTTCTTGAGCAGCAAATCAGTAAATTAGAATGATTTCTGAAGGATCATGTGACACTGAAGACTGGAGTAATGATGCTGAAAATTCAGCTTTGACATCACAGGGATAAATTAAAATTTGAATTATATTTAGATAAAAAAGCAGTTATTTTAAATGGTAATAATATTTCACAATATCATTGTTTTTACTGTATTTCTGATCAAATAAATGCAGGCTTGGTGAGCAAAAGAGACTTCTTTCAAACGCATTATGAAATCTTTCCAACCCCAAACTTTTAACCACTTTCAAAAGTTTATTTTTCACAGACGTTGCTCTTCATCTATGTATCAACAAATGTATCAAGTGAGACAGCTGTTGATATACAGCAGCAGTGCAGATATATGAATAATGTGGATTACATCACTCAGATAGATCTTAAAAGAATTTGATGAGAAATGTCGAAGCTCATACTGAAATCTCTGCCTTTTGATTGACTTTATTATCTTGGCAAATATGAGCAGTTTGAGACATTGAGATCATTTATGAAACTCTAAAGGAGACTTACTGTACCTAAGACTACCATAGTCTACTTCTTAAGAGAAAAAATCAAGAGGAGACTTGCACCAAAATCTCCATTCATTTAATCTCATTGTTATCTGGGAGAAATAATTGAGATATAATTGCACTTATGATCTCATTTATAGTTTTTCTTTCCTATGGGCAGTTTTTTGGGGCATCACTCTAGGCTGTATATCAATCCGATCGCATTTCTAGCTTGATATTATCAGAAATAAATGTATTTGCATACCGTGATTGATGGCGGGTGAAATTCATGCTCCCTTTTTAATTGCATATGAATATTAGCAGCAAAAATCTAATTAACCTACTTATCTGCCCTCATTTAAGAAAGTACGCAGCAGAGCGTAGAAAATTATTGACAGCGGATCAAATTTACGGGTATCAGTAAATGTTTATGCTTTGTGTGAATATGTGTGTGTGTGCGTGTTACTCACCTCATAGTGGGCGACTCTCTGTGACTCAGAGATAAGCTGAGCGCTGCACACTTTGCAGTAGCTGTCAGTGAATAACCCCGGATCCACTTCTGTAGACTTCATCTGAAGAGGAATATCAGTGCGAGTATTTTTATTGGTTTGAATACTTCAAACTAGATGAACTCTGAAGTCTTGCGAGACTATCTCTGCTTTCCTAAACTCATTATCACAAACTTTTTAAAGGGTTAGTTCACCCCAAAATGAAAATTCTGTCATTAATTATCCTCATGTCATTCCAAACCCGTAAGACTTTAGTTCATCTTCGAAACACAAATGAGAGCTTTCTGTCCCTCCATTGACAGCTATGCAACTATCACTTTAAGGCTTCAAAAAGTTCATAAAGAGATTGTAAAACTAATCCATGTGAACTGAGTTGTTTAGTCCAAATTTTCTGAAGAGACTCAATCACTTTATAGGATGTACAGATTTAATTTAGGCTTTTATTCACATATAAACATTGATCAGCGAACATTAACAGAAGCTCAACCGAACCTGCGTGATGCGTGAGAACAAACCTCATTGGTTCTTGCAGAATCTCAAACATGCTGCGTAACACATGAGAATGAACCTCATTGGTTCTCACACTTGACGTGCGAACAAGCTTAAGCTTCCGTTTACCACAACTGATGTGTGCGCTGATGAATGTTTATATGTGAATAAATACCAAAATAAAACTGTTCAGCGTATCATGCGATCATGTCTCTTCAGAAAATTTGGACTAAACCACTTAATTCATATGAATTAGTTTTACAATCTCTTTATGAACTTTTTAAAGCATCAAAGTGGTAGCTGTCTAAGGGACAGAAAGATTTCATCAAAAAGATTTCATCAAAAAGATCTTCATTTGTGTTCCGAAGATGAACGACATGAGGCTGAGTAAATGATAACAGTAAATGATGACAGAATTTTCATTTTTGGGTGAACTATCCCTTTAATTGGTGTAACAGTTAATAAATAAAACACTTATGAACACTTGATTGACTAATCAAACAATATTCAGTGTATTTGTACAGTCATAACCTCGCCAACATCAATCATGTAAGATTTCATCGCTGTGACATTTTGGGTTTATCATACAGTGACATTCTTTGAGCAAACTGATGAATTCTGTGACATTTGGATTTTGGAAAAAGGAGAGGGAGGTTGGAGAGGAGGGGGTATAATGAGACAGACAAGAGAAGAGATAAATCTGGCACCGCTCCGTGTCAAAAGAGGCAACAACTCGCAACTACGCCTGGAGGAGAAAGCAGTGGCATACTGTAGAAGACATCTTTTTAGTGCTCATGTGGGACCATCTGACGCCAACCTAATACTGACCTTTAATAATCTAGACACTGCAAAATGATTGTAGGTCATAATAAAGAGAGATATCTAATGACAGAAGGTGGTGAGGTCATCCATTTGGACCATACTCTCGTTTGGAAAACTCCTGGCACCTGACAGGGATCTTAAAGGGATAGTTCATCCAAAAATGAATATTCTGTCATCATTTACTCACCCTCATGTCATTTCAAATTCAAATCTGTGTGACTTTCTGTCTTCTGTGAAACATTGGACATCGGACCCCAATGACTTTCACTGAGTGAACAATAAAACATTTTTCAAACTATCTTCTTTTGTGTTGAGCAGAAGAAAGAAGAAAGAGAGTCATACAGGTTTGGGGGTGAGAGAATGATGATCAAATTTTCCATTTTTTGGATGAACTAACAAATTTAGCAGGTGTATTTTTTGTAAATCCGAAAGTAATTTACACTCTTAAGAATAAAGTTTCAGAAAGAGTGTTTTTTTTTTTTTTTTCAGCGATGCCTTAGAAGATGTTCTAATCTGAAGAACCTTTTGTGCAATGGAAAGTTTCCATGTATGTTAAAATCCCCCAAACTACCTTGTAACCAATCATGTCAACGTGCCTGGCGGGCTTTAGCATATCATTAACTGAACGCGCAAAGAAGTCTCAAAAGAAGCCAGGTTATCCTGGTATATTTTTCTGTTGATATTGAAAAATCGGGTAGATTTAACAATATAGCGGGTGTACGATGTATATTACAATGTTATGATGAACTATATGTCTTTCTCCACTGATGTTCTAAGTTGTTCAAAGTGTTTCTAAGGATATTGATTTTTAGAAGGCAGCTGTCTGACTCTGAGATGAAGAATGGGAACATGGTTTGTGTAACATTAGCAACACATTATTAACTGTTTGATAACATAGTCAAGCAAAAGGCTAATCATATTACAAAATTACTGGTGTCCGATGTTGTAAAAAGCGATTCCATTGTGCAGCGTTTACCTCAGTAAGTTGACCAAGTGGATCTCTGAGCGTGTGCAAGTGAGTGGAGGCGGGGCTAATTATCATATTCATATATCCGCATATACTTAATGAGGCAAAGGGTGTAGAGTTACTTTCAAGCTATTTTAAGGCATGAAGACATTTTTTCACTGGAACAAATGTTTAAATATGTCATTTTGGTGATCAAAGATGAGTTTTAAGGGATAAAATTATTGACTACAGGGGGACTATAAAGGGGTAATGACACAAGAAATCAAAATTTCCTTGATATTTTGACATCTTTGTACCATTAAATCATCTGCAAATTTCATAGCTTAAAACGTCCACCTCATAATAAAAAAAGTATTGTAAGCAAGCACCAAAAACAGCTCATTTGGATTTTGTGGGATTGGTGACGTCACATGGGCAAATACATTTGCATATGACTGCCTCTAGAGCAATACATCGACAAATAGTTTTATATTATTGCACCATAGGCCCCGCTCACTGGCTATCAGCCTTAAAGGAGCCAGATCATTTCAGACAGAGGGGTTAAAACTTTATTAACATTATAAGTGAACCTGGAAGAAAATCCATGTCATGATCCCTTTAAAGGTTCTTCATGGAACCAGATGCCTATATAAAGAACCATTATTTGTAAGAATGTATAATTAAAAATTAGAAAATGTATGAACACTATTAAACAGCCTACAAAATGGCCTACTTTAAAATCAGCAAGTTTACTTTAAAAAACAAACAAACCTATAATTCTGCACTTCACCTGTTTTTCGCATGCTTTCATGACTCTTTACACATTCACAACCATTTTGAGATTGTCACGGGATATATTATGGTGTTCTAGATTCGACTTAGGAGGTCCAGATCTAAGGAGACAACTGCTTAGGCTCATTTGTGATTCAAGGGCATTGTCAACAGAAATTTGAATAATGATAAAAGAGTTTCATATAAAAATAAAATTATGGTTGTTTTCAAACACATTCTTCTCCCCCCTAAGGGATAATGTCAAACCAACAATGTATCCTGTAACTGTTCCAGACAAATTGTTTGCAGGCAGAAAGAATGTCTGTGACCCTCTGATGCCCCCCAAAAACTAAACACACCGCAGCAGCCTGCAGTCCGTGACTTTACACTCAATAATCCAAAATTATTACTTCCAAAAAAGCCATCTATCCTCTATCAAAAGCAAACAAATGCATTTTCACTTATGCATTGAACTTTTGTAGTAAAGATTTGTATAATAATCAGCTTCCTCAAAAAGAAATAACTGAATTATGGGTAATTGCCACTACAAAGCCCTTCTAAATGAAAATCAGTGGGTCAAATAGGTTCCTGAATGGCAACTGACCCTGCCAATTTCTCAGAAATGTAACCATTAATTTAGAAGTGTAGGATTAGAACAGCTTGAGAAATCAATTGGCAATTACACCTTGATTAATCAGACACTGTTTTTGAGACTTTAATTAGAACTGTGAATAACTTGCTTAATGCATAAATCCATAAGGTGTCACTCCAAAGACAGTCTAGAAATCCAAATGTCTGAAATCTAACATGAAAGCTCTATTACAAATGACCCTAAAATAACTCTAATCCTACATTAAAAAAGATCAGAGAGGAAAATAGTAGGCAAGCATTTTGCTTTTTAAAAGGAAAGAATTGGGCAGAAATGGTTTTCTGAAGAGATGGATCTTATCAGAGTCTCTCCTGTCAAAGTTAATCACGTCAATAAAAGCTCTGGCTAACAAAGGCCTGAGCAGATGAGCATAACGCTCTTCTTTCATATGTGGAAAAGTGATTGCTTGCCTTGCATAAAACCCCACATATTGATTTCCCTTAAGTTGGGGGGAAAAAAATGCAATTTCCATTTCAATGAACATTATAATGAAGTGAGGAGAAAAAAAATATATCATTGAGGAGACACAGGAGAGCAGTTGCTTTCTTTTTATTCCTACAAAACCCAGCATTTCCGAGATGAGGAGAAGACTGCACAGTTGATGTGTCTAAGTTACCAGCATCATGATACTACTGTAGATGACACTGACTGTACTTGCATGCACAAGAATATTCCGATATTAATGAACATATATGGTCATATTCTGATTATGCAAGTGCCATAAACATGATTGCCATAACTAGATTAAACCAATATTCCAGTTTGATATCTTAACAGGATAGCTGACATATTCTTGAATTATTCAGAACTTTTGGTAATGTAGCCTAAATGTCTAAGAAATAACTTAAATATGAAATTACTTTGCAATATGATATACTGTATCAACAAAAACGTTATTTTATGTAGCCATATTTGTTTAAAATATAGATTAAGATGCATTATCAGTCTCTTTAAATTTAAGGTGTTTAAATAATGCTCAGATTTATAAGGGTATTCGAGATGTACTAGCACTTAAAAAGCCTTTTATAATAGTAGTAGTAATAGTAATTATGGCAGTTGTAGTAGTAATCTAGTTGTAATAGTAGTAGTACGACAATAAACTCAAACTAAAAATAAAAAAAGAAAGAAAGTTGCGCCAATGTGCAAGTTAATGTATTATGATGAATGAGAAACAATGGACATTAGCGTAAAAGTGAAAACAAAAGCTTACTTTTAATTCCAAACTGTATCCCCGGTGCAGGTGATCGGTACAGACGGTCAGATGAGGGCTGATCATAGAGTGTGTGGAGTGATGCTGCGCGTGCTGTGTACGTCGGTGTCCTCAGTGAGCTCCATGTCCGTCGACTGCTCTCCGCCCCCCCGCCGCGCTCATTGGTTGCTCCCTCCACACATCAGCAACGTGCAAATCAAGACATAACTGATTTAAAGAAAATTAAATGTCATTTATTTAATCAGTGATCTGCTGCTCAATAACTTGAATAACGCGCGAGTGACTTAAAATGAATTCTACAACACTTCTGTAGCAAGTTAGGCTATTTATTTTCACTCAATTGATTTGTCAACGGCAAAACGTCAATGCTGGCTTGTTACGCGTTATCATTTGTTAATAGAAAAGGTAAACCAAAAGTAGGCTATGCGATACAAAATATTTTTAGAACTTTTAGGCTATAGAAAAACTTTTTTTTTTCTAGGAAGGTGCATGCGCATAGGCTACTGGCGTTAAAGTTATTGTAAATTACTTTGTTACAATCTGTTGCGCAGCTTCTGAACTCAAGGAAACGCCCCTGTGAACGATTCCAGAGGCTTAAAGGGTTAGTTCACCCAAAAATGAAAATTCTGTCATTAATTACTCACCCTCATGCCGTTCCAAACCCGTAAGACGTTTCGTTCATCTTCGGAACACAATATTTTTGATGAAATCTGTGAGCTTTCTGGCCTCCGATAGACTGCAATGTTATTACCACTTTCATGATCCAGAAGGGTTGTAAAGACATTGTTAAAATAGTCCATGTGACTACAGTGGTTCAACCTTAATGTTATGAAGTGACGAGAATATTTTTTGTGTGCAAAAAACAAATAAAAACAACTTTATTCAACAATTTCTTCTCTTCCATGTGTCTCTTACGCTGTTTACATAGTAAACACAGTGCAGCGCTTCTGGGTTGTAGGCCTATTGGCCGACGCTGTTCACGTGAGCACCACGACCCTGATCTAAATAATGTTAAACACTGGCATATTGAGAAAATATTTTTATTTTTATTTTTTATTGAAGAGATGTTCAGATGTGTTTTCTTCATTTATGTTTTAGCCCAATGGCCTTGACTATTAACAGACTCATTCCTCCTATGCAGCATCTTCATGTTTCCATTAAATATGTATATATAAATACACTGAAATAAACTCACGTTTTTAACGATAGATCAATTTTAGCTTATTTTCACCCTGTTTGGGATTCCTGTTACAATAATCAAATTATATAGCCTAAATAATACAGGTAAAGTCCATAAGCCTGAACAGAGCATGTTTCCCAAAGTCTGGTATATCCTTTCATAAAAATACTTCCTTACATTTGACACAAGCATCTTTTAAAGTCACAGAGTTCAACAGGTTCTGTATAAAAAGGAATGACCCATCAAGTAAAGTAGGTGCTGCCCTCTATTGGGAATCTGGTGTAAGTGCATGGATGGAGATGATGGACGCAGCTGTGGAGTATTTCATAAATCAGTTGATTGTATTACATATACCTATTATTGGAAAAAAACATGCCGCTGTCATTCAGTACGTCATAAGATGCTTTTGAGACATGTGACTGACTGTCTCAGTATAAAGGTCAGATCCTGATTACAGAAATAAAAGACAGAGAATCGCTTGGGCCAATATATCTGCCTATAGAGTGAAAGAAAAAAATAGAGCAGTCATAAATTTGATCAAACTGTATTTAATATTTTTCTTGTGGTGAAAGAATAAACTTGAGATTTAGAGCCAGATTTTTTTCTCTCAATCATCAGGGGGTTTGCAGTGCCAAAACTGTAGTGTGGGTAAATCAAGAGGGGGAAAAAAATCTGTGAGGAAAATTTCCAAACCAAATGTAATAATACAAGAAATAAAATAATAGATGAAGTAAAGATTATTCAACTGAAAATATTTACTTCTCTTGTTAGTGTTTAAATGTGATACAACGTCAGCTTCAGCTTAACCCCATTTTCAATTTGTCAATGTCATAAACGAAACATATGAAAAAAGATGTTTATATCCCGGAGGTATGAGCGGCCATCAGCTGATTTATGAAATCCTCCCCTCCTGCCAAAATCTGCTCTCACCTCACAGTAGGGGTCAGGTCTGTATCTCAAGACTTGCAAGAACAAATCAAGTCCAGTTTGTGTGTTCAACTCCCATCTCTGCCAAATCCATGATCCACGACACCCAAGACAGTTATCATCTCTCCTGGTTATGTTAAAACTGAAATGCATGCTGTCTGGATTTAAATACATCTGATTCAACAATGAATTTGTGCCTAAAAAGAGTGGCAAGTGGCCACCTTCAAGGGTCAGTTCACCCAAAGATGAAAATTCAGTTACTCTTTACTCTGCCATCCTGTATGATCTGTATGGATTTTTACATGTAACACAAAAGGAGATATTTTATAGAATGTCCAAGCTGCTCTTTTTATAATGAAAGTGAATTGTGACCATGACTGTCCAAAATAGACAAACTGTGACAAATTGTGACCATGAAGTTCCAAAATAGACAAAAAGCACTGAAAGTATGACAAAACTGAACCTATATAATAGCTTTGTGTAAGGAAAATAACTAAATCTAAGTTTATTATAAGAAATTTTAGCCATATCTAAATATACATAATCGCGATTGAGATTTGTGAGCTATAGCAGACTTATAGGTAGGGTAGACAATTTTTGTAAAACACATTTTGTGATTCTGGTTGAAACTCTCTTCACATCCTGCAGCAATTAATAGAAGTGATCTAAATATTAAAACATGTATATCTTCTGTGGAAGTCTCATGACCAAAAAATGTTCGACCAATCATTGCATTCGGTCCGATGTCCTACCTGCCTGTCAACATATGTATTTCCATACCTCCACGCACCCTGTCCGCACAGACATCACACGTCATCAGCGCGTTCCATAAGGCTATGCAGAGTTGTAGTGGCACAAACAAACAGCAGCCACTTTTTACAGTTCTTCCTGAACCAAAACAATAAGCTTATTGCTGCGTTTACGCCATGTCGTAATCGTAATTGCTAGATGGCTGTTCAAGTGCTCAGACTCTGATTTATGCGTTTCTATGTCAACACTATCAATGCCGAAATGAATCTGCAGCAGTCAGGTGGTACAAGAGCTCTATAAGTTGTTTACAATCATTATTATTGTAATGTTATATGCTTTGAGACATGAGATAATTTAACGGTGTCTCTCATCTTGTGACGCTTTGCAGATTCTGCTGTGTGCGTTCATGTGTTTTGGAGGAGGCGTGGCTTTGGAGACGCTCTGAAGGGAGGGTGGGATCTAATGCTTTCAAAGCTAGCTTGCTATTGCTAGCCTCTCCGAAACTGCCTACCCTACCTTTAACTTTTAAAAAAGTAATGATTTAAATTTTGACTTGTTCGTCACACCAATAAATTGCATGATTTCAGAATATTTGGACTGTAGTGTGAGTCATATGGACCAATTTTAGGATGCTTTTTGTTATTTTTGGAGCTTGTCATTTCTGGTCACCTTTCAGTTTCACTGTATGGAAAAGAGCAGTTCAGGCATTCAGGGCAAGTTGAGCAGAATTTTGCTTTTGGATGAACTATCCCTTGAAGTTACCAGATATTGATACACAGTGCTGATGGGTTACAAATTGTAATCAGTTACTGATTCCAAATTACATAACAAAAATTGTAGTTAGTAATGTATTCCATTACATTACACATTAAAGGTAATGTAATCTGACTACCTTTTGATTACTTTTAGATTACTTTTGACCAAACTCATTTATAATAGGATAATCTTGTACCGTATTGATATAAAACACAAAAAATATATTCTATTCTTTATCAACATGAAGTGCATTAAATATTACATTATGTCAGGGTTCCCAGACTGAGGTTCAAGATGGAACTGCAGGAGTTCAAGAAAAGCTATTTAGCAATTAAATCATAAAAATGTAACATTAAAATAAATAATTTTAAAAACAATCAAAATAAAACACTTACTAAAAAAATTAAAAATATATATTTTATTTGTTTACAGGCATGTCATGTGACCATTAAATGACATCAGAGAACCGTAAACTTAATTTTATTATTTATTATTATTTTTGACTTAATTTCATTATTTAACTTATAACATATTCAACCATATTTAACTTATTAACTTAAAATCTCAGGAGGTTCAGCGGACAAAAAGTTGGAGAATCCCTGCGTTGCATGTAAATATGAAATGATGTTAATTTATACATTTTAATGTGTTTGAAAAACAAAAGCCTTCCAAAGTAATACATGGTTAAATGACTCAGTGAGTGATAATTAAAATAATAATTAATGTGTTCATCAG
The DNA here is from genome assembly GCA_037950665.1 of Hypophthalmichthys nobilis. NCBI lineage: Eukaryota > Metazoa > Chordata > Actinopteri > Cypriniformes > Xenocyprididae > Hypophthalmichthys > Hypophthalmichthys nobilis. Next base: position 17,480,479 of record CM075476.1, on the reverse strand, counting down.
GAGTTGATTAAATATGCAATGCTGCAAAGTTAGTCTTGTTAAAAGTGAAATGATTTCTGTAAATCCAGTGATTAAATATTTTGTGGGTCTCAGTTTTCATGAGTGGCTGTGTGTGCAATTCCACAAACCTATATACAAGCAGTAGGCTTTATTTTAGAAAGGAAAATTTAAAAGATAAAAAGAAGTAGTGGGGAGAATCAATGAATTATGAATAATTTACTGCCATTGTGAGAATAACGTGTAATCATGTAATCAATAAAAAAGTAACTGTCTAATTACAAGTGCTTAATTTTTGGTATCTGAATACGTAATCCAGATGACATGTAATTAATTACTACCCTGCACTGTCGATACATCATGTTCTTGAATATGTCTAAATAAACCATTCTTGTGTCACTGAGTTCGATTACACATTTCTTGGACCCAAAGTTTGAGAAGTACTTCACCAGACAGCATTCCTTAACTCCCACCCGCAGAAGTCGAGAAGGCCATTTGTTTGATAAAATTGTGAAAATGTTGAACAAAGTGAGTCAGATTCATCTAGGCTTTAACTAGACCAGAATTATTGCACAAACAGACCTCTTTTTGGATAATTTTGCACTAATGTTCTATCTTAAAATAAACATAACACTGGCAGACAAAACCCTCGTCATTGAATTGGGAACAGCGATGGCACCATCTTCAGAGTCTGCGCCGCCCATCTGGCAGAATTCGCAGTTGGCATGTGTGAGAACTTCACTCCAAACCCCATGTGGAAGTATGTTTACCGCAGAGCCCATCTTACCTCAGTTGCTATCCTGTGAGAGCATCACATTATTTATGGCTTTTAATAGGCCTTTTCCCCCTCAAGGCTGGAGGCAAAAGAGCAAGTCTTTTTCATTCAATAAAGCTGGGAAATATGCAGCAGCAAAGCCAACAGCTGCTTCTAATGATCATCCCATAGACTCTGGCAGTCAATGTCATCCCAGAGCACAAAGCACAGCTATTTGCTTAACCTGGATAAACCATCACTATGCTTTTCCACGAGCTGGGATCGGTCAACTTTTCCTGAGGGTTACACGCACCCTGGGTTTTTGCCATTTGCCATGTATGGATTTTCTTTTGAACATGTTCCCTGCAGATGATTTAATCATGGCGTGAATCAACCCCGAAAGGACGTCAAAACAAAAGGTTGGGGGGTCTTTAAATGTAACTAAACAGCTTTAAAGGAATGTTCCGGGTTCAGTACAAGCTCTATGGACAACATCTGTGGCATGCTGTCGATTACCACAGACAATAATTTCTACTCTTCCCTCAGTTTGTAAAAACACACAAAAGTCTATGAGACAGGACATTCTAGGCAGTCTAAAAACTCATTGAAGTTAAAATATTAATACTATTATATTCAGTTGTCTATTAATAATATTCAAGATTGTATATACAAGCATCACAAGAGACTTTTTTTTTTTGAAAGTAATGAAAATTTCCACATTTCAAATTATGCAAATTATGTAACAAAAAGTCATAACTATGAGATAAAAAGTCAAAACTACATAGTTATAATTATGAGATTAAAAAATTGAAATTATGACAAAAAAATTAGATAAAACTAAGTATGACAAAATAATTATGACAATAATTATGACAAAAAAGGAAGTTATGATGTAAAAAGTTATAATTTTGACATAAATTGAAATTATAGTTGTTGAAATTGAGATAAAAGTAATAATTAGACAAAAAGTTGAAATTATGAGATAAAAAGTAATAATTATGACATAAAAAGTCGAAATTATGAGGTAAAAAGTCATAATTATGACCTAAGGTGAAATTATGCCAATCGAAACTGAGATAAAAAAAAGTATAGCCTAATTATGACATAAATAATTCAAAATTATGACAGAGAGCTAATTATGACATAAGTCGAAATTAGGAGATAAAAAGTCATAATTATGACATAAAAAGTCAAAAATATATTAAAAAAACAACTCTACTTTTTATGTCATAATTTCAGCTTTTATCATAATTATGACTTCTTTTTGATGACTTATTATATCCTAATTATGACTTTTTATGTCATAATAATGATTTACCAAAGCATATTTTTTTTACCAAAGTAAATCATCATTTTTAACATGTAATTATTTTTAAGGATAGTTTAAGTTTGAAGCCAGGGATAAAACAATGTCTAAACATAAAATGTATTTGTATAAATGTATTGCATGTACATTCTGCAAGCTTTCACTCTTTATTTTTCAACACATAAACATGGCCGTGTTATACTCTTTAAAAGCAGCACCTGTGTGTTCAGACTAGAAAGATGCCATGGCAGATTCATTCGCATGTTGTCAACACCTGCACTATCTGGATCTGATGCTATCTCTGTTGCACACTTTATGATGCTGGGAATGTAAACATGTGTAGTGCCAAAAGCAATACAAGACACACACTGAGAGTCATGTGTCCTTACACTTACAGGAGTCATCTGCTCAACATCTTTCAAATGTTCTGATTTGCTTGCATTAAATTTCTTTGCATGGCTCTGATAACATATGCAGTGCTTTATTGAAATAATGGAAACTGAAATCAGATGAATCAGAAGTGTTTTGATACTGTTTATGAGCAGTATGCATCAGCAAAGTTGGGTTATCTGAAGGCCAGGCCTGTTAGAGCATGATAGTAGATAACAGATCTTACTGCTTCACAGCTCATCAGCTGCAAATAAGGGCCCTTAAACCGTATCAAGGTGATTACTGATTGGCGGGCATTTCAACACAGATGTTTTCTCAGAAAAATGCCCTCAGTCAAAAACCATGCAGTTTGCTTTTCTTTAGCTGACGCATTTCAAGAAGCTTTGAATAACCATGATTTGCTACTAGTTGGAGGCAGAGATCTTCACGAGTCTTTTATCTGGAGTCCGAGTCAAGTCTTAAGTCTTTATCGCTGGAGTCTGAGTCAAGTCTGGAGTCTTTTGTCACGAGTCCGAGTCGAGTCTCGAGTCTCGAGTCATTAAAAAAAAAATCTCATACTCAAACCCTATTTTTTATCCTAGTTGTACTATGTAGACAAAATAATATGATCTTTCTATCATCTGTTTTGTTTGAAATTAAGGTCCTATGATGTAAGGGATAATGTAAATCCAGCTTGTTACTTTATAATCCATTACAATGTACAAAACAATCGTCCTGGCAACACGAGTAGGCTAGTCATTTTCAATACAGTCGCTAAGTGGACGCAAGATGGCGCAAGTGAGTCACGGTTTGTTATACAGCAGTTAGTTATACAGCTTCGTTGTTATTGACGACAGTCATTATCAGAAAATATCAAATCTCGGAATGTTTAAGAATGTCAATAGAAAACTGTACACATGCTGAATGTGATACATTAAAATATTAGCTTTAAGTAATAAATGGATTAACATCTCTTTCTGTCTCTCTCTTATGGACACACATTAAGAAAGAGAAAAGCTGCATATAATATAAAAAGATTGATAAAACGTAGTGCTAGGTTTAAAGGCTTTTTGTTGTTGTTCATATTTTAACAGGCTGGCAATCCAAATGAGCCATGCAGCTACACCTCAGTATAATAGCTAGCTGTGTGAGTAAATGTGGCTAACCTTTGTGGATGCGATGTCTCATAAAATTTGATATTGTCGTTCCGGTGTCTTTAATTTCCCACATTCTGTGCATCTAGCCGATCTTACATGTTAATAAACCCAAACGAAAAAACATGACACAGTGGCTCCCGTCATGTTTCATGGGACTCTTATGACATTTCGGAGTCGAATTCTATGACAAGAGTCCGATCTACCACAACAGATAGGGAAATATATGTGACGCAGATATTATAAAAACCATTCAAATACAACAAAAATTCTTTATTTATTATATCAGTAGTTAAGAGTAAAAGACTTGAGTCGTTTTTAAAATATTCACGAGTCTTTTGTGTGGAGTCGAGTCAAGTCTTAAGTCATTTCAGGTCGAGTCCGAGTCAATAACTCGAGTGCCCATCTCTGGTTGGAGGCATACTAATCATCAGAGGGAGTGACTTTCTCTCTCTGGAAAGCATTTGATTGGACAAAAATCTGTGCAGTACAGGATGAGTCATCAATATGTTTGGTCCAATTTCCCTGAAGAAAAAGACTGTATGTTAAAGTTGTCAGAAGTACATTAGAAAAGATGACCTCAAAGCTAATATGGCTAAAACTTTTAATTTTTGATTTTGTTATTTAATTGCATATTTTTTTTCTTTTCTAAGCAACCCAATCTCACGGCAATTTGTACTTATTTTACGAGTTGCCAAATTCATATGAATTCGCACGAATAACCTACCCCTAACCCCACCCCTAAACCTACCAGTCACTGGGGTTTAGACAAATCGTAATTAGCCACCTCGTAAAATACGTACGAATTAGGAACGTTGTTTCTAAGCCATTCATTAGGAATACCTGGCTAGATTTGACTTTCTTTCCAGAAAGTTGCCTGTGAAAATTTGGTTACATAAATTGTTTAAAATCCAACAGGATATTATTCATTTGTTCAGAATTACAGTATTTATTTACTTGTTTATTTATAGAAAGTCCTCTTGAAATCCTCTTGGATCATTTATTATCATTTATAATTTATAACAATCTGTATATTATATTATATTATTAACTGTCCTCTTAAAAAACAGGAGGGAAAACCCATACCGGCTTTCATCAGAAGAACTGGGAGAGAAAAATGTCCAAATCTCTCCCTCCATCCAAAACAAACATCTCTGATCTGTCTATACAAGATAAACACTTTGGCTGTTTGCTTACACAGAGCAGATGCAGCGTCTGAAATTTCTCTAATCTGATCTCAGTTTGTGGTGATTACTTCGTAGTGATTTCACAGCATGTGCTTTGTTATAAAGCTGGACTACTAGGCAGGTCGTGACTGCTACTTGTCTTTTGCATTTTCATGATTTATAACTACTTAAAGCAGTCACTAATGCACAATATCTAAGAAAGAATCCAGTGCAGTCAAATATATTAAAAATATGTTCTGTTTTAATGTTGAATGATTACAGTGCAGTGTGCAAGTCCTCAGGCATGCTATAGAACACCTTCTGCTTCATGATTAACTGTGATTTGCATCCTATGCAAGCCAAACAAACTGTCAAAAAAAACTGTCCCTTTATTTGTCTAAGGTGCATGTATTATGTATTTTACTGAATAGACTAATAACTGACAGTTGTGATGAATATTATAAAACATAAACATTATTAACAGACTGTATGAATAGATATTAATCCAACATGAAAATGTCAAGCTATATCAAAATGCGGTTTTTGCAAAAGCAAAACTCTCTCAACTGATTTACAGCATAATGAAATGTAAATAACTGTGAATATTGTTTTGTACTTGGATTGATTAGAAATGTTCAAGAACATTTTGAATTTGAACTAAATTGCACTTGTTTGCATGTATTCAGACATTTATTGGGCAAACAAACACTTTCAAAACTAGTTGGACTGTGGCATCTATGATTTCTTTCTATACTATACTGTAAGGCAAAAGGTAATAATGACATGATTAGTTACCAAATGATCAAAAATCACTTGAACACTGCCTCAAAAGTTGGACATTTATGGCTTTTAAGTTTTTTAAGGGTCTTCTTAAATTCTTTGCTATCTTTACCCCACTTGTGAATGCCTGTCAAAATATACTGTGTCCCCACCAAACGACCCATGATTAAGTAGTCATTCCTTAAGTTTTCCAGTTGTTGGCACGGACAGTCTGCTCCATTTTTCAGGTAAAGAACAAGCTTCTTTAGTTCCTGCTTTTTCAGAGTTCCAAGTTTCAACGCCTTCCTCCTTTTCTGCAGAATGATTTTTCGGTCTAAGTTGTCTATTTTGACTTCCTTAATCTTCGTCTTGATTGCTACAAAAAGACAAATGTAGATCATTAAATGTAGTCATTAATGTTCATGAATGTTTAAATGAGACAATTTCATTGCACCCCAGTGAAGTCTTGAATAAATCTAGAAGAGTTATGTAATGTCTAAAACAGTTATGTAACTTAAAACCTTTACTTAAAACCTTGATGGAAAATACAAATATTTAAAGTATTTTTGCTTAAGGTCATTGTTCTTTGCTATGGAGATGCTGAACCCTTAGCTGTTTTTCATCAGTTTTCACATTTAAGCCAAGAACTCACTCTAGTTTATGTCTTTCAGATGCTATTCTGTGCTAATTGTGCAAAGCTGGATGGTGCAATGTGTTGTATCGCAATATCGTCCAGGGTGTCTGAGGAAACGATTCTTGGGTATGCATCAAATTCTAAATCCAACCAAGATCAATAAAGAGACGGCACAATTCCTCCCAAACTTACTCTATTAATAATGTTAAAACTAAATGGGTCTTAATACCAATCCCTGAGGCACTCCTCAAATCACTGGCTACACTCCATTATGAAAGAATTTGAATTTGATATGGCCCATGTGTATTGTAAAAATACAATTTTTAGCATTACCAACAACACAGAACATCTACTAAACACGATCAAACACATAATCAGGCAAACAGCATCCTATTAAAGTACTCTACAACAGGGGTGCCAAACTCAGCTCCAGGAGGGCCAGAGTCCCCACAGTTTAGCTTCAACCCTAATTAAACACACCTGATCCATCTAATCAAGTCCTTCAGGATTACTTGAAAACTATGTGTGTTGGAGCAGGTTTGGAAATAAACTCTGCAGGACTGTGGCCCTTCAGGAGCTGTTGCTCTACAACATCATCCAGTGAGCTGCAAAATTTTCTTATTCCTTCGAGCTCTATTTTGGCAAAACAATTATCATATGATGTACTTTCATCAATGAAAATGTACTTTCATGTTTCATCAAAGCATTCAATTATAAGCACTCTTGCTAAAAACATTAACATACGCTGTAGAAATATTCAAGTAGCCTAACCTAAAAATGTGCTTCACATGGTTACAATTATGTTTTATTTATCAAAAAATATATATGTTTTAATATGACTGAATCAACATGACTGCATTAGGTTACAACAAAAGTGATTTTTAGGCTCAGTTTCAGATCAGGTAAAAATATCTACCTGAATAAGGTAACAACGGCACATTTTCACATTTTACAGTGTTGAGACATAGCTTGAGATACAGTCATCCTATAATGACCAGAAAAAAGCCTTTGTTGGCTTGGCACTTGATAGCTTGCCATAAAAATAAAAGGTCCCATGAAATTCTTGCCAACGGCAAGCTTCCTGTCTTTGACAACATCTCAGATCCTGAAAAAAAAGACCTGCTGGATTCTGACCACATCACTGGTTCTTAGAAACAGCATTTGCAATGGAAGAAGTAACTCTGCTTTTTATAAATTCAAAATATCTCCATTTGCGGTTGAAATCTAATAATCCACTGTCATGGATATGTGGTTTTACATAAAAATCTAGACATGAAATAGGTTTGACCATGTTGAGTTTCATTTAAAAACAAAACAGAATGGAACAACAAAAAATACCAATTGAGCTGTAAACAACATGGGCACACAATAGTCAGAGTTTATCAGTACTGTGGACACACATGCTGTTATGTTTAAGCAGCACTACACCATTCTTATTGTCTCAAGAGAGAAATAGATTTAAGGAGTGCAAATTCAGACAGCAATATTAAATACTTATTTGAGGCAACAATATTATTGGAAACAAATGTGTGGGCTACAAACCTGGACCTGAACAGAATCACAATGATGGGAATCAGCCGATCGGATTTTGTTCTCTTGAATTCATTAGGCTCTTGCAGTAAATAAAGTGTTTTGAAATCACTTGCATTAGTAGCATCATGCTGAAAAGTGTTTGGACCAAGATTTGGTTTTCAGTTCCTGTTTTGTTAGTAAAGATCTATGCCAAAACTCTTCACATCTGAAGTGTATTTTAATATGTCTTAGACAGATTTCCATGAGAGTCAATATAAGACCTCATTTTAAAAAAGTTTTTAACCCAGTAGTCTTTGACTTTGTAGTCTGTTTCAAGTTCAGCCTGTTGATAGTAGTCAGGAAAAAAATTCAGCCGCTTTCTCATTTTTCTCTGGTCGTTAAAGACAACAGATTTTACTTGCATGGTGTTTTTTCTAGTTAAAGGCAATAAATTCAGGTTTTATTTAGCGACTTCACTGGAAAATCTCACTGATTGAGGTTATCATTTAGATGTTTGATTTATTTATCATCAATTTATTTTATTATTTCTTAAATAAAAAGACTACTTATTTAAACTAGTTACTTAAACACTATGCAACAATATCTCATAAATGATTATTTACCGAATTCACTGGCACACATGTGTTCCAGAATTACATCTGTGTTCATCTCATTGTCACATGGCGGACACACAGAAGAGACACCTAAAGAAAAGGGACAAAAAGGTTCAATCCACATGTTCTGCCGTATGTAAGCAATAATGGTTTATCAGCTTGAAATGTAAGAAATTCCTAGATTGTGAAGTGATATCTAAGTGTAAATGTAAAAGTATCTTGCACCAGAAACCTAAAAATATTTAATAACATTCATCATCACTGTATTATTTTGATTGTGCTGTATATATATATATATATATATATATATATATATATACACACACACGTGTGTGAGTGTGTGTGTGTGTTTTTGTGATATTTCAGGACACAAATTTGTATAATGACATGGGTATGACATAGGTATTACAAGGAGAGGGTGACTTATGAGGACATTACGCCATGTCCCCATTTTTCAAAAGGCTCATAAATCATACAGAAAGAGTTATTTTGAGAAAGTAAAAATGTGCAGTTTTCTGTGATGTGTAGGTTTAGGTGTAGGGTTGGTGTAGGGCGATAGAAAATACGGTTTGTACAGTATAAAAACCATTACGCCTATGGAATGTCCCCACAATTCACAAAAACAAACCTGTGTGTGTGTTTAGTTTGAGAAAAAGAACTATGAGCCTCCAAATGACTGAATAACTTAAACTGAGACATTTCCATCATTATGTTAATCAAAAAACATCTTTGTTTCCATCCATTTAACCTCTTTATCACTGGACTTTCACACAAACTAAAAAATTAAATCTATGTTAAGTTTAGTCTATGTTAAATTTATGTTAAGTGAGATCTAATACTAAATGTAATATCTAAATTCAATAACCCTTGTTTATTTTTTTTAATGCATCACAAACACATCTTAAATGATCAGCTTTATCAAACCATCAAATCAAAAATTTAGACACAACTAATGATTCTTTAATACTACAATTTTTCACATCTTAGTAGTAGTAGTAGTAGTAGAATAATAACAAAATGTAAACAAAATACTACCTAAGTATAGCTACTCTCTTTATTGACATCTGTGGTTCCATTAAGAACATTTAACATACATGCATAAAAAGTGGTATAGAGGTTCTTTAGGGGGGAAAAAAACATGGTTTTTTTAAAAACTGCTCACTGAAAGGTTCTTTGTGGAACCAAAAATGGTTCGGCATCACTGCTAAAAAACCCTTTTGAAGAGAGTATGGTGAAGTGACCGAGTAAAAGATAAGTTAGAGGCACAATTTATATGTCTACAAAATATTTAAAAAACAAAAATGAAGATAAAAATGTGACAATTGAAAATTCAAAAACGTATAAAATACACACCTGGGGATGTGTCCATATCATCGCTGTTGGTGGTGTTCATGGCAATGCACACGTCGCCCTCGGGGAACTTTTCACACTTGAGCATATCAGGCCAAGGGAACCCAAACGCCTCCATAATAGGGGTACAACTGTCTCTGACAGCCTCGCAAAGCCAGCGGCAAGGATATATGGGTCTGTCAAGACACACGGGGGCGAAGAGCGAGCAGAGGAGCACTTGCGTTCCAGGGTGACAGGCTTTGTGCACCAGAGGAACCCAGCTGCCCGCTTGCTGCTTTACCTCCGCTATGGTTTCATGTTCCAGCAAATTGGGAAGCAGCATCTGCGTGTAACCCACATTAAAACATAACCTCAGGTCCTCGGGAATGTCCATGCACTGTGGGTTTTTGCCGTAATTTTCTGGTTTCCAGCTGTAGTACTCATACTCAGAAGCATTGAGCAAAGGGAGGAAGAGAACTGCAGCGATGAAGATCCACAGCTTGGGGAGAAGGTTCTTCATGGCACGAGGGAAACGTATAGTATTGATAACAGTTATATCCACCTGCGTTGCACTGTTAAGTTTTCAGAAGTATGTATTTGCATTAGTAGTGCACGAACTAGGTTTCTTTGACGTCCTCGTTCTCCACAGTCCTGACGAGAGTGTCGCGCGCTGCAGTTCGTTGGCGCAGCGCGAGAGTGAATAGGCTTGAAAGGTGAAACAACCAATAGTAATGCAACCGGTTTGGCATAATATGAAGATTGCTCAATGTGCTTGGCAAATGGTTTTAAAGCAAGAGGAAACTAAATTATTTCATTAACCCCTTCACGTCTAAAAACATATGGAAGCATATGTGTAGCAAATTTCAATCTGAAATGTAATATGTAAAATGGCAATGCATTTCTTTATTTCAATTTACATTTTCCATACCATATGAGCAATGTTTGGAGCAAAAGGATAATTCAAATTTAACAATATAATTTACATTTGCTATTTCCTAACATAGTTTTAATATATAATTTAAACATATATTTTAACGCTTTATAAGTTGCAAAATTAAAATGAAAATGTATTACAGAAATGGTTATTATGTTTAACATGTTCAAGCAAAAATTGTAGCAAAATTATCATTTAAATGTTATTTTTCTTAATTGCATTTGCACTCACAGTTAAGACACTTGCGATTGCATTTTCATTAAATGTCCCGCAATGAATGTAGCAAAATTCAATGTGGATTTGAAAATGCATTTCGAGCCGATCACGTTCCCGCCCCGCCCTGTCAATCACTGCGTCAAGGCGGGGCCAGGTGTTGGAAACATGGCGGCAGCAGAGCTATGAAGAGCGAGGCATAAACTGGCTAATGAAGCTGAACAAGAACAGAGAAATGTCAGTGTTCCTGAAGATAATACGCGTCCGTCAGTGATAGAACCTGTGTGTTATTAGAGGCATAGATATTTACTGTTAGGACGACTCGCAGAGAACGCGCCTGGCGCTCGTGCACCTTATCGTGAGGTGACCGTGCTCGCGTGTCTGTAAAAGTGCTGAAACAGACGCGTCGAGTGAGCGGTGCTTTACAACAAGTTACTTACTCATAGAAATAATCTTAAACAAGCTGTTCGAGATTATTGCTTGCTCTATCAGTATGGCTGTATGTTTTTCTCTTTTCATCGTTCTGCATCATTTATAATTAAACGATGTGTAGTCAATATGGATGCTAATGAGTGTTATTTATAATAATAGTAATAATTTCTGTTCCCAAAAATATCTCTGGTGATTTCTAAACCCATCTTTCACACAGAAAGCACTGTGGTCTGATGGTGTGTAGGATATTTTCTTGGCACACTTTGGGTCCCTTAGTACCAATGGACCATATACACGGGACGTTCTTTAGAACTTATGCAATGATATAAACCAGCTGGAAGACTTCCCGTGAAACGTCACTTGTCTTCAATGCCCTGTATTACCTTTAACAAAATACTTAGTTTATAATCAGAATAGCATTAATTTAGTTATTCAAACATAAGACAATATTAAAAAGACGCATCCCTCAGTTCCTCCTCAGCAAATTAATTTAAAAAAAAAAAAGAAAAGAAAACGTCAACACACTGTAAACTAAGGGTTTACTGTGCACTTAGATTCATTGAACAAAATGAAAGCTTTCACAAGTATGCCGAAATCAGTGAGCTTGTGCTGCAGTGACTGACAGCTTCAGTCAGTGATTAAGGGAGGGAGAGCCGGTTTTCTGTAATTCGTGCACAAGAAAAGTTATTGTTTTTCATGAGACTTTATGAGTACTTCTTACTTAACCTTGACATTTATTTTTTAAATAAATATTGATTTTATGATGTTTCAAAAGTGAAACGTGTGGAAACAATATTACATTTAATGTCTAATATGAGCCAATAAATGCTCCTCTGCCACCATCTGCCGGTTAAAGTGGTAATTAATAATTAATGTGCTTTTTATTTTTAAATGATAGTGTTTTCTATCAAATATTGTATTTCCTATGTCTTGAAACGTTTGGTTTACAAATGGGGACAATCTCAGAAGGATGAACAAATATTTCTGGTCATCAAATTAAAAATAACATTTAAAGTGCTGGAAAAATGTTGTGTGTGTGTGTGTGTCTAATAACAAACACTGTGTTTCTTATTCAAACGTTCCCATTAGCTTCATCTTAATTGCTATCAATAAAACTGGTTTATTGGCAAATTAGGTAAGTGGGATAACTGCATTACAATATAAATACAACATTAAAAAGGCAACCTGGTGGTTTTGTGTCCATGTACAGCAAGTACAGAATGCCTACAGTTCACCGGAAATGCCCAAGCTGGAAAACCAGGAAGTAACCGTGCATATAGTCAATTGAGCATCATTTAAACACCACAACCTACCTCGTATTGTTGCTGACCATGTCCATCCCTTGACCACATTGTACCACCTTCTGATGGCTACTTCCAGCAGGGATAACACACCATGTCTCAAAGCTCAAATCATCTCAAACTGGTTTCTTGAACATGACAATGTGTTCACTAGAACTCAAATGACCTCTACAGTCTCCTGATCTCAGTCCAATAGAGCGCCTTTGGGATGTGCTGGAACTGGAGTTTTGTGGCATGATAGCTTTTGTACAGTGTTGAAAAACATTCGCAGTTGAGAATTTTTAAATAAAATTTTGTAAAATGAAATTGTTTCATAGAAGAAAAAAAAAATTAAAAAGAAGAAGAAAAAATAGGCCTATGTAATTTGTTTATGTGACCCAGAAGAATGACCCTACTCTGTGTAGCTGTCTAAAATGTTTCTAAAATAGAGAAGTGTGAAATATACATCACCAGAGTGAATTTTAGGAGCAGGTGGTCTATGTGGGGTGCTTTCTAGTGAGTGAAAGAGGGATTTAAACATCATTATTTTTTGGGAATAGAAATTATTATTATTATTATTATATAAATAATATTCATTAGCATCCTGGACTATATCGTTTTATTAATATGATAGATAAACAATAATCAGAACGATAAAAAGAGAAAAACGTACAGCCATACTGATAGAGCAAGCAATAATCTCGAACAGCTTGTTTAAGATTATTTCTATGAGTAAGTAACTTGTTGTAAAGCACCGCTCACTCGACGCGTCTGTTTCAGCACTTTTACAGACACGCGAGCACGCTCACCTCACGATAAGGTGCACAAGCGCCAGGCGCGTTCTCTGCGAGTCGTCCTAACAGTAAATATCTATGCCTCTAATAACACACAGGTTCTATCACTGACGGACGCGTATTATCTTCAAGAACACTGACATTTCTCTGTTCTTGTTCAGCTTCATTTGCCAGTTTATGCCTCGCTCTTCATAGCTCTGCTGCCGCCATGTTTCCAACACCTGGCCCCGCCTTGACGCAGTGATTGACAGGGCGGGGCGGGAACGTGATCGGCTCGAAATGCATTTTCAAATCCACATTGAATTTTGCTACATTCATTGCGGGACATTTAATGAAAATGCAATCGCAAGTGTCTTAACTGTGAGTGCAAATGCAATTAAGAAAAATAACATTTAAATGGTCATTTTGCTACAATTTTTGCTTGAACGTGTTAAACATATATAACCATTTCTGTAATACATTTTCATTTTAATTTTGCAACTTATAAAGCGTTAAAATATATTTTTAAAACTATGTTCGAAAATAGCAAATGTAGCCTAAATTATATTGTTATATTTGAATTATCATTTTGCTCCAAACATTGCTCATATGGTATGGAAAATGTAAATTGAAATAAAGAAATGCATTGCCATTTTACATATTACATTTCAAATTGAAATTTGCTACACATATGCTTCCATAAAAACAGACTAACGGAATTAACAAAATTATACAACAATTATCGTTTTTATGCAATAAAGTAATACACTATAACCGTGGATACATAGATCACCCTCTTCATACCAGTGTAGGTTAGAACATGAATATCTTAGTGATTCCTTAAGTGACTACTTAAGACAATATTTGTAGTTTTACTGAGTATTTACTAAAAGTGCAGTTTATTATCTAGCTAAGTCTTACTAGTACTTTAATGGTTTAAAGTGTCACTGAACATGATAAATGGCATTTAAAAAAAGGATTAATAGCTTGTCTTGTTGTATTCTTAATGTGCAAATGCATAAAGAAAAACAAGAACTGATGAAAAGAAGTCCTTATTCATATTGAAATGTCTTTTTTTTTTTTGTTCAATCAGATATTCTCCATGAGCTCAAGGAAGTGACGACAGATCTGTAATGGAGCGCTCTCTGCTTGCTTTCTGTTTATAACACTTTGACATTAAGAATAAACAGTGGTTGACGAAGTACACAAATCAAGTACTTGAGTAAAAGTACAGATACGTATAATAAAATATCACTCAAGTGAAAGTATTTAGTGGTCCTTTTGAACTTTACATGAGTGAAAGTACAAAAGTACTTGATTTTTAATGTACTTAAGTAAAAAAGTACTGATTGATTAATGTTTTTGTAATTTTATATAGACCACTCATATAATTTAATTTTATATTATATATTTTATATAGGCTAATCCTATTGTTCAAAATAATTATGAATGATTATGAATTGTCAAATAGCCAGCACTAGTCAGTATGCATGGAAGATTAGTGGATGCAGATACATAATATGTAATGTGTGTTGACAAACAGTATAAAAACAGACGAAACATATAGAACTAAATCCATAACTTTAAGAAATTGCTACAGTAGCGGGGAAGATGAATGTGCATGAGTTATTATATTTTGTGTTAGAGCTGCACAATTCTGGATAAAATGAGAATCACAACTTTTTGTTTGTTTGTTTTGTTTCAAATAGAGATCAAGATTCTCCCACGATTCTGAACAGACAACTAAACAAAATAGCATATAATTATTTACTAGAGGACAAAATATTAATTGCTGCAGTCTATTTAAAAATATTGAATTGAATTGAATTATATAAAAAATGGGTTTGAATGAACGCTTTAATGACTCACTCATTACTACTTCACTTGTTTCATTACGGGATGAATCAATGTTTTTGAACAAATCTTTTGAATGAATCATTCCATGTCAAATACATTTTAACAGTCACTTGTCACCTTCTAGTGCCGTAACGATGTAATCGATACAACCGTTATTTGCACCAAGCACCAAGTTAGTTTTAAAATGTGATTTGTGTGTTTGCATCGAGATCGCGATCTGTAGACACACTGATGTGGACGTGTCGCATTAAAGCATTTCAGTGGGCTTAAACAGATCGCCCTTTACAGCTGTTTCAACGACAGCTGACAGTTCTGACCCAAATTCAGTTACAATAATTAATCCTAAAATTCCACGTTAGCAGGCTGACTTACTTTTCACCATCAGTCGCGCACGCACTCAGAGGCTCCCCCAGTTCTTGGCTAATTTTCAGTCAGATTTGTAAATTCAGTTCACTGGAGACACGCTCTGAACGAATCATTGAATCAGTGAGTTGTTGCGATACAATCAGCAGAGATCGTATTATTATAGGGAGATAAGAGGGTCTGTATCTCTTACCACTGGAGAAAGCGTAACAGCTAACTTAATCACGTGCTCACCTCTCAGCCTATCGTGTAATGGCAGTGACATCAGTCGCAACATTCCCTAGTCTGCCTTTTCTTAAAAAAATACATTTTAATCAAGCTAAAATCTACATATAGTTCCCAACGAAAGTATTGTTTAGTGTAAAACATGCTGAAGATTGGCAAACAGGCTGTCGATTAATTAAATGATTAGCTATCTCCCCACAAAAGCTGTTTAATCAGCATAGTGAAGCCTTTCGTCCATTGACATCCATTCAAAAAACAGCCTCTAGTCTCCTTCCCTGCATATCGCCGGGGGCGGAGCGTTAGCATTAGCCGTTACGCTTTTTTGGCTAAAGGTTGCAGGCTTGCCTTCCAGTGGCTTTGCAATCAATCCGTGAATCTCTGGCTGCGTCCGAAAACTGGAAAATGCTGCCTTCGGAGGACACATTTCAAGGTAGGAAGGCATCAAGGTATGTCCGAATTCAATGTTAGCTTCACTTCCTGTTTCCTGAGATACCTTCATCTGATCGCAACGCAACAGGTTGCGATCAGATCGATGGCTACAGTGCTTCGGATTTCAGGTTAGTATTTTTGTTTTGCCTTAATACTTTAATACAACGAAAATATATATGATACTATATTATTAATATAATAAACTTGCCTGACAATATTGTTAACATGGTTACACGTATGTAGTTGTGGAATTTTCCCAGTCAGACTTGTCGACTCTCTGTACTCGTTTGTTGGCGTTTGTCGGTGCGGTGTGAATTGGCCTTCAGCTGCCTTTGATATCCCACAATCCTGTGCTTTCCATTCTGTGACAGTTGAGCTAGAAAAATAAAGATGGCGTCCGAAAGTTCCGTTTGCTGGCCAGTTTGTGAGTAAATGTACATTTTTGACCAACATTTTCCACTTTTGATGTCATTTCTAAAGAGAAATTACTACTGTAGTAATTAAATATTTGTTTAGTTCTCACCAAAGCTCACGCTATATTGCTGTAGATCATTAAACTCTTATGCTGCCTCAGAAGTCTGTCCGAAATCCGTTTCATGAGGTGCCTTAATGCAAACGCTGCCTTACAACTCATTGCTTGATAAGGCAGCGAGGCAGCAAGTTGGCTACCTAGGTTTTCGGACGCAGCCAATTAATTTGTGAATGAACTGTTGATGTGATCTGTGAACCAATTTAACAGGATGATTGAAAAGAATCAGTTCGTGCACGAATCGGACACCGCTTTTGCGTCTCTGTGCATGTGACGATTTCCTTATTTTAAAATAATGAGTAATGATATGTTTTATGAAAAAGTACGATCTTATGCTTTGGAATGTAGTAAAGTAAATGTAATAGTTGCTCAAAATAAAAATACTCGATTAAAGTACAGATAGCCTACTTGAAAAATGTACTTAAGAACAGTAACGAAGTAAAAATACTTTGTTAGCTACTGTCCACCACTGAGAATAAAAGTTGTTTTTCATGCTGCTAAGAGGACTATCGGCAACTTGCACACTGCAAAGTTTGAGGAATGTGAACTGCATTACATGATGGAAAAATAAGGTTACTTCGTTTTTACTTGCGCGCACAGTCTCGAGCCTTTGATAGCGTTCACACAAGTGCCGACACATGCACACTAGAGAGATTAATGCTTGTCTAGTCTTTTTCACTCAATTCACGAGTTCACACTTACAAATAATCAGATAGTAAATAGTATGCGTAATAGTATGCGTATTTGGCGTGCTGTCCGAGGAGAGGGCTCCGAGCTCGGTATTTGGCTTGAACCCAGAGTACTCCCCCCGTATTCCGGTTAGGAAAGTAACCAGGCAAGTGTGAGGAGATGGGGTGGTGGAGGGATGCTGCAAAACTGTCGAGGAATATGGGTGAGTTGACTGTGTCTATATATATACTTTCACTTATGGTGATTGGGTAGATATGTTGATTACTGATTGCTAACAGCTGGCTGAAATGACGTGATCATTAGTCAGATTATTTGACCGCTGCTCCTCCCGAATTTTGTTAATAAAACATCATATAGTTACAATAATATGTCTTTGTACTCGTTTAAAATGGAGTTGCTGGTATTTTTTAATCCCTTCACACGAGCACTCGTCGACACGGCCGACTATTGTGTTTGTTGTTACTCTTGTTCTGTCTTCTCTGTTTCTTTCAGACTGAAACAACAGCCCGTTTCAGTGCTGACACCTTGTGGACAAACTAAATTAGTGCAAAAACTATTCAAAGTGGGTTTGCCTTCAGTCTATATTGTTCTTTGCGGTTAGAAAAACTGTGCTGCGCGCATACACTACGTGCGTTCTGTGCTGATGATTACAGCGTCACGCGCACTGTACGTCTACCCTAGTGTACGTATAAAAAAACGAAGTAATATTCACGCTAATTTTGAATGCAAATTGTAATAAAAATACATTTATATGTAGCATGATGCGGGCCACAAATGTAATGCTGACGGGCCGAATGCAGCCGCCTGTTGAGTATCCCTGGATTAGGCTATACTCTACAATTAGCAAACGAATCGTTCTTTTGAATCGAATCTTCTTAATGAACAGGTTAAAGTTCACGAGCAGTCTGATCGGTTCTCGAGTCTAATAAAAACCATCAAGGGTCACACAGTGGTCTATCACACACCATGAATCGAACTGACTTTATTCAAATAATTTCTGTTGCTTCATAATAAAGTCTGTTGTGTGAGTGAATCTGGGTTATTATAGGTATAGCCTAAAACCCTAAAACACATTTTTAATTGAAATTAAAATAAATGATTACTTAAAGTATTTTAAAAAGTAACTTATTTTATCTCAGTTAGTTGCCAAGGAAACATTTCTCATTTTCATTTAGTTCAACTTGATAACTAGGCATACTAAAATAACTAACTACAACAACTAAAACTGAAATAAAGATAAATAAATAAATAAATAAATAAAAGTTTAGGCTATAGACAAAAAACAACACTAAAAAAATATATGTGATGCGATCTGGGAAAACGTCTCAGGTTACGCATGTAACCATGGTTCCCTGAGAACAGGGAACGAGACACTGCGTCTTAACGCATTTGGGGACCACCTTAGCGGGAACCGGTGTCTAAAACGCTATCAAATCACGGCAATCGTATTGGCCAGCGACAGCCTATGACGTTACTACTAGTGCAATCCGAACGCACATAAGGAGCGCCTAGAGAACAAGTCATCCACGTAACGTCTGAAGGGACTGTTCAGCAGGCAGCCCCGAGGCATGGCAGGAAGACGTAGTGTCTCGTTCCCTGTTCTCAGGGAACCATGGTTACATGCGTAACCTGAGACGTTCCCTTTTGAAAGGGAACTCGCACTGCATCTTAACGCATTTGGGGAACGAATACCCACGCCACCATGCTGAGGGGAGTGCATGCCAAAGAATGTCTGTGACAAATATCAGAAACCATTTCAACTGAAA
This sequence comes from Hypophthalmichthys nobilis, assembly GCA_037950665.1. NCBI lineage: Eukaryota > Metazoa > Chordata > Actinopteri > Cypriniformes > Xenocyprididae > Hypophthalmichthys > Hypophthalmichthys nobilis. Next base: position 17,461,394 of record CM075476.1, on the reverse strand, counting down.
TGGTAAAAAAACACTCCTCCTAAGGGTCGCAAAGGCTGTCAGTGACAGCATTCCCTACGGCCACCACCCAAGCTGTAAGCCTCAAAGAGGCCTCTAGATGTTTCCAAGGCCGCTCAAAGGCTTGGAACCAACAACTTCAAACAGAAGGGGTCCCTTTAAGGGAATGTGGCCAGGGAGCTGAAAGGAGCCCCAGCCAGTCACTTCTCAGGGGAGCATAGTCTACCCTGACTGCCACCAGGGAGGTCGACCTGGTCCTACTTAGTAGAAACCTAGTCTGGCCAGCAACCTGTCTGTTACCAAAACAGAATCTCTAATGCACTAGCCTCCAGCGGAGGTGTCCAGAAAGAGGGACTGCAAACTGGCAGTAACTGGAAGTAACCAACTCAGACCGGACGTAGAGAGGGGCATCCTAGGGAGCAGAACTCGGCATAGCGCTTAGAACCCTTGCAGTCGAGGGGAGTTACTCTGCTCAACCTAGGATCTACAGAGCGCTTCTTAATAAGCACTCTGGAGGCTGAATACTCTAAATAGGGTCCCTAAAGAGAGACGTACCTCCAGCTCCAACAGGAGCTGATCGATCAAGGGAGTTCTTACTAAAAGAACCCTTTAAACCTCAATGACCAACTCAGGGGCGAGGTTTCCTCAGCCTTCAATACTGACCTCCCAGAGAGGTCTCACGAGAGACCTTCAACCTTCCGATCAGACCTCGGGCACGCAGTACTCTAAAGAACAACCCTCAATGCGAGGGGAGTACCCACTGGACTCAACCGAGACGAGTATTGACCAAGCTCAATGCAAGTACCAGGACACTCAGGACCCTAGCTCAACACAGAGGATTGCTTTCAAGGTGACCCAAGGAGGGCCAACTACTTGGTAGCAAATCTAACTCCAGCAGAGATAGCCACTAGAGGTATGCAGGCTTGGAATACTCGTTCGCAGTAAAAGTAGCCTGCCATACTCTGCAGTCTGAAAGGATGCGCTTACTAACATGCTTTGTGCCGGATCCACAGATGGGTTAAAAAAGATGGAACCAACACATCATTGGTCCAGCCTCAGGCCTGGTGTGATGCGCCTGGGGTATAAAAGAATAAAAGCCAATTAAAAAATCAATTAAAAAGGAAACTATACCTGTATGATATTATACTGGACCAGCGCGGTTTGGAAAATGAATGGATGATTGATTCAGCTGCGGGCGCCATCTCCTGGCGAGACTCGGGAATTCATTCAGCACGCGACTCTCACGGTGCATTATGGGTAATCTCTAGTCGTTGAGTGTGCATCGGTTGGACACTCGTTATTGCAGTGCATTGTGGGATTGGGATTGAATGAGTGCACTCAACATCATCCACTATGGTTTCGGACACCACTACAAATGGCTGTCCCCTCAAATAGAGCCCTATTTAAAGGTATAGGGAGCGTTTTCGGACACAGCCAAAGTGTTTCAGACACCGGTTCCCGCTAAGGCGTTCCCCAAATGCGTTAAGACGCAGTGCGAGTTCCCTTTCACCCGTCGGATGTTGCGATGGAAAGTTTTCAGTAAAGTCAAAAAATAGGTTGAATGTCTTTTTTTTTTTTTTTTTTTTTTTTTTTTTTTTTGTCAAAATTGGGTTCTCATTAAATTATTTTATAACATCTCGTATCATCTCTGAAAATATCTTTGCAAAATTCGTCTGTTAAGTGCAGAAAAATAGCGATTTATAGTGGCAAGATGAAAAGACTGTCTTTACTGTTTAAGAACACACCTGGCGGAGGTGCACAAAAAATCGGCCATAGCTTTCCCTCTCTTAACACTACAAAGAAAGTTCACCTATCAAAATAAACCATATAACCTGTAGAATGAAGGTGTGTTAATGCAAATTTCCCGCCAGTCCTGTATAAACTATGGCACGCAAATTTTTTTTTTTTCTAATACAATGTTATCATGAGAAGGCGGAGCACAAGAGAACAATGGAGCTATAATGAACACTCATGTTCTAATTATGTGTTTATTAGAGGTTGAATTCAAATCAAATACTGCCAAACTGCCCATACTACTTCTGAATAAGATGTCTACTTCATAAAATGTATGAAAATATTTAAATATATGGTTCAGATCACTCAAATGAATGGAGGCGCCCTTAAATGGTCAGATATGGAGCTTGGGTGTCATCTAGTGAAAAAGTTTGGTACTGCGCCCAAACAAAATCTTACTGAAAGCTCATTTTTGAAATATTTCAACCTAAAATTTGGAATGTTGACATTTTTGGCTTTGATTTTTTTTTTTTTTTTTTTTTTTGCAGTTTAAGGGTAAAACATGTTTTGTAATATAATATGCTATGAAAGAAGTAAAAACAGATTTGGAAAAGGCTTAAATCCATCTTTCATCTTTCATATGGTATTGAAACCTGTTATAGGTAAAATTTCACCATGTGATGGGTTTTCACAGATCACATCACATATGTTTTTATTGAATGGCTGAGATGGTAATAATCGAGAGTGAGGAGTTGGAGTGGAGGAGGGACGCTGTAAAAATTGTCATGGGATAGAAGTAAGTCGGCTGTATATATAAGCCTCCCCTTGCACTGATTGGCTTGATTATCTGATTATCTAACCGAAGAGGACCAGAGGGTTAACAAGTTATGAAGTAAAATATCTAGCTTCTGCCAGACTGCCTTCCATATTCTTTCAAAAGTTTACGATGTACGTATGTGACGCCAGAAGGATTTGGGGGGTTAAAGGCCTTCTGATGTGTCTGTGTAAAAAAAATATCTAGTAAAATATGTATAGCTTCCGTTTATGATGGACGGATGTGGATAGAGACACTTTCTTCTTTCTTCAGCTCATACTCGTTTGGTAACGCATACTGCCATTGTAAAGTTCGGATGCGTCAGGATATTTATTAATATTTCTCCGATTGTCTTCGTCAGAAACAAGAAAGTCATATGCATCTAGGATGGCTTGAGGGTGAGTAAAGCTTGGGGTAATTTTCATTTGAAAGTGAACTAATCCTTTAACTATGTTAATAAAACATCATTAATTACATAAAAAAATTTATTATTTTTGTTTAAGCCTTACATTGTTTTTTTTTTTTTTATATGAACTAAACATAAAAGCTCAAAACTCTTTTAAGAGGATTTCAGCTTTTAGCACCTTCTGCCTTAAACCTTATTGGTAGAAACAGTAAAACTGATATCCGAACTGCTGCATTTGTTAAAGAGACTTAGGGTTGAAAAGCTTTTGTGTAACAGACTAATAAAATGTAAGTGAAAATGGCTATACATGGACTGTGTCAGTGGTGCATCTGTAAAATGTCTGATCCAATTCTATAAAGGTTCCACAGCCTGATTTATAACAGTGTTTGTCAAGTTGGTCAAAGCAAGCCGGATGGCTCCTCTACTACAAAGAAACATTATTTAGAATTTACAATGAAGCATCTGTGACTTTTGGCTCGGTTTCTGGGACTGGGATGCAGATGCTTTCGAGATGCCCTGCGTTGCGTCTCATTTGCTTTTCACACTGATTTGAGAGCTGCTTCTACTCAAATACTAACTTCAGCCATTACAAATGTCAATGTGGGTATTTCCTCTATCACATTGCTGCAGCTGCATACTGGCTTTCATAACCACACATAGCAGAATTATTTCACAATATAATGAAGTGACAGTTGAATAAAAACAGACATGCTATCATGGGATGCCAAACAGTCATCACTTAAGATGTTTTAATTACACCAAAATACATCTGTCATCAGGATGTGTTTACCCGTCATTTTTCTCTCTATACTCCACACGAGAAGATCTTTGGTAGTATATATGATCACATATCCCTCCAATGAGATCACCTGTTGCAAGAATCACAAAGATTGCATGAAGAAATAAGGGTCACTCAGAGATTTATGAATGTCTCCAGTCACTCATGACTTGGCTGGAATCAGATATTTTCCTGATATTTTAGACAGCACTGCTATTAGTTAAACATATTTTCTGTTCCCCTGACATTGAATTGGTGAAATATAAATAAAGTTGCAGAACACTATAAAGAAACATTTGTAGGAAATGATTGAGGACTGAGTTGTGTTTTTGGTAGTTTGGTACAGGCTTACATATACAGTGCTCAGCGTAAATGAGTACACCCCCTTTGAAAAGTGACATTTTAAACAATATCTCAATGAACACAAATTTCCAAAATGTTGACAAGACTAAGTTTTATATAACATCTGTTTAACTTATAACATTAAAGTAAGGTTGAGAATATAACTTAGATTACACATTTTTCAGTTTTACTCAAATTAGGGTGATGCAAAAATGAGTACACCCCACTGAAAGTCTCTTGAGCAAAGCTAAATTTTAGACAACAAATGTCTAATTTAACAAGGATTCAACCACAGGTGAGACTAATTATTCATTACACAGGTGTCCAGCAGACAGTTGCCTGTAAAAGGGTGTTAAAACCCCTTCCCATTTCATGCTGTCAGCAATGGCACCACGTGGAAGAGAAATGTCACAAGACCTGAGAAAGAAAATAATTTCTTTACACCAGAAAGGTGAAGGCTACAAGAAGATTACTGTAGCAAAAGTGAATACTGTAGCAAAAGTGGTACAAAAATTTTAAAAAGATGGAACTGCAACCATCTCACAGAGACGTCTAGGTCGTCCACGGAAGTTAACACCTCAACAGGAGCGTCTTCTGATGAGAAGGGTTGAAGAAAATCGGCATGCAAGTTCACTGCAGTTATCTAAAGAAGTAGAAAGCCAAACTGGGGTGACTATTTCCCGTGACACAATACGGCGTACACTGCAGAAGAATGGCATGCATGGGTGCCGTCCACGAAAGAAGCCTTTCCTAAAGCCCAGGCACAAAAAAGCCCGCCTAGAGTTTGCCAGGGCCCATGCTGACAAAGATGAAGACTACTGGGACTCTATACTCTGGAGTGATGAGACCAAGATAAATGTTTTTGGAACTGATGGCTTCAAAACAGTTTGGCATCGCAAAGGTGAGGAATACAAAGAAAAATGCATGGTGCCTTCAGTGAAACATGGTGGTGGCAGTGACCTTATGTGGGGCTGCATGAGTGCTGCTGGTGTCGGGGAGCTGCATTTCATTGATGGCATCATGAATTCACAGATGTACTGCTCTATACTGAAAGAGAAGATGCTACCATCACTCCGTGCCCTTGGTCGTCGTGCACTTTTCCAACATGACGATGATCCTAAACACACATCTAAGGCCACTGTTGGATTTCTGAAGAAGAACAGGGTGAAAGTGATTCAGTGGCTTCTGATCTGAACCCAATCGAATACCTATGGGGAATTCTGAAGAGACAAGTTGAGCATCACTCTCCATCCAGCATCCAGTCTCTAAACGAGGTCATTCTTGAAGAATGGAAAAGATGTTGCAAAATTTCGCCAACTTGTTCATTCCATGCCTAGAAGACTTGGTGCTGTCATTAAAAATCATGGAGGCCATACAAAGTACTAGATGTAGTAGTTTTTGTTGTGGGGTGTATTCATTTTTGCATCACCCTAATTTGAGTAAAACTGAAAAATGTGTAATCTAAGTTGTATTATTAACCTTACTTTCATGTTATAAGTTAAACAGATGTTATATTAAACTTAGTCTTGTCAACATTTTGGAAAGTTTTTGTGTTCATTGAGATATTGTTTAAAATGTTACTTTTCAAAGGCGGTGTACTCATTTACGCTGAGCACTGTAGTTTTGGGCTAACACTTGTTCAGAATGGTAGTCGATAAATTGAATTCTAATACTTCTAGATCCTTCAATTTAGTAAAACATGCCAAAATCCTGCTCACTTCACAGTACAGACCGCAAATTCTAATTTTTGTCAAAAAAAAAAGTAGTTTTAAAAAAAAGTTTTATTTTGCCAAATTGGATTGTTTTAATACAAATTTGAGTTCTTAATATTTTAATAAAGGTACACTATGTAACTTTTAGCCCTCTAATGGTTAAAAAAACAACTGCATGCATTTTGCAGAAGAACGTTGTTTTGGTTGCTTTGGCTTTGTGTGACTGTGCAGATGAACATGACCCTTCATAATAGATAATGCTTTACAATGAACTCTGTTAGAGAGCTACATATGGCAGTGTATCAGCTTAATAAAATACCTTATTCATCTGTTGGGTAATAAAAACACCATCTCTGTGTCGTTTTTATAACATTTTAATTCCCTCAGATCTCACCATCTCCGAAAAGCCAAGCCAATGTTGATTCTTGTTTCTTGTTGATTCCATATACACGTCAAAGTAGCCACCTAGCTGGAGCAACTTTTCTCTATTTACAGATATGACATGCATGGGCGAGTGACGTATGTACGCATTTTCCCTTGAAAACCATCCAGTCAGGTCTAAAATATAAACACTTATAATAGGCTTACCATAGTGAATCAGGGTAAGACAAAAAAGAAATGATGGTGTATTGACTCATTATTTAAATTGTGTTAATTTTGAACAACAAAAAAAAAAAGTTACATAGTGTACCTTTAAAAGGTAACCATTAACTAAAAGGATTTTACTCAGATCAAGGTTATTAACTAAAACTAAAACCATAAAAAAAAAATTCATTACTTGGAAAAAAATAAAATAAACATTAACTGAAATAAAATTACATATAAAAAACAATTTTAGCTAGTTATTTTAGCTAGTTGCCAAAGCAACATTTCTTATTTTCTTTTAATTTAAGTTTAAGTACTAAAATAACTAAAACTAATAAACTAAAACTTAATAAATACTATATACTGTAGACATAAAAAACACACAACAAAATTTAACTAAAATTAAAATGAAAACTGAAAATATAAAATCTAATTCAAAATATTAACTAAAACTATAAGATAAATTATACTAAAATAACACTGACCCAGATTAATTTGATGCATATTGTTACAAATATTCAGTTGTGTTTGTTCTTAGTTTCGTTTTCATGGACTTTTATTTTGTAATCATGAGTCACATGCGTTCCCTTGTTCTTTTCCCACTTCTCTTTAGTTGTCATGATTACTAATGTCATTAGTTTGTTTAGTTCAGCTGGTACATTAATTACCCAGTTTGTCAGTATATTTAAGTTCAGCTTTTTCCTGTGTTTAGTATCTTGTCTCATTTGTGTTAGTGTTTGTGTCTAGAGTGTATACAGCTTCCAGCTTTGTTCTGTTTTATGCTGTGGATTACTATTAAATACTCATGTTTGAACTTTATCCTTCTCAATAGTCTGTCTGTGCGACACTTGCTGACAGAAGACCGGACCTCAAAAAATGGATATTGCAGCAAAATTTTCTGCATTGGCCCAGAGAGGCCTTAACTTTTTGAACTTCACGGAGCAGTTCTGCCTTCTTGCCGTCACCTGCACAATGACAAAACCATCAAATCGCTGTTCTGGATAGGGGCGAACTACCATCACCCTGTAGATCTCCCAGACACCTCAGAACTTGACTGGAGGGAGGCCGTCATCAAGTGTCAGGAGAGCCACCACCAGCCGCAATGAGTGAGCCAGAACCCAACGTGGATGCGACAGCGCCATCCATCAACCTGGAGTTCCAGAGTGAGTCTGACCAGGGGTGTGAGCCAGCGACATCAGTGGCAGAAGGAATACTGGTGGAATTGGAATTGTTGCGCTCAGGCTCTCCACCCCTACAGCTTCAGTGGGTTCTTCCTTCCCTCCGGCTCCACCTCTGTCCCCTGTCACACCGGCTCCACCTCAGTTCTCAGGCATTCTGGCTCCACCTCAGACGCTCGCCATCGCGACTCCGCCTAGGTCTTCAGTGCCAGTGGTGTCGCTCAAGCCTCCTTCTCTTCGCATGTATTCATGAGTCACATGCATTCCTTTGTTCTTTTCTCGCTTCTCTTTAGTTGTCATGGTTACTAAAGTCATTAGTTTGTTTAGTTCAGCTGGGTTACATTAATTACCCCGTTTGTCCAACGCTATCTCACAACCAATTCGTACGTATTTTACGAGGTGGCTAATTCGTATGAATTCATACGACCTCACTCGTACAAATTCGTACAATTTGTCTAAACCCCAGTGACGGGTAGGTTTAGGGGCGGGGTTTGGGGTAGGGCATTCGTATGAATTCATACGAATTTGTCAACTCGTAAAATATGTACGATTTAGCAAAAAACGTATGAATTCGTATGAGTGAGTTCCGGTTGATTTGTCTGTATACTTAAGTCCAGCCTTTTCCTGTGTTTAGTGTCCAGTCTCATTTGTGCTAGCGTTTGTGTCTAGTGTATGCAACTTCCTTTTGTTCTGTTTTATGCTGTGGATTACTATTAAATACTCCTGTTTGAACTTTTATCCTTCTTCGTCTGTCTGTGTGACTCTTGCTGACAATGTAAATGTTTTTTTTTTTTTTTTTTGTAACATTATAAAAGAATAAATAAACTAATATTTAAGAACTGATTATTTAATTACATATTGATTAAAGGATTTATGCCAAAAGTCAACAGAACGATCACTTGCAATGTGCTAGCATATTGATATAAATTAAAACAACACTATAGAGGGGCATGAATTCAAGAACAAAATGTTACACAGGCTAGAATGTATACAATTTTTTTTTTTTTTTTGAATCTGGTCTTAATTAATTACTGTGCTGGAGTTCCCTGATTTTAAACTTTGGCTGATCAGAAAGCTCACGTGTGAATTGAACGACCTGATAAATTGCAGAAAAAGTGCAACTACAGTAAACTTGATACAGATATTCTATAAATACACTCAGAGTGCTTATAAAATTAAAACATCACTGCACAATTTGCTTTTTTTTTTCATTCTTTTTTTTATTGTCGTATATGATCTGACAAATGGTTTTACAGATCTCACAGACTGTCTGGTATAAAGGCCACATGCCTTTTTTTATGTCTATGAGGTCATCCAGTACTGTCAAGGAACTGAGTGATCATGAAAACTCTCTTGTATGTTATGAAAAAATGGCCCAGGTGTCCCATGTGAACCTTTAGGAATAAATTATACCTCTGATGAATCATTTATCATGTAAGGATGACTGAACCTCTGCTGCATTGCATTTTCCATTATAAAGACTTTTCTCTGTTGTAAAAAGACAGATGGAGTCAAGGAAAGAACCGTTTTAGGCATTAATATCATTTCTCTTTGAAATGTTCTAATGATATTGTCCTAATGGCAAACAAATACAGCATTACTAGTATGTAATGAGATACTGTCTGTTTTACATTTAAATTACATCCAAAACTAAATCTGCTTGGGAATTTCAAAGACATTATTGAACAATGCACAATGTCCTTTTCTTTTTATTTTCAATTGTGAGATTGTGTAATTATCTTCTCCTGTCCCTTACATTAAATTGAATTTACCTCAGAGATATTACTTCTGTTGGGATTAACAATTAAACCAAGTAGTCCATTTAAACTTGTAGCCTAATGTTGCTATAGGTTGGTCGCTGTAGTCATGGTTATTTATTTACTTATTTTAACAATTCTGTCAGAAATCACTTCAGTTAAAGAAATAAAAAATAGAATAAAAGCAAAGTAATGTGTTCTATATTCTATAGAACACATCACTTTGCTTCTATATAGAACACATTACTTTAATTTTATTTGTTTGTTTGTTAATTATGTGTTTGTTTGTTTATAATTCATTTTTCTTTATAATAAATGTTTAATGGAGAAAAAAAAAAACTTTGGGGTTGCTCGCCATTAGTTCGGAATTGGTGGAGCAGCGGAACTGATGAATAAAGCCCAAGGTTCCTACCGGACTGTATTTTGAGGAGGACAGGAGGTTGAATAACAGGAAGAGGAGAAGCAGCCACTATGGCGGAGGTATGTGAATAAAAACAATATTTTATTACAATTTCCTCTTGTACACTGACAAAGAATGACGTCTCAAATAACACGTTATAATAAATGTTTTATTATCCTACTATTCGGATAATACATTCGTGTCTTCTTTGTAATACCATTATTATTTGACACGTTAGCGCTTTTCTAGTGGTCGTCAAAGATAATTATCTACGTCGATCATTAACTTTAGTAAAATTTAAATCCTCAGTTTCACTGTCAGTATAAATATAAAACCATGTATCATGTTAAAGTGAGCTTCATATTGTCATCAGATTTCAGTCGTTTTATTTTGACATATTTGAAGATGATGCTATAAGGGCGTTGTGTGTGTGTGTTTTGTGTATATGGATATGATTTCCTGTGTTTTTAATAATCAGCTTTGGTCATAATAATTAGAAATGTTATTTTAGCAGCAAATCAGCATATTAGAATGATTTCTGAAGGATCATGTTACACTGAAGACTAGAGTAATGATGCTGAAAACTGAGCTTTGATATCACTGAAATAAATTACATTTTAAAATATATTCAAATGGAAAACTGAAATTGTAATAATACTTAACAATACTACTGTTTTACTGTATTTTTGATCAAATAAATGCAAACTTGGTGAGCATAAGTGTCTTCTTTCAAAAACATTAAAAAACTTAAACTGTATTGTATGTTATAGATAAAGATGTCTTGCTTGGGTTTAACCTCGTTGTTATTTACAATTATAATACAAATATTATTTTGACAAGGAAAATATTAGTTTAGTTTTGAGTTTTTGGCTGCTAAAATGTAATATTAAATATTTAAATGTAATATTGCTAAAATGTAAAATGATTTGAATAATACATTTCATAATCTGTTGTTTTCTCTCCAGACGCACAGCTTGCAGGACCTGCGGCAAGCAGCCGTCGCCTCCAAGGTTTTCGTTCAGAGAGATTACACCTCCGGCACCATCTGCAAGTTTCAGACCAAGTTCCCAGCAGAGTTGGAGAGTAGGGTGTGTAGAGATCCATAGCAAACACAAGGAACAATTTAGATTCTTTAATTTGTCATTTTTATGCTCCACATAAAAACGAAATTGTGTTTCACACACCCACCACTCAATAATTCAATGCAAAACAATTGGTTTAAAAAAAAAAAAAAAAGTAAGTAACCACTTAAAGTCGGCATGAAATCAAAATTGACCCTATTTACTTTGTTAGTGCATATTACTAGTCTTGTGGTGAACAATTAATCCGTGCAAGTTAATACACAGAAAAAAAAATAGTTTGTCGCGGTATTCTTTAATCAAAATCTGAAAAGTTACTTCCGGTCTGGAATGGCGTTCCTTCTCTGATGACGTCAGTTTGACGGCTTGGGTTGAAACGCTTAAACCACTCCCCTCCAACCATTAGTCTGCTATGAGCGAGATACGGAGAGGAGGAGCGCTAAAGTAAAAACCTGCCGTCTATTCAATATTCCGTTTCACTTGGAAATACGTAACAACACTGGAGAAAAGTTGTTTGCAACTTCCGGTTCACGGGGACTTTAAAGGTGCAATATGTAAATTTTAGCGGCATCGCGGACAAGTCCACTGATAGACACCTGCTTTCAAATTCAAACACTTCCATGTGCTTTCAAATGCTGCTGTGTGTTGATCATTGTAGCCAATCACAGACATATCCGATGAGCGTGTCAACACAATGGCCAATCAGAGGTGTTTACGAATCCGCTCAAAGTGTCACATTTTTAAAATTTCAGTACAGATAGGTACCAGAGTCGGTACTTTTGGCAACTCTAGTCTCTGCTTCTAATAAACCAGACGACGACTACTACCACTACTACTTTATGCGTATTCAATGTAGTGACGATGCAAGCTGCCTAAAAACACCAACGGACATAGTGACAAAACGCGATCTGTAGAGCAGTTTGTCCGTTTAGGGTTACTGTAGAAACTTGCCAGCGCATAATGGCGGCTTGACATGGAGGGGGGACCCGCAGTGTGTGAGATATGTCATTATGTAAGGTCTTTATGCACCACTGAAAACATAGTTGTGTATATTATATTGCATTTCTGTCAATAGATCCTCCCAAATTTTACACATTACACCTTTAATTAGTAACCACTAATCTCAGGGCTCCAGACTGCAACCCATTTGCATTGCGTTTTGCTACCTTTTTTCCTGCTGGTGTGACTAAATTTTGTCAGAGGTCGCACTGGACCAGCACATTTGAATGTTCCGCTGTTATTGTACTTGTCAAAGGTTAATAGAAACAGGCGAATTGCTGTTATTTAGGAATGAGATTGCATGGATGGTTGAATCGAGACCTCGACCTTTTAACGATTAATCGTGCAGCTCTAGTTCACACCTCTCACAGAGTGTGAATGCTGATAATTGTTTTATTGTTACAGATTGACAAGCAGCAGTTTGAGGAGACCATGCAGACCCTGAATAATCTCTATGCAGAGGCGGAGAAGCTGGGCGGCAGGTCATATCTGGAGGGCTGTCTGGCCTGTCTCACTGCATACACAATCTTCCTCTGCATGGAGACCCACTATGAGAAGGTGAGTTTACAGAGATGTAGGCTGTAGATATCACCAATATGACACTAAGTTTACATGGACAACAGTAATCTAATTATTGACCTTATTCTGAATAAGACAATATTCTGAATAAGCCAATATTCTGATTAAGGTGTTTACAGGAGTTTCTTTTAGAATATTCCTTTCATGTTCCCGTTTTACACGTTATAGAACATAGATCGATTAATGGCATACGTCATTACATCCCCATGCCACACCATCCGACATTCCCTCCAGAATTTCATGCATCAACATACAGTTTGTCTTCGTTACTTCGTTATTGTACCATGTTCAGTTTCATTTTTAATTTCTTGTTTGCCATTAAATGGTTGACCACTGCAGTGTGTGTGTGTCCTTTTGCAAAATGTGGCAAACTCCCACACAACGTTAATAGTGTGATTAAGGTGTGAACATGTATATAATGCACTTCGATAATGCGACTAAAATAGGTATTCCCCACATCTTAATTCGATTTGTGTTTACTTCGAGTATGACTTTAGCCAGATTAAGGTAATCAGAAATCGCTGTTTACATGGAAGTTTCTTAATCAGAGTATTGTCTTAATCATGTTAATATTGGAATATTGTTGTCCATGTAAACATACTTACTGTCGATATGGATTTCAATAATATGTTAAATTCGTTCAGGTGTTGAAAAAGATTGCCAAGTACATCCAGGAGCAGAACGAGAAGATCTATGCTCCTCTTGGGCTTCTCCTGACTGACCCCATAGAGAGGGGACTCAGAGTTGTATCCTTTCCTACATAGAAACATCATTTGGGTCTTTCTGTCCCCTGGTGAAACAGGGGATTCCTGACATGAAGGATTTGCCATTGAATTCTGGTAGCATTTACTGTAGAAACTTACTCTACCGTTCAAGTTTGGTGTCAGTAAGAATTTATTTTATTTTTTTTAAAGAAATTAATACTTTAACTTAGCAAGGATGCATTAATTTGATCTAAAGTGACTTTTATAATGTTGTGAAAGATTTCTATTTCAAATAAATACCTTTAAACGTTCAATTCATCAAAGAATATTGACAAATATTAAGCAGCACAATTGTTTTCAACATTGATATTAAGAAATGTTTCTTGAGCAGCAAATCATATTAGAATGATTTCTGAAGGATCATGTGACAATGATGACTACTGAATAAATTACATTTAAATACATTCAAATAAAAAAAGTCATTTTAAACTATAATATTATTTCACAATATTCCTGTTTTTATTGTATTTTTGATCAAATAAATGATGAACATAAGAGATTTTTCAAAAAAACTTTGAAAAATCTTACCGACCCCAAACGTTTGAACAGTAGTCTACATCAGATAAAGATGTCTTGCTCAAGGAAAAGTAATGAGAAGCTTTTTTTCACATGTTCAAGTTTGATACAAATCATTTGATAGAAGACCTTAGTTTAGTAATACGTCTTTGGCTGCTAAAATTGAATATTCTATAGATTTCCTTGTAGGTGAATGGTCAACTTTCAGACAAAATGTCAAATACTTTCAGAGTTTTACGGCACTTAATTTCCTCAACTTGAGTTTTTAAAGGTGGAGATCACTATTTTTGAGGATAGAAGTATTGGTTCAAGATAAAACACACCAAAGGTAAGTCCCTTTTTGACCTGAACTAAGACTTTTTTTTTGCACTCTGCTATATATCTCATTCTTTTTTAGGTGTATTGGCTACAATAAATGAGTTCATCTTGAAATAATGCAATGTTATATTTCTTCTTGCAGGTTCATGTTTGGAATGTGATTATTGGCCTGCTGGACTGAGAACCTGCTTATCCATCTCATGAAATCACAACCTTATTGCTTTAAATGTAGATAGTATACCTTTATTTTGATTCATTAATATTTTTTTTGACAGAGGGAGAGAGTGATTATATAATGTATCTTACTGAAACTCTCCAATTCAACTTTCCCTTATTTAGCAGCTTTCCAATGTGTTACTTAATCAGAGTTATTTTAAATATTTGTTGTGCCATGTCATTTTATATTGCAGCGTTTCATTTCTCTACATTGCGTTCCTGTCTTTTGTTTTCTGTATATACTTGTCTTGAATGGGAAGTATAGATTAAGTGCACAATGTTCTGTCACAATACAGATGCATCTTGATTATTAGAATTGTTTGTGACTCTGCGTTCCCATAGTAAAAATTTGTTTGAGAAATCTGCTCAAATATGCTTGTTAAAACTGTCAATACAAGAAACTTTGGTTATGTGTACATGGAAATTTGAGCCTGATTTACAATTTGTTGTATGTAATGTTTTTAAGTAATAATCAGTTTAGTTACTTTATAACTTTGTTCCATTCCTTTCCCCTCTACAAAAAAAAAAAAACAAAACAGTTTTTCTTTTGTAACACTACATTTTACTATATTTACTAGTGAACTACTGTAGTTTTATTTGGGTCTGCAATATAATCCTTATTACACACAGATGCCATAAAATCCTTAAAAGGCACGGTTTGCATTTAATATTGCATTTCCAGCTTGTATTTCAGACTGCTGTTAGTTTAACCTGTTTCTTGCATAAATCTTTTTATCAGTGTTGTATCATAATGTCTTTTTTGAAAATCTTTTGACACTTATTTAAACTATGTATCGTACAATAAATAGTGTTTTCTTGAACAAATTAATTCCATTGTCTGCAATCATTTATTTTATATGTATTTTATATTCAGAGGAACATTCCATGTTAGTTAGCTTTAAAATAGACATGAAACGTAAGGCTTCTCTATTGTGACGTATACCAAAGTGAAACAGCTTCTCGAACAAGAAAAATGTAGGGCGGGACTTGATTTTGTCCATGGGGAATCGATTGGATGGTTGTGATCTCATGTGAGTGACAGGTTGTCCTGCCCTCGCACCAGTAAACACGTCATCAGGGAAGAGATTTTCATTAAAGATTACGATTTTCAGATTCAAAGATTACGATTCAGATTTTCATTAAAGATTACGAGGGCGCATGAACTTAAAGGCCCGCTGAAGTGTCTTGGAACGCGCAGCATTATTCAATGTGTTGACGGAAGGGCGATACATCGAACAGCCCCGCCCCTTTTTTAAAATAGCCAATAGCGTTTTGTTTATATCACAGCTCGACCAGAGCCGTAAAACTCAGTTGTTGTTTTTTTTAATATCTAACCGTTTCTCCTCCTAATCACTTTAAAATACAGCATTCTGTGCAGAATTTAAATGGGTCCGATACCTTTCGTGGTCTGAGCCGACTCGCGGATATGATCCGCTCTGTGCTCTCGTGTCCCTGGGCCATAGCAGACTGTGCTTGCGCTGCGGCGGTTCACGTTATACTAACGCGAAAACGGACTTCATTCGCATCAATGGAAAACATATTTACACTGTCTGAATCGTTCCCTATTCTCTATATAGTGCACTATGTGCCATTCACCATGTAGAAACTAGTAAATGTGTGAACAAATGACCGATTTCTACGGAGCCCCGCACATGACATGCGCACGATTTAGTAAATCGAGGGAACGAATTACTAAATCGTTCCCTCGATTTACTAATTTGTGCGAACGATTTAGTAATTCTAAAATAATAATTTTAGTAAATCGTGTGCATGATTTCCTATTTCGTTCATGATTTATAAATCGAGGGAACGAAATAGGAAATCGTGCACGTGTTTTAGTCAATCGAGGGAACGAAATAGTAAATCGTGTGCACGATTTAGCCTACTATTTTTTTCCTGCATGTCATGTCCGGGGTTCCATAGATTTCAGACGCAGCTTCAGCATCTGTTGATAGTGTAGGAGGGGGCGGGACTTCAGATTCTAGAGAGCATTTGATTGGACAGAAGATTTGATGAGAAGCTGAAGTGCGATGTGATGTCATGAAAATCCATGATCCATTTTAGCGGAAGTGAGAGACTGTAGGTTTTGAATGCTTATATCTCCTAAATGCGAATTTTGTCATTGTTTTGGAACACACCAGCTTATTCATAACATTAAGGCTAAGATATTAATACTAAAGCTAAAAAACTTAAATTTTGATTTCAGGGGGACTTAAAAAAAAATGATGAGCACGGATAAATCATTTATAATAAATACTGCATTATTCCTTTAAAAAAGAAAAACGAAGAATTGATTTCATGGTGACTTTAAAATAACTCTTTAAAATAACTATTGTTATTGCACCCCTGACCGCTAGAGGGGACGAAAAGCCTTCACACCGAAAATCTTCATGACGTCAGGGGTGTCAGTTAAATTAAATTCAGTGTTGTTAGGGTGTTTGCAGCTGTCTTGAGATGTCGTTTTTAACTGGGATTTAATCGTTTTTAAAGGGTGATAGACGTTTATTTGTTTAAATCAGTTGTGTCTTGAAACGCGTATAATGTTATTGAATGAGACTGGTGTGCTAAGCTAGTTGCTAATGTTTAAATGAGTTCAAATTAGCGTTTAGATTCACGAGCTGATGTTGCCATTCACTTTCCCTGATATACTTTTTTTTGTATTCGACGCATACTTGAGCCAGTGGCAATAAAATAACGTTTAAAGTGCCTTAATTTTAGGTTTAATTTGGACATTTGTAGGTGAATTAATCATCTTTTTCTTTAGTTGGACTCAACGAACACAAGCGACGTCAATATTGTTGTTTTATACATGATGTTTGGGCTGTAAATTACTGATCCGCTCTTTAATATGTTTCTTTTTTCTTAAGTGTAATGAAATCTAATCAGGACTGAAAGCATCTCCTGTGAGTCTCTGTGGATAATATCGTCCTCCAGCACCCTGGCTCTTCCCTGCGTCAGTGGCTGTTACCTCCCCAAACAAGAGACTGCATTTATCCATACCGTCCGTGGGGAGCTGGACGTATTTCAACAGAAAAATGAGCTGAAAAGGTAACTACTTCACACATTTGAAGAAAGGAGCACCAACAGTAGTTAGTAGTAATACTCACCAAAATTATTAGGAACTGTTTTAGCAGGGTCCTGGGGCATTCTGCCTTTAGAGATTTTACGGTTTTTTTTATTTTATTTTATTTTATTTTTTTGTGGTAGCTTGCCTATAACCCACACATGTAAAGTTTATTACTACAATTATTTATTAGTTAACATAATTTCTTTTTTTTTTTGCATAGGATACACAGTTATGAAGTGTTTTATATTATAAGCATCTGGAACCTTTACAGAATTTTCTACTTCAAACTTAACATTTTCTTCCATTGAAAATGCTTATACAGATATTGTTTTCATTTCACCTGGATCTTATTGGTTTATGTAGTCTTTTTGAATACCAGAAAGCCAAGTTTTTCCTAATATCAATCATCATTAGAACAGAACACATTTTGCACATGAAAACTAGCTTGGTCCATAATTCATGAAGGTCCAAACTTTAAAGCTCTAGGTTCTACTGTGTACTTGCCCTTATAAATATGTACTATAATAATATTAATTCTTCTAATTGTGGTATTTGTTAATGCTATATTTACAGATAAGACCATTGATGGCTCCTCATTACCATACTTATAAGGCCTAGTACTTTCTATGAAAAGTAACTACAATGTGTTACTACAATAAAATGTTATCAATTCTTGTAAAGGTGTTCATGAGTAGTTTTTTAAAAAAAAGCCTTATAAGTGTAGATAGCTGCATGTTTCTTTTGAGAACCTAAGCACTTATCATGAAAGGTCCGGATGGGTCGTACTTAGTCTTGGTTATTGTTGGGGTTAACCCCCCCAATCTACACCCCTGTTGTGTGTGTAAAGATATATTTAAATATGATACATGTAAATATAATTTAACTATATCTTCCATATATCTTTAAATGTTGTAGCGTTCTACTCTTCCCGCCTGTCCCGAGCCGACTTCGCTTCCTGATTCACCAAACCACCACCAATCTCCCCAACCTCAGCACATTCTCTGTGGGTGAGGGCTGTGCCCGCAGAGTCGTGGTGTGCTATTCCGACCTCAGGTAAAGCTGCCAGAGCTATTGTCACGTGACATGCTCACAGAAATTTGGTGTTTCATCATTGTGGTGCATCTGACAGATTGCCAGAAGAGGATTATAGTGATACAGAAATCCGCTCCAATGTACGAGCACGCAGTCGGGACAGGGAAATGGAGGACAAAGGCAACAGACACAGAGCCAGACGACCAGACAAGGCTATTTACGTGCCACGCGCTATGAGACATAAGGTAGATCTGGAGCAACCGAATCTCAAGGAATCATCAGAGGTTTCTAGCTCTGATGTTCCTAAGGAACCTCTTGCATCCAATCAGGAGACAGAGGTAGACAGCACTGACCAATCACTGGCCGATCAGGAGTTTGTGCAGCTTTCAAGGACCGGGCCTTCCCCGTGGCCTCCAGCCTGGGACCAGACTGTGTCTTTCTTCATGTCTTTGACATTAGATGACCAAGCAGATGAAAATTGTGCCAACAACACGGTCCTTCCCATTGATGCGACACTCCAGCAGCAGAACTTTGATGAGAGTTTGCTCTCTGAGGTATTGTAACTTAATGGGTCTCGTACACTAATAATTTGCTTGGATTATTCATATTTGAATGCACAGGAGAAATTCTCATGAAACACTTCCACCTATTTCACAACATTAACATTAGAATGAGGCTAACAAATTCATGTAATGAATATGGAGTATTCTAAATGAGTGACCACATGTTTGGGCCTGTTTACACCTGGGCTATGTTTCTCAAAAGCATCGTAAGTCGTAGAACCATTGAAACCAATGGTCTTTACTGAACAACTTGGTTAACGATGCTTTTGAGAAACGCAGCCCTGGCCACTTCATGCATGGTCACTATCCTGTTGTTAAAAAGTGAAATTTCTGTCATTAATTACTCACCCTCTTGTCATTCCAATGACAAGAGGGTGAGTAATACTGAGTCGGCGTTCTGACGTAGAACCTGGAAGCTCTGCAATGCGTCTTCAGCGTAAACTGTGATAGGAGAATGACAGGGTAAAGAAGAAATTGTTGAATAAAGTAATTATTTTTTTGTTTTTGCGCACAAAAAGTATTCTCGTCGCTTCATAAAATTAAGGTTGAACCACTGCAGTCACACTGACTATTTTAACGATGTCTTTACTACTTTTCTGGATCTTGAATGTGGTAATTTCATCAATTTTACTTCTCCAAAAATGGTTAAAAAAACAAAACAAAAAAAACACGTGGGAGTGTTTTAGGGCTCCCGTTAGCCAGAGCTACTGCAACACGCATCGCCACAGACATGGCCTGCCACAGATAATTAGTTGAGTGTCTCTTTAGCAAGCCGACATGTAAACTGCTGCAAATTAAAGTGAAAGTTCGGCGTCACATCCTGAAGCTCAACACACTCATATTCATTAAAAGATTTGTAAATAACTTGCGTTCTATGATCTTGAAATTAACTGATGATAAATAAAATGCAGCTTATACTTACTTGTTGCTTTCATTGATATGAATACTGTTAAATCTGCATTCTGCGTGGTAATTGAAAATCGGATTTATATTAGTTTTGTGGAGACACATTTATGTGGCCAAGTGTAAATGGAACCGTTTTAACAAATCAGATCAGAATCAGAAAAGACAAACCTTTTTAAGTTTGTTATTTGCATGTTACATGCCCAAACCATCGCCATATAAGGCTTTTCACACAACCTTTCCTTTGCTGCCTTTTGTCACTCTCAGCAAGCATATGAAGACTATTAAGTCGCACCGCGTCATAATGTTTCAGATGATAAAAAAACAACAACAACAAAAATTATTTACATTATGGAAAATACAATGATGAAATATCTTTGTATCATATACAAGGTCACCCAGAGTAAGTGATTTTTGTGTACACGTTTTCAGTTGTTCCTACAATTTTTAATAAATTTTAGTTCGATATTTGATCATTAAAACGTTAAGATTTCATGCACGGTTAGTGAATAAGACCCAATGCATCTCTTGCCGTAATTACCATCATTTTCATTCTGTTTTCTGTCTATCTTTATTCATTTTGTCTTTGTCAGATCAAAGCCAAACTCAAATTTGGGGACATCACCATACTGAACACCTGCAATGATTTCCCGCCTATGCAAACATCTGGCTTGACCCAGAGGAGTTCGGTCACGTCATTGAGATCTACAACTTTCCTGCCTTTTTTAAAACAGACGACCTTCTTGATGCCTTTGCTGATTATAGGTGATATGTCACCCTTATAATGTGAGAGAAATAATAATAATACTACAAATCCATAAACTGGTCTACTTCTGTTTCCAGTGAAGGGGGGATGAAGATCAAGTGGGTGGATAACACTCATGCTCTCGGGATATTTTCAAGTCAGTCGGCAGGTATTGTTTCATCAGGCAGCATTTTTGTATTCATCTATCAAGAATTATCATCCTTTATTTTTTATGTTTGACTGACATATTTGGTTTTTTTCAGCTACACAGGCACTCTCTATTCAGCACCCGATACTGAAGACCCGCTCACTTCTAGAGGGCAGCCAGAAAGCAAAGTGGAAAGCAGCCAGACGAGCAGGTACCAAAGCTAAGCCACAGAATAATGTCTTTCAGAAATGTGTTGATTTTTATATTAGAAGATATTAGCTCGTCCATGATCAAGAAAAATAAACATTTTTACAACAAAATACCTTGTTCAAACATCAACATAGGTGTATAACTTGTATTTTTTTTTTTTTGAACGTGTATGTATTTTTGAATTTTGAATTAATCAATAGGTACATAAACGCATCATGTCACTGATCTGTGTAATAAACATTATGTATGATGATGATGTCTCCCCCATGCAGAGTTCATTCAGCCGGTGAGGGAAAGGCCACAAACGGACGCAGAGGTGGCTCGCAGAATGGTGACCAGAGCACTGGGGTTGAGAGGAGGTTTAAAGAAATGACTACAACTGAATAAGTCTGCCTGAGTTCCTGTCTTGTTTTTGATTTGTTCAAATCACAATTGTGGACATCAACTACTACACCATCCAGAAGAAAAGGAGATACAGTGAAGCTTTGTTTAAGCAGCACAGGAAGTTTCTAAAATTCTAAAACACATGAAATATGTCGTGCTGTTTTTTTTTTTTTTTTTGTTTTTCTTTTTTTTTTTGAGTTCTGTACTGTTTAAGAAAAATAGTTTGTTAAATGATCATTTGATTATTTCCTGAGTGTTTTTCTTTCTTGTTAGCAGAAAACAGTCTTGTTAGCTTTCTCTTGCTCTGTTTCTCCATACTATCAAGTCTGGCATCTTTCAGCATCAAGTTCAGCCATTTTAAATATGACCTTCTGTATGTTTAAATTAGCAATAGGCTCTTTTGCTCATTTTGAAGCAAGTAGTGAAATGCTGTTGCTGTTTAGGGTGCGTTGAATGTGACAGAGCTTAGTAATAAGTGTGTTTTGATTGGATTTCATAACAATGGGTACAGGACCATAATATTGAATCTAATGATTAAATAAAGTTTAACAAGACTGTAATCATAAGAAGGTCATGCTGTTTCTTGTTTAGCTTGATTGTAATTTAAAGTTGGAGTAGAGTTTAAATAGCTTTTTTGGCACATGAAAATTTGTTTAAAATACAATAGTATTATTTGTTGATGTATAACAGATAATGTAGATAATTCTGTTTTTACATTAATGATTTGGTTTTTAAGTCTTATTTGTCAAATAGTAACTGTTGAAAACTTATTTCTATATTTTAAAAAAACTTAGTACTATATTTTAAAGTTATTTGATACTTCAACCCGTTTATTACATTTTGATTAAATGTTTGTTGTTAGCACTGAAAATACATGGGTTGTCAGGTTAACATTAACACCGTTCTCCAAATCACACGCATGAATTTCTTTTATTATAGAGAACAGTGCAATGGTTTGACCAAATGTGTTGTTCAGTCATAAACACATTGTATACCTGGAAACCATTGAACTGGTCATAGGTACCCTCGTAAAACGGAGGGTAAATGCTTCACAAATTTGCAACAAATTCTTACAGTTTCACATTGCATACACGAAAGTTGACAAAATATAATCCCTGACTGAACACAATAAATTACTTGACATGCTTGAAGAATTAACCACAAAAGAGTCTGTGCCGCAAGTGGGGTTGGGTTCATGAAACTGCAGGCTTTGCGATATTTTAAGTTGTAATGCAGAAAGAATGGAAAGTTGAGGAAGATCCAAGCTTGAACATTAAAGCATGAGTTTGTATCTACTACAGTGATTAACTAGCAGTTCAAACACAGAAATGCAATAAGTACAGTACATTTAAGGAATTTAAATAATTTCTGTACAAAGCAAGCTTGATATAGCGAGGACCGTGAAAACGAGCTGTACTTCAACCTAACGATGGCGTCTATATTTGGAGGTTGGTTAACAGAGCAGCGGCCTCTGCCTTTTGAAGTGCTGGAGTCTCTCTAGTGGTCAGTCATATTTGAAGAGTCTTGAGTGACAGCCTGCAGCATCCTCCACTGAGAGCCTTTGTTGTTCCTCACTGTCCTTTATCTGAGGTGCAACTGGTTGCTCATTCCAGGGTATTCGTCCATGTCTGAACTCCGTGAGCCACCT
The DNA here is from genome assembly GCA_037950665.1 of Hypophthalmichthys nobilis. NCBI lineage: Eukaryota > Metazoa > Chordata > Actinopteri > Cypriniformes > Xenocyprididae > Hypophthalmichthys > Hypophthalmichthys nobilis. Next base: position 17,438,520 of record CM075476.1, on the reverse strand, counting down.
GGAAAGTGGTAGAGGTGGTATTATTCGCTTATAACTAGTGATGGGAGAAACAAACCTTTTTAAAATTTCGAATCAGTTTAAGTAATTGCTTCGTAAAATAATTCACTGTTTCAAAGCTCTCAAAATGCTAAACACTGGTTACGCCTGCTGATCAAAACTGTGTAAATGCAACAAAAACTCAGCCCAAACATGCTTAAAACACTTTTACAAACCAATTGCAAACATTTTATTGAAAGTGTAATCTATTAAATGCAATTAACAAATAATCTAATACCATTAAATATGAATAGTCTGTGTAATATGTTTTCTTTTATTCATTTGCATGGCTTGTTTTGATTGTTTTATGGAGGGCTTGGCTAAAAGGCCAATAAGAGACTTATATAAGAGACAATAAGTGATAAAACTGATCTGAGATCAGGTAAAAAACCATACAGACACTTGTTCATGGGTTTACAGAGATCATTGTACTCTAGTGGCAAAGCATTTGGAAACATTGGTGATGTAACGAAGCATCGTCGACTGAAATTGCATGACTTTGACAGTTTGATATGTGCTCTGAATCACTGGTTCAAAACAAACCATTTGCAAAGGTGTTTCGAAAACACCCGTCACTACGTCTTTAAACTGTCCTGGCAGACCTGCAATACAGTATTTTTCTAAGCAACTCACCTGTATGACAGTTGTACGTCCATATCCTGTATCCATCATAGCGACACTTGCACTTCATGACATTGTTGGTATAATCCGATTCGGCTACGTCATAGTTAGGATTGATTACAACCTGTGTGACAGAGTCATGTTAGTAAAATACAACTCCTGATTTTTACTTTCAGTTCACTTCAGTTAAAACGGTACCTGGAAAATATAGTCTCCTGGTTTCACATCTGTGATATCGATCCACTGACAATCAATGTCATGTCTGTAGGTGTCCCAGCAGCCAACGGTTATGCCCTGTTCACCAAAGTTGGCACAAGCATACCGTTTCTGAATACCTGGATCAAAGAAAACCAATTAGATCTTTGAACATTCGAGCTGAATAACGACACTATTGTCTTCTGTAGAGCTGTTTAAGGTTGAATTTTACTTTGAACCCCTATGAACTAGTGTTGAGTAACTTTAGCGGTATTGGACCATCTCATAAGAAGTTCTCACCTTCGTCACACTGAGTGTCCTCTAGACAGAAACTGGCCTTGTGACCCTCTGCCACTTTGGTGCCGTTCAGACTCAGCAGGTCATAATGTGTAAAAACCTCTATGCTGTGGTAATGCCTGTACGCAGAGATACAACACAACAGTATGAGACTTTTAGAAGTTTTAAACGTCGCCATATTGGCATTCTATGTTGAAGTCTTAGTGTATATCTTTGTATTTATGTTGTTTACTGAGGTGTTTATGGTCTTGCCTGTGACACTCGTGCCAGGTCCAGGCATGGTAACCCATTTTGGGTCTAAAGTCAGCTTGGCCAACGTTGTGGATCTGGGAGGAGAAGCGGAGAAGACGGCGGTAAGAGCTGTGGTCATTCTTTTTCGCTGTGCTGGACAGGCAGTTCTCCTCTAGGGCGCACTGTAGGGCGTACATGGGCCGGTCCTCCAGATAGGTGGTCTGCTCAACCAGCTGAGCGTTTAGCACCAGGTCAGAAGCCGCTGTGAGCGATGAGGTCAGAAGTCAGACAGAGCAAATTCCTCCATACATATCAGTCTAGACAACCAAGTCAGATGGGCTTAGTTGGTCCTGAAGATCTACCATCTTATGTTTAGTTTCACAAAAAATAAGTTGTTTAGGTGTCGCATTAAAGCTGCTTGGCCATGTTCAGAATGAAACACTAGCATACTGCTTACTACATACTGCACAGTGCACTATTTTTTTATTATTATTATTAGTACACTACCGTTCAAAGGTTTGGGGTCGGTAAGATGTTTAATGTTTTTGTTTAACGCTATTACGCATCTTCTGAAAGAGTACCTAATCTTTGGATTATAACATTTACTGAATGATAATTATGTAATAGTGGGAATGAAAGGTTAAGTGGAGTGCATTGCATTGCGGAATACTACAATTACTTTTGGAGCTGCTCTTTATTCTACTATTAGATTAAGCTTTATACAGACAGGGAGTTAAATCACTATTACACAAGAAAATGATCATCAATAAGAGGTGATTGTCTCACTATCAGAGCAGGAGACCCCAGCGGCGAAGCGTCCTCCTCCTTTCGGGCAGTTGATGTGTTTCCCGTGATGAAGACACTGAGGAAGACTCATCTCAGTTCCTGAGCATCTGACCCCACTCATCACAACGTTATCTGCATTTGCATCTCCAGCCCAGTACCACGTCTCCTATACAAACACATGATAAATATTAGTCGGTGAGCTTATCATAGGAATTATTGCTGAAATTTTAGAGTACCACAATATATTCATATTCTCATTTTAAAGTCACCATGAAATCACTTCTTTTTTTTTTTAATTCATGTATCCTCATAATCTTCAATAACTTCCCCTCCCTCTTGCAGTGACATCTCTTCTCTGATGAAGTGTTTACTGACGTGAGGGCGGGTCAACCTGTCACTCACAGGACCAATAGCAAATCACAACCATTCAACCATCCAATCAATTCCCCATGGACAAAATTAAGTCCCACCCTAAAATTTTTTCTTGTTTGAGAAGGCATTCAGATATGCGTCAAAATAGGGAAGAAAGGATCTATATCGCAACCGCCGTTTCATGCCAATCACATTTCATCATATCAGCAAGTTAAAATGCAATTTGCATAATAATCATTTGGGATTTCCGAAACAAATCCTTGACCTTTCCTAGTGGGTATACGGCATATACCTGCGTATCATGTAGACTACACCACAATTGCGTGCTTTGCGTGGTGGGTAAACACGCTACTGGTTGAACTATCTCTTTATGGTGCTTTTTGTTACTTCAACAACATCAGAAAGAAATGTGTTAGTGTTTTGAAATTGAATATTGCTAACCCATGAAGATGGATGTCTGGGTGTCATTACACATTCTCACCAAACGAGGGCCGTTCAATCACGTTTTACAGCTCGACTGCATGTTCCTGAGCATCTGCTCTCAAGATTGCTTTTCATTAGAGCTGTTGTATAAGTTTAGAGGTTTGAAACATAAGACGTGCCGTACCCCATAAGATCGGGAAAGTCTTTGTCAGTGTTCATGACTGCACAAACTTATGTTCATGATGAGTAATCATCAGTATTATGTTCTGTTTTCCATGTGTTGTGTCTTAGGCTGCACAGGGCTGAGTCACAGCCTCCTCTGATAGATAAGCCTACAGGACTCCCAGCGTGGGCAGGGGGAATGTGGGCACATTCTGTCAGACTTTCCATGTGCTTCCTTCAACTCCCCCAATGCTGAAAACCTTCCACACATGCTGTCTGGAAAGACCCACCGGTCCAGACTGTCAGACAAATCATGTTTAATGGCCACTCAAACATCTGGAAGTCGTATCTTGCACTTTTTGAGCTTTGGTAACAGTCTGAAAACGTGACCAACAGCATGTCAAAGTGTACAAACTTTACTATTAAGTTAATACATAATTTAAATCACTTTATTATGCTTGTAAGTCACCAATGCTGCATGTATTTGACAAAAATACAGTAATATTGTGAAATATTATTACAATTTAAAATAAATGTTTTCTTTTTTTTAAATTTTATTTTTAATATATTTTAAAATGTAATTTATTCCTGTGATGCAAAGCTGAATTTTCAGCATCATTACTCCAGTCTTCAGTGTCACATGATCCTTCAGAAATCATTCTAATATGCTGATTTGCTGCTCAAGAAACATTTATGATTATTATCAATGTTGGAAACAGTTGTGCTGCTTAATATTTTTGTGGAAACTGATACATTTTTGCAGGATTCTTTAATAAACAGAAAGTTCAAAAGAACAGAATTTATTTGAAAGCAATGTAGAAGTCTTTAGTGTCACTTTTGATCAGTTATGTGTTCTTTCTGAATAAAAGTATTAACTTACTGACCTAAAAAATTTTGAACAGTAGTGTATGTGGAACAGTATAAACAGGAGAAAAAGCCCCCACTGGACATCAGATTGACTAGTTTTCTTGGTCAACCACTACACCAGGAAGATAGCTTCACTTACTACATTTTGCTGGTCTGCCCTGCTGAAAAAAAACCTACCTTGTGTCACGAGTACGTGACTGTAGAACGTGCACGACGAAGAAAATGATTAGTAATATGAAGTAGCAAGCTTAGGGGACTCACAAACACGTTCAACACAAACAATAACCGACAAGGACTGAACAGAACAGGGAGTATAAATACACAAATAAGGACACCAAACAGGAACAGCTGGATGAAGTTTAACTAATCAGAAACCATAAAAACAAACGAGAACTAATACAGACATAACAGAAACTGAACTAAAGAGAACATAACCCTGATACTATGCTGGTTTTAGCTAGTTTAAATGGGTTCTCCAAGCCTGACCAGTTGAAATGTGCCTAAAACCCTCTAAAAGCAGCAAGCTGGTTTAAGGTGTTTTTTAAGCAGGGCAACAGTTAAATCAACACCACACTAGCATAAACCTGCATGTATCATTCATGCTAGCCTTTTCAGAACGCTCTGAAACTGACCATGAGAACTGACCATGAGTGACATTAGATTTAACTGCTTTGTGTCTCGAGGTTGAAGCCATTGCGGCCATAATGTCTTGACATGCGGCCATATGCCTCAGCTAGTGGCAAATTTAAGTCAATCATCGTAATAACACTTAATCATGGCATTAGCCTGCAGAAGCACTTCAGCGTTTCCAATTTCCACTCATAAAACCACCCATCAAACTGTTCCTTCCATACTGTTTCTAATGCAAAAATAGTTTCCAGGCTTGTATCACCATGAGTTTGTCACTGGGCTGTTACTTATCTGTCTCTAGTCCAGCCATTTCAGCTCTTGAAAGTCTGTGTGATCTTACATGCACATTCAATTATGATTTAAATAAATGGGATTTAATAGGATTATGGCATCCAGCAAACTTATGATGGATGAAATGGGGACGCAACACTGGCTACATGGTATGTGCCTTCATTAAAGTTCTTCATCTACACCAAACACTCCAAAATAGTCTCAAATGCATGAGTGATATGAACAATCAGGATGACTCAAACAATACATTGTGGATAATGACGGTTAAACACTATTGAAGGTGGACCTTCGTGAGAAGGTTAGAAAAGTTGTGGTCACGTTTACCATTGTTAGATGAATTTTCATGGGTGAAATCTAAACATGTGAATGTGCAATGTGTATGGATTCAATGGGTTCAAGTTTGACCAACAGAAAGTTGCTTGGTTTGAACGTGATGTAGATTTACCTGAAACGCATGGCTGGCAAAGCCTAATCCCAGCTGTCTGCAGACCACCATGGCCTCTATAATCCCCCAGTTTTCACTACAAACGGTTCCCCAAACCAGAGAACCGTTCTTCTCAGCAAGAACTTCCACACGTCCCTCAAAGGGGTTTCTTCCTCCGCTTAGGCGAATCTGTTGTAGTCAAAAGTATCCATTGCTTTAAAATCTTACTGATTAATTCATTTCTAACTATTGTTAGAATATTAACGGAATATGTAGGGAAACTTTAAGAGTCCTCACCCTCTTCTGGAAACCCATGGCAGGTACATTGCAGCGTATGGCAGCGTCTTCCTCATGACTGCAGCCCAGCGCATCATTATTGAAGTAGCAGTCAGTGAGAGATTTCTCAAATCCAGAGCACTCCACCTCGTTCATGTGGACCGGACCCATTCCTAAGGAAAACGTACATTCATCTTTAATTTTAGGTATTAAGTTAATGGTAATATACAGTGTGTTATGACAAAAAATAGGGTGTTCATGGACAGGAAATTTGAATTTAAATTATTGTATTGTCTTTTCTGTAAATTATCTTGAAATTTCAGCTAAAAAAAAGTACATAACAAAAAACTATAAGCATTTTTTTTTTTAGCATAGTTTTTTTATTTTTTAGTCATTATTCTACAAGACTTGACAACTAAATGATGCAATTATTGTCCAATCAGAATCAAGCAGATTTAATACACAGATATTGCATGTTTAATACACAAATTTAGCAGGGGTAGCTTGAAGTAACCTAGAGTGAATTGACTTGCTCAAAAGCACCTTGAGAATTCACTAAAAAACCTTAACCAGATAACATTCATTTCATTGGAGTCACATGAAATGTTTTTTTTTTTTTTTCATTAGATGCAGCAAACAATTTTGTTTATCTGACGTTCTCTGCCAATGACATCAGATGACAGTAATAACTGTGCATAAATGGATTTTAGGAGGGTTTTTTGGGAAAACTGCAGAAGGTTTGTATTTGTTTAGACTAGAATAAGCAAAGAGTTGTTTACTTCACTGTCAATTTCTGAAAACGTGTAAAAGAAGCCTTAAAATACCACACAAACACTTTTAATCGAGAAGAATGTATTTTAATGTGAATCAAAGCAGTTTGGGAATGTTTTAAAGTAGTTTTCGCAGCTGAAGGCTAAAGTAAATTTGAAGATTGACAGCCAATTTGTAGGCTGCATTATTCAATAAATTCTCATCTCGAAATTCAGTTATCAATGTTATTTTTGCCATATATCACTAAATATTGTCCCTGTTGGATATTTACTACAGAGTTTCCTACATTTCCTAAACTATCAAAACAATCATCTTAAGTACAATGTGATTGCAGTGAAACCTTGTGCATAGGAATAACATAAAAGTGTTCAAGTGCGCATGTCTTAAATATTTCCCGTCATCGGATTTTAAAATCAACTATAAGGACCTGTCCAAACATCAGCTGAGGAGCAGCTATCTGCACATGCAGTTGGAGAACAGATGTTTCATTATGCAAGAGTCTCCTGGTCAAAGAATGTTCACATCTGCCTCTCATACGTTTGATTAAAGACACTTTAGTAAAGGGCAGTGATCCATGAATTACTGATGATTACTGCCAGAGACTTAGGCTGCTGTTTGCTGTTGTTTTGAAAAGGACAATGTGTGACTGATTGTTGCTTTCTGCTTAATGGGTATATTTCATTATTCTCTTTCCAAAATTTAGATATTAGAGATTCCTGAGAGCCCAGTTGTGAAATATAAGCTATGCATGATTATATGGTTAGTTGGATTTTGCCTTTTTAACCCCTCTTCAGTAGAGATCTGCGACTAGAGCTGTTTGATTCAAGTTTTCAAAACTATTAATGCAGATTCCAAGAATAAATTCTGTATTTTAAAATTGATCGAAGGAATCACTCATAATATTTAAAAAGATACTCAACACCACCTATTAGCATAACGGTGCAAAAAAAGTCACCAAATGAATCAGTCTTTTTGGTAATCAAGACAATGGAATGAATCAAAATTCCCTCTACTAGATCTTAAGGCTCTTCTGGGACATGTAGTAGTTTGGAAATCAAGGTAATGGAGTTGACTCTTGATTCTCAATGCCTCAGAATCTAAAAACTGATTCTTTTAGGATCGACTCCCAGCCCTCTCCGTGATCCACCAGTTTAGAATCATTGATATAATGTATTTTGCATGACAAGACATACTAACCTTGTCCTAACTTTGCTCCAGTGAGAGCCTCCTTGGCGCTCCCGAAGCCCAGCTCTCGACACACAACGGTAGCGGCCCTCAGGTTCCAGTTATCGTCACAGACCGTTCCCCAAACACCATTCTTCAGCACCTCCACTCGCCCTTCACCGATATTAGCACCTCCCCGCAGACGAACCAGGGGTTGCTGGGAAATCAGACATGGAGTAAATCAGCGGGCAAACACACCTCAGTGACCGTTGTTTGTTCAGTCTAGCTTTCTCCATCTATGGATCTAATCCAGGTGATTCAGCCTTTCAGATGAATTTTACCCATCCCCTGTATAAACACACTCACTTCAGCTCTCTGGTGCCGTGCTTGCATGTTATGCAATTTCGTTTTCCTCCAAAAGAAAACGTGATTTAACGTACTACATAACTTTTCAAATGTCACTATGACAACCAGGCTAAATGAACATGATGATCCACAGAAAAATATTGGAAGAAGAAGCGATTCTTTTCAGAAATGTGAGCAAGAGGCCGATAGATGAGGGAAAACAGACTCGCCAAACATTCCACAACCACAAATCATCTCTAAGAGGGACTGTAACACTAGCATTCAACATACAACCATTTACAGACAGACAGAATGAAAAAATGTGCAAATGGAAAATTTGCACATGCACAATAGTATAAACAAATGGTCTGTGAATCCAGTGCTACCTGGAAACGGCTGATGGAAGACAGTCCAAAATGAGTTTTCCTTCATGATGTCATTGCTGGTGACTATGTAGATTCTTAGGAAAGCTATTTTCATTCCAGCGTCACTTCTTACGTTGCTGCTAAGCAGCGCTATAGCATCCAAAGTTGCAAATGTAACTTATGCGCAAAATTGGAATATCAAATAAAGCATTTGCGAATAAAGTACTGTTTCCATCCAGCGAAACAAAGAGAACAAAATTGTCACTTTCTGATAAACTGGCACCAAATATCACTAAGAAAAATTGTATTCGCTGCAGTAGCCACTGTGGGTCTTTTTCATATATATTAAATTAATGCACAGATGAAACGCAATAAACCTGGTCATGTTATCTTGCTTTCGGAGGCGGATGCTTGGTTTGGGATTGCACCTAACCACTTTGACAACAGACTTTGGCTAAGGCATTTCAGAATAACCAAAACAACATTTCAGATGTTGTGCAACAAGATTGGTCAGCTGGTTAGTCCAGTTATACCATCCCACTGCGCAGTCGCATTACTTTTTTGATGCGCATCTAGGAATTTATTTGGTAAATGTGTTTCGATCGTAGTTTATGCGCATGTTTTCTTATCGGATAAAAAAATGATCTGCCTCAATTGATATTGATATGGCTCTAATTTAATTTCGCCATGTGTTGATGTGCATGTGTGTGCATGAAAGAAAAGAGAGAGAGAAAGTTGGCCAGCGGGATAAAACCAAAGGAATGTGGCGGCCTCACATGAACCTAAATGCTCTAGACGCAGAGTGAGCAGGACTGAGTTAAATGCACATAAAATGTAGATTGATGGAAACATGGCTATTGACTAACTATTGTCCATGCTGGGTTTGTTCTACTAAGTCTAAGGCCATAATATAGGCCTACTATAAATCTTATTAATGATGAAAGTGTAGATTCTTAAGAAAACTATTTTTAATCCAGCGTCACTCCTTACGTTGGGGCTAAGCAGTGCTAGTTGGTACAACCACTCAAAACAGGAGGTTAATGTTTTGACACCTTATGAAAGACAATCAGAAATGACTTTTCCATTGCTGATGACACTGTAGATTCTTAGGAGATTCTGTAGATTTCCAGTGTCACTCTTTATTTTGGTGCCAAGCAGCGCTAATATCTACAACCACTCAAATCATGAGGCTGCTAATGCAAATTTGACACTACCAACCTCTGGTCTGTAGGCCTTGCGGAAGCCAGTGGAGGATGAGGGGGCAAAAGCTCTTCCAGGCACACAGCTGACCACCACAGGCAGACCACGTCCACAAGTGCCATTCCTCTTGGGCTCCAGGGGTTTGCCCAATTTACAGCTGGATAGGTGAGCTTCATTTCCTGTGCAGTTCACTGAAAAACCCCAGTAGTTCTTTCTCTTACGCATGGACAGTGACCTGTAAAACAGAGCCACAGAGAAACTTCAGCTGTGCTATAAAATAATCATTTAATTACAGAAGATTATACATATTTCAGTGATTAATTCTTGTTTAGGAAGATATCACAACAATGATTTAGAGGAACATCTGTTATGATTGTTATAGTGATCAGACATTGCCGGTGGCAGGAATGTTGTGCTAAGCCAAGAAAACAGGACATTTCCCATGATTCCACAGTCCAAAGAAAATCCAAGATCAGACAATCAAGACTCAAACAATCTGTGAAGCCTGTAGATTTCCTTTCCTCCAGATTAGGAAACTATTACATATTCATTTTATGAGTACAGCATGTTCTGGGTTCAACACAAGTGTGTTTAATTTGTGAGAATTTTTTGATTTGTCAATAGCCTTTTTGGTACTACATGATGACTGTGATGTAAGGCAATGTAATCTATGATGTCCATAGGGTGTCCTATTCATTGCAAAACAGGTTTCTCAACGGCATGAATAACATTAAAGGCCCAGACTTAAAATACATGGACTGCCAGTGAGGAAAAGTGAGGTCGCATGGCCATAGGCTTAAACACCGCAACTTTATGAAATATTCCAACAAACAAACCAACATAGACATACCTCACCTTTAAATATCATCAGGCATTACTTTCTTTAGTATATGGCTTAGTTTAAAAATAAACTCATAAAATTTTCAGAATGTTTATTTTGTAAACGTATACAAAAATAAGGACATTGGCTATAACCTTTTGTGTAATAGTGTATTTTAGTGTACAACTGTGGTTAGAACATACCAAAACTATAATTTATAGAGAGTTTTACCGTTAAATGTTCTTTACAGAGTTCCAGAGGAAACACAATGTTCTCTGCTAGATGGGAAATTGCCAAGAATTATGTTGGGAAACAATCTGTCCATGATTCACTTGGGGAGGCGTTCACACACATCTGAGGACTAAATAACTCTTGCTGTATGTTTGCATGGTAACTTTAAACTTTATAAAGTTAAAGTTACTTTAAGGGAAACCTTAAATTCTCCATGCAACGTTTTTGACATATTCAAATTGTGTGTCTGCCTTCTTTCTTGTAATAATCACAAAGGCCTGAACATTAATCATTTTTCACAGGGAGATGAAATATGTCCTCAAATTCATTTTTCATACAAAGCAAAAACAGTGGGGACTTTCCCTTACTTGTAGACTTTGTTGTTGTAGTTCTTCTCTCCGGGGAATCCGTACATTCCACAGACGACTCGGCTGTTCAAGGGGGTCCACTCCTCATTGCAGATCTGCCTCCATTTGCCCCGGTCTTTCAGCTCCACAAAGCCTTCTGTGATGGGTATGCGCTTGATATGGGATGATATGGGTCTTATACGGATTTCTTCCACCAGTTCTTCAAGAGTCTGAAGAGGAAGAAACAAAATAAAACTTTATTATTCATTAGCATAATTCCCACTATATTCCCAGAATGGCCAAAATGAAATATGTATTCATGTCACGTCCTCAAGTAGCAGCAGATCACTTGGGGGAAGATGTTCTGGAGATGTTTTAGCCACTGTTTAAGAGTAACTTCCACTCCTGCAGGGTGGAATCTGAGGGCCAAACTGAGGAGCCAGATAATTCATGACTCACATTTGACAAGGCTGACCAGATATGGTTCATGAAACAAGGTCAAAAATGGAATTTGACCAAATACATCACTTCAAAAATGCCCTCAAAACATTCTTAACCAGTCTTGTGGTGGTTATCCTAGATTTTGAGGAGTTGTGTTTGACCTTCATGAGCTTTCATTACAGTAACACATGAATCTGTCATCAATCTTATAGCTTGGAGAAATAATAAAGCATCCTTGTTAGCTCCACAAAAAACACCCTCCATGTGCTCATAAGGGCTGTTCACCTTGTGACATAAACTAAAAGGAATGTTTTAGATGTGTAAAACCAGCAATGTTGTACTATTAAAAGGGAGGTGGTTACAGGATATGTTTCAACTGACCACGGTAAACATAGACGAAGACTGCTGATACTAATTTAATTTTGGCGTGTGTTGATGTTCATGTGTGTGCATGAGAGAAAAGAGAGAGAGAGAAATTTGGACAGCGGCATAAAACCAAAGGAATGTGGCGGCCTCACATGGACCTAAATGCTCTAGACGCAGAGTGAGCAGAACTGAGTTAAATGTAAATATTACTATATAAAGGCCAGACCAATGGGTTGAGTACAGAAAAGGGCTCTCGAGTCAGACACATCCCTGTTTTCTTAAGCACAGGAAGTCTGGAGGAAACCAAAGAGCTTACTGTTGAAGCTGAGAGTGTGAGACGGGGTCTTCCAGCCAGATGTGAGGAAGAGTCCACGCCTGTTACCTGATAGCGTGACCTCCGCCTAAAGAAACCAAACCAGACACCTTCCACTGCATATTTTTACACCAAAGAGATGCTCTGTTTGATTGATTTCAGGCTGATCTACGATGATAGCACAGGTACATTTTTTTGGGGGTTCAACATACTGATAAAAATACAGTTGGAATATTTATAAATCCTCATATATATAATCCTTTGCCAGCTGTAGTAGACCTACCGATCAAAATGCCCTGCAGGTGTTTGGTGATACATCAAGCACCTTTTAAGGGATAAAATATCAGGCTAACAGGGAATGTTCTTTGTACATAACATTTGAACCAACAATTTGCGCCTCGTGAAGCTTGAAGCATGTCTGGTCCAAGACCCGACATGCAGTGACCAACAATGTTGTAATCTCCCTGACTGATAGGATGACAAGTTCGACAGGAGCCATCAAGACTTCAAATCCAAGGTTTTGTTTTGGGGGAATTCCTAGAGATCTGTTTTAGATTCAAAAGAAAACTGCCTCTTTTGAGCTTACTTCACCGTAAAACACTGACATGAAAATTTACATGAAATGTCTTTTTGTTTTCCTGTAGCTTAAATGGTAGAGCAAAGCACCGGCAAGGTTGTGGGTTCAATTCCCAGTCAACACAGATGGTGATTAAATGTGTACCTTAAACAGTTAGTTCACCCAAAAATAAAAATTCTATCATTAATGACTCACCCTCATGTCGTTCCACACCCGTAAGACCTTTGCTCATCTTCGGAACACAAATTAAGATATTTTTGATGAAATCTGAGAGCTTAAAATTATTCTCGTTGCTTCATAAAATTAAGGTTGAACCACTGTAGTCACATCGACTATTTTAACAATGTCTTTAGTACTTTTCTGGAACTTGAAAGTGGTGGTTAAATTGCTGTCTGTTGAGAAGTAAGAAAGCTCTCGGATTTCATCACAAATATCTTAATTTGTGTTCCGAAGATGAACGAATGTCTTACGGGTTTGGAACGACATGAGGGTGAGTAATTAATGACAGAATTTTCATTTTTGGGTGAACTAACCCTTTAAATTGAACTGTAAGTCACTTTGAAATAAATGAAATGAAACAGGCTACTCCAGCTAACAGTTCTCTTTAATCTAATGCAAAAAAAACATCTGACATTGCTGTATAAATAAAATATTGAACAGTCCCAGACACCCATTAGCTAAGATTATAGTTCAGGTCAAACCAAATATCTTCAATTCCTGCATCTGAATATGCCTACTTCCCTACTACATAGTACGTGAGAAATGCCTGAATACATAGTATTAAAAAAAAACACCAAGTGAAAAGAACCTGAAAGACCTACTACTTCCAGTGAGATTCTGAAGTGCGCATCTGAAGGACTCTTTACTATCCCATGAGGCCACAGGAGAAGATTTGTGAATGGCAGTGAAGCAACACAACTGACAAAGTAAGTCGCATGACAATGACAACATGGCGGATGTAGTGTGTCTGAAAATCATACCACACACATTTATAGAACATACTTTTTTATGGTCGTGAAGTAAGTTGCTCATCAAATGTAGTACCTAGTATGCAATTTCAGAAAAATGTGTTTATATACAAAAGCTTTTCAAAGCATTTTTCACTTTTCCACAATGTCACTATACAGCACTATCTTTCTGATGATTATCAAATGTTTACACACATTTTAAAGATGTTCATTAGATGCACAAACAACATGACTCTATTTGACAGGTGCTTTTATAAACAACAAAAAAGGCATACATTTTGGTCAATATGTACATTCCTTTAGGAAGTAAACCCTTCGCCATATGCGACGATCTACAGTGCTTATGCAACAGTGCAACAGTGAAGTGACGACCAAACAGACATCATATTTTATTCAATCACATCACCTTTCCTTCATGACGTAGTTTTTTGGTAGTAATAAGACCCGACAAAGAGGTCTTTGAGATTGTAAATGCTGTCTGTCAGCTCATATACAGCGGTATGTCTGAGACATACGCACTTACAGTCATTCATATAAGTGAGAAACCATGCCCACATCTGACTGCATTTTAGAGTGGGTCCATGTGTAAGCGATGGAAACGGTAGCAGCAAGACTAAACGAGGGGGAGAAAGCCCCTTGTAGTCCAGACATTCCTCAGTTGCTGAGGTGCTAGCTTGGACAGAACAACCTTCTTTTTACATTCATGGAATCCAGTTATCAAAATATTTACATGCCATTAATGTTCCTACTTAGGGCTTCTCGGGGTGGGCAAGGGAGAGGTGACGGTGTCTGGTGCAGACATGCAGTCAAAATCTCCTCTCTTATTCACTTCCTGCCTTGTGTTTCACGTTGGTCCTCCACGTGCCTGTTCCAGGGACTTGGAGTGAAAAAAAACTGTGCTTGTTGATTGTGCAGGATGGTGGTTTTGGGGAATTTTTTAGGGAACAAAAGAATTTTAGGCACTTTTTGAGGAAGTAAAAGGATAAGGGGGAAAATGTGAGGGATGGATGGATTCAGACAATATACAGTATTTTGAATTTTGATAAAGTAATTCTAAAGAAAGGGGATGCATGAAAGACATCTGGATTTTCTCTGCAGTCACAAGCCAAACATATCTACACACAATCCTTCCCACCCCCCAAAATCAGGAAGTTTCTACAGCTCAGTGTGTCATCACAACGACGCTCTCAAACACAACGCATATTCACACCACCACTCCAAAGCCAGCATGTCTACAACTGTCTGTGAGGAATGCCATTTTCAGACAGGCTTTTGTCTTCAGGGTCATTTTTGTGTCAGGACACCACTTACGGCTCTGTGTGCATGAAAGAAAAGAGAGGGTGGACAAGAGACAAAGCATGACAGAACTAATGGTGAACTCTTAGCAGCAGTAAAGGGTCACAAGGGTTCCATAAGCAAGTCTGTTCCTAGGAAACGCTCCAGCTTAACGTGATCCCTGAACTCACATTCCACAGAGCATCTCTGGGCATATTTACGTTCAACCCTTACCTTCTTCCCACAAGGGTGGTTTTTCACAAACCAGGAGCATCTCTAAACAGTTTGTGGACAAAGACCAAAGACACTGGTCAGAACAAGTCTTGAGTTCTGGGACAAGAATGTATAAGTCTTTATATTAAAACTAACCCTAGTAAAAAAAAAAAAAAAAAATACACCAAAATCTATTTAAAATAAGTATACTTCATACTAACATATTTATTGACATAATCACTTAAGACTTACTGATATAAATTATAATTAAACTAAGTAAAGTATTTCTTTATTGCACAATGCACATTTCTTAATATTAAGCCTAAAAATTGTTTAATATCACTACTGATAAGGATTGTATGATCTTTGTATAATATCAGTCTTTAAATGCAAGTTATTCAAAGTGTACCTAAATTATACACTTGCAATAGTTCCACTTTAGCACAATCAAATATATAGTATATAGTATAAATAGTATATCTTTATTTGGATCTCAGCAGTACTTCCACACAGTTAAAGTGCATTAAGTACAAAATCAGTTGTTCCAATTTAGCAGACTATAAGTATACCAGTTTAGTATACCAAAAGTACAATTGCAGGGTATTTTTTTATTTTTTTATTTCAAATACATTTTAGTATTTCTTTTCACTAGAGAAATGCAGCAATACATCTAAATGCACTTTAAAGGGGACCTATTATGCAAAATTCACTTTTGGCTATAAATGTGTGTTGGCAGTGTGTGTACACAGCCACCCTATAATAATAAAAATCCAACTTCTCCCTTTTTTTAATCCCCATAAATCATATGCAGTGTCTCAGAACAAGCAGTTGCCAGATCCCTGGCAGTGTGACGTCACATTAGCCACAGGCCCCGCCCACGAATGTTGACAGACACCGCCGTTTTAACATAGTTCACAGCAAGTTTACACAGTCTGCCATTGCTGCACTGACGAGAATGTCTCCCAAGCGTTTTAGGTGTTCTGTAGCTGGATAGATTAATCAACATAGCTCTCTCCATTTACTCCCTAAATCTGAGCCGCTGAAGACGAGGTGGATTAATTTTGTTTTTGAAGAAAATGCTCCCTCAGCTCTACCGAAATTCGTTTATGTCTGCGCAAATCATTTCACACCGGACTGCTTTGTGAACGAATGTCAATACAAAGGGACAATACAAAACAGAGGTTGTGTTAAAATTTGTTACTCAAGGATAGATCAGTACAAACTGTTCGTGATCCAGCTTACAGTCTCCAGAGTGATACTGGATACGGCAGTCATGAAGGTGAGAGCACTTTATTACAGTTCATCGGAGTTGATTTACGGATACAAAGTTTACCAGTTTATTAAGCACCACCCGAAAAGGCATAAGGTCTTTTTATATTTGTTTACTGTTAGTTGTAACAAGTGTTTCTGTGTGCTTTGCTGTGTATGTTGATGATAATGCAAGGGAGAGAGAGAGAGTTTATGGATAATATTTTAATGCACACTTGCACTGTGTTTTATTAAGCTCTTACAGTGATTTTCTAGAGTGAAAACGGACGCTTCATCTTTTGTGTGAAGTACAATAAACGTCATAAAACTCATTGGTAAAGTCGAACGGGGTCCAGTACAACAGGCTTGTACTAATATAGTGGAAGAAGACAATATAAGTTATAACAGTAATTGAAATAAACTATACCTATTCTATCTCCATGCAGCATATATTCGCAGTTTCTGACATTATAGTGTGTCCTGACTGACTCCTGACACCAGAGAATAAGCTCTTGAAGCTCCGCCCTCTTAGGCCGAGCGCAGCAGCTCATTTGCATTTAAATGGCACACACTGAAACGGCGCATTTTTGCTCAACCCCAAAAAGTGGCAATTTTAACATGCTATAAAAAATGATCTATGGGGTATTTTGAGCTAAAACTTCACATACACACTCTGGGGACATCAGAGACTTATTTTACATCTTGTAAAATGGGGCAGAATAGGTCCCCTTTAAAGTCAATGCAGCAAGACATCTTGTCACTATGGAGTACATGATTCTGATTGGACAATATTCTGTGGTTGAATATTTTTGTATAAAATTTTGTATGACCCATAAACTCTATATTTGACCATTGTCCCTGAAAACCAAACTTAAACTGGATGTTTCCACTTTCTATCTTGAGTACTACATAACTGCTACTACTACTTAATAAATTAATAATTAGACATGAAATATCGATTTGACTTGAAATTATTTGGACTCGATTCCAAGTCCAATACCATATTTTTGTGGTCATGGTCAATACCGTATTTTGGACTTGTCATGGACTCGGGATCATTTGGACTTGTTCTTGACTCTTTTTTTTTTTGCCGCTAGTGGCACTAAATGTAATTGCCAAAATAATGAAATTTTCCAAAAATCGCCCGTCTTACCATTGTCAAGACACCTTTATCTATTTAGTTCTTTACAATAATCAATGATGCAAACTTCATCAAATATGAGACAAATTCAAATTCTGCTGTAAAGTAGCTCAAAAAAGACAATCATGTCATTATTCAACTCAAGCGAGTTGATTTAGTGCAGTTCAATAACTGTATGAAAGTTCAATTCAGCTATAAAAAGGCTTTACAGAAGACAATAGTGCAGTTATTTACCTTGAGTCAGTTCAACGTTGATTCAGTTCAGTTCAATAACAGTGTCAATGTTGCAAAATTCATCATTTCAAATTCTGCAGAAAACACAATTCAGTTCAAGTTTTGTTCTCATTCAATGTCAGTGCAGCCAAACTGATAACATTTCGGAATATAAAGTGTCTTTTGAAACCCATTTAAGAGAGCCAAAGACGATGGTGGCAAAGAACCCAAACTCCATCCGGTGACAGATATAGAGAAATAAACTTTGGGAGAAACCAGACTCAGTCACTCAGGGGGCAAGTTTTCCTCTGGCCAAATGAACAAACATGGTGTGATTTATTCCAGGCTACATCAGTCAGACTGTGGATTGATATCATTCAAAATTAATTGTTTGGACAAACAAATACACACCACTGGCAGAGACCTTTCAGGATGTGTGTTTCAGGATTTTCTGATTGGCTAACATGCACTATTTGTACTATTTCAGTCATTTCTATTAGGTATCAGGACATTTTATACATGTCATTCCTTTTAAAGGCACCCTAACCTCACAAATGACCTCTCCTCCTCCTACTTCCTGGTTTCCTGGTTTTGAATCTGACAGCTTTTATTGTCTAGAAATCATGAAGTATCTTGAGTTTCCTACTCTTGTTTGAAAATGGAATGTGAGAGAAAGCCAACACCTCTTAGCTTGGTGGAAAATCCTGAACTTTGACCTCTTCAGGCTACATTTAGCATGCAGGTTCACTACTGGCACATTCTGTTGAGGCAACTAGTTGAGACTTACACTGGCATGTTGACTTAAGAGCATGCTTTGTCTGTAGGGGAACATATATTAAAATCAATCACCATGACAAGCAGAGTACAATCCATTATAAGCATTTAATCTTCTTCATGTCCTGTCTTTTTGCCTTATGAACATAACCTTACAATGTTCTAGTTCAGTCCTGAAGACTGCTAAACATCTACTGACTGTCCGCCACAAATAAAGTAGGTACTACTCCATATTTAATGATTCTGAATCACTTGAGTTTGAATCATTATGTAACTGAATTTTGTCTGAGGTTGTATTGTATCTTAGCAAGTTGTCTACTCTCATCTGCTAGTCCTGCATATGCCATGAACATGAAGTTGTGTTGGTAGGAAACATCTGCTATAGAAAATCATGGAAATTAATTATATAATCATTAGTTGACTAACTGCAACAAATCCATGAACTCAAACCAAGCAAACGGCTTTCATGCTCTGAACTTTAGTTAACCATTCTGTGGACCCCCGATTGTTTCCATGGGCTGTGGCAGATTGTGTGTGGTGGTGATTCATTTGATTACAATAAGCTGTTTGGTTTCACTGAATGTTTACAACAATACAAAACAAACCATTCGCTCATTCATTTACCCTTGCTGTCTGATTTGAGAGCCTGTCTTTTGTCTTTCTTATTAGTTTAGATAATAAATTAGTGTCCAGCTGCGTGTGGTAAGTTATAAGTACAAAATCTGTTTATGGCAGATAATATAGTGGGAAAACTGTGAAAAAGAAAACTATATAAACAGTTAGATATTTGATTTATCATTCCAAAAGAGTGGAATAGTGATTGTTAGCATGTTGTTATATGCAATTAGACTGTTATGGGTGGTTGATTTTAGAGAAGTATTTCAGCCAATGCCTTCATTAACACAAAAATGTGAATGTGAGAAAATATCTGTGCTTCTGTGGAAAAATATAAAACTATGAGCATCTAAACACAGTGGAAGGCTAATGGCATCTTGGAAAGACATTCATTAGATCAAGTATTTTGTGCTTTTGCTAGAGGTCATCCAATTAAACAGTCTTTGAATGACTTGTCTAAACTGTTTCACAAGACATTAAAACCAGCTAGTCAAATATAGTGGCTGAACTGCACTTATGGGCTCTGAAATAACGCTAGCACTAATGTTTAACACTAACCACTACATGTTTTCAGGGTAGTGGAGCGGATCTTTACATGTAAAATAATAAGCTAATATGATCAAAGCAGCATACTGGACGTGACTCAGTAAAACTATCTATCTGTCATCTTATCCTACATCTTTAAACAAAGTCTTTTAGAGGTAATGTTTGCTGGGTGGAGTATACACTGGCTAGCTGTGCTAACACCCAGGAAATTAAGGTAAATAAAAACAGGCAAACAGACATTCAAACAGTGTTGTTTGTATATATATATATGACAGGAAAAACCCTTATTTAGCAATTTTCCTGTTTTGGCCAACGATAATATTTGTGGAAGCATCTCGTAATCCACTGCTCGTGATGCGCTAAGAATTTAGCACTGTTCGGCTGCCAGTTTTTGCTACTCTTTGTCATTTCTGACATCAAATTGTCCACTGACGAGAAAAAATACACAAAGGATGGACTCTTGCTTATAAAAACACTGGCACTGGAAGGAAGCCTGAGGAATCTGGGCATCTGTCTCAGTTCAGTTCACCCTGCTGCGCTGGTGTTTGAGAATTCACTCATACAAGGTTCACAGAGACTGCCTGTGTTTCAGACTTCTGGTATGTGACGCCGGAAAATTCACGATTACACCTACCAAAGTATAACAACTTCTCACATTCATTCACAGACTGTCGCCTGACTGGTGACATCACAGGAATTTCAGGTGACCAACGGAACCTTTTCACAGACTGTGATGACACGATTCCACAGTTATTAACATCGCAAAGTTTTTCATATTTTTATTTTTTACATTTTTATAAACATTTATAAAATGGATAGTTCCTGCCCTTGATTCTGACTGGTTGAGCCGTGTTCAAAGCCGTTGTAAAATTCCCGAAAACCTACAGCTGACAGCATTACATAAGTATCGCTGCTCCACTGAGTGTTTATGTTGCTGCGTCAGTCTTAGCAACCACTCTTAGCAACGTAAACATATGTTTGTTCTCAATTGATTTTGTTCATTGAAGCTTACTGCATTATGTAGAAGAGTATTGTGAGAGAGATATCTAGTGACCAGTGTATTACCTGCATTCAGATTTAGCACTTTCCTTCAGGTTACTCCTATGTTCATGATAAAAAATCGGAGAATGTCCGCTGCGATCTTGTCCTTTTAACATTTAATGGGTTTTCCTGTGCCCTGCTGACACTGACAGCGCTAGTCAAAGCATTTGTCATCCGCTCCACGTCGTGCCTAACAACGCCCCTTAGCTGTTATAAATTCACTGTAAACCACGGCTTCTTGGGGCTTATTGCTTTATTATAATGGCACACTTTGTGTTATATTTATTACATTGGCAGTAAGTAGCGAAAAACTTATTAACACAACAAAACGAGAGTGTTTCTAATACAAAGGCTGAGGGAGTGACAACAAATTTGATTCTCTCTATTTTTCCCCTCTTTTGGAAAGTCGTGGAGACACTATAATGGATTTTTTTTCTTTTGCTATTGGAGAAAATGTGAATACAAAAATTATATTTATTGTCATCTCCCATTCACCACTGTAGAAGTTTACCCAACTATGACGACTTTCGAATGGCAGAAATGTGAGAAGGGTCCCTACCTGACGGCTGGTGTTTTTCATACCAGACAAGAAAAACACTGTCCCTCATTGAAAACTATTAACCAACATGCTTCTTATGCTTCTCATAATTAAAGAATTCACGTTTGAGGGGTGGGATTCCGTTTTGCTTTCATTCCTTCCATTAGTCAGCAATTCACAAAGTAGGCATTGGAGGAGTGGGGGAGCGGCTCTGGGACAGGAAGGATCGGGGGAGACACGCACAATGTGGTAATGTCATTAAACCTCAGGGTTGTGGAAATGGAAAGCACACCATGGGCTCTTTGATCGCTCTCAAAGGTCCATCTTTAAAACTGCTTACTGTGGTTGCCAGAGTAACATGGCAAATATACAAATATCATGATTCTAGCACAGACCTTTGCATCAAAGAAAACGTGTGTGTGTGGACAGCTGGCACGTCATAAAAGGAGAATTGAATGCTAAAAAACTATTCTAGAGTGGCAAACTTTGGAGAGGAATGTGTGACCTGGTAATAACAGACCATCTCTTCCTTTTATCCAAGAGATAAAGTGACAAGGAAATGTGGGGAAAGCAGAACCACCACTTAAATGAATATCCGGATATGACAAAGATATGTGGTTGAAAGAAGTAATGCTTTTGAGGAAGATTCTGGGTAGAATTTTTGGGAAACAGTGTGGTTTTGATGATACAGTGTGGTCTATGGAGCATATTGTCATCCTAAAAAGGTGTTTCAAAGGCATATCTGGTCTGTTTTAAACCAATTACCATCAGCAGACCATTAGGCTTGTTTACTAGCTCTGAACTCACATCTGCACTGCATTTCAGTAAAATCCAAGTGACTCTGTCACTGTCAACCTCATTTAGCTTAATAAACAAGCTTGACTACAATGTTCCATGAGCCCAGTGATTTGACGTACCTCAACATTGTTGTTCATGGTATTGATGAACCGGTGGCCAGGGATGCGCTTCTGATTGCACATCACCCCAACATCCTCGCTGTGCCTGCAGTCCGACACCCCAAAGCCATTCGAGGAACATTCAGCTAAAGATTTTTCTCTTCCTGTGCAATGGACATTGTCTAGCCAAATGCGACCTGTGGAACAAAAAACAATTGTTGGGTTTGTCAATCACCAGCAGATGTTGTGCTTTGGATGCTGTGTTGGTGTCACTACCAGTCTTCTTAACTCAATTAAAGGAACAGTTCACCTCTTATTGTCTAATTCTAAACCTGTGTGACTTTCACAAAAGGTGAGTTTTTAAACAATATCGTTAAAAAGCAACATAAACTTATCATTAAAGTGGTGCACACAACTTGTGTGATACATTGTTATAGTGTTCTGAATGTTCAATGAACAGACCAAAATCATTAAAAAAAGTTCACATAAAATCTTGACATCTGCCCTAGATAAATTAATTGTTCTTTTGAATGGGATCTTTTCAATGAATCTGCTCATTCACAAAACCAGTCTGATTGGGTTCTCAATATCATCTCACTGATCCAGACAATAAAAATCTTTTATGAAGCTTTTATTGTGCTATTTGGAGCTTAAAAGTCCCAGTCTCCATTCATTCTTTAAAATTTCTCAAAAATGTCATGCAGCTTTGAAGTGAATTTAAAAAGGCTGCTAGTGGCACAGCAAAAACCTCCTTGGTGAACCATCTTTAACCAACCTAGTCAGTCTAGATTTTGCTATTTTCCATTACTTCAATATAAAGTTATCCTTCCAGAATTTCTTCTCACTGTGCATTTTATGCTGCATATGATTTTGCATACTTGGTGGAAAGAGGAATAAAAGTGGAAGACCAGTGGTTATTCTTCCATAGGGCTCAATCATAACCACCCACTAAACTGTGGAGTTTGATTTACAATCTTTGGACAGATTTATGAAAACAAAACATCATGTTTCTTTAGTAAAGAGACAGAGAGATGAGATTATGTCTGCTCTTGACATTGAATCTTGTTTCCATACTTTTTCTGCTGTCTGATTGGTATCAATTACTGCTAATAACTAAAACATGATGGATTACTAATGTAATCCAATAATATATGCACATAGTGGATCTTTCAATGTAACATAACCTTATAATATGCTATCAGAATGAGCAATTCTTGCCTACCTTCTCCTTGTCCGAACTTTGCAGATGGGGACCAAGCCACAGCGCCCAGAAATCCAAGCTGCCTACACGCAACATGAGCCGCTTCGATTGAGAAGTCATCATCACAGACAGTCCCCCATTCACTGTTGTAGAAGACCTCTAGACGACCCTCGTAATGCTTGCGTTTATCACCGGCAAGGCGGAGTTGAATCTGGGGTTGCTGGGATTCAGATTGGGCCTGAACCAGGACCAACAGACTGAAGATGTACAATGCAGAAGAGACCGCCATGGCTAAACTTCCACAGAGACCTGCGAGAGCATTAAACAGCACAAACACAAGATTAACAATGTAACAGAAAATGGATATCAGCACACTTCATTCAGTGTATAATGACCACAAAAACTGATTAGATGATAAGGCTACAAGGGTGGCAAAGGTCTTTTCTTCACTAATGCAAAGCATGTGTATGAACATGCCAAACTCCGTCTCAATGTCAGTCCACCCTTCCTCAAATCCTGAGGCTATAGCAGACAGATGACTGTGGTGTCTACCTTTACCATCACTCATCCCAAACTGTCAGAGAGAGGGTTTTTGCAGGAATAAGACCTAATAGAGATAATATTTATGTCTCACAAAGGCTTGCATGCTGCATTAAAAGAAGCATCTATATAGGGGTGTAACAATATATTATGTATACAATATATCGCAATACGAAAATGCAACAATATGTATCGTGTATAGTGACAATATGTATTGTGTATATTTCACACAAAATGAAAATTACTGTGTGAGAAAAAAATCAAGTTAACAGAGTTTTAGTGTCAGTACTACTGTACATATACTACACTGCTATATATAATGTTGAATATAATGTATAATATGCAATGGGGGAATATATTTGAGGGTCCTCATAATGCTAAATATCTTTAGTAAATGAGTAAAAAGTGGACTACATGATATATCTAGTCAGTGACAGAGTGCAAGCATATTCGTCTAAAATAATTCTGTATTTTCAGCTTTAGAAACATGAATATTTTTATTCTGGTGTCACCATTGTCCTGTGCATTGCGTTAACAGCACCAAGTCTAAGCCTATTTCCAGTGTAATACCAAATTTAGCATTTTAATCAACAGTTCAATTCAACCTTTTACCACATGTCTTGGAGTATCGTAATAATATCGTATTGTGAGTTCAGTATCGTGATATGTATCGAATTGTGACATGAGGGTATCGTTACACCCTTAATATATTAATTCTGAACACAAATAAGACAGCTCAGCATTCAGACAAGAATTATGAATGGCAGCCGTGGTTTCCAAGATGTTTCTAGTTTATAGAAACACAAGCACATATGACATAACAACCTTCTTCATTCACACACATCTAACTGCCAAAACAACAAAGTGGACATTTTTATACAAGTAGACATCTACACAGTTAAGATGCATGTTTTATTTGTATCATGTACTTTGTGTGAGGTAACTAAAATGTAAACTACACAATATGATGTTAAGATTAGTGGCTGAATTAAAGTTCAGTACACTCCTCATCTGTCTACCCAGCTGGACAATTACTCATAATACAATATCCTACTTCCTGACTCAGAAAATCCCTTTCCACAGAGGATTCTGTTCCCAAATAAATCATTAAAAGCTGCCTTTTCAGTGAGTCACTTAATTAAAAATGTATTTAAACAGACTTTAACATGATGTCAATCAGTGTCCAAAAAAATGCAACCTCATCCAAGCTTCAGTGTTGCAGCTAGAAAACACACTTAGATTTATAACATGGTTGTTAAAACATTGTTAACCATGTGTGTATTATTGATTTTTTTTGTTTAATTCATTACACATTAATTGTCTTATATGCTATTCAAAGACAAAGAAGTTTGTACACATTGATAATGTAATAATAGCCTATTGTACGGTGATACAACTAAATAAAAGTATAATTAAAAGTGTGTGTGTGTATGTGTGTGAATATATATATATATATATATATATATATATATATATAATATTATACAGTAATATTGTGAAATATTATTACAATTTAAAATAACTGTTTTCTGTTTGAATATATTTTATAAAGTTATTTATTCCTGTGATCAAAGTCTTCAGTGTCACATGATCCTTCAGAAATCATTCTAATATGATGATCTGCTGCTCAAGAAACATTTATTGTGTACAATTGTACAAAATATTTGTGTACAATATTTTTTTTCAGGATTCTTTGATGAATAGAAAGTTCAAAAGAACAGCATTTATTTGAAATATAATCTTTTGTAACATTATAAATGTCTTTACTGTCACTTTTGATCGATTTAATGCATCCTTGCTGAATAAAAGTATTAATTTCTTTAATTTCTTTTAAAAAAAAATAAAATAAAAATTCTTACTGACCCCAAACTTTTGAACGGTAGTGTATAATGTTACAAAAGCTTTGTATTTCAGATAAATGCTGTTCTTTTGAACTTTCTATTCAACAAGGAATCCTGAAAAAAAAAGTACACAACTGTTTTCAACATTGATAATAATCATAAATGTTTCTTGAGCAGCAAATCAGCATATTAGAATGATTTCTGAAGGATCATGTGACACTGAAGACTGGAGTAATGATGCTGAAAATTCAGCTTTGATCACAGGAATAAATTACTTTATAAAATATATTCAAACAGAAAACAGTTATTTTAAATTGTAATAATATTTCACAGTATTACTGTTTTTACTGTATTTTTAATTAAATAAATGCAGCCTTGGTGAGCAGACGAAACTTCTTTTAAAACATTAAAAATCTCACGATTCCAAACTTTTGACTGGTAGTGTATATGTATATATATATATATATATATATATATATATATATACACTGCCAGTCAAAAGTTTGGAATCGTGAGATTTTTAATGTTTTAATGTATAAATATATATTCACACACACATACACACACTTTTAACATTTTATAATCATTAAATACATTATAAGCATTTTCAAAAGTCTATGGAACCAACATGAATATAACGACTACATTTTTAAGAACATGTCTAGATTTTTTAACAATTGTTCTTACATAAACATATTATTAGGGTTAAATTCCAGCTATGTCAAATTTCATAAGCACTTTTGTTATCACAGACATCCAAAACAACTCCGATTGCAAAGAGAATTCGATTCAGTGATAAATAAATTATTAAATACTAAACAGAATTTCTGATTGGCGCCTAAACTTACCTTTGGAAAAACTTGTTCTTGTGAGGAAACTCTTGCCAAGTAACACCCGCAGCTGGATGCAGCAGCGCTGATTCTGTCTGTATCCAGCAACACTTTTAAACGAGTTCACGCGCTTTACCGCCTCCCACCAACACTGCAATCTGAAACCAGCCATCGCTGCCACATTATGAAAGTTACAGACGCCCCATGTGTCTGCTGCACATGACTGACGTCATACAGCTGGGGATGCCCTGCAGACCTGCGTGAGGTTTCTCATGCACGACTAATGCTTACTTTTCCATAGACAGACAGAACGAACGAACCTTTATTACTTTATTCATTAGTTCAGCAGATGCTCATTTGAGCTCCTGTACAACAGAAAATAAAAGAGATAAACACAGAATCTAAGCAGTGTTTATTTAACCCCTGTATGTGAAACAGCATGAACACACACAGATTATGCTGCTGCCCAACAGACAAAAGCACATCTCTCTAGACTATCAGTGACATTAAATAAGTCTGAGGAGGATTTATTTCACATGTATGACTAACGGTCTCTGTGTTCAGGGTTTACAGCGAACTGACAGCCAGTCTAATGAGCAGGACTCCCAGCAGCAGGACAGGGCTGGAGCTCAGGGTCATGGCAGCGTTGTGCTCTCCATGGCTGTGGGAACGGTGGGGGCCGTTACAGTCGTCGTTGAAGCAGCATTCCAGCTTCACCTCACCATTGCTCATGTGAGACTTGTCACAGAAAGACTTGTAAGCGCATGACTTCATCACAGAGTCTGTGGTGAAAAAAAAAACCCGTAGATTTAAGCAACTCCACAAAGCAACACATCACTTACAAAAACATCCTCTCAGCTCAGCACTGCTTAAAGGGATGAAAATTTTGTCATCATTTACTCACCCTCAAGTTGTTCCAAACCTGTATGAATTTCTTTGTTCTGTTGAACACAAAGGAAGATATTTTGAAGAAAGTTTGTAACCAGGCTGCTTTGGGGCACCAATGACTTCCAAAACAGAAAAATAAATACTATGGAAGTCAATGGTGCCCCAGAACTGTTCAGTTTCCCACATTTTTCAAAATATCTTCCTTTGTGTTCAACAGAACAAAGAAATTTATACAGGTTTGAAACAACTTGAGGGTAAGAAAATGATGACAGCATTTTCTTTTTTGGGTGAACTATCCCTTTAAGGATATGCCAGATAATCCTAATTTGGTCTGTGCTTCTGTTTGACTGTGGGCAATCCAGAAGAAAGTGTATAATGTAATAGTGCAGACCGGGCTAGTTGTCACAAGAACTGTAGCTCATTAATGTAGGTTTTGAGTCAGAAGAAAAATTACATGAATGTTTGTTTAGCAGTGGTTTTGTATATTGACTTTAAATTCAAATCAGTCTTAAATCAGCCTCATTTTTATCAATTCTGTCCTCCACATTAAAATCTATTTTTTATTTGTTTGTTTGTTTGTTGCTATAGATGCTGGGTAAACAAGTGGAAAAGTATAACCATATAAAACATTCAAACAAGAGTACTTTTCATACTTTAAATATCAGGTCTGTGCAAGTTGTTGCATGTTTTACATGTTATAATTTTGTTATTTTATTAATTGCAATATTTAATATAGGCCTAATTGATTGTAATATTTGTTATTTCAGTAATTTCATTTCTTTAAAAAAAAAAAAAACTACAGTAGTTTGTTTAAAGACAGGTTCCATTTTAACAATTTCATACAGCCTAGTGTATCGGGGCATGTTGTCACAATAGGTCAACAAGTTCAATAAACTGTAGCCTACCTGTAAATAATGGTATTCTGCAGTAAGGGTGTAAATGTTTGATAGCTTTAATTGTAACCAAGTCATTAAGGTATGTGTCTGTACATTAAATGTATTTAAAAAATAATCACACCCTGGTAAATATTCACTTGGGTTAAAACTGTGACAACTAGCCCAAGTTTGCCCCACTAACACGCCACAGATATGGTCAAGAGTGATGTCTCCCTCATGTGGCCAGTAAGCGAACTACAACAGCAATCACTGTGTGTGTATGTACTCACTGGGTCCTGTGATAGTAGAGCACGCATCTGAATGAGCAGGACACACTGTGGAGCCCTGCTGGTTACATTCCTCCATGTTCTTGGCTACACATGTGTAACACTTCAACCCCTCACCTTTACACACAGAACAAGACAACACAGCTGATCTGAGATTAAACCACCCCAAACTCCACGCATATACTATAATCATTTCACAATGACTATAGGAATATATATGTTATAAATATGTTATATATACTGCACATTACCCGTCAAAAGTTTGGAAATATTACAATATTTAATGTTTTTGAAAGTCTCTTATGCTCACCAAGGCTGCATTTATTTGCATTTATAAAAATACAGTAAAATCAGTAGGCTAATATTGTGAAATATTATTACAAAGTAAAAGAACTGTTTTCTATTTGAATATATTTTAAAATGTCATTTATTCCTGTAATGTCAGAGCTGAATTTTCAGCATCATTATTCCAGGCTTTAGTGTCACATGATCCTTCATAAATCATTCCAACATGTCGATTTTATGCGTGAGAAACATTTTTTATTATTATCAATGTTGAAAACAGTTTTGCTGTTTAAAATTTTTTGAGGAAAATAGAAAGTTCAATGAACAGCAGTTATTTGCATTTATTAAATTTATTTAGTATATTTATTAAAGCAGTTATTAAATAGAAATGTTTTGTAACATTATAAACGTCTTCACTGTCACCTTTGATGAATTTAATGCATCCTTGATGAATAAAAGTATTATTTTTAGTAATCACAAATGTTTGAATGGTAATTGTTTCCACAAAAATGTTAAGCATCAAAAACTATTAATATTGCTGATTATATACTGATTATATGATATATTCTGTTATTATACTGTTGCTGTATATAAAAATGACTGTATATAACATGTATATAAAAATTAGATATTTATGATAGAACTAAAATAAATAATTTTATATACATTTAATTCATAAATAAACAGTAAATAAAAAAACATTTTATGTACATTTTGTAACAGCAACGTGTTGTCGTCAATGTTAATAATAAAATAATAATTACATTTAGTGTAAAAACACTTGTTGCGGTTACAAAAAGTATATAAAAATGTTATTTCATTTATAATACATCTCTCCATTTTTATATTTATATTTATTATAAATAATAACAGTAACAATAAATAATAAAATGTATATTATATTTACATATATACATACATTTATTATGTATGGGGAAAAATTAACGTTTGATTAATATTTTAACATTATTGTATAAGTATTTTTGTAAAATCTCTATTACAGGAGTATCAACACTCAAAGTAATGGCAGCATTAAAATTAACAACCATAAAACATTTATATATATAAAAACATTTGATTTGGTCACATTTGATACTATTCAGATATACTCACTGTGTAGCACAGCGGTGAACAGGACCAGCACGGCGAGGAGAGTCTTCATGTTGAAGAGGCTGTATGGACAGAAGTGCTGGGACAATATGGAAGTCTTAACTACAGAACACCTCAGCGCCTCTCCATAATCCTATAGTGAGCATTCATCACCTGAGCATTACACCGGCTTAACGCATGTGCATAATCAACGCATGTGCATAATCAACTGTAAACCAGGGGAGAAGGAGGTTGACCATTAAAGAGGGGAAATGATCTATGATCTGGACATTTATCTGAACATTTAAAACAGTTTTCCTTTTTAAAATTAGTGCAGGACCCATGTAAGTCAATTACAATCACCAGAAGGTCACAGAATAAAATCTTGGAACTTATTATTACTTATTTTGATTCAAACATTGCTTTTATTGTTTAATATTTGCAGCGCAACACTGTTTTGATTGAATTCACTGTAGTATATCTGTCCTCAACATAAGGACAATCTTTTTGTGAGTGCACATATTAATACCCAGTCTACCCTGTCACCAGATATCCCTCTTAAGAAGAGATTAGCAATGCAACAGACTCACAACGTGAGAATCATTTCTGTAAAGAGGAGGTTACTGATACTATGACTACAACATGCACCTAATAACACTTCTTAAAGGGTTAGTTCACCCAAAAATGAAATTTCTGTCATTAATTACTCACCCTCATGTCGTTCCACACCTGTAAGACCTTCGTTCATCTTCGGAACACAAATTAAGATATTTTTAATGAAATCTGTGAGCTTTCTGGCCTCAGATAGACTGCAACGTCATTACCATTTTCAAGGCCCAGAAAAGTAGTAAAGACATCGTTTAAATAGTCTATGTGACTGCAGTGGTTAAACTTTAATGTTATGAAGCGACGAGAATACTTTGCTTTCTATGGGAGATAAAAAACCTCTTGAGTTTCATCAAAAATATCTTAATTTGTGTTTAGAAGACGAATGAAGGTCTTACAGGTTTGGAACGACATTAAGGTGAGTAATTAATGACAGAAATTTCATTTTGGGTGAACTAACCCTTTAAGGCATTTAAATAAAAAACACAGTGCCATCAAGCTAAGTATTTCTTTATTCAGGGAATGCATTTATGCACAAAATATATATTAGTCAATGGGATTTCTGTGCAACTCTCTCTCTCTTCCACTTTACAAAACATTAATAACACAATAAAAGAACTTCTCATAAAAATATACACAGGTCAGTGAGTAAAGAACACCAACACACTCTTGAAACAATGACATGACAATTTACAGGCTCGATTTCTCTTCTGTTTGGCACATGGATAGCGGTTTCATTTGGCAGTTAGTTATTCTGAGCTGAAATATTGCATAAGAAAGCACAGAGGAATTGTGGGTTTAAAAAACAGCCAACAGAAAGCATCACTTCAGCATTAGGCACATATACTTTAGCAAGTCGGGCAAAAGATTGTCGATTTTCATAATGACTTCACTGAATGTTTCGAAAATGGTTCGGTCCATAGGCATAACTTTTGACAGCTTCTCTGCAATTGATTCAGCACAATGAAACAGAGAGTAAACTTATGATATTCTCTGTAATTCATGCAGACTTGCAGAAACCAAAGTATTTCATAAAAGAAGTTTAAGTGCTTTCAGTTAGGTTTGCTTTTGTGCTGTTACATTTTGCAAAGCAAGCATTTGATCGGATTATTATGACCTCAAGGCTAGAAAAAAGTAACCCATCAGAACATCTGGTAACACCAGAGCTTACTTATGCTTAATATAATAAATTATGATAATTTGACTCCTAAACACCCAGAAAAACAATGTATGGAACTACAACTGTCTACAAACTCTTACAACAGAAGTACTGAATATGCTAAAAACTACTCAGTAAAAGAATATTCCGTGTTCAGTACAGGTTAAACTCGACAGTATTGTGTTGACTACCACAAAATGTAATTTAAATCCATCCTATTTTTTTCTTTTTGTAAAACAAACAAACAAACAAACAAGATTACAGTGGGGCACTTAAATGGAAGTAAATGGGGTCCATTTTTAGAGCAGAAATATGCTTGTAATTTTATAAAAGTATTTACATGAACTCTTCCGTGAACATGTGCATATTATTTGAGGGTATAATTTTAGGGTTGTAGGCTTTGTATATGGCAACAAAGTATAGCAAAATTGCATTTAACTGTTAAAGAAAAGGTTAGCAAGTGATTTTCAACACTAAAATCATATTAACACTCATATTGTTATGTCTTGTGGCTATACTGTTGAAATAATGAATACTGTAATGTTTAACATTCACTTTCACTGTAAGTGCCTCACTGTAAACCCAAATTTTTGCTTTTTTTAAAGACAAGAAGAGGAAATTAATTTTTGTGGTAATCAACATTGTCCCATCATTGATGTCAATTGATCTTAACTTGTACTGAACCCGTAAATTTGTATCATGATCTCAAATGTGTAACCAAATGATTACACAGGTTACAGTATTATTCAATGCAAGAAATGTAACTAAAAAAAGTTGTAAATAATATGATTTGCTCCCTCCGTTACAAATAGCAGCAGTGCAATCATGTAAACTATGAACAAGGCCAATGACCCTCATCCAATGTCTGTTCCTTTACACGAACACCTGAACACACCCAGAGTCTCTCCCAAACGCTCAAACACACAGCTGCCATAACAGTCAGCAGAAAGTCTCAAGCAGTCATCAGAATGAGATATGTGGGTGGTTTTCCCACTTTCTTCAAGACTCTCACACCAATGAAACATTTTATATCACCAAATATAGGTGTAAGTCCAACATCAGCACTTTCTGAATCTGTTAAAAACATTTGGGACTGTTTTATTTGATTCTTCAACTAATAACTTGTTGTTTCTTCCAGTGCCTGAGCCAGACCCACGGAAAAGTGACTCCTTTCCAAAAAGGAAAAGAAAGAAAAAAAAAGCAATGGGAGGTCCAGAGGCGTTCTTGGTCAGGGTGGGTTTTGGGTCAGAAAGGGCAAGGTTCTCCTTCCTCTTAGTCTGTTGTGCCCAATTTTGCAATGAGCTCATCACAAATTTTAGTGAGCTCTTCAATCTCTTGATTCTGGAAATAATAACATGATTTTTAATAAGGTTTTCATGGAAAAAATGAATAGTGACATCTTGATTTGATGTTACAGAATGTGTTAAATACATATGGGTGACGGTGAACGTGTGAAAGTTTACCTTCTGTTCGAGCGCCCGCTCCAGGGAGTCCACCTTCATCTGCTCTTTTCTCAGGCTGGCGTTCAGCGCCACGCTCTCTGAGTTGGCTTTAGCTCGCACCTGAGCTATTTCCTCATTTGCTCTGCAAAAACGAACGCAGGTCAGAGATCATTCAATCGACCCTTCGCCGAGATTTTGATTGACAGGCGATCTAACCAGTCATAACGCCGAATCCGCCATTTTGTCCGACAAAGCAGTCAGGGAAGTTAGTCGATTAACGTTGGTGGACTTGAACTTGAAAAATTATGTGTACTGACATATTTCTGTGGTTGAAATGTGGTTCATTCATGTTTATTTGATGATATATATTAAGAAATGATCGGTTCATGAGCCGCTTGATCTGAGGTGCTACAGCGATCTGTCACAACACATTAAAGAGCCACAAAATGGTATTAATTGTTTAAATTTCTTTAAAAATTCTTTGTTTCATATCAAAAGTAACCTGCTCAGCATGAGAACGTGTGGCGTGAGAGCGCCATGGCTTGTCGGACATAGCAACAGTAACTAAAGGGGGCGGGTCTTCGCGAACGGTCAGTTGTGCTAAATACAGTGAATAAAAGGTAAAATATGCACATGTATCATTTTAATACTGAACATGGTTCTTACTTGTCAAGTTTCTCCTCTGCGTGGATTTTGAGGGTCTGATAACGTTGTTCCTCCTGCCTCACGCGTGTGAGGTAGTCCTGAGCACACTTCTTTAGCACTTCCTCATTCTGACAAAGAGACCAGCAGAATCATCTGTATATATTTAGATTAATCATTTAAATATTCAGAATTTTGGACAATAAAGAAGATATCTTACCTTCTTAAAGCCCTCAAGAACGGTCTTCATGTTTTCGTAGCGCCTGAACAGGTCGGACAGCGAGCGCTCCACCGAGTTGAGGTCGGCGAGGGCCTGATCCCTCTCCATGGTTATCTGGTGGACACTTTTCTGAGATCCTATGTTCTTTCGCTGCTCATCTTCTGTATTGCAGAAATTTCCAGACCAAAAAAAAAAAGAAATATGCAAACACTTAAACTAAAATTTATATTCATAATGTTACTGAACAGTTCAGAGAGGTAGATCACTCACCTATCATCTGAGCTACTGTCTTCTCATACTCATCCACTATTTTCCTATGGTGAAATCAGTAAATAATGTTAGAATGTTTCATTGTCCGCACTGTACAATGCTGGGCTGGGTTTCCCGATAACGTTGCCTCTTAGCACACTACGAAGACTCTAAAGGTATACCTTATCTAAAGGTACACCTTTTCTAGGCGTGTTCCCCCAATTATACCTTAGGAGGTTGCTTAAGGTATACCTTCTTAAGTGCGACGTTACCAGGTGCTGTCCATGGCGAAGGTGCTGAATTGGCTGATATGGATGGCTCGAGAATCAATTATTCACTCTATGCAGGGGCTGCTTCACTGCGTTTTGTGAGAAAGTAGTGTTCTTTATAAAAGAAGCACTTCAGAAATAGTTGAAATTGCATTTATCAGAACTCATGGGATCTTATAAAAATAATCCAAATTGCAAAATAAATATAACCCTGGATATTATATATAATTCTGAAATGAGTGCGCAAACCCACAACCTCATGCCCAAATGTATCATGCCTTAACATGCTACACTAACTGGCAGTATGCCTTCACTGGCCTTTGAAAGGGTAATTTAAATATTATATTATATTATATTACATTATATTAATATATAAGCCATAGTGTCTTCGTTTACTCCTTCATATTACCAAGACTACTGACATGGTAGCCAGGGGACTAAAGTTTTCACAGATGAAATAGTGCACATACACTAAATGTCTCCGCAGACGCTGCCCTCTTTGATTTAGCACAACTATTCGCTGTATCGTTGCCACTGACCAAAGTCCCAACCACAATCATTCCCTTTAAACAGACTCCTAAGCCTTTACTGTCTAATGGTTTGCCAGTTGATGTACTTTTGGATAATATAATTAAAAAGCTAACAACCATTAGTGTAATGACAATTAGCCTAATTGAACCCAGAGTGCACAACTTCAGAATTATATTCATATAGACTGAGATGTAAAGAAGCTTTTTGCACAGCGGTGGCCACTAGCGAAGTGAACTGTCAACAGTGATAAGGTATAGCTAAGAGTGGTCCAGACCAACCTTACGAACGTATGACTTAAAGAAGGTATACTTAACTAAGAACATTTTTGGAAACAAGTATTAACATTAAGGTACATCTTAAGGTATAATTTAAGAATGACATAGCATTAAGTAGGTTTCAGGAAACCCAGCCCAGGGGATTATACTTGGTGTATTCTGGGAAGGGTTCTAGATAAGGATGTACCTCATTTCAATGACCTCCAGTTTACCCTCCTCATATTTCCTCTTCCACTCATTGGCTTCGATCTCTTTGGCAATTATCTACCAGTACAAAATGCAACGTTATCCACAGACAACAGACTTTTAAATACAATTTAAAACTACAATTTTACATAAAACCATTACAACAAATTTAATAGCAAAAAATCTTTAAAATAATAATTATTACAATTATTAAAATAAAAAATATACTTAAAAACAATATATTTTGTTTGTTTGTCATTTAATGTGTTTACACATACTGCATAATGTGACAGACAGATCTCAGGACAGTATATCTGGACACAGGGCAGGTGTTTGAGTGTTACCTCTTCTCTGATGAGCGTGAGCACTGCTGCTTTATCTATCTCACTGAGAGGGATTGAATCCAGCCCTGGACTCGTCTTCGCTATGGTCTCACTGTCGGAAGA
This sequence comes from Hypophthalmichthys nobilis, assembly GCA_037950665.1. Taxonomy (NCBI): domain Eukaryota; kingdom Metazoa; phylum Chordata; class Actinopteri; order Cypriniformes; family Xenocyprididae; genus Hypophthalmichthys; species Hypophthalmichthys nobilis. Next base: position 17,402,640 of record CM075476.1, on the reverse strand, counting down.
GCTCAGAGAATGACTCTTACACAGACTCTCACTCTGCAGAACAAACACAATCAGAGAAAAGCTTGAGGAACTATTTCATTTTGAAATTGATTTATTATACCTTATGTTCTTTCTTATAAATAATAATAGCACTATTTCGTAACATACATAATACCACATTTTTCAGTGAGATGAAACAATGACAACAGTCTTTCCTCTGACCCAGTTATTAGCTTGCCCTTGAACAGATTAAGTCATGTGGACATCACTAATTCCCTTAATGGGTTTATAATTATGAATCTCTCTCAGACAGATACATGGCACTTCTGCTAGGAGTGTGTTGAAGGTACAGAATTTAAAGGAATGCAATAGATACTAATCAACCAGAACTTACCGGAGAGGAAAGGTCATTCTCATCGTCTGTTATGCCTACTGGCAGATCTGATTAAAAAGAAAGGCAGATTATTACTGACTTGATTATATTCTAACCATTTCCCAGGATTTTATAATTGATCTTTTTTTTTTTTTGTTACATGCCAGTAAACAAATATTAATTAAAAGAAAATAGTAAACAGTAAAAGGTATTTAATCAGTTTAAAACAGTCTTTCTAGGCTTAAATATTAAGATTTTAAATAATTCATAAAGTAGCCATTAGAGGGCAGCACAAGTGCAGCGTTCAACTCTTTCTTCTAAAATAATGTATCTATCTACTCTTAACTACCAATTTTAATGAATGTGAAAGAAAAAAACAGAAATAAAGCTGTGTCTTTATGCAGGTACTATCTAGAGACAACACGAAACGGCATTCGCAACGTTTGTTACAAAAGTAAAACAATATTCAGTGGGATCTATTGTAGGGCGGGTCTTAACTGTATCCTTTGCGATCTGATTGGATCGTGCGAAGTTCAACCGCGAAGGCTATGCTATTATCGTATTGGTTAATATTATTTAATTTCCCGCCCGCACGGTCCTATACACGACGTCAAGCACCAAAATAATAAGTACGGTAGTTTCTGAGTCAAATACAGTTACATTTTTATACAAGATTATGAAAACAACTTTTCATTTCAAATAATCTATCTTCTTTAAACTAGATAACCAGGGATGTATTTTTCAACATCTATGAAAGGACCACTGCTTCATCAACTTCATGAACTTCATCAGCTACAAATGACAAAACATAATCTTGCCAAACTGCTGCACTCTGGTGGCTCAAAGGATCCTATTTAAAATGTAATTGGAATAATGGGATTGTCTGCAACTGTTTTTGTTTACTGGGCAAAATAATATGCCAACAGAACAGAGGACTGTTATTTTTTCTTGGGAGAGAGAGAGAAGCAAGCTGAACAAGTAAGTCTGTTTCCCATACAGTGCTCCCAAACTGTCCAACCTAACAGAGCAGTGCTTGTTAAACCTCATTAGTGACAGATTGGCCCAGTCTCTAATGATTATTGATTAATTATCTGAGAATAAACACTGCAGTACTACAAGTAGAACCGAATGAGCACTAACAAGCCCACGACTGTTCCCTCACCATCTGCAGTCTTGTTACAGGTGGTTGTTTTGGTGCAGTCTGAAAACTCCTCTGGCCCGTCCTTCTGGCCCATGACAGTGGAGGCTAACTTCTCCTCATCTGTGGCGTGATGGACGCGGTGAGGCAGTTTAGACGCAGGATCCTCCTGCACATCTTTCTCCTATGAATGAGAAAGCGGATAATAATGATTATACATATAGACTTTACAGATTTTGCACTGATTGTAAACAGTGATTTTCCCTGTCTGCATACAAAATAGCACTGTAATTCAGCTTTAAACAGACAAAATATTTGAACAGTCTAATAAATTAGTTACAGCCCCTCAGACTCTGTTCTCCACACAGAGCCTTAAACTCTCTGGGACAAAAGCATAGATGGACACGGTGACCTGTTTTGGGAACTGCATCGTTTCAGTTTGCGTGGTGCATGCACACACACACAAACACACACACACTCACACACACACAAACACACACACACACAGGTTTGTTTTTGTGAATTGTGGGGACATTTCATAGGCGTAATGGTTTTTATACTGTACAAACCATATTTTCTATCGCCCTACACCAAACCTACACCTAAACCTACCCATCACAGAAAACTGTGCACATTTTTACTTTCTCAAAAAAACTCATTCTGTATGATTTATAATTCTTTTGAAAAATGGGGACATGGGGTAATGTCCTCATAAGTCACCTTCTCCTTGTAATATTTATGTCATACCCATGTCATTATACAAATTTGTGTCCTGATATGTCACAAAAACGTGCACACACACACACACACACACACACACACACACACACACAATGATGCACACTAGTGTCTTGGTTTAGAGAGAGCAATAATACAGAGATACTGTATTTCAAGAGGAGGGGTTGTTCAGAGGGTTAATGGGAGAAAGAGAGAGACTGAGGGAACATGAAGGAGGATGTTTGCTGAGTCACTGCAGTAACCACAAAGTCCAAGACAATACATCACACCTAGATGCTTTGTATACACTAAATAGTTGTTATGTTTATGCTTTCACAGTCATGTACATACAAAAGCACACACATATATGAAACACAGATATACAAAATACACAGATGCACGCATGCCCACACAAAACAATATGCATACTCTTATTTGTTGGGCAGTACTGAAATCCTACCTGATTGCAGACATCCAGAACTAGGGACTGATTCTCATACTTCTTTACTTTACATGAGTTCCTGTAGAAAGGAATATTGACAGCATCAGTGTATGCCACCAAGAAACATGGCAATAACATTTATCAAAAACTTCCCTCTTCAAAGTAAACTGTATTGATAGTTGCAGTAATACAGATGGTATTAGACAGACCAATATACGGTCTGATTAATCATCAACATTTGGTGATATTTTGCTCTCATTTAAGATATTTTGTCAATGCATAATGCACATTTTAAACTCAAGGAAATGTTGTGCAACCTAACTTACTTTTAGCAATTTTCTATACATTTTGGCACAATTAAAAGTGCAGATTTTTTTTTCATTTCCAGCATTTTCAGCAAAAGTTTTAGATAAACATGTTTAAAATGATATACACTAACATTACATTAAAAACTCCAGTAATATTAGTGCATTATATCTTATATAGCCTATACACATGAGCATTACATTGACCATCCAGCCTGTTTTCTTGGTATTGGCATCTATTGAACAGCTCATTGGTTAACCACTCAGAAATAGGGATAGTCATTGTAAAAACAGTTTAGATCATTAAAAAAAACAGAGCCTGCATATCTACAGTGCCGATGTGTGGTTGATATTACAGCTGTTTAGCATATTGACCACCATGAGAGGGTCAAATCTGAAAATCATTTAAAAATGTCCATGGACTAAATCAATACTGTCTGCCTGGACAGTCAGAATACAATAAAATAAACATTGCTTCTGCCCTAGTTTGCTTGGAGGACTGACACTGCACATGATTTGGAGCCAGAGGGCAGTTCAGCCTTCAACAGCGCTCATGACATGCAATGGGACAGAAGAGATAACATTGAAAGTACAGGAAAGGAGGGCAGGAGAGGATACTTACAATAGAAAACAGAGAAACCGCACTTGCTCAGTGGTCCTGAGGACAGTATGACAGAGGAAGGGATTGGGGAGGGAGGAGTCAGACACAGGGAGGAGGGGATGTTGAGAGGGGATGTGCCATAAGACATTAGAGGGTGAGATAGAAGCATGAAGAAAACAAGTAGGAGTGAGTTTAAGCTTCCTGACTTTCACAAACAAAAAAGGAGTTCGTTTGTCGAGGGGATGCCATAGTTTAGTAGAAAGTGGGAATCGTATACACTGGAACAGTGTAAACAAGACTACCATAAATTTTACGACTGTAAACTATCAAATACGAACATGAAAGAAGCATGATTAGACGACAACTGAGATGTTGAAAATGCAGGGTACCAACAATTAACACAAAAGTGAAAAGTAGTGTGACTGATGTGATTGTAATGCGTAGTGGGTGAAAAACACTCCTGTTTGCTAATAGACGCAAGCTAGCTATAGACGCAAATTTAAGCCACAGACCCAACACACAACATACTACTATTTGTCTATCTGTCTAGCATAACTGCCACTCACGTGATGATCCTGTCTTTGTTTTTCTTCTGCCCTGCTTGCTTCTGCTGCTCCAGAGTTTTGTCTGGTTTGTGTTTGTCCATTAGCTTCTCAGTCGTTGGTTTAATTGTGTCACTTCCACCTAAGGTCTTTGAGGGCTTAAAAGGATCAATAGAGTCATCAAAATGATCAGGGTCAAAACTATATGATCCTTTAGGGAGTGTTGGCGAGTTGCTAAGTTTACTGTTCCCACCAAAAGGATCAAAATTGGGATCATCCCACTGACTTGGGTCAAAGTTGTAGGATTTCTTAGGAATAGGAATATCATCAACGTTCATTGGAGTCACATTCTCAGATAGTGGTTGGTCTTGTTCTGATGGAGGCTCTGGTGGTAGAGCTGTGGTTTCTGCAGCTTTTGGTCGCTGTTTTTTTGGAGTAGTCAGCTTGCTGCTTGTCTTCTTTCCAAACTTCTTGGGTGGAGGTCTCTTGGCTTCAGCATCATCAAGTCCAAACTCCAACATTACTGGCTGTGCAGGCATTTCCTCCATCAGCTCTGATTTAGTAGTGACATTGGCAGGTGGAGGGTTCTGCAACTTGGTCCCTCCAGTTGTAAATGGACTCAAAGTGTGGTCAAACTGATCAGGTTCAAAGTTGTAGCTCCCCTTCGGAAGTATCGGAGGATTGTCGTCCACTTCATTGGGGTCTACGCTATTCAGTGGGGCCTTCACCTTGAGGGAAGGAGGTCTAGGCTTGAGGGACTTAGTCTGTGGTTTGGAGAATGGTTCTTCAATGTGACCATTGCAGATGTTGGTGTCATCTGTTGTAACTGCTTCAGCAGGATCCGGCTGGTCCACATCCATGTCAGCAAAGGAAAGCTGGATCCTGGATTTCAGGGTTGAGCTGGGGTCCACACTGCTCTGCTGCACGACCGGGGCAGGTGCATCCTCAGGAAAGCACTCGTCCAGGGTCAGGTTCTGGGTTTTGGTTGTGATGGAGGTCAACTGATTCACACAATCTTCTGGGAAACCTGTTGAGAATGGAAGAGGTTTTTTTTTTTTTTTATCATGGTCTATAAAATTTATAGAATATCCCGCTTAAATATGCAATAATATGTTACAGTATAATGCAATATGTTCCCCTAATGTCGTTTTTCTTGTATTTTCAGTGTTTGCACTTTTCCTTTCATATGTTCTTAGAGCGCATACAGTATGTCTATTGTTCAACCTATGGAGGATATTTGAAGAACAGACTTCCTTACGACAGAAAAGACGGGAAATGCTTCACTCAGGATGCAAAGAGTTGAACAATAGTCTTCTCTTCCCTGTCTCCAGCAGGCACAAATAATCAACCTCAAGCAACAATCAGCCATATGGGCTTGATGTTTCAGCACACCCATTTCGGATATACTGAAAAGAAGACTTGGCCTTTCTGGCACGTCCTGATTTTGCTGAGTTAAATGCGTTCCTGGGTCAACATATTTTGTTGAGCCTTGAACAACATTCCATGCTAACTATATCGCAAACCTAACCCGACCCATAAGTTATCCCTAAAATCAGAGGGAACTGATGTAGAAGCACCTAACCCTGGTTGTAAGCCTAAACTTGACATAAACTTTAAACTTGTTCCTTCAATTCTGATTAGTTGATTGGAATGTTGTTCCAGGTGCAACAAAGATGTTGATCCAGGAACATATTGCATTTGGTAAAATCAGGTTCTGTGCCTTTCTGTGCCATAATACGGAAAAAAAACTGCCTCAAAAACTACATTTCATGCCACTGTAAGCAGAGGATAACTGAACAAATCACACTTCAAACATCTACATGTGAAATTATGTCAATATTATTAAAGTAGTCATTTTTTGCTGGCAGTCATCACTGAGTTTTGATGCAACAGCCTGTTGCTAAGAGACAGAAGGAGACAGTCTATTTATAAATAAGATGTATGACTTTGCGCTGACCTCCAATTGAGACAGCTTTGAGAAGTACTAGCTGTTATCTGTTCAAAATATTTACTTGCAAGAACATGTACAACAGGAGACTTGTTTCTGAGTTGAACTTGTGAATTCTGTTAGTACTCTAACATTCTGACATTGGTGCTCATGTAGGCGACATACGTTTGAGTCTGTTTGAGTGATATTCTGTAGTGGTTGAGGCTCAAGGGTGGTATCTGAAAGGTTTAAAGTTTGATCCCCAGAATGAGCAAGCCATAAGCCTTAGGCTAACTATCGTACTCTTAAGTAAGGAGTAAAATTCCTTATCCACAGACTGCTCCTGACCTAATAAGTTCTTAGCACCGTTCTAGGGTAACTTTGCATGAAAATCACATAAACAAATACAACTTTTAGGCTAGTAATGTTTTAACTGTAACACAATGGTTTCTACGTGGACGTCCAAAAAGAAGAACTTGAGCTTTACCAACTAGCATTTTAGGGAACTAGCCTTACATGAATGAAATAAACACAACTGCCGCTGTCAGCATTGAAATTACAATATTCCACCCACAGACCTTCCATGAGTCCTTTCCAATGTCTACGCCCAATCTTCCTCCTGCTTTCTTCAAGTTCTAGCTATCTCTTACACTTTGTGTTTTTCCACACTTCTGGTACTACGCTGTCCTTCACTGTTAAAAGCGATGGCAGACAGCCCTTCCCATTGTGGACACAAAAACACTGATCAGCACTTTTAAAATTTCTGCAGCTGCTCTTGTCATCATTTCCAGAGGTCAAGGCTCCTCCTCGACATCCATCTACAGGGCGAGCTAATTTCTGCAATAGATAAACCTTTTGGCAGATATGAGGTACACATGTCACTATACGTTCTATGAAGAACAGGAAGCTCTGAATGTTTTATTTTCTAACTGCCAATTTAGGGCCTTTAAATTCAGTAATATTGGGTAGGTGGTATCTGAAATGTAGGTTTGTACATCAGATAAAGGTGTCTGCTAAATGGAAGATTTCTAAAATGATTGTTCAAACTGTTTCTATGGCATGAATGTTATTTTAAATGTTATGATGAACATGCAACACCATTGAAGGAGAATCATCAGACACATTGCGACTGGTTATGCAGCCAGTGCTAGTGGCCGTGACTTGAGCTTCCTCTTTGTGGTGGGAGTGTGATCGACAGTGTTTCGGACATCATGAGCTAATAAATTAGAAACACAAATGCTTCATCTTGACCCTGCTGAGAAACATTTCAGAGTTTTGATTATATAACTATGGCAAAATAATAAGAACTCTCATACCAGGCAAATGCATAATGCTGGCACAACACATTAGTCAATACGGTCCTGAAAGATACTGCACAAAAGAGCCATAAAAATTACATTTTTCATGACTGAGGTTGTTTTAGAGTAGAAAAGGCAATTAAACAGTAAATAATGCTTGTTTTTCAGTTATATTCTCTGACGTCAACAAACAACTGATGTCAGCAGGAATTTATGTATGACTTTACATTGAGGTTCAGCAGGATTTAGTACCTGGGGTGGAGAAGACACAAGAAGGCTTCTGTTTACATAACCACAAATTCTGGCTAATGCACTGCTAGCCATGAAAATGTGTTCCTAGCAATTGCATGTGTCTGTACAGCTGTGAGGATAAGGATTGTAGTGGAAACTGGACTGTGCTCTGCTGGAGCCAGACTTTTACTGTCTGTCTGCTCAAGCAATCCAAACCACGACACGTAGGCTTGGAAAGGCTGCCTCTATTAGCCTAAAGCATTCTGCATTTCTCAGGACAACTTTCTCACAAAACTCACCAAAAAATGTCTCATTAAAAGATTTATTCCTGTGAAGTAACAGTCACGTTTCCAGAGATACACTAAGAGAAAGAGATAATAAACTAGAAAAATGGTGAAAGTGAGCTAGCAAGCCTAGCACAGTTTCAATGAGTGCAAATGTGTATCATTTAGAGAAAATAACTAAATCACATGATGTTCTTCGCTTTGAGCCTTTGACCTTGCCCATTGATAAACGTGCTCTGAGAGGAGCGGATGCTTTTGTTCAATTTCAAACTTCTGAATTCCAAGCTGTGTGCTTTTCCCACAGTGGGTCAGGGGCCTCTCTTTACTCAAACCTCTATTTTCCAACCTCAAAACTTCCTCCACTCCATTACATTTAAGTAACTAATACTGTCTGCACAGTTTTGTTTCAAGCTGAGGTCAAAATGCATCACTGTAGTTAAATCTTTGAAACACAAAACTCATCCTCACTGAAGAAAACATTGGAAAACTTTATCAGAGCTACACCTAGAGACTAAAATAAGATTTTAAGTGCAAAACAATAGCAACATACACGTTTTCACATATACGCCTAACGAGAGTGACAAGTCAGATTTTAGAGCGTTTATGAGATTTTAATGGGCAGATAAATTCCTCAAAAAGAGTCTGGGGAAGTGCAGCTGTTTTCAGTTAGTGATATGGTACACTCCCCTGAATTTGGGCACGTGTCTTTAAGAGGAAAATTTAAAGAAAACAATGCATGCTTTTAAGTAAAAGAAACTCTTCTAGATAAGGAACTGTAATTGGATTCTATGTGTATGTCAAAATCTAGCTTTTATTTTACTAGCTAGTCAGGCCTTATAAATAATGGTGCCCAATTCGCAAACAAATCATTCTTTTAAAAGTCAGTTTTCCTAATATTTGTAAATTACTCGATCATAAGGGGAGAAATTTGTTGCTTTAATCAAATAAATCTTTGCCCATTTACTTACCTTCCAGCAAATAAGATGAAGTAACATAGCTATCAGTTGATTTATAAGTACAAATATACTGACCCACTATCCCAGTTCCAAACACTACAAGAAATGCTACCAGCAATATATTACATACAAAAGTGATACTAAAAGATCACCAAAACCACTTAGAGACATACATTCCTCCTGTTGCCATGGCAACATCACATTGCATGAGAGGAATAGAGGCACATGCAGCGACAGGTGCTCTGTGGCATCTCTGAATCTACCGTCTACATATATGGCTCTCAGTTATTATGAGGTATTGGAGGTCTTCTTTTACCTGTGCTCTCTGTTATTGGTTGATCCAGCGCTGATGGTTCTTTGTATGGCTGATGGACAGGTGTCTCAGCTTCAGGTGTGTCAAATTGGCCCTCTGAGTCCGAACTGATGGAAAATGAAGAAAAACTCTGTGGTTAGTCACAGCACAGTTCTTAAATCTGTACTATGGTGACAAAAGGACATTGCCATGGTTATTTGGCTCAGCTTGATTTAAATCAGGTGGATAATGTTGATCTCAGATCAGGGGTGATCAGTATAAAACATACAAACTCATCAGATCATCAAATGACATCAATATTTCATAAAACATTTTGCACATGTGGCTTAAAGCTTTAGCCTTGGGTGAAACAAAACTGAACAGAGCACGGCCTCATCAAATAATAACAATGTATCCTAGCTGTGACACCAGTACTTTCTGCAAATTGTTGTGCCTGTTTTGGTGGTTTATGTGTTTGTGTGAGGTAACACTGAAGAGCTTTCTAGGTAAAAGGAATAGTCCCAAAAATGGAAATTTGCTTTGCCTCATGTTGTTCCAAACCCATATGACTTTAATTCTTCCATGGAAAACAAAAGAAGCATTATGCTATTGGCATTCAAGTTTCAGAAAAGACACATGTAACATAAAAGTGTCACAAAAGCAGACCAGATGACCCATGTGCTATTTTCTTCTGGAGTTATGTGATAGCTTTGTGTGAGGGTTTGAAAAATTTAAGGGAATAATGAAGTAAATTTCAACATATATGACTAATTTAAAAAAAAAAAAACACAACCAGTAAAGTTCCCTAAAATTTCTTCTTTTGTATTCTACAAAAGAATGAAAGACATAAAGGTTTAGAACAGCATTTTAATTTTTTTGTGTACTATCCTTTTTACACTCACAACAGAGCATAATGGTCATGGGCCTGAGCCTGAACTAAAATGGAAGAATTGTTAATCGCGTGTGTGCGTGCGTGTGTGTGTGTGTGTGTGTGTGTGTGTGAGAAATCGGTCCCCAATCTGGGAGTACTGCCCAGTCTTGTTGCACTAGGCCACCTGCAGTCCCGTTAGGGAAGTAATCATTACTAGTCCAGCAAACAAACACAACAGACAAGAGAATAGATGAACTTGCAAAAACCCCACAAATGAAATCTTAATAAGTAGTGCTATGAAAAGGTTTTGCATAAATATCAATTTCATTCTGTTGTTGAACCCAACACAAACCACTCCACTAAATCACTGTATTTTTCATAAAAACCCTGCCTGCACAACTCATGCTGCTTGTGTTGACTCATACTGAGCTCCATAGAAATGAGTAGCTCTCTACAGAATGTGTGGGTGGCTTACTGTGTGCTTTTCTAAGTATATTTACAACTTTCATGATCCTGACACTCATTTGGGCCATTGTTAAGGTCTGTGTAGAGATTCATTTGCGGCAGTCTCTCAGGCTGCGAGGCGTTAGGAAAGAAAGGATTCTTCCTGGAAAGGAATGTTAGCAGACAGCTCAACGGCACATAGACAGGATGTCAACAACACAGCTTAGGGGAACCAAACCAAAACATTCTTTTTTCCCAGATGATACACATGAATTGAACATTATATAAACAAAAATAAACTACTCTTTTGCATATTTTGAAGAATATATGCGTGGTGCTTGCCTGTAAAAGAAAGTGTCACGCTTCTCGCAGTTTAAAACACTTATGCTACGTCCTACGCCTTTCGTATACAACTTACGAAAAAAGCGCAACTGACATCGCAGAAACTAGATATTTTACTTGATAATTTGTAAATATGGATATTTTTCTTACACAAATGCATCGCTTCACTTTAGAAGGCCTTTATTAACCCCCCGGAGCCGTATGGAGTATGTTTATGATGGATGGCTGCACTTTCTTGAGCTTCAAACTCATTAGCCCTGTTCACTGCCTTTATAAAGCTTGAACACATCAGGATATTTATTAATATAACTCCAATTGTGTTCATCAGAAAGATGAAAGTCAAATACACCTAGGATGGCTTGAGTGTGAGTAAATCTTGGGGTAATGTTCATTTTAAAGTGAACTAATCCTTTAAAAGCATGTCTGTCACACAAAGGTTTGGGAAAAATTATGCAAAAGGAGGGGTTCCTTCAAATCCTCAATCCTAAATATGAGCAATAGTGATGCTTGTCTTACCATGTGCTACTAATGAATTAGAGTAATAAACAAATAAGTTTCCTCTTTTTAACAAAAGACAGTGCCAAGAAAGACAGTGTTATCTACTAGCAAGGAAATTAGCCATGGCACAGTTGGGGGGGTTGGGAGAGGAGAACGGTTAAATTCTGATCTTTATCTGTGCGTAGGGACACATTAGCAACAGCTAGACCCTGAGCCATGCACACTTCCTAAGGAAATCCCCAAATATTGCTGAAAACACCCACGGAGTACACACATACAGATGAACAAACGTGTACATGCCACTTTCCCCAACCATGACAAGAGCACAAACAGACATGGACATTCAGAGCCTCTGATCTCTGACTGCTTTGATCCATGTGGCTGACTGCTAAGCCATGGCTGTCTGCACAGCATTCAGAACAGTTAACACCATCATCTGACTCAAACAGGTGGCTCTAGTGGCGTTTTTTCTATGGTTGGCCTCTACTGCTGATCTTGGACCCATTTTCAATGTAAGAACTTGATTTAAAAAAAAAAAAGAACTAAAGAGCATTACAATAAACAGATATCTCACACTTCCTCTCTCAAAAGCAAACATACACCCCTACTTTATATCCTTTCATATATCACATCCTCATTTTCTTAGTCACGCTGGGAAGTTTACAAGGTTCTAGACTTGCCTGCAGCCATGAGACTTTTCGTCGTCCTCTTTATCTCCGGACATAGCCTCTCGCATCTCTTCCGTGAGGGGTTCATCGTCCATCCCCAAATCAGTCTCACCGTCTTCCTCCCCTCCTCCTCTAACGGCTGACCAGGTCCATTTGGCCCACTGCACTGGTGACAGCCAAGACATCTTCAACCTCTTACTGGTGATACGCCAAGAGTCTACTGGAACACCTTGTGGGCGAATCTAAACAAATGAGTCAGTCTCTCCTTGCTTCTTTTTCTCTCTTACAGATGTTTTTTTTCTTAGTGGAGGGCAACGCTTCACGTGGTCTTGAAGCCGTGCTTCATGTTTACGTCGCAAAAGCCTCTCTGCTTCCTTCCTCTCATGCGACTGTTGATGTTGAGTTCTCTCGTGGCTTCCTCTATCTCAGTGCAGCTGAGTAATGAAGAGTTTGCTGTCTCCTTTCCCTCGCAGAATACCACAGCAAAGATCAGCTGGCTGCCTGATAACTCCCCCGTCCACCCCACCTTTTCAGGATCAGACTATTGAGAAGAAACGAATGGGGGGAGGAGAATAGAGAGTGCCTGTATCTCTGGTCCAGCTGATCCGGCAGCCCCCGTGGTAAAAGAATGGTAGCTTCCCAAGCAGAACTGCCTCTCTCTCATGAAAAGCAGAAGAAGGGAACACAACTGAGGCTAAAGGGAAGGGAGAGGGGGGCTCCGTGGTTTCGGTAGGGAGACTGTGGAATGCAGGGCTGAGCTCCTCCTCAGTCTTTTTTCCATTAACCATCTCTAGCCTTGAGCTTCGGCTCACAACCAGGAAAACCTGTTCTCTCACTTTCACATACACACACACACACACACATTGCTACCTGTTTGGAATGCCTCAGCAGATCGCCCAGGGAAGTCAGCGTTCCCATGACTAATCTGTACTCAAACCAAATCCTTTTCCAAAGGGAAAAATGACCACAAGACTTCCACAGTTTCTATACAAAACTAAGTCAGGAGCTTGCCTTTAAAAACACCTAAAACACACTTGTAACACGAACTAAGTACTCTCGGTGTGCACATTACATAATCTTAATCAGGATAATAATACTGTGCTCAAGGATTTAGTTGATGGATACCGCACCAAGCATCTCCATTTTACACCACAACCACATCCTTTGATCAATGTCAACAGTCTAAAAATACAATCCCAGTGAGGCTGTGTTGCTGGTCGTTGCCATCACAAAGTCTACCCACACAACTAGAGCAACAGTTCTCGAGGCCATAACTTGACTTAGCTTCCGGACAAAATGTCCTGAGCAATGATAATGTGAGTGCAAAGACACTGAATTCAAATCTTAATGAAACCATGAAAGCAGATGTTACTTCCTCCATGGCTCGGGGTAACTTATATAACTGATGCCCACTGAGAAGATGGGTCATTCCACATCAGAGGTCTGCAGATATTTCAGACAGAATTCATTCTGAGACACAGTTAAAGCTGCAGTCCGTAATTTTGCCTCTTTGTCGCCATCTCTGTTTGAAACCTGCAATTGCAGTTATTTGCGGAATTATTATCTTTACGTGGGTTTGTGCCTCGGCATGGTTCCTCAGCGCGGATGAATCTAATGTTTGCTGTCAATCACCACATCGGTGTGGATACTGTACTTCGGAATCACAGATTGTAATCTCTGAAGTATGACCAAAATAAGAATTTTCACTGGAGAATGTCATCTGAACAAGTAAGTAATGTCTGCCACTTTTGTTCTGACCAACTGAGGGAAAAAAAAGCATTACAATAAATTGCGCTGCCAATGGTGATTAAATTTAACGATCGCTTAGCTCATATCACGTCAAACTGTGCAAATTATTATTATTATTATTATACTTTGTTCTCAAATTGATAATGTTAACAACATCAGCTTTGAGTGACTGTGTATTTAGTGTGTATTAGCGTTACTTGTAGATTTCAATTTCTGTACAGTCTAATCACTAACGTTAATTTGTCATATCATACAATCCGCCATAAAAATGATAAGTTTAATTATTGCAGCTGCTGGAAGAAAAGGCTATAAATGATCTGCCTCACATGCGATATAGCCTAGCTGGGACTCGTTCTTTATGTATACAGACCTTATGTAATGACGCAAAGACAAATGGTGACTCAAATGGTGCTCAAATTTCCCTCAAAAACCCAAAAGTACCACCCAAATTATAAAACATTATTACAAGCTTACCGTTGTGAATCAGGCTAAGGTAAGGAGATAGTTTTGAACACTGGCTGGTTATATGTACATGCTCAAAAATTGATTTTGGATCATTTTTAACCAAAAAAAGTTACGGACAGGAGCTTTAACTGAGGAAACAGAAACCGTTTCGGAAGCCTGTATGATGTTAGCAGAACTTCTAATGCTAATTAGGAGATGAAAGCATCTTGTTTAAAGGTTTAGGTTTTTCTTAGAAGCTTGGGAGATAATTTTAACATAAATTGTGAGCCATGTTAATAACATTCGTTTGTAATTGAGTGTATGTTGTTTTGGTGAAGAGACTGAATAATCACAGAAAAAGAAGAGTTGGTTTTCATTGACTTTTCCTTATAGAAGACCACCCATATACGTGTTTGTGAGGTTTTAATACCACATGCTCAGGATATGAGGCTAAGATTCCATTATGCAAGTTGAGGAGGACTGTATAAGGAGGTCTCACATTTCAAACACACAACGAAAACTTGGCAAGAGATGCCACAGAAGCTGGAATAAAAGAAAAACACAACATAAAAGAAAAACAGGCTACTGCTTCTTAAAAAGTACAAGAAACGTTGCTCTCTTTCCCCAAAACAATGACTGGGCACACATCTCAGAACATTTTCCGGTGCCCAGACAGACCTAAATATGATGGTTTCTCAGACAGTTTTGGTTCAAGAGAAAAGTCCTAAGGGAGTGTGCATCTGTGCTTCTAATTACATATTCCACATTTGCAGAGTCGAACAGACTGAAATCATTGAAGGTCTGTGTTTGGATCCACCCAACAGCCTGTGACTGAACCACCACGATTGGGACTCAAAGAAAGACAAAATTCCCTTATTTGTCACAAAGGAGACTGTAAAAGAGATGAAAAATGTGAAGAATTTCAATCAGTTTGTTCTGGTTTCAGGGCGCACCCGGGGCAGCACTCGACAGTGATTTACAGAATGAAGCTTTACATGTGTTTGTCCAGTGATACTCTGATTTTTACAAGCCAATTCCACCAAACACAAAAGTACTGTTTTAAAATCTTGAGTTATAACTTAAAAGGAACAGAGCTGAGATTCCAACATACGGGGTTTTCATAATCCCTTATACTACGGGGCTGTTGAATGCTCGAATCTGATTGGTTGACCAACGTTCTCTAAGGCGTGCAATTATTTTCAGGGAAACGCACGGATAAAGTAGTTCCAAGCAGATCTTGACCGCATTGCAGTTCCATATCACTTCGCCAAATGATTTCAGTTATTTCAATAGGTCTTTACAGCCTACATCCAAAAAAAAAAAAAAAAAACATAACCCACAACGACACCGACCAAGCAAATAAATATGGTAAACAATAGGATGAAAACGACAAATTCTTGTCATGGTTTTTACCACAAAATACGTTTTATTGTGTCCTGATACTCTCTCGCGCGCTCTCTCTCTCTCTTTCAAACGTACACACGTACTGTAATAGTACGGAAACACTCGCACAGAAACGATTGGTCAGCGCTGCTCGAAATAATCAGTAAAATAGTTTAGCAACTTAAGATACATGTCTCACCGGCGAGGTAATAACTGTGCGGTTCTTGAGATAAACTTATCGCTATTTGAAACACTGCTGCCGTGAGAGACGCAGACTCAGGTAGGCTAATTCACATATGCTGCTTATTCTCTCTCTCTGCATTAATAACTGTAGGCCTATCAACGTATTATTCTGCTATCAGCCTTCGTTACTTGTTTTGAAATGACGTTTTGGAATTAGGCTTGGCTTGGGATGAGATGCGTAAGAAATTAGTCCCACACACAAGAGTGTTTTAAGGACAAAACCTGACAAATGTCTTGAAATACTACATCGGAACAGTGTGAGGCGTGGTAACTGTATAAGCGGAATAATTGACTCCGGGCTGTTATAATAATGCACACCCGAGGTGTAACTCCGCTTTGCATCGTGTCCGCATTACCACCTGGGGTGTGCATTATTTTCTGAGAATTCAACGGCCCGTCGTCAGTTATTCCTTACTTAAAGTTTTGCTTTGTTGAAATACTTTTGTTGCACATGATTCCATTAGAGAAGCGACCCAAAAAGGTTTTCTTCTAAACTATGTAATATGATATGTGTTTAGTTCAAATATTTAAGATTTTTGCTATTTTTTGTTCAGGCTACTTTTATTTCTTGAACACAGCTGCTATGGCCTATGAACTTGTGATGTCAGGCCAGCTTAACACATCATAACAATGACACTCTCAGACAACCTTCAGAGCATCATATTCCTGTGTTCATTGCCAGACTCAGCATGAGATCTCCTAAGCTCACAGCATCCAATCTTGGTTGAGTGTGAATGATGACATCTGCTACTAGGGAGATTTCACTGTGTTAGATAAGACTATATACTCTTAGTTTTCTTTTTTTTCAATCATCACAAAATGTATTTCACTGCAGGGTTTGAAATATTTTTCAAGAACATTTGAAACGAGCATCATTTATGGGAGAATGCCTTCACAAAGCAATGCTTGCTTGCTGAGTTACTCAGCCTTGAAGGAAATATTAGATCTATATACAGTGCGAGAATATAAGATGTAATAATAACAGGCAGGCAGAACTAAACTGCGGTAAAAGAACATGAATGAGGGGGCAGAGCCATATTACATAATCTTCACTGATGTGAGAAATAGCAGTATATCAGAACTGAGCTCATGCCAACTGCACGGCTGCACTCCAATGTGTTCTGACGGGAGCCAAAAATAGGTCAATCAGCAAACACTTCACATTTCCAGAAAAGACTGGAACATGACAGAGAATAAATAGTCACCTATTGATAGGCTTTATGTGTTACTTAATCTAAATAAAGCCATATAGTCTATTTGCAGCTGAGCATTAATCATTGTTATTTTTACTGGAGTCACAAGGCAGGGAGAACAGCTGTCCAAAAACAATTCACATGAGAAAAACCACTCCCTTCAAAGTAAGGGTGTATCTCAACATGAGTCCAGAAACACAGTTCAGTGTTTAATCTCAGTATAATACA
The DNA here is from genome assembly GCA_037950665.1 of Hypophthalmichthys nobilis. Classification (NCBI taxonomy): domain Eukaryota; kingdom Metazoa; phylum Chordata; class Actinopteri; order Cypriniformes; family Xenocyprididae; genus Hypophthalmichthys; species Hypophthalmichthys nobilis. Next base: position 17,385,492 of record CM075476.1, on the reverse strand, counting down.
AGAGATTAAATGGAGGTTTTGGTTAGATTACAATCAGACATTATCCGTTTGCTATGATATAAGTGTGCATAACAAGAACATTAGCAATAATCTATTTTTTAACAATTTGAGTTTTTTTAAACACAGTTATCCAAACTGTAGGGTGATATACTAATGTTAAAAAAGACGACAAAGTTCCAAAATTATTCTATAGACTTAAAAAAAGGTCAATTATTCTATAGACTTAGAATATTATAATGTTTTTGTAGATGTAGATGAAAGAAATTTAATCCTATAAACACTGCAGTCAAAAGCCTCGCAAACCTCTTCCCTCATGAAGTGTTTGTGTTAAAAAAAGGTCCCAGAGCCACCTTGTGGTGAAAAACTGAACTACTATTAAAACTACAACGAGTGTATTCAGAAAAGGGAACCTTAGCTTCATCACTGTATGTATTCTTAATGGTTAAGAAATGGGACATGTTTCACAACTCTATCAGACATTAGTATTTAAAATTCCATCACTTCCATAATTTTGAAAGTAATTAGAAAATATATTATTTAATGGTTATATATTTAAATAATACTATTTATGATTAATGATTAATCAACACCTTCACACAAAGTGTAAAGAAATTAATTTGGATTTTTAGATAATTTGCTTAATTTCATGTAGGTCCATAGTATTAACTGTTTTATCTAACCAGGGGTGTAAAAATACAAATAGTTAAAGTACTGGTATTTTTAACTTGTCTTACATTAAAAATGTTCTTGCCTGAATGTAAAAATGTTTTCATATTTAATTTTAATTTTAAACCTAACAAAAAATATTGTAAAAAGCTGAAACAAATATCTGTTACCTGTAACTATCAGGTGCTAAAATAATGTACTTTGCATATAGTGGAAAAAAGCATACTATACCTCACATTAAAATCATTTGAAGTTTTGAACCAATCATTTCTGAAAATATTTTGAGCAGCTGGAAATAAAGCACATTGGCTACATCTGCTGGTCAAATGCTGGTATATACAAGCAGATGAACACATTGACACAATAATGTGGGAGTTACTAAAATATTTTCATTTATAAAATATCACAACAGCCCTAAAATAACTTTTGCTTTTATATCATTATGCTTTCAATATTATAGCTTATATACTATATATATTATAGTTTTGTTTTAAAATAAATTAATACTTTTATTCAGTGAGGATGCATTAAACTGATCAAAAGTGACAGTTAAGACATTTATAATGTTATACAAAAGATTTCTATTTCAAGTAAATGTTCTCAAAGGATCTTGATAAAAAGAAAACAGTATCACGATTTTCGCAAACGTATTAAGCAGCACAACTGTTTTTAACATTGATAATAATAAGAAATGTTTCTTGAGCAGCAAATCAGCATATTAGAATGATTTCTGAAGAATCATGTGACACTGAAGACTGGAGTAATGATGCTGAAAATTCAGCTTCACCATCACAGGAATAAATGACATTTTAAAATAAATGAAAAAGCTATGTTAAATTGTAATAATATTTTACAATATTTAAAAAAAAAATATTTTGTATATTTTAATTTAATAAAAGTGCTTTTGAGGCATGTCAGTACTACTCCCACGTATGTATCATAACGCTCCAGCACACTTGACATAATACATCACAAAAATACAAAAACTCAACACAAGTATGCCATTGTCCATAGATGTGCAGCCTTAATGACATGCATGAATGCAGAATATAATTTCAGCGCTGCATGACCCTCTGACCTAAAACCAGCAACTCGTCCACCCCCAGACCCCCTCGAAACAGAAACAAACATTCATCAGAGGACCTCCTTATTAGCAATCCATATTAAAAAAAAAAGAAACGTTTCTTTGAACAGACAGTCTCTCTTTATCTAATAAAAGCTCAAACAGTAATATTACTAACTTCAAAATGACTTACTTATAAACAATAACTATGGCATTTTTGACTTGAAGTCTGGGAAAATGGTAACATTGATTCAAGTGTCCTTCTAAGAAGTGCTACCAGCATGGAAAAGCTATTTTTAGGGTGTGTGTTTGTACAACAAGCACTGCACAGCATGAAAACCTGACAAGAAAACTTGGTAATGCTTCACAACAAGGTCTCATTTCTAAACAATAGTTAATGCATCAGCTAACATAAACTAAAAATGAACAATATATATTTTTAAGCATTTATCATGTTTGTTAATGTTAGTTTGTTAATGTTAGTTAGTAAAAATATAATTTTTCACTGTTAGTTCACAGAGCATCAACTAATATTAGTAAATGTTGAAATTAACATTGACTAAGATTAATAAATGCTGTGTGGAAAAAAAATTCTATGGAAGTCAATGGGGTCCATCAACTGTTCGGTTACAGACATTCTTCAAAATATCTTTTGTGTTCAGCAGAAGAAAGAACTTCCAGGGTGAGTATGACAGAATTTTCATTTCTGGGTGAACTATCCCTTTAATGTCATCCAGACCTTCCCGATATGATCTGCCATAGCTCCTGTAAATTGAACCTAATCAGATGCGTCATGTGTCAGATTTTCTAATCCAACTGTAATTTATTAAACAAACTCAATTAACTAGGAGTCACATAAGGAGAATTTCTCACAAAACGCTACACATATCATGCTTTAGTGCACTACATTACATAACGACCTGAACCTGAAGATGCTATGAATCATCCATACATTTGAATATGCAAATATGCTACACAAATTACACCACATGTCAAACTGAGCTGACCAAAGGGGGGAAATTGGCATTCAATATAAGTTTAATACCTAATCTAACCCTCAAGATGAACTGATGACAAGCTGGCGTGTCATTTGTACACCTTTACAACCCACTACAGATGGAGATGCAATCTGTGATAAGTTTTATGGATGGTCTTTAGGATATAAACAAATGCTATGAGCATGAAAACACTCCAATACAGCTGACATGCCATATAATCGCACTCACCGTAGCGACTTGATAAATAAAAGACGTTCAAATAGGCTAGACTGTAAAAAGGCCTGAAACTTGTAAGTGTACCTAAAAGGTGTGGAGATATTTGCACAAGAGCTGGGGTTTGCATCAAACAAAGCACTGCGTTACATAAAGACAGTTAGTTTAACCATTTCTAAAATGTCTGTGACTGAAGCCTGGAACTCTGTTTTGTGCACTCCCTTCATATAAAAAGACACATTTTAACCCTTTCAGTTCCCAGAATTGATTTTACTCCATGAGAAACTTCACCAGCATGATAGCCACACCTTTGCTGTCACACCGGGAAGTGCATATGACACTGTAACACTGACATGATGCATAAACAGGTATAATATTAACAGGGTTTTACATGATTATGCATTCTTAAAGTACATACTATGTATCAAAATAGCATCAAGTCAAACTTACGTGCTAATGCTCTTCTGCTTTAGGGAGTTTGTCCCATATCCCTTTTTGCTTTGGGATCCCCCCATGATGTTGGTTTGTTTAGAGTGTGTAAGATTAAGTTATATATACAAATATATATTTTAAGGTGGTCCTAGCAGGTGGAGTTGGCTCATCTTGGCTCCTGTCCGACAGTCATACAGCCCAGTGCTACAGCAGTGACGGTGCAAAGTGTGTCAGAAATGCTGAAACACTGCTTGTTTCTACGCTGCACGCCCCTCCTATCTCAGCACACACACACACACTCCTACAGTAGCACATGACCTCTAAACACACACACACACAAACAAGCTGTCAGTCAGACATGGGAGATTCCACGGAACGCTGGTAGGGAGGGAAACGCATCAGGCATCCATCCCGACAGGTTTATCTCATTGAGTTCTGAATGGACCTGCATTGATGATCTAAAGTGATCATGTTTTTCTGAACAAGCACCAACATGTGGACTTGGACAAAGTTCAGTTAACAACTCTTTCTTATAGACAACTAAAAATGTTGTGGTGATCTCCTGAGAGAGTCTAATTAAGGTTCATATGTGGGTCAAAACTGATTAGCTGTTCTTTTTTTAGACCATATGAAAATGATGTGATATGATGTTCTAAAAGGCTTGAAGAAAGACTGACAGCAGTACTTGCTTTTTAAGGGAATACTTTTTCAGAAATTAAAACTGTTAGCATTTACTCACCCTAATGTTCATTCAAAACTTGTATGACTTTCTTTCTTCTGTAGAACATAAAAAAAGATATTTTGAAAAATCTTCACGCTGCTCTTTTCCACACAATGGAAGTAGATAGAGACCGAGGTTGTCAAGCTTAAAAAAGCACAATAAGGGGCCGTTCACAAAAAAAAGTGTTCCATTACAATGCGCTACTTTTCCATTGTTTTTCTATGTAAACTCGCGCTAGACGAATGACCGTTGTGCTCACGTCTTGCGTCTTTTGCGGCGTCTCACACATGACATACCGTTCTAAAAACGTGGCAAAAACTTTTAAAAAAGTGTGTCTTGAGACCTTGCGTTTTTTCCCCATTCCAATGTGTCTCCAATGTGCGTTTTTTTCCAGTAAACGCCAGTAAACATATTACCTTTAATGTGTGTGGGTCACTATTCAGATTCATTGTATGGAAAACAGCAGCTTGGACTTTCTGCCTAACATGTCTTTGTATTCCACTGAAAATTATGTTTCACAATACATGTGGGTGACTAAGCGATGACTGATTTTGATTTACAGTTGAATTGTTCCTTTAAGTTCTGGACTGATGGCGGAGCAGCGTGGGCAGTGCTCCAACATTTACCGCAACTGCGCCTTCGGTAACCAGAATTTGATTCCCGGCTCGAGGTCCTTTGCTGATCCTGGTCTTCTCTCTCCCTCCCGCCCTGTGTTTTCCTGTTTGATCTCTACACTAAAAAGGCCAAACATTTATAAATAAAAAAGACCTTGACAGATAATCATGCAAAAGCATTTAGTTGAAATAACTGTCAATTTTCTTCATGCAAAGTCTATGATCCTCACAAAAAAAAAAAAATGCTTCCAGTCTTGAGTGTGTGCACAAGCTGTACATTTTAAGGCACAAGTTTGACTGGCTAATTCAGTCAAACTTAATGTAATATCTTTATGACATAAGGTCAGAATATCAAAACCAGTCTGAAAACTTCTGCAGCTTGAATAAGCACATGGAGCAAAAGTGATATGACATTTCAGTAGCTTAATTGAACATAGTCTCTTTCTATTGGTGAACTAAAGTCAATTAGGTACCTTTAAAAGTTGTTACAGGACCTGTTTTTAATTTAGGGTAAAGCTTCAGGCAAAAAAGAAGTAAACTCTAATTTCAGCTCAAGGTTCCTCTCACATATACCTGACACATTTTTACCCATTTGCAGATCTCACACTACACTGACACTGTCTGAACACTGAACTTTTCTGATATGTTGTTCTGATATGTGTGTTTGGCTGGTTTCAAAGCAATAGAATGCCTCAGTATTCAAAAAGCAGCTGAAGACACACCTCTTCCGAAGGCGCACACACACACAGGTAGATCTTTTGTTTGATTGGATGATTGGATGGTTGAATGGTTGTGGTTTGCTATTGGTCAATCTCATGTAAATGACAGGTTGACCCGCCCTCATGACAGTAAACACATCATCAGAGAAGAGAAGAGAAGAGATGTCATTGCAAAAGGGAGGGGAAGATAATATTGATTAAAGATTACAAGGGTACATGAATTTGAAAAACAATAATGATGCGCATGAATAAATCATTTATAATAAAGAGGCAATATTGCATAAAAACAATATTCATGTGATTTCATGGTGACTTTATAAATGAATTAAAATACTAAAATATTTTTCATAGAATTTGGACATTGTTGAAGTAAACAGTTTTGGCTTTTGGCTTGCTCTCATGTCATATAATTACTCTAACACCTCATAATAAAGACCAAACCTCTCTGAATTAGTTTGTGCACATATTACCAGAAGCTTATAGAAAAGTGGTAATGACTAAATCTGGTAAAGACTGCCCTCTTGTGGTTGGGGTGAGCAAATAGGTAAAGAATGTATGATGCCAGAAAACATACTGAAGAAAATCTCATTATAGAGAATCCTTCAAAAGCACATGTATGGCTGGTGGACATGGAGCATTCTTCGAAAGACAATTTCTGCTTCACTCAGAGGACCCCATATTGTAACCTCATAAAGACACCCCTTGTATAAAGTTATTCACAAAATAAGAACCAAACAACCCTACAAAGCTGAAGAGAATCCAAATGTAAGATACAGCTGCTGTGTCGCATTTCGAAGGCTGCGTCCTCCAGAGATTGCATTTGTCGGCTGCATACGTCATTGAGGCTGCCTCATTTCATTAAAGTAACCACTACATTTCTAAATCATAAAGAAATTACAACTATATATGCTTCACTTGGAATAACGGTCAAATTTATAATGGTTACTTTTCTGAAATGAGACATCCTTGATCATGTATGCAGCGGACAACTACAACCTCCGGAGGACGCAGCCTTCAAAATGAGTCGCAGCTAGCATGTGCTTACAAGTGTTTACATAGTTGCCATGCAACAAGCAGAACCAGAGTGCACCGAACATGAGAAATTCTCTTCAGTCGGGACTCAGTGAGTTGTATCTACACTCTTTTCAGAGGCATGGAACCATGAGTGATCTCAGGCCGTGAAACTTCCCATTGTTGACTCAACATATTTCCACATCCTTCTTCCACAAGGGACGATTACATAGTCCACTGCACACTGTAGGGGTCCAGCTCATCTGAACATGGCATTATTGCGTTCCACTACTGATTCAGAAGACTAGTTTCACCCTCAAGCATTTAACTCAACTGATGGGCACAAGACTCCACATTTCCAAGCGATGAGTGTTTTTTGGTGTGACCTCACCCTTCAGCCCCAAGAAACTTGGAAATACCAGAAAGAAAGAGAAAACCAAGCCAAGATGACACAATGCACATGCAAAGGTCTTTTGAGCCAGCTGGTCACTTAGTTGTTTCTGACAGAACCATAAGCTAGGCATTTATCATTTTATATTTTTGTTAAATACAGATTTTCACATCTTGATTCAGTGCCTCAGCATTGTGAAAAACATAAGAAGCAGTCAAAAGGGAGTCTTTCTACAAATGAAAGGGTCTCTGATTAAAGCTTTCCCAATGTGGGCAGTTAGGGGACTTGTATGTCTTTCTTTGTATGAGTCTAGATAGTGAATTGACCTTTGCTTCGGTGGACGAAGCAGAGACACAATTACAGTACTGACTTCGATGTAGGGGTCAGTTTTCTCATGTGGTTAACACATGTGACTAACCATGTAATGAGACAGTTCAGCTCTCCGTTTCCTTCAGCATAGCTCAAATAAAGTTTCCAACCCTGATGATCAAAGAAGATGCGGGCATTTATGTTTCCCAGACATTTCCATGAATTGGTCAACCATGTGACTATGAAAAGAATGCAGGACTTCAACTACAGTAGGATTATAAAATTTGTGCACTGATGTGTGTAAGTCGCACGAACTAGGTTTTTATATTTTGGTGAGGGGACCAAATGGCATACTTGTTTGGATTAGATTCATTGGGTGACTTGAGTTTAGCCTAAAATACATGCATAGGTTAAGAAAACAAATATGTTCCCACGGACGTCTAGTCAAGAATTCTTAAGTGAAATCTTTAGCCTAGAACAAATATGAATAGCATTTGAATAAATAAACTTTGAAAAAAATTAACAACTGGAGACTAAATGAAGTGAACCTGTGAAAACCCACATCCTTATTCAGCAAAGAATAGGCTACTGATTTAAAAATTCCATTGATGTTTAATAGAATAAATATAATAATATAAAATCGTTTGTCAAATCTGTCATTATTTACTTGCCATCATTTTTGTTTCAAACCTGCATGACTTTTTTAATTCGTATCTTACACAAGAGATGTTTAGGCAGAATGCCAGTCTCAGTCATTTTTACTGCATATTTTCTATAATGAAAGTGAATGATGACCGAGTCTGAGGCTGACGGTCGCCGTAAAATTTCTCCATTTGTGTTCCACTGAAAACCACATGGTCAGACCGGGTTTGAACAACAGAATGGTGTTTTTAGTGGGGTGGGTTTTGACCCCAAACATACCTGTACCAGGTCTTACTAGCATACCATCTTACAGGCAGATGTGTTGAGGCAAGTTGGAGCTAAACACTGAAGGACAGTAGCTCTCAAGGACCGAAACAGCGCAAAATGCGTCCTGTGTGATTTGCCATTCAATGTTCTTCATCGATTCATGGGAAGTTACGTCTTGTAATTCGCTCCAAATGTTCTCGGCTCTCTCTGGCTTACAACGATCAGGCATACTTAATAGAGACAGAAAAGTTGACCGTTCATTAAGAGAGTTGTTGACTCGAAAACCGCTCGGTCTGATTCGTAAATAAATCGTTTTGTTAACCGGTTCAAATCTAATTGAAAAGATTCAACTCAAAAGAGCGAGGCGTTCAAATGTTAAAAAGTGAACTAATTCTAAAATTAATGGTTTTTAAACCTTCCATTTGACTTAATGGACTGTTACAGATTATATGGAACTGTTGACTTTGTTCAACTGAGAGAAAATCTGATACTTCTGACAGGCGAACTGTTCTGACTTGTGAAAAGCGTGCGTGAACTCGCGCGTTCATGTTCGGCTGAAGTTTTAATTCTTTCTATGCAGATAAGAAAAAATGAAACATTTCTGTAAAATTCTTGTGGATTAAGACCGTTTCTCACCTTTTCCTGATGTTTTTTCAAAGGCTGGGTATCTTCATACAAACTTCTCATTCCAAGTTTTAATAAATAGTTTGAATATTTTCAAGTATCGGAACTTGTACATTTAAAGAGACGGACTGAAAGTCTCGTAAATCCTGACGGCAGTAGTGCTGTTGTGTTCATTGGCTGTGTGGAATTCTTGGCGGAGGATGCATGGGAGGGCAGTTCATGACTCTGTATGGAAAGGGGATGTTTTGTAATGTGTGGCGCACGATTCCAGAAGGATAAATGGGAAATGAACGAACTTCCCGGTGGCTATGATCTGAGTTCTGCCTTAAAGACACAGTGTTGGTATCTGAAGAATTTCTAACAACTAAATCGAATCTGAGATACAGATACAGGCATCACAAAAATGATTTTGGTTTAGGTATTTAATAATAATAATGATAATAATAATAAAAACAGCACAAATATCCAAGCATTATGAATACACAATATTAATTAATTAAATCAACATTAAGAAAAAACTGACCAAAGTTACATTTGTATACATTTGATGAAAGTTTCTTTTACAATGCACATTAGTGCACAAAAGGGTATTGTGTGGATCAAATGTCTCAAAGCCTGCCTTGAGAATACTGCAACAATATCCTAATACCTGGCAACAGTTCAGTTGGGATTCCAAATTCAAATTCTTGATTTTTTTTTTAGGTAGTTTATCAGCTTGTTAATATGTGTGGAGAGAATCGACACACTGTGGACTGGACTGGCATTAAAGGTTGTCAGTACAATACAAAAGGTATATAACTTTTATAACGAAGCACATCTCACTGGAATATTTCCATAAATCTCTCTGAGAACCAACAGAGCAGTATCTTCTGACTCCCTGCAAACAAAACACGGAGAATTGTTCATTTTAGAGCACATATACACATTAATGATATACAGTACATAAGTATCATGAAAGATTTTCTCTTACCAGTAGCACAGATGGCTCTGTATGGCAAACAGGTACTCATTGAAACTTTCAATCGGTGTCTCCTGAAGGACAAAGTCAATGCGTCGCCCACGATTCAACATTCCCACATTGGTGAATTTTCCTTCCTCCTGCTCCATTGGTGATACTGCACCACAAATATTTAAATGTGAGATGGGACATTCGAAATCTGAGGTGGATTTTACAAATATCCGAATAGTAAAAGTTTCATTCGATACCTTCTGCTTTATCAGTAGGGGTCATGGAACTGAGTCCACCCTCTGCAAGCGCTGGTGATGGGACCTGAGAAATGCTCTGCCAAACCATTCGTAGGGATCCCAGTAAATCAGAACTGACTCGAGTCAACCCTTCTTTGAGTTCTGTAGACACCAAAGACATTTCGTTTAACAATATTTAGCCTCAGAGAAATTTTTTAATATAAAAACTATGGATTTTAATCCATCAAGTGATGTGATATACCGAGGTGCATCCTCTTTCTGCCTTTATGATGGGGTATCAACATCGGTGGCAAGTCCACGTCTCGAGGCACAAGCATGGGCTCAATCCGATATGCCACTGGGTCAAACTGCACAGATTACATTCAAGGTTTGAGAACATAGCTCTAAGGAAGTTATATGGTTCTCAGTCAGTGTTTTGGAGCGTGTCTTACTGGATGGAAGATGTTGTAGAAACTCTTGCAGGTCGGGAAGCTGTAATTAGGATCAATCCTCTTCAGACCTCTGACCATTAAAAACATTCCTATGGGTGAACCAACAGCAAAGAAAGCCTGAGGATGAAAGGCTAACTGAGGATAGTCGATGGATACCTGCGGAATAAAGAACAAGTTATCTGGCGACTGTAACTTAAACAGTAAAATACTTTGAATTTTTAAGATGTTTCTACTCATATCAATTGAGATTTAACAGACAACAGTTGCCTAAACTTAAAGGGACGTACAGGAAAATAAATAAATAAATTTTATATTATATATATATATATATATATATAAATATAAATATAAATAATCATATTATATATATATATATATATATATATATATATATATATATAATAAAGAAATATATCCAAAATACAATTTATGTATTAAAATGCAATGCAAAAATGCAATGAAATCTAAATTAATACTTCTCACTTTTTGTTGTATATATATATACACACAAACATTCTCAAAGAATACTAAAAATAAAATCTAAAAATGAATCGCGGTTTCCACAAAAATATTAAGCAGCACAACAGTTTTCAAAATTGATTATAATGTTTCTTGAGCAGCAGATCAGCATATTAGGATGATTTCTGAAGGATCATGTGACACTGAAGACTGGAGAAATTATGCTAAAAATTCAGCTTAACTATCACAAGAATAAATTACATTTTAAAATATATTATTATTATATACATTTTTTAAATACAAATACTTACTTGTCCAATGCCAACATCAAAATGCTGATAATCAATGGCACTAGTGGTGGGGGTTTGATGATCATGAGCATTTCTCATCCCTAGACTTGAGGAGTTTGTCTCATTTTGGGCTGCATGTCCACCTCCGATTCTGGAGTGCTGTTGGATATTCAAGAAGTAGTTACTAGAACATATCAAAACCAACATTCCAGTCTAAAACAATAGACTGTTATCTGTCTTCCCTTCCATTTCTGGGTGTGGAAAGGAAGCTTCAGACAATTAATCTACACTGGAAACCTTTCCACTTCTGCCATGAGCCACTGAGCTCCTACAAACACAGGGCTATAAGGAATTTCAGGAATTACCTTCCATTTCTTGACACAGTTCATCAATTTCTTGCGAGGACCAAGGGGTATTCCGATCTCTTTTAGGTCCTTCTCTGAGCAGAGCATCTGAAATGGTTTAATTGGAATAAGAAGGGTGAAATAAAGAATTTGAGTGTTGTGTTTTTAAGATGCGTGTTATGTGTGTTTCAGGACAGAAAACTGACCAAAGACTCCATATCAATTTGTTCTCTCTGGAGTACATTGAGGTGCTCCTCCAACCCATGGCTCTTCAGCACCTCCTCCAGACTCTCATAGGAACCGCAACCTGTGTCAACATGATGGTCCTCATAGAGCTGTGCAGACCACAAAGACATTGTTCAACTGATCACTTATATTCTTTAAAATCTATAAAAGCAAAAGGATACTTTGCTCTATAAAAAAAGGCACAATAATGTGCAAAAGCTGAACGATAGATGATTCTGCAGCAACAGTACATTTTGAGGAACAAAATAATGGTTAGATTTTGTTTTTGTTTTTTTGTAGTGCCTTTCACAATACGTTTCATAGCAAATAATTTATTTAATGCATAATTTAAAAATATACACTACCAGTCAAAAGTTTGGAATCAGTAAGATTTTTAATGTTTTTAAAAGAAGTTTCGTCTGCTCAACAAGGCTGCATTTATTTAATTAAAAATACAGTAAAAACAGTAATATTGTGAAATATTATTACAATTTAAAATATCTGTTTTCTGTTTGAATATATTTTATAAAGTAATTTATTCCTGTGATCAAAGCTTAATTTTCAGCATCATTACTCCAGTCTTCAGTGTCACATGATCCTTCAGAAATCATTCTAATATGCTGATCTGCTGCTCAAGAAACATTTATTGTGTACAATTTTTTTTTTTTCAGGATTCTTTGATGAATAGAAAGTTCAAAAGAACAGCATTTATTTGAAATATAATCTTTTGTAACATTATAAATGTCTTTACTGTCACTTTTGATCGATTTAATGCATCCTTGCTGAATAAAAGTATTAATTTCTTTAATTTCTTTTCAAAAATAAAAATAAAAATTCTTACTGACCCCAAACTTTTGAACGGTAGTGTATAATGTTACAAAAGCTTTGTATTTCAGATAAATGCTGTTCTTTTGAACTTTCTATTCATCAAGGAATCCTGAAAAAAAAGTACACAACTGTTTTCAACATTGATAATAATCATAAATGTTTCTTGAGCAGCAGATCATCATATTAGAATGATTTCTGAAGGATCACGTGACACTGAAGACTGGAGTAATGATGCTGAAAATTCAGCTTTGATCACAGGAATAAATTACTTTATAAATTATATTCAAACAGAAAACAGTTATTTTAAATTGTAATCAATCTAACAATAATAAGTAGTTTCTTTTATTATTCACCATTACTGTCCAGAAACCAGCAAGTTCATTTTCTCTCTAGTATTTTACTGTAGACAATAACCATTTAAATTGATACATTAATATTTATTACTAAATAATTTTATTATATTTTATGACAATGATTTTAATAGATTTTATGACAAACCAGTGTTATTTTGAGATTAGTTATATACTATTATTCGCATTTATTAATATTTTCATTTTAATTTAAATGTAATTTTACTATGTGTATTGTGTCATTTTGTAAACATTTCTATATAGCTTTCATTTATTTTTATTTTATGTTTTTATTTTATATTTAATATAATATAATAATTTTTTTTTTTTAATTTTAGTCCTTCATTATTTATAAATAAAATAATTCAGCATTTTATTTCAGTGACTTGGCAAGGGAACATTTATATATATATATTTTTAATTTATATTATATTTAAGCTTTATTTCAATTACCAAAAAGAATTCTTAGTTTCAGTTTACAATAGCAACACTGGTGCAAACCTCATGAGCTGTGGCATCTGCACTTGTCTCTTGATTGGTCAGGAGATCAAACAGGATCAATGAGCCTGTGTGAAACAAGACACATTATTGGATAAAGCTTTAAACATGAAATATTTGTACTGTCCATAAGTATTGGATATAATTATTTATACAACAGTTCTTTCTGGTTCTCGAATCTAATTTGGCCGAGAGCCTTGCGATATTCTAGTGATAACAGCACTCCTACCTTTTTTATCACTCCGCTTGAAGCGACTGTCATGGTGGCCAAGCATCCACCGTATTCTTTACAAATACTACATTTGTTGTACCACAAACTGTAGTTTTAAGAGTTTTTTTTTTAGGCGAGAATGTAGTTGTTTAGACCTGAAATATGTGAATCATATATTTAATAATGGCACCTAATTTACAACTTGTTTAGACGTTTTCGGAGATGCGAGCTCCAGGCCGTCAGCGGCCGTTCAGTGCTCGAACAAAAGAACAGTGTTCTGAACAAAAGAGGTTTTAAAGACACTCCGTTGTTGTTTCTTATTTATTTACACACTCGTGCCATCAAACTGTTGTATAAATGCAATATCACACTCGTAGCCGTGCGATATGGCTGTATATCAGCACGCTGTGATTACCTACGACCGAATCACCGCCATGCTGATATATAGCCATATCGCACGGCTACAAGTGTGATATTGCTCATATCACCAAACCAAATTCTGAAAAAAAAAGCACAGTTAGGTACCGAGGCTGTGTCCAACCAGGGAAACGTGTCCTGTGAAGTGTGGATGCCTCTGAAGGAAGAGGCTGTGGAGACGGTTGATCTCAGAGGCCACTGTATCCACAATAGTCTGGCAGTATGTGGCGCTATTGTAGAAGAAAAGGTCCAGCACTGTGTCGTTGCTGAACTGACGCAGACGGCTAATGCTAGGCAGAGTGATTCTCTCAATGTCTCTGTTAAAAATAGAAATAAAACCAGTAAATATATATGTGGGTTTTCTCCGACGATAGACAAAGACGATATGAGTCAAACATCTTACTTATCAACTCCTGTAGTTTCTCCATGTAAGACTTTGTGCCAGTTGACTGGAAGATACTCAACCCTTCCAATGATGCATGAGTCCTCACTCTGCCTGAAGTGGCTGTTTATGAGGCCGTTGGAGGCGTTTCGAAATTCATTAACTGCAGTAGGGAATGGGGGAAAAAAATGTCAGAATGCTTTGAAAACTGGTACAATAAAATGGGGTGTTAAGTGTCATAAACATGGCTTTTGAACTGCTCGATAGTTGCTAAACTATCCAACATTGGGAAGAAGTGCCCATGTTTAGTTTTAGATGATAAAGGCTCACCACACTGGACAATGCCACGGAGACGTATGTCACAGGCTGGACCGATACCGTGAACCATGAACACCAGGTGGTCTACTATCTCTGGTTCTCCTATAGAAACACAGCAAGAATTTATATCAAAAGATATATTATTGTTAGCAAACAAACATTACAAACCACTAACCCTAAGCCATGCTCAAGCTTTAACGGTTTAAAAATGTACTGACATTCTTTGCTGTCTACTACCTACATAAACTAGGAAGCTATCTTCTAAGGCAGCATCCCAATTAAAGTGAACAGGAGAGACTCAGCTCACAACTGATTGAAATGAGTTTGATGTTAGCATGTTGCTAAGCTATGAAATGCAACGTTCTACAACATTCTACTTGGAGTTGTTCATGTCCTCAGACTCGGAATTATGCTTTTCTATGACAACACTATCAACGGCAAAATTAATCTGCAGCAGTCACAAGGTACAAGTTGGAACTCTCTGAAAATTCATAGTTTGAGGACATTTTTTACAAGTTGGAATCTCGTAATTACGGTAATTCTGACATGGCGTGAACGCAGCTTTTACCATGTAAAATTCACAGCACACACAAATACTGCGTGAAGTAATCCAGAGTTTGATATTAGCATGTTGCTAAGATAACAATGTTCTTTGATTTATATAAAAATACACAGCACACACAAATATTGGGTGAAATAGTCCAGAGTTTGATGTTTGAAGGTTGCTGAGCTAACAATAGTTGTGTCCCAAAATGAAACACAATGTATGTTTTATATTGTCTAGTAGTGTATAAATTTTAAGGTTATATTGTCATCAATCATAGATGTCAATTAACCCTCTCTTCCCTACTTAAGGAAAGCTGCGACAGTTGGGTTCATAAAGTGTCCAACATTCCACACTTCGGTTTTTTTTTTTACTTATTTTTTTTTACAGTGTGATACTTTAAATGTAATAATATTAATAATAATACCATAGCACACAAATATTGGGTAGTATAGTCAATTTTCAATTACACTGGACTGTTTTAATTTATCTTTTCAGTATTGAATAAAATAAGTATATTTGTTGTCTACATTTCTCTACATACTGGCCATCTTGGATGAACTTGGATGACTGTCACAATGCATTCTGGGATTTTTCTACATTAGGGATATGAGTATTTTTGCCTTAGAATTTGGCCAAAATTAGGTATTATAATTTTTGGAAGTGCATTTGTGTCAGAAACATGACTAGTAAACTCCCTAGGATTTTAAATAGAGTTTTAGGGAGCTGCACTTACCCTCTGGTATCTCTACTGGAATATTCTCAATTCCTCTCTTTAGAGTCGTGGGTTGAGTTCGTTCAGACGGAGAAGGGGGAAAGTCCTTGCAGCTGCTGGAATACTGTGTCATGAGCTGAGGTAAAGCAATGAGAGAGACAAAATGTAACTTGTGAACAGAAAAGCATCCATTTTGCATGAGCTTTACATTAATATAATACCTTTGGATTGTGAAGGATCACAGTTTCTCCTGTTGGGAGCTCCAAATTCGTCTTCCATTCGTTCAGCGTAACTGCAATCATATAGGAGTCCTGTTTTTGAATAAAGAAAAAGTTTTAAGTATTAAAAACGATAAAATTTAAATGTATTCTAGAAAATCTGTGCATCTCACCTCTAGGAAACCCGAGAGTTCCTCACTGTAGGGAGTGTAGGTCACGTCTTTGCTGCCTTTGTGGAACCAGGAGCATCGTCTGACCTCGGTGGGCTTCTTCTGTTCCCAATACACAGAGTAACGCTTTCTTTCACGTACCCTGACGTCATACCGTTTTCCATCTGTAGCCACTACCACTTCATCCTTTTCACTTTTCCCCACTGCAAACAAACCAGATCTCATGGTTATCATTCAAAACATACATTTGTACTTGTGCTAATAAACTAACTATACTTTCAGCAATTGCAACCATAGGTTTTAAAGTAGCCAGAAGCAGACAATGGAAGACCTTGACTGTAAGCATCCTCCAGGCGCCGTGAGTCTTCTCTGCTGAAGGGTTGCCAGGAGTCCTTGGAGTCCACCTGCTGGTTGAAGAACCAGTGGTACTGGACGGGTTGATACGGCTCAGCAACATTCATGCTGAGACCAATGGACTGCAAATATAATGTTGCCATGTTTTTTAGTATTACACTAATGGTCTCTGTGATCTCATTTGTACACACAGATAGATAGATGATAGATAGCACATTAGATAAAATCATCTGCTAAATTAATAAATTGATTGATATACATTAAAACATGAAGAATTATTAATAAAAATTGTGCCTAACTACTTTTACACATTTCTTTTCTTTTTTAAATATCTAGTCATTCACACCACCTAGGCATTTTGGATTTGAAGCTCCACAATATCTGGATAAGTTTTAACGTCATTAAAAAAGAAAGAAAGAAAAAAAAAATAGCAACATAAAACGTTGTCAATATATTAATAACATAACAAAATAGCATAAAATATTGTCCATATACACTAAGAAATGAACATATATTGTCTATTAACAAAGTCACATAAAATTGGAAAGCACAATATGACTTTTGACATACTCAAACATCAAGGAGAGCGGTTACGTCATCATTTGGTGCCAGCTATATTATGTAATATTGGATGATGGCAGCAAAGCAAATGACAAACAGAAGTCAAATTATCATTTGGTCCACTGGCAATGTGTTGTGAACAACACAAAATAAGCAACTAAAGTGATTTTAATCATACGGACATTGTAGGGCGCGTTTGTGTTTGTGTTGGGTGCGTATTGTACTGCAAAAATAGGACACGACAGTTAAATGAGTGACCGAGGACAACGAAACATAAACAAACTGCATCTTATCTGATCGTGCCAACTTAAGTATAGACTAGCACATAAATGACGATTCGATATATGGGAAATACAAAAAAACAAGCTATATGTGACTAACACAAGGACAGTTGATTTAGATGACACGTAATAAGCCTGTTTGGATATGTTTAAAACACGATGTCAAGACATAGTGATCGTAAGTATCACGAACGTTTATTATCTGATACAACAAAGTAAGGCAAATAGAAGGAAACATAATAATGTATCACAATCTACTCACCGGCAGCTAGTAAGGATGCCCGCTTAGGACAAAATTGACTTCTGACAGAGAGAGCAAACCTCACACTGTTATTCACTATGGTGGTCAAGTCCGAAGTAAATGCATCTACCAGGAGCTGAAACCTTATAAGTGGTCTTTGAGTCTAAAGGTCGACTGACAGGGGGAATTTCGAAATAATCAATCAACAGCAGCAACAAGTGCATTACACCATTGTGGGATGGGGTTATTATGAGTCAATGGATAAGAAATCATGATTCTCATAATCACATGCGTAGTGATCTCAGAATAACAAATAATTCATTAATATATTCTTTATTTTTTAGTGTCTTGCATAAGATATGTGTCCTTTAGAGTTTATATTTAGAAAGACCACAGTGGTGAATGAACTTCTATTTTAAATTAACTTTAAATTTCTTTAAATATTTAAACAACTTTTTGACAAGAACTTTTAAAAGTTTGGACATACACTACTCATTGTTCATTACTGCTTCTTCGACGTTTTTCAACAAATGCTCACAGATAGGAGGTTGCTAATCTTCATAAAGTTGAATGTATATATACTCTATTAGAAGCTGTTTTATTTTCTATTCAGCTTAAAAACATGTAATTTTGCAATGCCATATCAAAACAGATTTTTAGCCTGTTCTTGGTATAAGATTAGTTCATTAGTTAGAAAAATTTTTAAAAATCTGACATTGTTTTTAAATGCTGGTTGAAAAGCTTGACCTCTAGTTCTTGCTAGTTTAATTTTATGTCTTTAGCAGATTCATCCCCGTTCTCAGCTATGACCTATTCGGTATGGGCTGCAGATGCTGGGACTGCCTCGTAATTAAGATAATAGTTTATCAAACATATCAAATAGTTCTCACAGCAAATCAACCAAACCAAAACATTATTGACTCACTTCCAGGAAATTCCCAGAGTGATGTTTCATACTGTATCAGATAATAGATAATACAGAGCAAAGGTCTTCTCACAACAAGTTATCATCTACAGTGTTGACAGACACTGTAATGTCGAATGATCCGCTCAAATTTCAGCCGATACATTATAAATCACAAACTTTATTGACAAAGATATTAGGATTTCCTGTATGCATACAGTCTCTACTGGAGATCACTATAAATATGTCTGCAAAGTTGTAAAATTGACCTAGAAGCTTTTTTTCACATACATTAAGTTCTTTCACTGGGATAGTTCACATATAAACCTCAAAGAGCTTGATAAGGTACAAATTTTTAAAGACATTTTCAAAAAGACATCTCTACAATATACACTCGTTGTGAATGTCTAAAACAGTATAGGAAGGCAAAAAACGAGAAGTACTCGTTGGTCCACAGGTGGCACACTTACAAAAAAAAAAAAAAAAAAATAGACATAATCGCAGCAACTGGCTTGGTAAACATTCACTCAGTATATGGTTGTTGGTCTGGTTAAGTTGTAACAGAATTTGAGTTCCTACAAAGGTAAGAGGTAGCCTTGGTTGGCCTGCTTGCGTTCCTGAGCAGGAGCCGCTGCCTCTCTCATTCGGAGGGGTCTGTGGCAGTCCAGGTCATTGAGAGCTGGGTAATGCTGTCTGTAACATAAATATGAGAAGGCCAAACCGAGGAGAGATCCCACCAACACATCTGGGAGTGAACGGGAGACCATGTCATTGCCTTGAATCTATACATGTCACTAGGGCAGTGATAACGATGACATGAAATTCTCACCTTGCCAGTGATGTTTGTAGTCACATGTTCTAGAGAGGGCGATCATAATGGCGAAAAGTAGGGGGGTGAGGAAGGCACACAACCTCCAGGCTTTACCTTGGCCTGCTGGGCTAAAACAGTGCAGCTTTCCAGCCACGTACAGGGCAGTGAAGCCCAGGCCAGCAAACGCAACTATGACAAAAAAGGAAGAAAAAAAAAAAAAAAGGATAAAAAGTTGTTACAATTACAGGTATATTTTTTTTATTTGGTGTTATATATATGATCAGTAAGAATTTTTAACTATCTTTTATACAGCAAGAAATGTATAAATTGATCATTGATTTTTTACAAACAATTTATATTTCAAATAAATGCTGTTCCTTTAACCTTTCTGTTCATCAAATAATTTCAACTTTGCCATGCCAGGAATAAATTACATTTCAAAATATTTCAATTTTCTAACTAAAAATGGAAAACTTTATATGCATTTTGGCTGTTTATTTACGCGACAACTGCGTTTTGGGTGCCCGAAAAGAGAACATTTTGAAAACGGGTTTCAAAGTGCACGTTTTTGAAAATGATTTTTAATATATCATTGTTGTGTAAACGTCCCCTAAAATTATAATAATAATATGTAAAATAAGTTTAAAGTCAACATCAATCAAACATCAAATCAAAATGGTCCCTATTGACTTTTTTTTTTAAAATAAATCTTCCTGGTTTTATTGTGCATGATGCCCTTTGCTCCAAATAAAACAAATGTTGCTCATTGTAATTTTTTATGAAATTTACCAAAACAACCTCTGAAGCAATGAAGCTCCATTCTGGTTTCTAACACCCATTTTTCACAATCCAATTAATTCCAGGCAGACAAAAGCAAATCCTGCCTTACATTTTTTTTCTTGTTTCACTCAGAAACACTATGTAAATAATAAAGTGAGAAATAAAGTGGGTTGTGAACAGTGTTTCATGCTGACTTAAAAAAAAAAAAAAAAAAACACTAAATAAACAGCAGCTGCTCTTACAGGAAGAGTGTCCGCTTGGAAAGCTCTTCCTGCCTTCCATTACTACATCCGGGTCACCGCTACAGCGAAGCTCTGGGTTCATTTGGCCATCCGGGAAACAGCGGTAGAAGAAATCAGGCCGTGGCCTGGTATGGAGAGAGAAAGGAAGTTTAATGGGAAAAGGACTAGGCCTGTGAGTCCTCTCTACTAGTCTTTCAACAAATGCTTCATTTTTCTATGTCAATGGGAGATCTATTGTAATATAATTAAAAATAAAAATAAATAAACCACATTTATCTGAATTTATTTACAAAACAAATTGTTTATGTTAAATGGTTTCAGATTAATTAATGTCTGCAGTGATGTGGGATATTGAGGTGGACATTAACACAGTTTGGTATATCTAGTGCAAAGTTAACATTGTGATAAGGTTGGACACTCACTCACCTTCCCACGGCTAGCTTGACTGCATTAGTGAAAACTCCATTTAAGACCAGGGTCAAAGTCACAGCTGTGTCAAACAAAAGACACACAGAGACTTCCGTTAATCGGCAATAACACTCAAGATCATGATTTCATCATTTGATACATCATCTCTTTACAAAGACTTATACCAACTACATTTCACTATAAATAAACATTACAACTATTCTATAATATATGTATATTTAATATGAACTTAACAACAACATATATATATAAAATGAAATGTGTGTGAATATTATATATATATATAAAAATTATATATATATATATATATATATATATATTAAAAAATAAAATAATAATATACATATTATATATATATATATATATATATATATATATACACTCAAATTAAGTTAAAAATATATATAATACTATTATACTACTATATACACACTACCAGTCAAAAGTTTGGAATCGGTAAGATTTTTTATGTTTTTAAAAAAAGTTTCGTCTGCTCACCAAGGCTGCATTTATTTAATTAAAAATACAGTAAAAACAGTAATATTGTGAAATATTATTACAATTTAAAATAACTGTTTTCTGTTTGAATATATTTTATAAAGTAATTTATTCCTGTGATCAAAGCTTAATTTTCAGCATCATTACTCCAGTCTTCAGTGTCACATGATCCTTCAGAAATCATTCTAATATGGTAATTTGCTGCTCAAGAAACATTTATGATTATTATCAATGTTGAAAACAGTTGTGTACTTTTTTTTTTTTTCAGGATTCCTTGATGAATAGAAAGTTCAAAAGAACGGCATTTATCTGAAATACAAAGCTTTTGTAACATTATACACTACAGTTCAAAAGTTTGGGAACAGTAAGAATTTTTATTTTTATTTTTTTTGAAAAGAAAACAAAGAAATTAATACTTTTATTCAGCAAGGATGCATTAAATCGATCAAATGTGACAGTAAAGACATTTATAATGTTACAAAAGATTATATTTCAAAGAAATGCTGTTCTTTTGAACTTTCTATTCATCAAAGAATCCTGAAAAAAAAAAAATATTGTACACAAATATTTTGTACAATTGTACACAATAAATGTTTCTTGAGCAGCAGATCAGCATATTAGAATGATTTCTGAAGGATCATGTGACACTGAAGACTGGAGTAATGATGCTGAAAATTAAGCTTTGATCACAGGAATAAATTACTTTATAAAATATATTCAAACAGAAAACAGTTATTTTAAATTGTAGTATTTCACAATATTACTGTTTTTACTGTATTTTTAATTAAATAAATGCAGCCTTGGTGAGCAGACGAAACTTCTTTTAAAAACATTAAAAATCTTACAGAAACATTAAAAAACTTTTGACTGGTAGTGTATATATATATATATATAATGATGATATAATGTGTGAGTGTGTGTATATATATATACTCAGATTAAGTTAACATATATGATTAAATGTATATATATATATATTACACACAAAGTTTAAAAGAAATATATATATAAATAAATATATAATAAAATATAATGTTATATGTATAAGGGCTATCAAAAAAAAAAAACAATTTCTGTGATTAATTTTTTCTGTTTAATATGTTCAAAATATTTAGCATTACATTTAGCGTTTATTTACAGGCTAGCGTTTCAGTTTTTATTTTTTAATTATACTATGTAAAATTATTATTTTTTATTATAATTAATTATATATATATTTTATATATGTAAATATTTATAAAACACACTCCTTACCCAAAGATGCCTCTTTCACATCAGCCTTTCCACCTTGTTTCAAGGCAAATAAAAAAATAACCACCAATGGAGTGAAGAGGGCGATAGACTGTTTAAATTAGAAAAAAATGGTAGTGATATCCCTTTATTTAAACACCTGCATGGTATATTCAAATGCAGTTTCATGGCTGAATAAGAGTGGCAAGCACTTACAAACATAAGGCGGGTAGGAACACGGTCCTTTTTGACGGGATGGAACTTATAAAGCCAGAGTTCTTCAGGCTGGATCTCACGGCTGAAGGGAGGAAGCTCCTCGGTCACGCTACAAAAACCATAATAACAGCCTGAGAGAACAATCCTCATCTCCACAAAACAAACAAAGAGAGGCACAGCTCAGGAGACTGGAAGATCTACCCACATAGCTGTGAGAGAACCTGGCTCTCCAAAACAGAACAAAAGACTGGCATAACAGGTTATGAATAAAGAGGATACCGGTTAGATCCGTCAAACCCACAGAAGTAGTTCAGGTCAAGGGTTAGGGGTAGTAATACAAGAATAAAGTGTACTTACAGAAAAAGACCTAAAAGCAGCAGCCGTACAATAACTTCAGCAATGAAGCCATTATCAAAACTCTTCCTCATCTTTGGTCCTGGTTTGTCATTGAAGACACCTTCCCCTAAAACCTGGAAGAAAGTGGAAGATGATTTTGCATTGAACTGAAACTGCGAATTCATATTTAGAGTTAAATATCTGAGAACCCAAGCAGGAACATCAGAGATAAACTTCATCACCAAAACCATCCACCAGCATGAAATGAGAAGATATGATGGGGAATGTGACACTTCAGCTGGTTAGTATTATAAACCCAATATCAACAGAAAAAATCCACCACTAGTGTTATTCAAAAGCGAATTTATATTACATTTATTACGCCTGTTGCACGGAACCCAGTTAGAAAAAACAAACAGTTTAAGATGGTACCTGTATTCTAATTGGTCTATGATGGTCATTACAAGCTGGTTGACCAGTTACCATGTCCCAAAAATCAACCTGAAGTATGACCAGATAGCAGCTGGTTTGTTGCTGATCACCATCTAATGACCACATTGGGTCAGCAATTAAATACTACCATGTATCACAAACCAGCACAGTTTTTATACAGTTCTAACCTGGTTAAAACATCCAGTTTAAGATGGTATCTTTATTTGATCGTCATTACAAGCTGGTTGACCAGTTATGTTCCAAAAACCAACCTGAATCACTTTGACCAGCTAGCAGCTGGTTTGTTACACATCACCAACTAATGACCACCTTAGATCAGCTAGAAACCATCTACAATGTTCCAAAACCAGTTTAACTACCTTAAGATGGTATGTGAACAGATAGTAGCTGGTTTATTAATGGTCCAAGATGGCCTATACCACAGTTTAAACCAGCATAAGCAAGCTGCCAGGTTTGTTACTAGTCTAAAATGGTCTACAGTTTAAAACAACTAGAAACCAGCTACCATGTTTCAGAACAGCTAGATTTAGCTAAATTTATCCAGCACATAAGTAACTTAAGGTTCGAATTTTCCAAGTGAAACCAGAGCATCACTAGAAAGTCGCGCGACCCTCCGCGACGGCACATCTGTAATATTTGCTTACGAACATTTCCGCAAATACGACACCGCGCATCCTCCGTCTTTTGTCTGCAGCGCGGAGTTGAATACAGACCTTCGGATTCTTTCCTTTTCTGTCTAAACCGTCGCCTTGTCGGCTGTTTAGAGCAGCCACCGGAGCAGAATTTTGCGATGTCTGTCATATATATTTGACATGTCCAGCAGCAGCTGCCCGCGGTACAGATCAGCGATGAAGGAGTATGACTGACGAGGCAGTGCGCGAACACACACACACACTGACATTAACACGTCAGTCCTTTCTGTAATTTCCGAATCGCGAAGGAGCCGTTTGATTGAACAGGTTCTTTTTACAGATTCGATCGAGCCGATTCGCAGAGCCTTTGTGAATCACATGACAGTAAAGTGGCAACTTTTTTCGCTTTGAAATATAGATAATCCCAAGAATATTCCAAATACAAAAAAGTTTACTCATTTCTCTTTATTCACTTAAAGAATAAAGACCATATCTACTTCTGAAAACTAGAATATAAAGAACTTAATGTAAACTTTTGAAAATATTTATGAAAACATTTCACATGATCTCAAATCAAAGTGAGCCTTTTGCTATGAAATCAACAATGTCACATTGGCTTTAATGGGGTTTATATGTAAAGCAAACGAATGGAAAAATGAGTGATACAGAAGTAATATTTAGCTAAACTTTTGTAAACACAATGCGATGATTCGAATGTATCAGTGAATCAAGAACGGTCCGAGCGAATCGATCCGCCCATGAATCTGAAATTTCAGTCGTATCACGAATCATGCGCCCTCTAGAGACTGTCACACGCATTTAAAAAGCCCATCCTTTTTTTTTTTTTTTTTTAGTCTATGGCCCCAAACCTCGACAATTTTTGCACATTTAAATTTCCTCAGACGCTGGGCACCACTAAATATGTGACGATATAATCTACGACAAACTCATTCAAATGTGAATTCAAAGAAACACTTGAACATTCATTACAGTTTATTGAAGTCAAACCAGGCAAGTCTGAAAACGTTTAAATCTGTGGAATGTCGCTTAAAGTACTCTCAGAATAAATTATGAATTCTGAAGAAATACATCTCAAAAGTTGGTCAAATAAAATACAAGAAAAGAAATGTACAAAATGTTTCTACGTTCACAAACATTCAGAAGCAATATTACAAGCATTCTTATGACACTACAATATAATGACAATTGCGTTTTTTTTTTTCTATTTTTCGCTTTCGACTATGTACAATTGATCAGGCTTCATTCTCTTACACAATGCAATGACAGACTACATATCATAGCCCAAGAAATCTCTATCCATGAGTAGTACATCATTAGAAAACTTGGAGAGGACATACATTCTACCCAAGCCATATCATTTAGGATAAATTTTATTCAGTTGGAGTGTGTAATGTGATCCAATGCGCATGGTGAAAAATATTACAATAACATTAAACTTTACACAAACTCTGTAACTCAGTAGCAAGAATTAGTAAACAGTCTATTTAAAAGGAATGTGAAATCAGTACACAGAAATCAAAGTGTAAGCTGGTAGGACACCACCTTTAGTAAATTTAGTTAAGCAACACAAAGAACATGCTCGGATAGCACAAAATGATAATGACACTTCAAATACACATAAAAAATGTACACAAAGTACAGTGCACTGACACCAAACACTGGAATCAATGGAGGTAATACACTTTTAACATTTGATGCGGCAAAATCGATATAGCAACAAATCAGTTACAGTCAGATTAGTTATTGAACCACTGAATAAACAAATGCCGCTGAGGAAAAAAAAAATTAAAAAGGGTTCAAACGAAATATCACTGGCAATTTCTAGTGATCATCCGTATCCGATTAAACATGTAAAAAAAAGGCCAAATAAAGAAAGTAAAAATTAGAGTAAAAATAATAGTACCGACAATGACCAGGAAAAACAAATATGTGCTTTGCATCCCGCCAACTGCATTTTCTTGATATTCTTAATCATAAACATAAGGGCAAATATTGGTATTTCAGGAACAAAAGTGCCTATGAATTCTAAAAATAAAAAGCAAGCTATATAAAAATAAATGTAAACTATAAAAATATCACATATCAGAACATAAACAAGCAAAATAGACCCAAAATGCCTTCCATGTTTCAGATGCAAGTAAGAGCATACATTATTTTCATAAACATACAAATCTCAGTTTGGCAGTCAAATCTTCAGAGTTCCTTAAATTTGCCGTCGGATGCAAGAATCCAGTACAGATATCCACCAATAACGCTCCATTTCGAGACAAGAAAATAATAAATACAGAAATGAACAAAGGCAAAATGGACACGATTCAAGTAAAATGAAAATTTGCAGCGCTTTCCCTCCTTTCCATAAAGTGACAAACATACTGGTGGTGCCATCACGTATAATACTTGTACTGTGGTCTATAAAAACGTTCATGTGAAATGACTAACGAGTAAGTATACAAAGCCCATGTGCCGAAGCCGTCGAGATCGAGTCTTCATCCGTGCAAACTGTGACACAGCACGACTGCACAGCTACCAGTAACAAGAGAGAAACAGTTCCACTTTACAGCACAGGCATCAAAGCTATTGAGTTAAGTAGATTCACATCAAGTACAAGTCACAGAGAGGAATATGCTACACTCTGTCGTAAACCGTACAGCCTTCCCCCTACGTCCGACCACATGACAGTTCGGTTTTAGCAAAGAAACGCGTGTCGTTACAGCCGAACACAATCGAAGAACGATGCTAAAGGAGATGAACGAAAGTGTGCATTTAAGGTATGGTTTGATACCTTTGAAATGGGTCTAGAATCTACAGCAATATACTAGGCGTGAGATACAATCGAAAAAAAACAAAAAACAAAACAGTAAGTTTGATTATATTTACACTCGGAAACAAATGTAAACCAAAAAAAAGTTGAAAAAAAAAAATAAAATCACATTATTTAAAGATTGTACTCACAGTCTCACAACTAGCGCTGCTCGGAAACATATGGGTTCCTCGTATTTGATATTACACACTGGCACCTGTTCAATACTCACAATGGTAAATATCTGTTTAAGACACATGGCAGTGTTGGAGTATATGTGGCTTAACACTACACCATCAAACGTTACCGTTTGTACATGTCGGAACTGATCTTCTCGGGTGACCGATAGTTATTTCTAACACTTATACCTCTGAATTTTACTCAATGGACCAAAAGGTGATGGCAATACAGTACCGCCAAGCAATTATGTAATTTTGCTGACAAAAAGGGCACATATACAACAATACGATTAGTGATATCAAATTGACTAATACAGATGAATAATACTGTACATTGTGAATGGATGTAAACATCGACATAAATATATTAATGATTATATATCTTACAAATCACAAACTCACTGGAATGGGGCGGCAGTTGAACAAACCTCGTATGTCTTTTGAATCGTTCTTTGTTTTTTGTTTTGTTTTTTTAAGATGTTACCACGACAGGCTCATATTCAGACGTAGTGAAATCCTACTGGCGAGGGGCGAATGGTTGCGCCCGACACATATTACAACAGTCTTTTCTATTTACATGAGGTACATAAATAAAGTTCTTGGTTTAAAGTGTTTATAGAGTGTTTTTAAGTACCATAGATGTGGAAACTGACTTCGCCGCTGAAAGGCGTCGTTTTACCGAGTGTTTTTTGCCGAAACGGAGCACGTCTGAGAAAAAAACCCAGTGAGAATTAGCTGTGAAATTTTGCTTATAAAACCAGAAATGAGTCACTTATATTGTTATATAAGCCTGTATGAATTTGACATGAGGCCGTAAATTGATATGTTTGAAAAATTCATATCAGCTGCTGTACATTTGGAATGAATCAAACCAGTTTATTAGGTCCACTTGGTTTAAATGAAAAGTGGACCAGCTAGCTGCATGTATCTACTGTAGTTTGAACTTTCATGTACTTTGATGTGGTTTTCAACGCTTCCTTGGTGCTCCGGCCCAGTCACTCTCCCTCTCCCCCCTCGTCGTCATCCTCTTCCTCCTCGTTGCCGTCGTCCCCTTCCTCTCCGGGTTCGAGGAGTTCCTTCTTTACAGCGGCCTGGATAGTGTTAGCCTGAGGCCCTAAGGGTCTCTGGGGGTCATGGTTCGAGCAGCAGGGCCGGTTGTCCAGGGCAGACATTGCCAGCTGTCCTCTCTCATGCTCTCGGCAGAAGGAGGCAGGGCAGAAGTGGCAGAAGGAGGCAGCGGCGCGCTGGCACACACTACACTGATGCCAGGGGCATTCCCATCGCCCTAAGAAAGACAGAATCGCACAACATAAAAGCAGCTCAAGAGAGAACTTTTGCTACTCTCATACTACCAATTTCTTTTCTATTTAACAACATCTTATCCTGATTAAATTGGGTTATAACAGGTCAATGACAAATAAGGAAAAATCTTTTAAAAACCAAAACAAATGTGCCAAATTCTTGGAAATGTGCTCTTTTGCTATTTGTGTTGGTTTTGAAAAACATTTTCAAGAAAAGTTTCACTTTAATGATTCTTAAAAATATCATGTGCTGTGACTATCAAGTAAAAATAACTTACCTTACACCTTGAATACATGTAAATGTATTCAGTGTATCTACACATTTTCAAAAAGGTTTCTAAATGTATTTTTCAACCTGTCAAGTACTTTTACAAAAATCATGAATTATTCATTTATAAATAAAGTTTTTGGGGAGTCACACCACAGGACATTTTACAACCTAAACTAACCTTTTGTAATAAAGAGGTCAAATTAACTGATATTTTCAGAGACTTGTTTGTTGGCCATGACATGATCATAAAGGTCTGCAGGGGTCCTCTCTATATCACTTCTGGTTTTGTTTTTTTTTCTCCCTGAATGTTGGCTGCACCATGTGACATAGTTTTGGTCAAAATGTGGAAACATACAGAAAATATATTTGTGACCCGCGCTGTTAAAATGAGTCAGAATGCGCACGGGCTAATTTCCAACTACAGGCAAAACAAGTGAAAAATTTCAATTTTGGTCAAATTTGAGGTTTTCACAAAAATAATTAAGCCCTCGTCTAGCAATCACAATACTCCAAATAGCAATTAAACATCTAAAAGTATCTTTATGTTTGTTTTCTGAGAGGAGTACCTTTCCTTTGTCCATGAAAAATGCTGTTTTCTCTACTCGCTTCTGGACGACTGGTGCTTCCTCTCAGAACAAGTTTGGTATGATTTTAAAGTGCAGCATTCCAACTTTGTGAATAATCACAGAGAATTCTCGATGGCATGTGTGTGAACCAATGAAATGTCATTTTAAAACTCATGCTGATGTAAACAAAATGATCTTACTCGCGCTGACAGATACATCCGAAGCACTCGCACAAAGACGCTGCGATCTCGACATGCACATATACAAAGAATTACAGTATTTCCCCGAAAAAATAAATAAAAAATCTGTCTTGGCGAGTATTCACGCAAAAATTATCTGTTGTGTCTTCAGTGAACATTTGATTGACTATTGGGGAAAAACTTCTGATGTGTGACATATTACATCTGTGTGATACAGTAGGTCTTAATGTATAGGCGGTCTGTTTCATTAATGTTAATCAAACAATTGTGGAATTATGGAAAAAAGTTGAACATATATTTCTTCCTATAGATGTGGGTTTTGTCTTGGTTTGTGCCAAATTTGGTGTTATTACCAGGGATTTTAAGGGATGGTTGCTAGGTGATTTTGTTTTACAACCTTCAGAAAACTTTAACTAATTTGTTCTCAAAAAATTCTACCGAATTCAAATTCATTTTTTGCCGGATTCCAACGAATCATTCATCATTTTGAAGGTTTTTTAATAGAGAATGTGACTCATTTTGCCAGCATGGGTCACATTTGATAAGTAAATATTATACATTTTATAAATAAAAATAAATTTTACATCTTAATTAAAAATATTTATGATATCTTTGAATAAAAATGTTTTTCTAAGAAATTATAAAAGACTTTTAAACTAAAGCTTTTTTATTCAGTAATAATTTCATGCTTTTTTTTTTTTTTTTCCAAAATTTCAGTTTTTTCCCCCTTTATTATGATATCAGGACAGTTGTGTTACATTGACTTTTTTTTATTTTATTCTCTCTCAAAAATGTTTTCTTTATTAAAAAAAAATCTGAGCTAATATCTTCCCCTTGTAATTCTGTTGTAATAAAACTAATTTAAAAAAATATGATGTCATTTTCATGTTGTACATTTTTAGCATTTTAATTAAAATTATGCTAATATAACTACATTTAAATAATTTTAAGCCATATGGGCCCCCCGGAAGTTTACTGAGGCCCCCTATACAAGAAGAGCTGGATAGACCGACAGCACGTACCGTATGGAGGTTTAGTCAGGTTGAGGCAGAGGAGATGGTAGGCCTTCGGGCAATCCTTTTTGTCACACATGACCAGCTCTCCTCCCTCTCCACAGCAGTAGCAGTAATACTCATGGGTCTGTTTGCTCTCAGTCTTCAGTTTGCGCTTCTTGGGCTTGAGTTTAGCGTTGCGCACCTTCTCTTCCCTTTCCATAACCACTGCACTCTACAGGAAGTGAAACAAGGTTTAAGATAGACATGATGAAGATGATGATAGAAAAATAAATAAAAGTACAAGACACCAAGAGAAAGACAAACAACAACCTAGAGTTAAATAAAGCACAAATACACCTCAGCTATTTTAAACTCCAAAGAATTGTCAATAGAGCAACAGGAGATCATGGGTAAGCACTTCATGTGTTCCTGTCTAATTCAATTAGGTTTTACCTTGGGCTTGACTCCAAGAAAACCACTGCAGTTCTCGGACCCGCAGTGGCACGATGTCCTTCCATTACCCAGACAGTCCAGGTTGTAATTAAAGGTCAATTCCGTGTCTGAAGAAAATATGATTGTCAATTAGCTTTTAAACAAACATTTTGTCACTTCTTCAAAGAAAATACTTCTTCTTACCAGCAGCGATATCACACAAAGTGAAGAGTCCTATCCGCACATCACCGTTCACGGTCCACTTTTGAGTCTCACAGTTGGGACTGCAGCTGTGGTTCATAAAGCGTGACAAATTCCCTTTGGGTCCAGCATCAATCACACGGTCCTGAGAAGCACAGGAGGGTTGACTTTAATACAGCTGAGATGACGTTATAATGTGACATGCACAAAGTGAACATGAAACAGTGGTACCTTTGTGAGGGTCAGCATGTAAAAGTTTGTCACATGGTTCTCATTGGCATGTCTAATTCGTTGCTTGCACTCCTCAGAGTCAATCAGTTCCCCAACGTACTCCATGACAAAATCACCCTAAATGTAACCAAACAATGCCCAAAAGATCAGTGAAAAGAAACATCTGTGACACATAATAAAGTTCAAACTGATCAAGTAGAAAATATTCAAATTTTTTCACATGAATATTCCCCACTTTTCACATTCCAAAAAAAAAAAGTCAGAATTCCTGAATGAATTCTACATACAATTAAATTAATAAACAGATCTACACACAAAATAATAATTTATAATAATAACAATAATAAGATATGACATTTAAGATGTTGGCTATGTAAAGGAGCCATAAATAAAATTTAAATTTTTTTGTATTTTCATGTAGCTTTTTTTTTTTTTTTTTTTTTAAGGCCACCATCTCAAATAAATAAATAAAATTACAGTATTCTTACATTTTTGGAATAATGAATTTTCAGTCAAACAACAGATAACGATTTAAAAAAAAAATAATATAGATACTACACTCACAAACAGCAATTTCTAACCTATTAAATATTTTTGAGCTGAGCAAAACCATGTTATTTTAGTATTTTTACATACTACTTTTAATTACTTATTACTATAGTACTATTTATTAACATTTTGAATTAGCTTTTGTTTTTATATTTTCAGTTTTATTTTAACTTGTTTAATAATAAGCAATTTTGTAAATTTTATTACATTTTAAATGTTATTATTAAATTAAATTTCTTTCCAGTTAATAATTTTACCCCCGGTTTCACGGACAAGCCTCAAGCCTAGTCCCAGACTAAAATGCATTATTGAGCTGTTTCATCTGAAAGCAACTAGCACTGACATACCTTAAAATATGTCAGCACCATTGTTTTGTCTCAAGATGCACACCAGTAATGTTTTTTTTTTTTTTTTCTAAGGCATGTTTATAAAAGCTACTTAAATGTCCTAATTAAAGTAAGGCCTAATCCTGGCTTAATTTAGCTCTGTCTGCGAAACCAGGCCTTAGTGGTTCAACTTAAACTGAAGTTAGTTGTCAGTGCAACATTTCTAAAGTTATTTATTGTAATATTTATATTTCATTTTAACAAAAATATCTTAGTTTTAGTTTATGATAATAACCCTGGAGCATAACTAGAAATATGTAGTCACTATAGAAGATTTTGTTTATTTCAAAGGTGTTTCCAACTTATAACTTTTTTAAATTAAACTCCAGGCCATTAGCGCTATTAGACTTTATGCTCAGACAGCCAACTCTAACCTTCTTGAGGTCCTGCTTGGTCTTTAGGCCCCATCCTCGGCCGTTGGTCTTGATGGCCTCAGTGTCAGGGTAGAGGCGTTTGGAGAAGCACTGGTTGTGGCAGCGGTCACCTGCGGGACAGACTTGCGGGTGGCACTCGTACTGCAGCATGCGGTTCAAGCACTGAGAGTCCTGGCTGCATGGACGATCATCTGTGGGTTTGCAGTTGCAACGTGGGATCTCGGAGAGGTCGGCGACGTGCACCTGCACCTTCCCAACTGGCTTATTGGACTGAGGTAAGAAACAAGGACAAGAATACAGAATTTTAGTTCTTTTAATATGATTTTTGCTTTTTTGTACAGTCACATTGTAGAGAAATTAATATGAAAGGTGTATACGAAAAGGATGGGCCGTATTAAGGTACCATGTGACAGCAGAAATGTGTCAACCAATAGGTCAGATTATAATTTATATATAGAAACATACAAATAAAATACATTTTTTCCTTTTGAGACAACTATAATCTTTTTTATAAATTAAAAAAATATTATTTAATAACAAAATGTTTAAATTTTTCTTAAAATAAAATACAAATTAATATCCCTTTCATGTTAAGTCACTAGATCATCATCATTATATATATTAAAAAAAAAAAAATTACTACATGGTTATGTAAAATTGAAAGAAGATCAAATTGACTATCCAGCCAAAATAGTTATATTGTGATTATACAACTTGTATCTACTGAAAAACATCACAAACTTTTCAAAAGGAAGAATAAAATGCTTGCAAAGATGATTTGAAGTACATCTTGTACCTTGATAAGTTTGTATGGTGGGGGTCTGCGGGAGTTGCGCTCCTGTTCGAGGGCCTCCTTGGTTTCTCGCTGTGCTTTTAGTTCCTGGAACCTTTTTGCTGCCTCCTCAAGTGCTTTACAACACAAAAAACATTTAGAAGTCAATTTAGCTTGACATTTATTCAAGTCATCACCTTTACATGAAACATATAGCTAATTAATATAACAGAATAATAAAACTCCACTGAATTGGTCTAGTATCTCACCTTTTTTAAATGTCTTGTTGATGCTAACTTGCCCCTCTGCAAAGTTCTTATCACTCTCAACATATGGGAAAACTCTGCCCTGGTTTATCCAGTAATAGTCATGGGATCCAAAGAAAAAGACTGGAAAGTCGCCAATGTCATGCTTCAGGCTCTGGATGTTGGAGGGAACCAGGCGAGGGTTGCATATCTCAGCAGGCCACCACCTACACATGGTTCAACATCGAAATTAAGTCTACAACTTATTCATTGGTCACACAGTTAAAAATTAGACATTATCTTCTTGGAAAACAAAACAAAAATACTGATGACTCATGTTGCACTCGAAGGCTTGTCCAAATATTTGTCCAATCAAAGCTCTATACAGGAGAGTACAGGCAGATGGACATTCCCATTCTACAGGAGCGTCTCAAAATTAGAATATCATGGAAAAGTTCATTTTTTTTCATAACTGAATTCAAAAAGTGAAACTTTCATATATTCTAGAATCATTACACATAGTGAAATATTTCAAGCTTTTTTTTTTTTTAATTTAGATGATTACGACGTACAGCTCATGAAAATCAAAAACCCAGTATCTTAAAATATTAGAATATTTAGATCAATCAAAAAAGGATTTACAAAACAGAAATGTTAAAATTCTGAAAAGTACAATGTTTGTTTATGGGCTCAATACTTGGTCAGGGCGCCTTTAGCACGAATTACTGCATCAAAGCGGCAGCGTTTAAGTTCATGTGGTATTAGTCTAGAATATATTAAATTTTCACATTCTTAAATAACTGATGGAAAATATTGAACTTTTCCACAATATGCAAATTTTTTTGCATATTGTAGAATAGGAATGTTTCTCTGCCTGTACTATTTGCCTCTATAGCAAACTTCAATAGCAGTATCACAGCTGTAACACACGAAAAGTTATTTTAAAAGATAGATACTGTTTAAAAAGGAAATACAAAGACGGGAAAGGAAATGACTCATCAAGCCATTTTTATGGAACTATTCACATAAAATCTGAATTTTCAAAACAAAACACCCATCAAAAGATTAAAAAATATAATCTTGGTGAACCCAAGTCAGAAATATCAATGATTTGTAACCGTTTTTTTTTTCTTATGCATTACATTTTTAATATATTCTTTATAAAACATATCTTTGGTGCAAAAAAATGTTGAATTTTATTAAATATTTTAGATTTTCGTCCCATGAACATGCCTTTAGTAAAATACATCTTGGGAGACTATCAACAGTTGAATGGATATACCTGTAGTTGCCCAGCTTGACCCAGACTATCTGCTTATAGTGAGGCTTCTTGCCCGCTCTGCATTCCCCACACAGCCACGTCCCCTCTGGCATCTCCATGTTCAAACACTCGGGGTGGAACGAGGCGGGACAGGCCTCACAACACAACAGTCTTCCTCCTTTTTGACAAGCACACACACATACATAAACACAGAATCGAATAAACGGGCCCACAGTATCACCACATGCTTGTCCATTCCCAATAAGGCGCTATTCCACAAACCGCATCCATGAGCATGTCAGAATCAGACAGTTGTGTGCCCTCCAAGATCGATATATGCCTCTGAAATGCTTCAACATACATGATGAGATTCTAAATGCCAATTTAAAGTTCAATTTGACATGCTCAAAAGATAGGGTTTGATGACTAACACCTTTCACCATTGTTAATGTGCTTTTTTGTGCCAGGTGATTAAATAAGCAGCCAATAGTGAATGATCAGAGGGGGGAACTATGGGAAACATGCAGTGATGCACACTGACTGATAGCCCGCATTAACATCACCTGCAGTACACTAGCAGACAAAGAGCATGTATTTTGGATGGTGTCATTTAAAATGCTTGGTTTGACTGACAAGACAAATAGGGCTAATGGACAACCAAAAGAAAGAGTGCATCAGTGAGTGCCCACTTTTCCTGCCGTTTTGGTTCCGGGAGTTTTTTCTCCCGATTCATTTTCTCCAGAGGGATTTTAAAAAAAAACTCTTAAATAAAGAGTTCTATTACTGAACCAAACCAACCAGCTTTAAAGGAATCACAACAATCATATTCGTTTAAGCAAAAACTTTATCATGCATTTAATTTATGAGGTAATGAACAATATAAGCTCAAGGTACAATATAAATAAAAAACAATAAATAACCTAATTAAAAGTACTATATATTAAAAAAATATATAAATAATAAAAAAAACTATATATTTTATGTTTATTGCAAAAATATTCAGATATACACAAATATTTAAAGGGTCATTTCACCCTACAATGAAAATTAGGTCATCATTTACTCACCCTGGTGTTGTTCTAATGCAGTATGACCTTCTTTCTTTTTTGGACCACAAAAAGAGAATAAAAAAAAAAAAAAGTCCCGCTCGTGCTTGTCCATATAATAGCAGTGAATAGCGACCAGCATCAAGCTTTTAAAAAAAG
Organism: Hypophthalmichthys nobilis; assembly: GCA_037950665.1. Taxonomy (NCBI): domain Eukaryota; kingdom Metazoa; phylum Chordata; class Actinopteri; order Cypriniformes; family Xenocyprididae; genus Hypophthalmichthys; species Hypophthalmichthys nobilis. The sequence goes on along the minus strand of CM075476.1, from coordinate 17,349,259 downwards.
ACGCAAAAGTATAACATAGCGATTCCGTGTGACATCTTATATCCCATGTGTTTTGGTGGTATGTAGAGTTTAGTGAAAAGCAAACTGAAATTTAATGTATTATTTAACGAAAATCCTGACCTTGGCCATTGGTCTTCTGCGCGTGGCTGTGCTATGTGTGCTTTTGTGAGACTCTAGAGCCACAGTTCACTCCAGCTCGCCCAGAAAAAGCACACAAGTTGTGAGAAATCAAGACTAAAAAAAAAGGCAACATGAAATACAATCCATGTACTTTGTTCTCTCTATTTCTTCTTATCTGTTGTGTTCGTCGCAAAAAAAAAAAAAAAGTTATCGTGTTCACATCTGTCAACTTTCATTCTGACTGTCATCAGACAATCGTAGTTCCAGCCCAGAGATATTCATCTCAGTAAAGAAAGCACACGGATACTTTTTTGGGATTTCTAGGTATTGTGTTTCATGTCACATTTATTAATCTTGATTTCTCACAACTTGTGCGCTTTTCTGGGCGAGACGGGTGAACTGTGGCGCTAATGCAGTCTACGAACAAACATGTGCCATGCACAGACAGTCAATGGCCAAAGTCAGGATTTTCATTAAACGGTATATTAAATTTCGGTTTGTTTTTCACCAAACCCTATCCTAAATATACAACACGTGTTGCATGGGACCATTCTGTGATACTTCTGCATATTTTTTAAAAGCTTGATGCTGGTTGCTTTTCACTACCATTATGCGGATGAGTGAGAGCAGAACATTTTTTAAAATGTCCCCTTTTGTGGTCCAAAAAAGAAAGAACGGCATAATGCATTAGAACACCACCGGGGTGAATAAATGATGAATTCATTTTCATTTAAGGGTGAACTATCCCTTTAAGTAGTCTAAAGTGTAGAGAACTGTCTCTAAACAGTTAAACAATTAGCAATGTAATAGTTTCCATGGAATATTAAAAAAAAAAAAAGTTAACTTTTTTTTTTTTCAGGTCAAACTGAAATCTCACCAACTAGCTTTAACAGAAGCATCTATCAGTACTAATCACTGAAGCTCAAGATGTAGAAGTTATCTTTCAAAAACTATTTCTCCATGGACAAAATGAATGGGATTTTTACTTCCAGGACCCTGCTGTTGGCTTCATTAAAATTGCCATCCAAAATATGTTCGGAGGGTGGTAGGGTATAATTGTGCTCAAGCAAAACAAGCCAAGCAATTAATGCTAAGCTGAAGTGTGTTACGGACTCAGAATAACAATTTACATGACATGACATAACCTAGTTAAATTCCCAGGAGTCTGTTTAACCATTTACACAAAGATTTGAGTATTACGGCGACTTTAATTTATTTCTCTACCCTATATCCCAAAAATTGTTAATCCACACTAATTTAAAAGGCTGCTATCTGATTTTAAACTAAAGAACTCAGTGAAAATTTAAGATATTTTTTGCTACATGTTATTTGAAGCCCACTATGTGCATTAGAAGCAGCGTGATGGTGTAAAATTACGAGCAATAAAATGACTCCAAAAAACAAACAAATAAATAAAAAGTAGCAATAAGACAGCTGTGAAAGCATACAGATGGCAAACTACATAAACCAAGAAAACATGATTTTACCTTTCCCAATATTCTTTTTGGTAGCTGACGAAGAAGAAGGAATCATAGGTAATTTCATCAACTCAGCACGATTTGACTCAGTCAGAAGGTAGTGCGACTTAAAGGTATATGAACTTAATATGGTGTCAGTATGGTCGTGCACTAAAAGCCCTACACGAGACAAACAGGAAAAGTCATGAGTAATGAAACTACCCATGATTCCAGAAAACACACATCAGGAAAAAAAAAAAGACACGTAATTAAATAAGTAGTCCTGAAAAGAGAACACACAAAAAAGGAGAGTCTTAAGAGGAATACTGCAGTGTTGGAGTGGGAGCTTTAGGAATTTGCTGGATAAACAATTGTGGTTTTCTTGCAGTTGTGTGCTTTTAAATGGTAGTCAAATCTTAAATGAACAGTTCATTCATATATGTAAATGGAGTAATTTATTCACCCTCATGTTGCTCCAAACCTATTTTTCAGTGAATAAAGACTTAAATTTTAGTTTGTTTCGCAAACATATAGCTTCAGCTGACTTGGAATGTAGTGCACAGTGAAATTCTCAAATTTCCCATTCTTAAGTAAAATTCTTGAAAAAGTTGTGACTTCACGATTGAGATCTTACTTAAATGCTAATGGCCTTTTTGAACCTTTTCAGTCAGGATTTCGCTCTTCACACAGCACTGAAACTGCTCTTCCTCGTGTGGTTAATGACATTCTTCTGTCCATGGATTCTGGGTTAATAAACATCCTGATTCTTCTTGATCTAAGCTCTGCATTTGACACAGTCTGCCATGAAATACTCATCTCTCGCCTTTCTGATATCGGTATCACTGGTTCAGCTCTTTCCTGGCTCATTTCCTACATCAGCGACAGAAAATATTGTATCACCATACAAGGGTATAAATCTGCCACTGCTCCGGTCTCACAGGGTGTTCCTCAAGGTTCAGTTCTGGGTCCACTTCTGTTTATCATTTATATTTGTCCACTTGGTGACATCATACACATGCATGGACTTCAGTTTCATTGCTATGCTGATGACATTCAAATCTACCTTACCACCAGCTCTGATAGGCCATCCCTGCCTGACTCACTTACTGCATGTACTAGGGATATCAAGCATTGGATGTCCTTGAATTTTCTTAAACTAAATAATAACAAAACTGAAATATTGATGACTGGCTCTGCTACCTCAGTCAAAAGGATGGACCTGTCCTTTGAAATTGACGGGGTTCATGTTAAGCCTTCTTCATCTGTCTGTAATCTTGGTGTCTTATTTGACTCATCTCTATCTTTTGCCTCTCATATACACGTCGTTAAAAACACCTTTTTCCATCTTCGTAATACTGCACGTCTTCAATCTTCTCTCACTCTAGCTGATGCTGAAATAGTTCATGCATTAATCACATCACATCTGGATTATTGCAATGCTCTATTTCTTGGTCTGCCTAAAAAACTCATAGCAAGGTTACAGTATGTTCAAAAGTCAGCAGCAAGAGTTCTCACCTCTACCAGGTGTTCTGCTCACATTACTCCTCTACTGCATGATCTTCACTGGCTACCTGTGGCATCACATATTCACTTTAAGATGTTACTTCTAACATTTAAGGCATTAAATGGTCTTGCGCCTCCATATCTATCTGACCTACTCCACTCCTACACTCCTGCCCGGTCCCTCAGATCATCTGAGCTTGGTCTTTTGTCCATTCCTCGTTTTCGGCTGTTCACTGTAGGTGGTAGGTCATTTAGTGTTAATGCTCCTAAATTATGGAATTCGCTAACCCTTACACTTCATTATATATCATCTTTGCCTACCTTCAAGACTCAGCTAAAAACGTATCTTTTCAATATGTATTTTGGATGATGTGGCTATATGTGGCCTAATGTGTTTGTATTGTGTATGTGGATGTGCAAATGTATTGTATAGCACTATGAGAAGTGACCTAGAGCTATGGAAAGGCGCTATATAAATAAAACTTCTTCTTCTTCACAGTGTCATAGGCTACATTCACACCGTCAGTTATATCACATCACACGTACTCTCTGTATATAGGCCTATCATTTGTGGGCATTAGGGAGCCACTATCAATATACAGGGTATTGAAATTGGTTTTGAATGCCCACTTGCTTTTTACTTCCACTTTCAAATTTGCGATAACATACTCTGTGTCTGGGGAGAGGCAATACTGACTTTAGGCTACAAGATAAGATATTTAGGCTACAAGATAAGATATTTTAGGCTACAAGATAAGATATTTGTCATTTGTCATTGACGCTCAGAATCTGTTGTGCACCAAATCCTCCGACATCATTCTGTCAGTCATCTCTCCTTACTCTTGTTACGTGATAAGTGAAATCTGACTCCTGCTGCACTGTGCTGCGAATCTGCAGCTCGTGCTGTATGGAGCAGAGCAGACGCATTCAGTTTATAATTGTAGCGTCCCTTGTCCAACTGAACAAAATTATTTTTATTTTTATAAAAAAGCAAAACGTCAGTGGGGGCGGAGCCGCGGTGGCCAAGTAATGTAATCAGTGTATGACCGTACACCATGTAACACCGACTATCACTGAGTCCTGAATTTACAGGTGTGAGTTCGGTCATCGAATGTGGTTGTAACTGCTGTAAATAACTGAACTGTTTGTGTGAACGTAACCACATTAAGGACTCAAATACAGAACTGACAACTGTATTCTCAGAGCCTAGAATTAACACTCGCCAAGCGCCAAATGATAGCAGAGAGCATTTCAGACAGTGTGCGAATACTAAACTGAGCTCTCTTTCACGTCTTCTTGCACTTGAGCGGACAAATTCTTACAAATGTGTTATGTCAAAAAATGCAGAGTATCCTAGTAAACAGTCAGTTATGTTTTAAGTGAACGTAAACATGTGAGAAAGCAAACGCATGTGTAGGGTATCAATATATTAGACCCATGCATTCAATCTTAAAGTGAGAGCCTCCTAATATTCCTGCTGCTGTCTGTTTTTTTATGTAAATATAACAAAGAGAAAAAAAAAAAAAAAACTACTCTTGACTGAATAACTTTTGTAACCTTAATAAGGATTAATTAATAAGGATGTTTAATTTATACAGTGAAGACTATGCCGTATTATTTTACATTTGCTTACTTTATTACATTTTTGTACTTGAAAACTACTGTCAGGCCTACCTGAAAAGCACTGTTTATTTCATTTGTATCTTTGTTATATTGTATTTATTTGTGCTTTTGCTTGTAATTTGACTATTTGTTCATATTTTATTACTGACTGTTTGTATTTAATAAGGTTTTAAATTTATATTAGTTAGGCTAGTAGTTTTATCTGTGATATCGAAATTGGAATAGAGAATTGTTAATTTTTACTGGAACCTATGGCCGGTACATTTTCTTAAGTCACCAGCCATTGGCAGGCGTGGCAAAAAGTTAGTTTTAGGCCCTGTGTATTCTGTTGCTGTGTGAACATGGCCATTGAGACTACTTTCATGATATGTTTACGGTGCTACTGAATCCTTGTTTGACCTTTAGTCCTCAATTGCAACTACATGGGGAATTTTTTTTTTTTTTCTTCAAAATTTCTCTTTTTGCATTTCAGAGAAGAAATAAAATGATGTGTTTGGAACAACATGAGGGTGAGTAAATGACAGCTTTAACTCCTTTAATGACAAAGGTTGTATAATAAGAAATACTGGTTATAAAGATCAAGTGGCAGCTGCTCCCATGCCAACACAGACAAATTCAGTTTATCATTACCAATTAGTTCCTGGAGAAATTAGAGTGTTAAAGATCTTTTTTTTTAAAAGTGGGAAGGTATCTGATAATTTTTAAAACTTATAGATGCAATCAACGATATTCACTAATGGGTACATTCTAAGTAAAATCAATGCTAAGTGCGTACATGTGCAACAAAATGCTATCGAAAAACAGTGCATTTAAAAAAAATACCCATTTACGCATACTTTTTTTTTTTTTTTTTTAGGTCTTGGCATATTATAGGCTTATTAAACATCTGCTGTAAGATTCTGCATCAAATGCACTCATTGACATTAATTTAGAGATGCACAAAATTGTGACCATATTTGTCATCACTCAAAATAACCAATTAATTTAAAATGGATTTTTAAACCAGATATTTTGATATTGCAGATATAACTTAAGTCTGTTATTAAACATTTAATGTCTAATTTTACTTTAATATATATAGATTAATTAATTCATTATTAAGGCAATATCTCTATAAGCTAAAGATGGTAAGACATAACTTCTGAAAGTGGGAGATTTTTACAATTTTACCATTTACAAAAATCAATTAAAATTGCTCACTGGAATGTCTTAAATTATGAACGATTATTATTTTTATTTATTTATTTATTTTTTTTCCATTTTAAAAGTTCAAAATTAGATATTAAATTTTGAATTCAATCTCAGTCCTTCCCCAGAAGAATCACAGACAATTAAAATGTTACTAATTAGTAGGAAACAGACATGATCTGATGGATCACGAACACAAGGTACATCTAACAGTAAAGGATTAGATGACAAGAGAGAAGGTCAGAGGTCACACTAAAAAAGTATCCCACTCTTAAAGAGAAGGAACATTGAACATTGCAAAGGATGACACCAGAGAACATTAAAATACTAATGTGGTGTGTGAAGACTGTTAAAAAGTGTTGCATTCACTAAGTGCACAAACATTTTGACAAGAACTCATTTAAATGTCATTTAAAGTATGATATACAATGAACACAAAAATTGAATCATCTCAGTAATTATGAAATTAGCTAGTATGCAAGGACTGAAGAATGACAAGCTAAACGTACCTCGAGCGCAGATGAAACACCAGCCTACATTTACAGGGGAGGAAAAGTGTCCGTTCTTCCTGGAACTGGAGTGGTTGCTACATATGATGATGTGGGGTGTTATCAACACACTGCCAGCCGCAACACAGCCGTCTCCCGTGTGATACGCCACCGGACAGCGGATACATCGCATCATACGGCCTAAAAAAAAAAAAAGTCTGGTCAATGTGTCTGAAGAATGTTTCAGAAAAATGCTTCTGAAAATACTTCTGTAAAATACAATGAATAAGTTCAATATATCTGTGGTCTACCTTTGCCAGCTTTGTGAAGGTCTCTGTCGAGACAGCATGTGGCACAGCTGTGCTGAGGGCAGCGGAGGCCTCTAGTATCAGTGGTGGTGCCGGTGTACTTTCGGGCACAGGTATCGTGGTAAAATCGGCCACAACCATTCACCGCACACCGCTTCACATCACCCTCCGTGACCTTGCAGGAGAAACAAGGGTGGGAACCTGGAGAAAGTGACGGCAGACAAATAGATTAGACTGAACAGGTCCAAATTATTCAAAAACTTATTTTAATGTTCTACTAAAATTCTCTAATTCTCAGAAAAAAATAAAATACAAAATAATGTTTTTTTTAAAAAATCTATTCACATTAAGATATTGTATTGCTATGCTAAGCTCATTTTTTTCAACATTATTAGTGGTTTGTTTAACTGGTTACAGCTTTTGAAAATCTGATCACAAATCAGATGTATTGCTCACCTGTCTTACACTCTGGACACAGAAGTTCACCCTCTGTTCCACTGTTAGATCCCAAACACTCTGGATGAAACAGCCTGTGACAGTCTCCCTCACAGCTCACCAAAGAATCCCCGAATGTTTCACACACCTATGAGATTGTACAGATGAACCACAACAACAGATTCTCATTACACCTGAAAGAGTCAAAATCTGAACTACTATTTTACATTTTTGTGGATGCTATGAAAACTTGTTTCCACCAAGGAATAAAAAAAATAAAAGACTTTATTTTGCAATTAATTGTTAAATTTAATAATTATGATTTTTTCCCCTCATAATTCAGAGTTTAAATCTCACAATTCCGATTTTTTTAAAATATATAAACTCGGAATTGCGAGGGGAGAAAAAGTCAGAATTGCAAGATATAAACTCAAAATAGATTTTTTTTTCTTGAAATTTAAAGTTTATATCTTGCAATTCTGACTTTTTTCTCCTCGCAATTCCGAGTTTAGATATTAAAAATAGCTTTTTTCTCAGAATTGTGAGATGTAAACTCACAGAAAAGTCCCAATTGTAAGAAAAAAAGAACAGCAATCAATTGAAATTTCTTTACTGTCATTTTTGATCAATTTAATGCATCCTATCTGAATAAAAGTATTATTTTCTTGAAATGGACCAACCCCAAACTTTTGAACAGTAGTGTATTATTTGACTATGATATTACCTGCAATACATTACGTTTTATTTGACTCAATGCATCCCCCATCTAAAATCTCATCCCATCTTTAGGTGATACTTTAATTGAAAGATGACTCCATGCTGTTGTTTATAGGTACTAAAAAAAAAGTGTTTATAGTGCTCACATGGCAGACAGTGTCCTTTTTTGAGGAACTTCCTCCCTGGCGGGACAAGCTGGAGTCCACAGACTGCGCATCAGATCCGTCAGCATCTACTGTAGCAGGACTGTCTGAGCGCTTCCCAAATCCGGTCTACCAGGGATGCAAATGGATGCAAAAATGTGACTTTAAAGGCAAAGTCCATATGTCATTTGGCTACAAAACATGCTTGACATTCAAATGAACAAATTTGTCATAATAATTGTGTAACCCAAGTAGGGCTGTATCACTCGTGACAAATCAACAGATCCTGCTGATACTGTGACTGTATTTTTGAGTCTAGTCTGACCTGTGGGTCATTGAGGCCTCTGGAGTCAGAATCAGAAGTATCTCTGTACAGTGAGCTGGCCATCTCCACATCAGTAGATGCTCTGCTGCGTTTCTTCAGTGGTTTACACGAGTCTGAGATCTCACTGGCACCTACAGGATTGGAGTAGTGTTAGTAGGGGGATACTGATCTATAAATTAATTTATAGGCTGATTAATCATTTAAAACATAATATCTAAGAAATTTTTTTTAGAAAAACTTGAATGTAAAATTCACATTGCAGTGTCAAGCACCTTTTTGTGACCCAGTTTTGAAATCCATCTGAGGTGCTGTTTCAGCCTGCAGAACAAAACACATAAAAAGGCATGTTTGTTATAAGATGTTCCCCTTCTACTTGACACACAAACCATCCTAGGTGTATACCATTTTTTCTTTCAGCCAAACACAATCGGAGTTATATTAAAAAATATCCTGGCTCTTCCAATCTTTATAATGGGAGTGAATGGTGCAATTTTATTTAATCCCCAAAAAAGCACATCCATCATAAAAGTAATCCATACAGCTCCAGGGGGTCAAAAAAGGCCTTCTGAAGTGAAGTGATGAGTTTTTGTAAGAAAGAAATATCCATAATTATAACATTACAGACTATAATCACGAGCTTCCGGTAACGTCACGAGAGAGTCGAGTTATGAAGTTTTGGGACGTAGGTGTAGTGTAAACTTAGGTGAGAGTAGATGCCTCTCGCAGTTCAAACAAATAGGGCTGGGCAACAAACTCAAGCTACTCCGACATTTCTCTTTAAAAATTCTCGTTTTAGAGTTGTAATTTGTGACCCGTGTTTTGTTTTGCTCTATCCTCTGTGCTTCCACGTTCATCAATACGTCATGCGTCACGTTAGAGGTCACTCTTCGACCAGAACTAGACTCATGTATGGCTGTTACCGGAAGCCAGTTATTATATTTTTTTTTTTTATAAATGTGGATTTTTCCTCACAAAAACGCATTGCTTTGCTTCAGAAGGCCTTTATTAACCCCCTGAAGCCGTATAGATTACTTTTATGATAGCTGGATACGCTTTTTTGGGTTTTAAATTCTAGGGTACCATTTACTCCCATTATAAAGCTTGGAAAAGCCAGGACACTCTGTGTTCGTCTGGAAGAAGAAAGTCATATGCACCTACAATGGCTTGAGGTTGAGTAAATTATGGGATAATTTTCATTTTTGGGTGAACTATTCCTTTAATTGTGCATCTTTTTAGCACAAGTTTAGCCAATTACAGATTGTTTTAACAACAGTCAGTGCTGTTTACTAGATGCAATAAATGCTTCACAAATTGAATTTGAAAAGTGTATTTGAAAAAATTGAGTATGAAAGTAATGTTTGTTTACATTTACTTTCTGTCATGGCATCAGTAATAATATAGTACAAATTCTTTCATTATTTTAAGAGCCGATTCAAGTGTGTGGATTGCAGTGGTGGAGTGATGCTGTACAATATATCAGACTGTAGTAGTCTGCACTGCAGTATTCTCTATGATCGAGCATTCAGAACTTGTCCGTAAGATGAAGAATTGTGCTGTGCAAATAACGTTCTCCACAAATATGTAATAGATAATTATAAATATATAAATAACAAAATAAACAGGTTTGCACCGCCATCAGATTTGGATCATACTTTTAGTGAATCAGGTAATAAAACTAGGTGGTGAAAACAAATAAATGCAGCGGGTTTGTTGAATTCATCAAAATTTGTGCTCTACCTGCTCTTTCTTCACCTTCTTTTTTGGCACTGGTTCCACACTCTTCTCTGATTCGGAACGGCTTCGCACAGACCGGCGCTGCTGCTTTCTCTCTGGTATCACACAAACAGAGGATGTTTTCATATATCAGACTTATATTGCAAAGGACATCTGAATATCTCTGCAAAAGGCAGTTTGTGTAACTGTTTGTGCTTATATTACCTGTGGATTGCTCTGCTGAAGTGTGCTCAGCGCTGTCCTGGTCACTCCAGCCTGAGGGAGACGCAGCTCGCTCCTCTTCACTGGAACACGTCTCTGCTTCTGCCTTATCGCTGGAGCCCTTTGTGGGATAAGTTGAGAAACATTTATTTAAAAAAACAAAAAAAAGTGATCATGTAGGTGTGATGCACAACTTTTAGACTGTTGTGGTACTATGAACTCATGCTGTAGTAAAAAATGAGCATTTTTTTAAATTTATTTTATTAAATCTAAAAAATCTAAAAAGGTGTGCATCATGCTTAACACATACATGAGTGCATTACAGTTTATGACTGTTAGTCATTATCTTCAAATTATATTGAAGTTAGAAATGTGTACACCAATGTCGTATGTAACTTTAGAGACGGTCCCTAAATTTGCGGATATGGACCATCCAATGTCAAGCCATTATGCCAGTATTTCACTAGTAAACGCTTGGCTTCAAACTTTGCACATTACGTCCATATTCTGAGTCAACCTGCTTGCCTGTAGCCTATATTGTATAGTATAGGTGCAAGTTTGGTGGTCTTTTATATCACTGTATTTAGTCTATAAAGATGAAGTTAAGCGTTCTATACATCCCGACTGCAGGGGAATCCTGGAGTATGACATATTGAGGGAAACCCCAGTACTGCAGCACAGCCGCAATATAAAGTTAAGGAAAGTTATACGTCTACCTCAGATTTAACGTTTGAACTGTACATCAGCATCGGGGAATAACGTTATAAACTCGTTCACTGTAGAGAAATCTGCTTACATGTAGGCTACACAGGGAAAGTAACAGTGAAGACATTAAATTAAATGTAAACACAACTTTTGTGTCTTTATCAGCTTTTCTGCTTATTTACTGTCCCTGATAATCATCACACATGCACTTATCGCTTGCTCCGTTACTGTAAATCCGTTTTAATAAATGAAATGAATGTCTTGCTCTAACTGTTGCTCTGCTCTTCGTCAACACACGCTTGCATCACCTGCTGGTGAGGTCGACTAACAGCAGATGGAGAGTATGCTCGGTACTCTACTGCTTTTCCTGCAGTTCCCGGATGTGAAATGTTGAAATTTGAACCACTGAATTTGTGGATGTGAATTTGTGGACACAAAATAAAATGGACAGAAAATTTTTACAGCAGGCAAAATACACAAACTCCCTTTTGCAGAGATATTCAGATGTCCTTTGCAGTATAAGTCTGATCTATGAAAACATCCTCTGTTTGTGTGATACCAGAGAGAAAGCAGCAGCGCCGGTCTGTGCGAAGCCGTTCCGAATCAGAGAAGAGTGTGGAACCAGTGCCAAAAAAGAAGGTGAAGAAAGAGCAGGTAGAGCACAAATTTTGATGAATTCAACAAACCCGCTGCATTTATTTGTTTTCACCACCTAGTTTTATTATCCGATTCACTAAAAGAATGATCCAAATCTGATGGCGGTGCAAACCTGTTTATTTTGTTATTTATATATTTATAATTATCTATTACATATTTGTGGAGAACGTTATTTGCACAGCACAATTCTTCATCTTACGGACAAGTTCTGAATGCTCGATCATAGAGAATACTGCAGTGCAGACTACTACAGTCTGATATATTGTACAGCATCACTCCACCACTGCAATCCACACACTTGAATCGGCTCTTAAAGTAATGAAAGAATTTGTACTATATTATTACTGATGCCATGACAGAAAGAAAATGTAAACAAACATTACTTTCATACTCAATTTTTTTCAAATACACTTTTCAAATTCAATTTGTGAAGCATTTATTGCATCTAGTAAACAGCACTGACTGTTGTTAAAACAATCTGTAATTGGCTAAACTTGTGCTAAAAAGATGCACAATTAAAGGGGTTGTACTTTTAAACAGAATTAATATTTTGGAAGTGAAATCTGAAAGGTGAATATGGATTATTGTATTTTTAACATTGAAAATGTGTGTGAACTGTTTTGAACAGCTTAAATATACAACCATGTTGAATTTCAGCCCATAAAAATGCAAGCCCTAAAAATACAATGCATTAAAATACAAGCACGGTTAATCCAATGCATAATTATTTTTTTATTTTTTTTTATTTTATTTTTTTTCCAAGTAGTGCAGTTCAAGATGCTTTTAAAAAAAAAAAAACATATGGCATTATTTTACTTCCATACCTATTGAATTGAGTTTTGAAATTGAGTTTTTATTTGTGTTTGTAGACATGAGCTCTGTTTGTCCAAGTCTCAACAACAATTCCTTTCTTACAGACTTTTAACGGCCTAAAAACTTATTTTAACTTTCTGGAAAAATAAACTGCCTCCCCCTTTCCAGCTTTGGCTCAACAAACTCTCAAAGACACTTCATCTGGTATGTATACGGTTTCTTTTGCAGAATAAGAAACAACAGTTTCCTAAAACATGGGAACCCTTCATAAGGTATTTAGAGGGAGAAGGCAGAAGAGACTTGATGGTAAGGGATGTTGACTAAATTTGAGTTAGCTCTAAGAGCCATTGCACCGTTGACCGTTTTTAGCAGTCTTCCCCATGCGGTGCGTATCAAGCAGACAAAGATTGGTGGGTGGGGAGTTGTTCTGGAATATTCTGTATGTTGGAATATATGAATATGTTTGCATATATATGTGTATATTAAGCTTACGTTTTTTTATCTAATATTTAAATTTTTGTTTTATTTCAGCTTTATTTCAATATAGTCCCCTTGGAATTATAAGGTTCTATATGACATTTTTATCTGACACACATTCTTATTCTGTGACAATTAATTTACATTATCTGATTTTTTTTTTTTTTTTTTTATGTTGTGTACATTTTGGGACTTTTTATCTAGAAAACAAAAAGGTTCTATCTACAAAGTCCAATGGAATGCAAAAACTTTGAAGCTCCATATCTCAAAACTGCTCAGAATGCAGATAGAACCTTATAATTCCAAGGGGACAATATGTGTGTGCGCATATGTATATATGCATTTATGTATATATATTTAATTGCAGAAGTAACAATAACTATTTTGTTCGATTTTTGTATGCATAGGGAAAATATAAGGAAAATACAGAGGATATTTTGATTTCTGCCAAAATTATCTGTATTGTGTATATTTTATATACACTCCAATTAAAAAAAAAAAAATGCATTTTTGAAATTACGCTATGGCATTTCTTTATAAAACTCTTTTATTTTCTGTACTAGACTTCCTCATGTTCACAAGCATTTTTTCCATTCTTACCTCAGGTGACTGAACCTGATCAATGGGCCTCTCCTCACTCTCTGTCTTCTTAGGTAAGTCCACCTTTTGCTTTGGGAGTTGCCAGTCGCACTTGATGATCTCCACATTAAGTTTCTTCATGGTAACGGAGAGCGGGAGGATCTTGCGGGCTGCGGCAGTCTTCCAGGGTGCCCTGACTGGAGGTGGGGAGGGTTCCGGTTTTGGGGGGCTATGGGGTTGTTCTTGGTCCATATCATCCTCTCTCTGATTGGGAGATGATTGTTCACCACTACTATTATTACTGCACTGCCTCCGCGGCTGTTGCCGACGAGGAACAAGCTCCTCTTTGGCTCCAGCGCCGCCTTTAGAACGTCTCTGCTTGCGTTCAGGCCGGTTTTTACCAGTTGCCCTAGGGGAAGTCACAGTTTCGGCGGTGGCAGCAGCAGCAGCAGCAGCACAAGGTTCCTTGTCGATGTAGATGAAGGTATAGCTCTCGTTGCGTTCTTCTCGTGTCATCTGCAGTGCGGCTTCCGCGTGAGCCACACCCACTTCCCACTGGGTACGCTCCTTCTGTGACTGAGGCTTCAGCAACTAAAAAATAAACCATAGAATGAGCGCTCAGAAATTACCACAGAAAGGAGGTCACCAAATTTAGAGGTATGGGATACCTTTTGTTTCTCCGTTGGGTTGGTTGTCTTCCGGAGTGTTTCTGCTTGCAACTCATCAAATTGGCTCTCACCCTGGTACACCACAATTCTTTTCTCATGGATCCAGGCCCTCTCAGGGACACTCCCAAAGAATTGCACATGGTATTCCTTAACACCTTTCAGGAACCATTAGAAACATAAATTTGAAGCAAGCCAGTAGAATTAGTAACTGAAATACCCTACATGACTTTTCCCAAATTTCTGCCCCGATTTGCAATCTGGAGGAGTTGACGCTACTTGCTGAAAGTCAGAGCCAGTCTGCAGATTTTAGGCAATCAGAGATAACAGATTTCACAGGAAATTGTGTAGCGTATTATGGGCACAGATTTTTTTTGAGTTCAAATTCTTGATTTCATCCAGTAAGAGGTTATCAAACATGTTGTATCAAACACATAGCCTTACGATGTCCAGCTTTTCTATATAACCATTTTCAAAGTCGGTATGATGTCAAGTGTTTTAAAATCTGTTCAGATAGATTTGTGTAGAGTATTCCAACCTTAAAAATACGTACTTGTATGAACTTGTAATAGATAAATTACCTCTTGTATTAAGACGTATATGAACGTTTGACTGAGGGTCTGATGACACCATGCATGGCCACCAAGGATACGTCCCAACCTTAGCCCACACCAAGTCACCGATCTCATACTCTTGACAAGAACCAGTGCTAGTGATGACCGAAGGAAAGTGTTTTTCAACCTAAACAAGAACACAAGATGGTCTTGGATGAACAGGAACAGTAAGCTCAATTCTCATAAACCAGAGATTTCCAAGACTTTTTCACATCTTCTGAAGTGGAAACGACAATAAACACGTCAAAAATATGAAACTTACTTTCTGTTCCTTGGGTTCTGCTTTGGGGCTTTTGAGAGTTGAAGAAGGTTGCTCTTCTCTGAAAGCAACATGACCTTCGCTGGGATGTGCGGGGTTGTGGACAACCCCAGACCGTTCCTCCATGCCTTTGCATGGCTGCTGGCTCTCCTCTTCTTGACAAACACCATGTCTGCTGCTTCTCTTTTTCCTCTTCTCTTTCTTCTGCTCATGTCTTCTCCTTGAAGCCTCACCGGCCTGAACCTCTTGCAGCAGGTCCCCGCACAGTGAGGACTCGAACAGCTCCCTGCCGTTCTGGTAGGTCTTAATGATCTTTATTTTGATCTCTGGGGAGCTGGTCTTTTTGGGAGTGATGGTAGATTGCACAGTGGGGTTTGAGACGGTGCTTTCTTGAGGTGACAGGAGGGGTGGCGAAGAGGGCAAGAGCAAGGGAGGAGGTGGTGGCAAGACTTGAGGCATTAGGTGAGAGGCAGGAGGAGGGTGATGGTGGTGAGGTAACAGCGGTGGGTTATGTGGGTGGTGTTGCTGCTGATGGTGGTGATGATGGTGAGGAGGATGATGAGGCTGGTGGTGATGATGAGGGTGAGGCGGAGGTGAGATGTGCGTTGGAGGCTTCTCCTGGACCACTGGGGGTCTCAATACGGTGCCCTCGCCAAGCAGCAAACTGTGATCGCCATAGTTTCGTATGGCGCCGTAGCCATTAGCTGAGCCATTGGGAAACTGAGAGTACAAGGCAAACTTGGCCTGTTGCTCATAGGTACCTACACCCGTTGGGTAACCGTTTGTAATAACTGGGAGGTCTTCAGCAGGGTAAGAAAAGCCTGACTCCAAAGGAGACTCAAAATTTTGCTGTCCTCCATCATCTCCTGGGTCACTGATGGCTTCATAGACATCCTCCTGTCTGATATTAGCGGAGTCAATAAGTTGAGGGGGTTGCTGAATTGTGTTTCCCATGATCCCTTGCATGAAAGAGAAGGAGAAATCCATTGTTCTGCTCCAGCATCCTTAAGTTTCCCTTTTTCTTACAGGGCCTGCTGATATGAGGAGAAACAGACAGAATGTCTTTATGAGGTACAACAAGTTACCGAATCTTATCACATTTGTGAAACATTGCTCCAGGCAAAAATGGTTGTTAAACTATTTAAAAACCTTATAAAGAGACAAAACGGGTCAAGAATTTGTCGTTAATGCTATAAGCAAATAAGTCTGTGAGGGTATTATGCTGCTTCTGCAACACTGCAATTGCCCCCCCACAGGGGATAAATAAAAGTTTACACTACTATACTCCAAGTTATGCCAACTTTCCCAAATTTTTGAGAGGAAACTTCATGCGTAATTTAGATTGAAATCGGAGTCTGTTTAGCATATTTAGCTCCAATCAAACATATCCAATGCCATTTTCCTCATACTACATTCCCTCTACTTCCTACATATTTGTCAACAATGCATTTCAATATTCATGTAATTAAGTTAAATCATCTTTTGAATTTTTCAATTTTCATAAGGTTCTATCCCTTTAATTATAAGTACTCTATACCAAGCTGGCCAAAAAAAGAGACATGTTTACCATCAAAACAGTGTTTATTTTGTCTCTTTTGCTTGTTTTGTCTGTCCAGTAAGAACAAAAATAAAACAACCCGCTTAAGATTTTAATGTAGCACATGAACCACATCACTCAATGCCACATAACAATAAACTACTGTTTCTAAACAAACCACACTGAAAAATTGTTTCATGTCAAAGAAACAAACCTGCAATGACCAGCAGTTGGCTAACATTAGCCTGCTAGCGTTTTCTGGATAACAAAACAGAGCCGATATAAGCATATTATTAATGTATAGACACATACAACGTAATGAAAATGATATATGGGTCACGAATAAACAAAATTAAGTTCTTGTGTAGTTAAAAAACAAATCCTGTTTTTTCAACAGCCTTGTAAAGCGGACCCGTGTAATGTCGCTGCATTATATGAAAGGCGGCGTTAGCGGATGTGCTAATGTGTGTGTACATGGGGAAAACATTAACACACGTACTTCTATGGTTTATCACCGGGGAATATTTTAAGCAGACGGTTTGTTGTAAAATTGTATGTTTCTTAGTAAATTGCATCATGCGGAGAGCCTTAAAAACTGAAGAAGTGAATGCGAACATGCCAACATGGCTGCCCGTACCCCTTTAAATCAAATTGGCCATATTACATTTCCATCAGGAAAAGGTGTGATGAAAGCCATTGCTTTACTGTAACCAAAAACAGAAACATGCAGCGCTTGTTTTGATTCTAACGTATTCATATCATGAAACGAAGCATTGAAACGGCGGTAGAATAAAAGCGTCTGTACCTTCAGCGTGTTCCATTCTAAACAAATACACCAAATAAACTGGATTCCTGCTGCAGTTAACATAAATATATCAACACAAAGACCTATGACTCCACGTTTTTTAATCTAATCCGTAGTTTGGAAAGAAAATGGGGCTAGATCAGTCGTATGTCGATCCCCATGATAGGATGTGTGGCTGTGGAATCGGGAGAGGCCCCGTTTTTTTGCGGGATGCTCCTGCAGACCTAGGGAAATTTGGCTCCCATATATTTTATTATAGCCGTCTCCCTCCCTCTAGCTGTAACAAAAGCCCCTCTGCTTTAAGGCCTCTGTCTCAGCGCCAAAATAAAATCTCCCCCATTGGCTGTGCTGCAAGATGTGAGGGGCATGTTGGGACGAGTAGTTTTTTTTTTTTCTTCTTTCTTATGATAACAACAAAATAAAACCATTGAAGTGAGATAAATATTATTGCTTGACAACAAACAAAGCATAAGGATGTGATGAATGTATTTGAGTATAATTATATAATACATACATTAAATAATATAGTTTTTTAATTTCACTATTATTTTACTATTATTTATATATATATATATATATATATATATATATATATATATATAGCAGGGTACTCTTTGACAATCATAGACAATATATTTTATTATCTATGTATATCGGCCATGTATATCTATCTTTAGACAATAATAGGTTTTACTGTTTGTTACATACATACTGTTATTTTAGAACATACATAATAAATAACACAATAATTCACTGACCACAGACATTTTATATCAAATGAAATGTTAGTAAAAAATTAATATAAAACATTTAAGATATTTTTATTCTTTATGGATAAATAGGGGCAAGACACAGAGCTCTTTATTTATTAAATGAGGCCTACACTATTTAAATAACTACCGGTTTAACTTTACATAAATTGTTTTAAGAAAATGCAACCCATTTTAGTTTAACTAACCTGGAGCATATTTTATGTATATAATGTGAGTAAAATGAAAATAAGAACAAAAACAATGTTATTAAGGATTTTGTTTCTTACCATAAGGATTGTAGCGCCATCGTCTGCACAAATACCTAATAACAACCTAATGAAACGCCTTGCTTTTCTGTCGCTGTTCTCAGCACTGCGAATATGTCTGTTGCCATGGCAACTCTGAACTACAGCTGAACTAAGATCAGCAAGTGTGAACGCTCATGTGCCCTCGTCATCACGGATGAGGTCATGGGAAGTTCCACTGTCCGCCCAGTCCAGCGGATTGGCCAGCGTCACTAGCGCGTACAGCTCGTATATTGGTGCTCGTGCCTGTCAATCACGTCGCTCCTCTCATCGGATGATCCTCCTCGGTGGGACGGTCGGTCGGCTTCACTGGGGTATCAGAGGCAACCTGACAGTCCATTTTAAAATCCAATCAAAACAGTACATCAGCTCGGATGTTTTAATTTATAAGTCTATTTAGATTTAAATTTAAGGAGTGACATACCGTCGTGAATGGAGTATCACATCCCGCAAAAGGTCCGTTTTTCTCCCTTACCATCGCCTCCGAGGAAATTTGACCCTCAGCTGCAGGAGGAGCGCTGTCGAGCCGAACATTTTTCTCCACCGTCATCCGATCTGACACTATATCCAATGGTTGCAGCATAACAGCCACCACACCGCACGACACGGACCTTTTTCCACAGGTTGGTAGTTGTTTAATCGTTTTTCTCGTTGTTAGTGCTCAATCTCTCACTTAGACCACCTCTATAGTTTCGCGTTCATCCATTGTCGCTTTAACCTTAAGTAACCGCTCGCTGTTAGTTGTACATTAACGAAAGTAAAACAAAAGAATTGTCCTATCGCGTTTGTCTTAAATTGATCGATGTTGTGTATGTTGGTTGTATCCATAGATCAGCATCTGTAGTAGTTTAAAGTTGTTCGGGTACTGAATGCGTTGTGTTTTGAGATGGTGAACGTATATCTGCGGCCTCTACTGTGGCCTTCAGCGCCTGTCATTAAACTTCAGTGTTTTTACTTACCCGCATCACATTTTTTATATAGCAATTAGGATCGTTTAAAACGTTAAATGTTCGAGGAATTATAAGAGACTGTAGTTCACGTTGACAAACGCATTAAATATAAAGTAATTACACTTTAATAATTGCGGAGTCTGTGTCATAATGGTCGTAAATGTTATGTAATCAATTTATCTGTTGTAACTGGAGACAAACCTTCGGGTAAAATTAAACGTTACTTGTACTGACGTTAAATATGGCCTGTGACTTTGACCGGTCTCTTTGTTTGTATTCTGTTTTAGCAACTCAAGTGGAGAAGATAAACACGTGAGTCAGTATTTTTGTGCAGTGCTCGCGACCGCCGCTTCGTCACGACAGCGTGCTTTAATACAGCACTGACACATGACGTTATTATTGTTTCAGTGTCCGTGAATTAATGTACACTGATTCATAAGTAAATAATAGCAATTATAAGTTTTACAAAAATTAAACTTATTAACAAAAAATAAATCTAATCTATTCCTCATAAATACTTAAGACAGTAAGATTTGATCAATAATAGTATTTGCACATCTCTTTTGTAAAACTCTTTACACTTATTTGTGTATCTTTATTTATTTGTAAATCTATGTAGATTTATTCATGATTAGTGGAACAATAGTAACTCCTATAGTGATATATCATTGTTTTGTTTTTTTTAATAAAGTGTAATTTCATGATTCAAGTAACCATTTTAAATGCCACAGAAAGATGAACATTGAAATTAGGAAGTAGATTAACAAAAATAAAACCAAAAATTAAACTGATAAAAGGGATTTATTCCTTAATTTTAAAACTGTTTAATATTTAGTAAATCTAATTGTATATATGCAAATATTTATTTGTGCATTCATGGCAACAATAACTCCTATAGTGACAACACTTTCATTGGTTTTTAATCTCACATTCCACAGAAGCGTTTTGTATTTTGGCACACATTCAAATTTTCCCCATAGTGTTTGCATTGAAATAATACAAAACATAACTGATAGTGTTTACTTTAATACGTGTAAAGATTTAGAAATGTATTTATTTACTGTCCAGGAACAGAGCGCACAGCCTGACACTACTGCTGAACTCTGAGTCAGTACTATCATTGCTGTCGATGCAATTAAAATTTGGCAATTTTTTTCTCTTTGCAGGATACCCAATTTTTAGTCACAAAATGGCAGTTTTCAGCTCACAGGTGCTTCTCGCTGTAACAAGATCAAGGTAAGGTCATCAACCAAGTTATTGGTGCAAAACAGTGCTGTCAGTTACCATAAAAATTATTTTGCCTTGTATTTTTGTTAAAGCATATTATATATTCTTGCATTCAAAATATATTTGACCTGTAAAGTTGCCAAAGTCATTTTAGCCATGGAATTACTTTTCCAGGCTGATTAATGTAATTCCTCAAGCTGGATTTTCCATGCAAATATTCTCTATCTTGGGCCTGCAATTATAAAGTTACTTTTATGAGTCTTTATATGATTGTGATAAGATTGAAATATTGGATATAACTTTGAACGGAAAAGCTTGTAAGCAATTTTAAGAATACTAATTTTCTGTTAACATATACAGTATTAAAATTTTCTGACTATATTTTGGAAACTATTTTTTTTGCAGCACAATGTCTTTCCCCATAGATTGCCTTTATAAGTACATTACTGTAAACTCAATTTTGCTTGTTTATACAAACTAAGGAACCAGTTGAATTTATTTTCTGTAATAATCAAGAGCACAGAACATCCCTTAAATATTCTAAATATAATATTTTATTTTCTTTGTGCTTTAACACTGTAAACAGTCTCTATATTGGAGCTCATCATTCTCGTTTTCTTTCAGAGGATCATACTTACTTTCTAAAAGACACGGCTGTGCTTCGCTCCCGTCGACCGCATGCATACGCTACAATTCAGAGTTCCTCGGACGGGCTGCTGTCACAGCCAGGTGCCCCAGGCCGCTGTACCCCTGTTACACATCCAACTTGATCCGCCCCGGTTGCGTAGCTGCACGTCCCCTACACAGCTCTTGTGCTTGGCTGCAAGAGGCGAAGGACACCGCTGCGGCTTCTGAACCCATAAAGGGTGACCCTGTCCCGGCTGCCTCTGGCACTCATCCACCGCCAGCACCCCCAGCAGTGCCAAGGAAGTCTCTGGGACAGAAAGTCCTGGATGAGCTCAAGCATTACTATCATGGCTTCCGCCTTCTTGGCATCGACACCAAAATTGCGGGCAGGATGGTCTGGAGGTTACTGCACGGGCAGCAGCTCACCAGGAGGGAGAGGAGGAGGGTATGTTTGGGACGAAAAACTATTTAAGATGTTTTTACTTTTGGCTATTATTCCATGGTACTTTGATATGTATATGGGAATCATTTATCTCAATGTATGTAAATGGTACTCCAAGTTAATTTAAATAATACCTGTGTAGCAATTTGTCCAATTAGTCATATTTCTTTGCACTCCCATGATATGTGAGCGTGGGTTAAATTTGAATAACATCCGATATTCCAATAACTTCTTGAATGTTTATTAACAAGATTAACTGGAAACAAAATGTTAGTTTTTAAAATAGAAGATTTGAGCGATACAGTCATTGAGGGAAATTACGTCACCATCATTAAGGAATATTTTTGGAGCTTCAATTTCAGGGTTTTTGGAAGTATATTACACTTATTATCTTCACAATTATTAAATCCATGTCTATATAATGAAATAAATAGCTTAGGCTTTTATAATACCATTGGTACTTCCATGGTACATGAACAAAAATGATGTATAACCATGGTACCATGTCAATGATTACCATATTTATACACCATGGTATTTGCATAATATGCCATGGTACTTCAAAGAATATCATCATGGTATTACCATGTTGCCATGTCCAAAAAAACCCAAAACCATAGTAATGCAAGATTTTATAGTTTTTCCTTTATCTACTCTTATAAAAAAAAAAGTACTTTTGAACAGTAATGGTAATGTTACTGATATCTATAATATAGTTCTAAATGTTAAATATATGAACTTGCATAACGTTCCAAGTAATACCATGGTACCTTTTTGTGAATTTTTTTTTTTATTTTTTTTTTTTGGTGAGTTTTAACTTCATTATATAAGATGATGTAACAGATGAAAGTGTGTTGTAAGTTATAAGAGTTTTATGACAAATAATTATGTTTGGTAATTCTGTTAGAACAAACCAGTGCTTGGTCAAGGATTTATAATGTAAGGTGACACAAATAGCATTGCATAACCAAGAAGCTTTACACCTCAGAGAAAGTACAGCTAAATTAGGCCAGACGAGCTTCTCTCAGTCTCATTAACTCATATTGCTTTTGTTTTGACGATGGACGAGTAAAACTTGCCCTATTTTCTCCACAGCTGATGCGGACATGTGCCGACTTGTTCCGGCTCGTGCCCTTCATGGTCTTTGTCATCGTCCCCTTCATGGAGTTTCTGCTTCCCGTATTCCTCAAACTCTTCCCAGAAATGTTGCCTTCCACATTTGAGACAGAGTCCAAGAAGGTACATCTTAGTTTTTAAATAACAGCAAAATTGGCCCTCACTCATGAACCATAAATAGAACAAATCAATGTTATTGATTAATAAACCATTCCCCATTGAATCTGATTATTAATCTCAAGTTGTTTGCAGATTAAAAAAATCAGTGTAAGTGATTTGTAAACCATTCCCCAATTAATCTGAGTAATAATTTTCATGAAGTTGTTTGCAGATTAAAAATGCATCTGCAAATTTTAAAACTGATTAGTAATGACTAACAAAACTGCTGGATTTGTTTCTTTTACTCTGACAGGAGGAAAAACAGAAGAAGGGACTTGCTGCTAAACTGGAGCTGGCCAAGTTCTTGCAGGAGACCATTGCTGAGATGGCTAGGAGGAATAAAGCAGCTGTTGGAGACGAGACTCAGAGGTTCTCCACTTATGTACAGCAGGTTAGTTTGATAGTTCGAAGCCATTTTTTTCATATTGCATATAGTGAAATTCTGAAGGTGACTGACTCTTCTAACTTGTCTGCTATAGGTGCGGCACACTGGTGAACAGCCCAGCACTAAAGACATTGTGAAATTCTCCAAGCTCTTTGAGGATGAGCTGACGCTGGAGCATCTGGAGCGGCCGCAGCTGGTGGCATTGTGCAAACTGCTGGAGCTGCAGCCCATCGGCACCAATAACCTGCTGCGTTTCCAGCTGATGATGCAGCTGCGCACCATCAAGGCCGACGATGAGGTGAGACAAGGGCAGACAACTGCTACTGACCCTTTAAAGTAGTTGTACAGCTGAATTTATGACTTGACATGTTGCTGTGACCTCTAGCGCCGGTTTCACACTGCAAGCGTAAGCAGCGCGTATTTTTTTCGGCATGGATGTTAACCAACGGATGCATTCTCACAGGCAGCAGGAGCGTCGCGTGAGCAACAGTGAAGCGGGGGATTCGGCGCTGATTTTCGCTGCGCTGCTGACGCTCAATTAAAGTGAAAGCACACTTTTGATGGACAAAATAAATATAATTTCACACAAAAAGTGTTCTAAATGCACAGAATAAGCATGTCTAATGTGTTTTAACAAGAATTTGAGTATGACAGAAAAGAAAATTAAGAATCAAAAATATTTATAGAAGATTTACCCATTTAAACTTGTTTTTAATTATTCAGTTTGGGTTGAAGTATGGTGTATTATAAAAAAACTAAAGTAAACTAGCCAGAAAATATGATATATAAACAATATTTTAGTTAGTACACAGAGAGATATATAGGCTGCAGCATACCCAAATCAAACCCGAGTTTGCTGGCTTTTTTCGCCGAGTTTGCTGTCTTGTAAACATGTGCACGCGCAGATGATGTAAAACAAAAAGCTTACCTTATTCATGTGCAGCAATGGATGACACGAGGCTTTCATTTATTTTTATTTATTTATTTACGTTTATATGCGAATGCTGTACACCTCCCCATGTTAACAAACTTTCAAGACTATCAAGTTTATAAATGACCAACTTATAAAAACAAATTTATAGCTGTCTTTGTAAAGAAATGCTCACTTTATATGCAGCTTCGAGCCCCTGCTGTGACGCTGTACAAACGCTTCCAGTGTGAATACTCGCGCGTCTCTGCAGCTGCAGTGACGATGTAGTTACGCTCACGCGCCACTCACGTGCCGCTCACGCTTGCAGTGTGAAACAGGTGTAGGTTTATGGGTGACAGAGCCATACGTCTTAAAGTGTAGGGGCTGTTCACACAAAACACAGAATGTATTTTTTAATGTAAACATGCACTAGATGGAAACCTTTAAACATTATTCTTGCATCTTTTGCAGCATCTCGCATTCTAAAAACATGGCTCTCAAGTTAAAATAAGTTCAACTTTTAAAGTTAGATTTTCATCTTGGATTTTTTTCCCCCATTCCACTGATTGCGTCTTGGATTTTTTGAACCCAAAAACATGTTCTGTGTAAATGGCCCCTTAGACCTTATTGTAATGTTTCGGGTTCAGTATGTTAAGGAGATGATCTCAGCTGTTGGATAATCACCGTTTTCTCTTTGTCTCTGTGTAGATGATCGCCACGGAGGGTGTGGCCGCAATGACTGTAGCGGAGCTTCAATCTGCCTGCAGGAGTCGTGGCATGAGATCTTTGGGTCTGACGACAGATCAGCTCCGACAGCAGCTACAGCAGGTGTGTGTGTGTGTGTGTGTGCGTGTGCATGCACAGACCAGCCTGACTAGGTTGTAAAACTGCCTACTGGAGAATATTTATGACTGTTTACCACCCAAAGACTGTAGACAATTTGGAAGTGTGACACATACAACAGACTTTGAAATAATCCTCTTATTCTTACCCACTTAAAGGGATAGTATACCCAAAAATGGTGTATATGACTTTCTTCTTTCAGTCGAACACAATCAGAGTTATAGTCTATAAAGTTATAAAATGGATATCTTTCTTACAGAAAAGCATTGATTCGCTTCAGAAGGCCTTTATTAATCCCTGGAGCCGTATGGATTACTTTTATGATGGATCAATGCGCTTTTTGGGCTTCAAAATCTGTTACTATTCACTCCCATTATAAAGCTTGGAAGAGCCAGAATATTTTTTTAATATAACTCCAATTGTGTTGGAATGAAAGAAGAAAGGATGGCTTGAGGGTGAACTAACCCTTTAAATGCATTATTTTCCTATTGCCATGGGTGGTGGTGTCACCGTAATGTTGCATCATCCGTGCTTATAGCTATATTTATGATGTTTTCCATCCAAATACTGTAGACGCACTACACTACACATTACTGTATTCTCTATTTTTGCTTTGAATCATTGAATTGTTGATCTTTTTTACGTTTTTCTTCGTGTCAGTGGCTGGACCTACACCTGAAAGAGAACGTCCCACCATCCCTCTTGCTGCTCTCTCGTGCAATGTACCTGACGGACCTCAATCCTAAACCTCCAGTCATCCCACCGGTGCCCAAACTGGAGGTGAACACTCAGTATACTTTATACAGGCTTCAAAGTTTTCATCTTCCCATGTCTCTTTTGTGTTTTTCAGTTTTTGCACTGATATTAATTTCTGGCTGATTTTAATAAGTTAATCGTTCATTTTGTTATGGCAATAGCCTATGTCCTTCTATTCTCAGACTTTTACTCATAAAAGTATGTATCCAAGTTATCAGTTTCCCATAATGTAAAGTTAAAAATAGCACAGTTATATGTGTAAAAATATTCAGTAAACATTCTGTAAATATTCAAAGATCACGCTAGTGTTGTCACGGTACCAAAAATCCAGTAGTCGGTACCAATACCATAAAAATTTTACGGTTCTCGGTACCAATTTTGGTACCACAGCAAAATCTGTTGGTACTATTTTACTATTTTATATAGCTTTTTTTAAAAACATATTAAATATGATTTGGAGCGTGTGTGTACGTTTGCGTGTGTATATAGGCTATGTGGGACACGAGCAGGAAAGAGACCATTTCCCTTTAATAATATCTTCGTTATCTCCTGGTGTTACAAGCAACTGACACTTGTTGTAAAAGGTCTGAAGAGCGAGTTTTATCTTCAGCAGGGGCAAGACATTCAGGCTATGTTTGATTTTGCGCTGTCAGAGAAAGCGAAAGTAAAAATCACCAGCGTATGTGAAACGCGCTATATACAAATAAACTTGACGCGCCTTATAAAGTCTAATAACAAGCACAAACTGTGTTAAATAGAAATTGACGTGCAAGCAAAAAGGTTTCTTTCCTATGGTGTTTTTTCTACTTTACCACAGTAGCTAAAGAATGCGAAAAGCCTATAATAGGCCTAAAAGCGAACGAAAGGAAGAAACGTTTATAATCCCCTGCGTGAGTCAATATTCCATGTTCAGAGGAATAACTAATGGAATATTGTTAAATTCTCTGCTAATCGGGTGACCAGTCCGCGATTCACAAAACAGAATACAAAGCCAACAAAGCTTAAATGTATGGACTCGCGTAACTCTCTCTCTCGGCATGAACCAAAATGTTTCCATGGCTGTGATGTCACATTTAATTTCTAACCTATTATTTCTTTTGTAAACAAAGCTTTGTGCTTCACTCGTGTCATATTCACGTAAATACTGGCACAGCCCTATCAGTGTACCGAATATACCCGGATTCTCGGTACTACCGGTACTACAGAAATGCTGGTATCGTCATATTTTCAAATTTTCAGTACCGACTTGGTACCGAAGTACTGGTACTTTTGACAACACTAGATCACGCATACATTATACATTTTTGCATCAGCTACAAAAGCTGTAGAAATTAATGTATAGAATATAGACTTTGTAAATTAAACCAGATGTTGTCAACTGTTTACTATCTGCTTAAAAAATGGCCCTAGTGATTGCAACGGATTATCTTTGACCTTTGAAACCTTAACCAATTGATGCCTAGAGCTTAATCAGAAAGGACTGCAGACGGGCACATCACTGCATTAAGTGACAGCTGATATGTTATCGCTAATGGTTGTCATGGATTCATGTGCAATGACCTTTTTCTCTATGTCTGTGTCACAGAAAGCCACTCCTCCTGTGGAGGCCGAAACGGCAGCCAAAGGGAATCCACTGTCCTCCTCAGTGGAGGTGCTGGTGGACTCCGCTCCAGTCATCAAAGACAGGAAGGTAGGAATGTTGTCATCAATCAATCAACTTCTCAGTCTTTAAAGGTGTTGATCAAGCATTGTATAACAATAACCAAGAGAAGAAATTGTTACAAATAGTTTTCATTTATGATATTTCTAATACTTCTTTTGTATTTCAGTCAGAAGAATTGTTGGAGAAATCCAGAGGGTTGGACATGCCATCACCTGAAGCTCAGTTAATACATGTAAGTGTGTCACAAGATGTTGTATTGATCACATAAATATGTGTATTTATTGAAAGGTGAAGAGTCAACAGTGTGTGGTTTTTGCAAGATAACTTTATTATGCATATTTTAAAGGACTGTCTTGCTTTTATGTTACTAGGCAACCATTTTGTTCAGAAGTTTCATTAATAGATGTATTTAAAAAGGTTTCCCCTGGGAAAAAATGTAGAATTTCTATCTAATATTAAAACAGAAGATTTTATATAGTAGTTGTTGTAATATTCTAAGTGGTTTAATTTCTTCAGGTTTGGGCCTCCATAATATTCATGCTAAAAAGAAAAAAAGGAAAAGAAAATGTATTTTACTTTTTTTTTTCCTTTTCCTTTTTTCTTTTTAGCATGAATATTATGGAGGCCCAAACCTGAAGAAATTAAAAAAATAAATAAAATGTAATAATAGGAAAATAAATAACTTGATAAAACAAATATAACTCATTTGTAATTAAATTTAATCCTGAATTTATTTTTGTCGCGTTTTTCCCTTCATTTTCTATTTTCTCCTGGAAAAGTTAAAATAAATGAACCCATAAATGAATTAAAAAAAAAAAGAAAAATACAGAAAAAAAAAAAAAAATGAAGAAACAGCAATACAAAAATAAATTCAGGAATTAAAATGATTTGTTTTATCAAGTCATTTATTCCTTTATTTACTTTCCTATTATTTACATTTATTAGATTTCCTATTATTATTATATTTATTTATTTTATTTTTTATTTCTGCAGGTTTAGGCCTCCATAGAATGTCATTTAAAATATATAAATAAATATTTAATAGCTCGTTTAAAGGCACAATATGTAAGATTTTTTTAATTAAAATACCAAAAACCACTATAACGTTATATATTTTGTTGACTTGTGTACTTGCATTATCCCAAACATTTCCAACAATGTTTAAATCCAGAGAAATCAACAATTTTAACCAATGACATCATATCTGTGCTACCCTCGATTTCCGCTTTTACTTCCATAGCAACCATGAAAACACCAACGACGCTTTAATATATTACGTGTTTAATAAGACAGCAACTGTTTGGATACTTTTATTGACAGAAAATGAATCATTGTTACATAGCTCAACACAGTCTTATTATTTGAATTTCTTGTTTTCTTGATTTACAGCGAGTAACATGTTTGTACCATGCCTCAGAGACAACACTATTTTGACAAGTAGCTAACATAGCATAAACAGAAAGAGCTTTATTTGTAGTAACAGTAATACAGCATTTTCTCCACTGTACAATATGTTTTACAATGAATCGCATGCCATTTAGCAACACAAGTCATCCAGATTTTAGTAATATGATATTCTAATATCGATCTAGCTTACTGCAATGTGCAACAAGTGTCGCATACCAGCCACCGAGCAAACTCACAGTCACGTTATAACAACTTTCAACACTCTCAAATGTATTTTTAGTATGATTGTTTTGCCCAAGTAAAACAGCACTGCGTTACCCACAATTTTAATTCATCAAATAAAGTGACCTGTAGGAGTAGTAATTCAGCACTTGTGGCTGTTTCATTACAATGAAATAAAATAATGTGAATTAAAGTGATCAAATATAACTGTAACAAAGTTCAAGTTCAGTGAAGGAGGAGGCAGGAACCGGCAAACATTAAATGCAACTTTAACGTGAAATAAACAAACAACAAAATGAAAGGAGCGGCAGTGGCCAACTGCGGCATACAAGCATAATAAAAGCTGCGGAGCTCCGGTGTGTCACGCAGGTGTCTCTCATTAACATTCGCTTCACCGGCCTTGATCCACTCCCATGGCTATCGGAACTGCCCTGCTTCATACCACAGTAACATTAATAAAAAGAGTCCCGTCGGATTGCTTTCCATCGGCTGTGGAGGTGAAGACGACAATTCCCATGATTCCACGCTCATTCACGGTGTCCTCAAGCTACACCTCTGTTATTGTTCTGAATAAGCGACCTCTAGCGGTGAAACTTACATACTGTGCCTTTAACTGTTTTAGATTTAGTGTGAGTGTAGCTTCTACAGTGATGTTTAATGAGACCAGAGCTAAAAGTTGTAGAAGCTGCTGGACATAAACACACTCACCCCCATTTGTTCTGTCCCATCAGGCTAAGGAGGCAGAGTTGGCACAAAAATCCAAGATGAGTGCCAATGGGATATGAGAGGGGCTACATGTTTCCACACTCACTTTATTCTATCGGAGAAGAGGGTAGAGGTTTGAGTTTGGCCTCTTCCACTGCTGCTGCTTCTGCTGAGGAAGCATCTCTCTGACGGTTGACCAGATGGATTAGCCGCATCACATCCTCCATCGACACCTGGTCCTCAAAAAAAAGAGGAAAATGGTTTTTGTTAACAATAAAAAACTTAGACATCACTCCTGCTTGACATCCGTGACGTTTACGTCTCCCATCCCCTGAAGATTTGAGGAATTCTGTAAATTTGCAATGGAAAAAGCATCAAGACTCGGTCCAGCCAGGAAATGAATAAGGAACTTGCAAGATTTGCCTCTTTTTGCTGAACTTCATTATGTAAATGTGTAAATAAATTGTACAATACCTGCATATTATATAAGTGCTACTACTTCATACAGTCAGCTGTGCCATATGTGTAGGCTAAAAGGTGAAAAAAGTCATATTATTTTAATATGAGGAATGCATATGTTTGCATTTTGGATTTAGTTTGGCAGATGAATTGTAAATGGCCAAGTATGTGGGTATTTTTTTTTATTTGAAAATTTCAAATTCCCTTTTCTAAGGGAATTTTACATTCACTCCCTCAGGAGATGCGTTAAGCGGTGTAGCGATTATGCCAGGCCTGCCTATGGCAGACTTTGCAGTTTGGCACAAAAAAGGTTTTATTATTAAATATTTAATTTGTTCACTGGTATGCTGTGTCCCCCTTTGAATCATGCATTTAAATTTTCCTTGGCGGAAAAGCCAAATGACTATATAAGTTTACGTTTCACTTATGGTGAAAATGATTCAAAATTTCCCCAAAGAGAAATGTTAATTTTTGATTTAATGTACTGTTTGGATTGTTATTGTGTTTCATGTTGCACTGGATAAACCCGCAGAGGGAAAACAATATCGTATGGCAATACTGTAAAGTTTCCATTTAAAAAGCATTGAATCCCCCAGATGTTTGCTTTGTTTATCCCATAGCCTTAATTCGACTGTAATCTTAACTGAATTTGTTACCTCTTCAAACGCCCTGTCCCACTCTGTCCTGGTGCACTTTTTTTATGTTGATCAATTGTGTAAAATTGAGGTAAAACTGCCTCTCATTGCGTAAAGCAGTTTACCATCTTTGACTACTGTACAGTCGGGAAGTAAAGGTGCTCAATGCTCATACCTCTGCTAAACATTCAAGTGTTACACATCTGTTATTACCCCATTTATTTAGTGTAATTTGAACAAATGCTACATTTTTGTTTCCAAAATTGACAATTTAAAGGGTCAAATTCACTCTTATTTGCAATTAATTGATTCTTGTTCAGTTTAAAAATTTCATTAAAAAAGCTTCAATGGTCAAAAAGATTTATTTGAATTATTTTGTCTTGAATCTGATCATCGAAGTCTGTTGCAAACTAAATTTGATTTTTTTTAACTGACCTCCACCTGTAAGATTGGTTATTTTACCCAGGGGTTTTCAAACTGGGGTGCTATAGGGGTCCTTGGAAATTAAGATTTTACAAAATGCATTTTTAGGGCTGTCAACATTGGCATGTTAACATGTTAACGCTATTAATGTTAACTTAAAATAATAAATATGTTTAATACAATTTTTTTAATACATTTAGCAAAACTACTTTATTTGATGCTACTTTCATTCTGCCCTACTTTTAAAAAGAAATTATTAAAAAAAAAAAATCTGCAGATTGGTGCAGGTATGACGTCAGAACCTGGACGACTAATTCTCCCCTGGTTCCTTCGAGATTTTCCTATAGGGTTTTATAATGGGGTTTTTCAATTTGAGTAAAATAAAACCTGTGGTAAACATAACTTGTCGATAATTTGACGTTTTGTTTTACAACGTAAATTACACACTCGCACCCCAAACATTTTTATCTAGTTTCTTGAAAACATGCATTTTCAAAAATGAACATAACTGCTTCAAAATTCTCGTTTTCGCTACGAGTGTGTAAATTACGTTATAGAACAAAACATCAAAATATCAATTTATATTTACCTTTATTTTACACATCAATCTAAAAAAATAAGCATTATAAAACACCAGTCTTGAAGGATCCCACAGCGAATTAGTAAAAACAATCGTTCGCTTGCAAAACGTTTGTTTGATTGAGAAATTTTGTCACTTGCAATATGTTTAGTGTTCCCCTAAGATAATTTGCAATCACACACAAAACTTTTGCATTGCCTCGAGAAACTGCGTTCGCTCGCAAACTTTTTATGTTTCCTTAAGAAACTTTTGCAAGAGAAACCTAAATTTTAGGTTGTCAGGGAACGGGGAACTTTCGCAAGAGAATGTAAAAGCAGAATATAATTTTTCTTTCATATTCTTTTCGATCACCATGACCCTTTTACTGGCTCTGTAGCATTTAGTTTTGAAAAATAAAAATAAAAATCATATAATATTACACTCAATATTTTCTCACACAGTATAGATTATTCTGTTTACATAAAACCAGCTGCCTTTTATATTGTATAAGGAATCATCATATTTGGGGGTCCTTGGCATCAAAAAGTTTGAAAATCAATTATTTTATTTATTTTGTTTTTATCAATTTGGAAGTTGAAGTTGCGAGCCTTGCCACAGTTCTCCACTACGTACTTTGACTGCACACGCAGCCTGTGATTCTTCTGGAATGCTGGTCAGTGGTTGATGGAAGATATCTGCTCTGTGTTTTTAGTTTGACTCTGTTTAAACAAGCTGATTAGCAGGAATCTCATCCAAGTTCTCATTCTTTAGATTAGTTCAGTGAAGCGTTAGGCCAGGACACTGCTCATGCTGGTACAGTTACATGAGGCTGGTCACAAGACTCCTGAACTTCTTTAAAGTCTCCCATGAAAACCTGCCTGGATTTTGAGTGTTCTTTGAGGGTGTACACATTTAGGTGACTTTTAAGATCATTTTTCACAACCATTTTCAGTCCTTCTGTACTGAGGAGTGTGACAAATAAATCAATAATGTAACTGTGGAAAATGTTGGATAAATGTAGAAATCTTGAAATCTACTGAAGTTCATGCCTTTAATTGCTTTGTCTTGAGTTTTTAAATAGTTGAGTTAAGCCGGAGACACACTTAACAACTAGCTAAAACATTCTAAGACTGAAGCAGATTTAAATACTTACACATGGAATTTGAACACCGACTGTAAACACCGACTGAACGCAACTGGCTCTGACTTGGCGCGTTTGGGCATGATCAGTCGTAAGTATCAAATTACATTCATAATCGGTCTTACAATCGTTAAGTGTGTTGCCGGCTTTAGACGCATTTTGAAACGATCATCAACTGTGAAGTCACAGATTGGTCTCGTCACATGTTAGTGGGGGGATATGGTGCTGCAAGTCATGTAGGAAAGTGGAACGCTCATTACACCACAAAGTCGTAAATACCAGTGGGAAGCTCGGAATATTCTTTAAGCAGAGTTTACGAGTTGAGGGCGTGTCAGTGAGAAACAGCATGGTATGATGCCATCTTCATGTGCTATCAGAAATCTTCAACTTCCCACTTTTGAAGTCGTGATTATGAGATCGTCGCATTCAAGTGCTTCGATGTCGGAAAGAATGGGAATCATGTAGGACACTAATTTATTCTTGCCTATTTATTCTGAATATCTTATTAAAGCCAAAATGATATTTAGTGTCCCATTTATTGACAACCATATAAACATTCACCGCGCTATATAAGATAGTCACTTGCTGACAATTCTGAAATTACGATCAAATTTACGCTGTGTATAAAACATACAATACCCTTCCAAATGATTATTCATATATGTAAATATGCACTACTGTAACGACAAGACAAGGCGATTGCTGTTGTAGAAAAAACTAATAAAGAAAACCAATCACAGCAGCAATTGTTCTCTCATCCGCCATATTTAAAGTTTATGGCACGCCCATCTTGGGAACTTGGGTATCAAAATTATGCTGCCTTCTTTGAATTATCGTAAATCACTGATTCTTGAGAGATGGGACAAAACATGTCCAGCAATTGTAACTGCTATTAGGTTTAAAAATAAAAAGAATTTCTATTATAAATGTTATGAGGGATTAATAATAGAATGTATTTATCACAATTATCCCCTTCAATTTAATTTTATCATTATTATATCACATGTATGACACTTATTGTCTTCTCACTACATCTAAAACAGTGTGTCCACAGAGAAGGGTTCAATCATTCATATGCAATAAAATGGATAAAAATGTTTTTTTAATGATGAAAAAGCTTGTTTTATAAAAAGCAACACTTGATAATATCTCATGTCAGAGCAAAATCAGGGAATATCAGGGGCAGCTGTCACTCTGAGGGACCCCCTTGCCACATTCCATCTCTGCAGAGTACATCAATGTCAGACAGGCTCTAGTAAGTTTTATAATTTTAGAATATTTTAAATCCTAATGTTAATATTCCCTGTGTCACAACCATGATATGTCAACACCCTCTTCCAATTCATGAGGAAATTATTCAACATTTTTAGATCATTTTTTTCTCCTGAAGCAGGTTCTATTAGCATCTAGCATCAACAGAGAAAACAAAATGGCTACTTCATGAACTCCATTTGTTTTGTGAAAGAAATGCCAATATGTCAACACCGTCAGTGTCAACACCGTCAGATTTTCTGTCTGACGGTGGTGACAGGCCAATGACGGAGTTGACATTGAACATGAAGTCATCATATTTTTGTGATTTTCAAGTCATTTTTAATTATATTAAATATAAAATAGTGTTTAGTTTTTCTAATATTGTAGAAATACTAAATATGTGACCTGACAGCATATATTGCTTTTGTGGATTGATAGTCATCACTTCTAGTAGAGTTAGAGTTGAGGGACCATAAGGCTTAAATTAATTATTACCCTGATGCTCCTAAGCTTTATAATGGCAGTGCACAGAAACCACCTGTTTAAAACTCAAGAAAGTGCATCCATCCATCATAAATGTACTCCACACAGCTCCGGGGGGTTAATAAAGAAAAAAGGTTTCTGTGCACTCCCGTTATAAAGCTTGGAAGCATCAGGGTGATTATTAATATTTCTCCAATTGTATTCGTCAGAAAGCAGAAAGTCATAAACACCTAGGATGGCTTGAGGGTGAGTAAAGCTTGGGCTAATTTTCATTTTAAAGTGAACTGATCCTTTAATCCTTTACTTGCCCTCATGTCGTTCCACACTCGTAAGACCTTCAGAACACAAATTAAGATATTTTTTTGATGAAATCCAAGAGGTATATGACTCGTCCATTGACAGCAATTTAATCAACACTTTCAAGGTCCAGAAAGGTACTAAAGACATCATTAAAACTTAAGTGGTTCAACTTAAGTGCAGTGGTTCAACCTTAATTTTATGAAGAGAATACTTTTTGTGCCCAAAAATAACGACTTTATTCAACAATATCCTCGCTTCTGTGTCATTATTCTATGCTGTTTATGTTCAGCGCTTTCAGAATGTGCTTACTTTGGCCGGTTGCATCATGGGTTGCATAAACTGCTTAGACTAGTTTTTTTTTTTTTTTTGTTATTACATAAGTTACATAAAAACTGATTACTACTTGGCTTACTGCTAGTTGGACAGATCCTAAGACACTGAATCAACTTTAGAAAAATTGTGTTAAAATGTGAATATCAAATATCAGGCATTTGAGGAAAAACTACAGAAACTTTAATCATAAAACTAAGCATTTCAATATCATCTTACTAAGACTTATTATGGGACGATAGAGTGAAAACTGATATTTATATTAATTTTATGTATGTCTCTTATACTGTTATTAAATGTCATTTACACTACAAGCATCAGAATTTAACCAAACTGTATATTTTTGCTCAGTATGGGCCTCTGAATAAAACAGGTTTTTTTCCCTCGAGGATGAGCTCCATATTCTCACTATAGCATATGAGCCATAAAAGCCTGATGTATGAAATATCATATTCAACAAAAAAGTGAATTTTTTTTATTTTTTATTTAGATTTCAATAAACTGTTCCATTTCAAAATTTGACACTTTCTGACTATTATTTCACATGTCAGTCTTTACAGGATTAATTATGTGGAAGTGGGACCATCTAGTGGTTAAAGTGTAGGACTACATCTCTGAGATCACCCCAATAAACAGATCGAATGGAGGAAAATGATCTTACTGATGACTCGTTTCTAGTCCCATGATGGAATTTTTTTCATTCAATTTTTTTTTTTTTTTTTTTTAATTTAAAAATTGGGTGATTTTAAGATAGCATGTGTATATACAATCTGCAGATCCCCTAAAACCCTTTTACCGCTGTTACTTAAGTTAGGTTGAAACCATTAGTAAGAACGGGGCCATGTGCTCACAGTACAGCTTACAGCACAGAGCAATCTGCAAAACTGAACACAATATACTCACCCTGAAACCAGTCATTCATATGTTTATCTAAATCATTATGTTTTCTAACAATGGCACCATGAGTAGCTGCTCAAATACACACTACAGTCGACAGCACAAAGTACATCTCTACAGAAGAGGTGCACATCCTACACATTGTTGAGGCCTATATTTTTGAAGGATGTGGTTGCTACTTGCAGCTTCCTGTCGTGCTCTGAGGTGCGCATGAGGGGGGACAACCAAAAACATCTTTGACTTTGACAGACTCAAGATGGTTGTTGTGTGATGTTTTTAGTTTGGGTAGGGGTTTTGATCGCTGAATGAGACACTGAGGACCACCGATAGACTAAAGGGACTGGGATTTCTTAAGGAGTTGGGGTGAATTTAAGGGGAGGGAGCCATGACCTCCCTCCTGATGCGAATCTTTCGGTTGGGTGTGGAGAAAAAGCGAATTAGGCACTATGAAAACCTGAAGAGGGATGTGGATCCACACCAAATGTGGGAGACTCTGGGAGAACTGGGGGATGGAGCTTTTGGGAAGGTGTATAAGGTAAGAGATTCAAATAATGATGACGATGAGATTCAATTCTCAGTTAAATACAAAGTAACACAACACATTTGCTATATATTTCTCTCAAGCCATTTACTGCAAACTATATTGGATTTAATGTAAGCAATAAAAGCACGAAATGTTTTAAAAAATACTAATAAAACATTATAGGGCATTATAGGCTACTAACAATCTGATGTAATCTGTCATTTCAAGGAAATCCCTCCCTCTTCAGACTGACATGCCATCTAAACTAACTTTGGCTAGTAATTGTATCGTATTTAAAAAGTCATAATTATGACATAAAAAGTCAAAATTATTACTCAGTCATAAATATGAGATAAAATGTTGAAATTATGACATGCCAAAGTCATTTATATGAGATGAAAAATCGAAATTATACTAAATTTAAATGACGTAAAAAGTCAATTATGACTTTAAAAAAGTTTAATTATAACATACTAAGTCTTAATTATGATTTAAAAGTTAAAATGATGACGTGTCATCATATCAGTGCTCTGCCGTGACGCTTTAAGCTTGACGTCGACTAGTCACTGGTCCTATAGAGGGCGCGACAGCATAAGAAATCTTGGAAGTCCAAATTTACGCTCCGTTTCCAAAATGACAAATAAATGCATTCTCTGAGAGCGCTCCACGAGACGTGTGATTATACCATCTGGATGCTCAAAATTGAACCGGAGACTGCACATTTTGAACAGCTTATTTTACAGTTAAGTTAATCGCTGTTCTAAACTAATGCTTTCTGCACTGCAAGGCACACACATACAGTATAGCTCGTAGACTCGTACATCACGCGCAGATCGCGCGCTCAGAATCATTCAGTAGCACGGAAATGTATTGTCAACACTGTTCTGTGATTTCTCAATAAAATGGCTTAGAAACTGAAAAGTTCTAGCATATATGTCTTAGTAACTAAAACCCACAGCTTCACTATTAAAAGAGAGATGCTGCCAGGTAAAATTTATTCACACACGCAATCTCTCTCTCACTAATGCATTCATATAAATGTAATCTTTACAGTGCTACTTTATCTGTATCTGATTCAGAATGAGCAGAAATCTGTGAGAAATATAACGACCCAAAGACAAGAACTGATAAAAATTAGCTGTTATGTAGGAGCAATAGCCATGGCAGGCAGTGCTGTCATATGCCATAGCTGTGCACAAGGCAATGTGTTCAGCTGTCAGCTCAAGGTTCAGGCTTATCTGTTCATTGATGACGTCATCAGCGACTAGTCGACTCGACTTTCATCACATTAATGTCAACTTTAAAAAATCTGAAGTCGTTAAACCGCTACTTGGTATGTTATAATTTTCACTTTTTATAACTTATTATAATTATGACTTAGTATGTCATACTTATGATTTACCAAAGCATGATTGTTTTTTTTTCTTATGTGGGGTTTCCAAAGGAAGTCATTCTGAAGCATAATTCTGTTTGCTTTGAGTAATGTTTCATTCCTAACACAAGACGTGTCTAGGGATACAGCGATTAACCGATTTCACAATTAACCGCGATTTAAAACGTCACGGTTAATTATCGAAAAATATCGAAACTCTTTGGTCATTTTTTTGAGCGAGATGCGACTGGTCTCATCAGATTCAATGAACTATGCTAAGCTATGCTAAAAGTGGTACCGCCAGACCCGAAGATCGGCTGAATGGATTCGAAAACGGTAAAACTCAACTGTTTAACTCTAGGGGAGTTGGAAAATGAGCCTATTTTCAAAAAAAGTGGAGTGTTCCTTTAACATCCCGACGTCATCCGCGCTGCTGAGAAGCGTTTCGATAGAATATGTGATATGTACTGCGCGTTTTCCTCTCAGTAACAAAATAAACACACAACAAAATTGACAGCGGTGGCAGCAGAAAGAAAGCATCTGATCATAGCGATGTGGATATGTTGCACCAGCTCTGCAGTTAAGCACTTCAGTGAAGGCACGTTTATTTAAATAGCACTTTATACAATAGACTGCTTTAAAGCAAACGCTTTACAGTATTAAATATAAAACAAACAGTCATTCAGTCATGAAATGGACTATGCACTTTCTGTTGTTAAATAGTTTAGAAATTAAAAACTGCTATCCTGTGAACCTTTAAAACATATACACATAAAGAATCCTGCACTTTACTATTTTCCCTTTACTTAGATTGCACAAAATAGTGATTAGTGATATAAATGCAAATTATACCGTATTGATGAAATAAAATAAAGTTGCTTGTCAGGTTTTATGCATATGGTTGTGTGTTCTTTATGACAACAAGAAATATCGCAATATATTGTCTTTCTTACAATATTGCAATATATCACAATATATCGTATCGTAACCCCTGTATGTCTGTGAACGTAAATAGCAGGCAACGTTACAGAAATCGTATGTGTATATTAGATCTGTGGCGCATTCCCTTCAAAAATAAAACTAATCCACTGCGTTCAGCGGCTCAGATGTCAGTAAATGAAGACTGTTATGTTCACTCTTACATCCAACAACAAAACATCTCAATTACTTACCAGACATTGTTGTCGCTACAGCTGCTCGAGTGCGGAGAAAATGGCGGACAGCACACAGCTTGCTGAGGGTTAGTCAGTGGGCGTGGCATGAGTAATGTGACGTCACATTACTCAGAGAATCAAAACGGCTTGTCTAATGAGACTGCTTTGGTTTAAAGGTGCAATATGTAAGAATTTTGCAGTAAATTATCCAAAAACCACTAGGCCAGTGTTATATATTTTGTTCACTTGAGTACTTACAATATCCCAAATGTTTACAACTATTTGTAGATCGTGAGAAAATTGCAATTTTAACCAAGGCTCCGGGACGTGTGAGGAGTCGCCTGTCAATGGCATCATACCCGCGTTACCCTCAGTTACCGGTTTTATTTTGTAGAAACCATGGAAACACCAAAGACGCTTTAATATGTTACATGTTTTAATAGACAAGGGAACAACTGTTTTGATATATTGATAGACAGAAAATGAATTATTGTTATATAGCTCAACATTATTATATAGCTCAACTTATTGTTTGCGAGTACCATGCTTTACCATGTCTCAGAGAAAAACACTATTTTGTGAAGTAGCTAACATAGCATAATCAGATGCAGCTTTATTTTTAGTAACAGTAATACAGCATTTTCTCCATCATACAATACGTTTTAAAATTATTGCATGCCATTTATCAACACAAGCCATCCAGCATTTAATATATTCTAAAATCGATCTATCTTACTGCAGTGTGTCTCAAACAAGTGTCTCACAGCAACTTTATAACATCATTTTCAACACACTCAAATGTATCTAATATGATAAACAGAGCTGTGTTACCTCATACCTAGCAGTACCGGCGACTGTGTCATAATAAAAGTTCCGCTGTTCGTGAGGCGTGTGTTGCGCAATCGCTCCAGCGGCCTCGTTCAGCTCCAACAACACTTAACCTGCTCTGCTTCATACTACAGTAACATTAATAATCGCATCCATGAACATGATTTCTTCCCAAGTCTTATCCCAATTGTTTTCCACCGGCTGTGAAGTGAAGACCACATGTCCCAAGATTCCACGCTAAAAATTGGTGTCATCAAGCTACGCCTTTGTTTTGAATAGGCCTCTAGCGACCTCTAGTGGACAGAAAATTTTTACATATTGCACCTTTAATGGCGATTTAAAAAACAAAGGAGTGGCTGGATTTTTATCATTGTGGGGTGGTTGTGTTCACACACTGCCAACACATATTTATATCCAAACACCTTGTAAAAGTGCATTTAGCATAATAGGTGACCTGTAAGATATATTCTATAAAAACAAAGCATACTGTTTTATGCTATTTTTCCTTCTCAAGCAAATTTATCTTGTTTTAATAATGTTTAGATATTTTATTTTCTAAAAAGCAAGACAAAAATAGCTGGAAAATCTGAATTTCATATATATATATATATATATAAATTTTATAGATCTAGAAAACAATCGTAATTCATTTTTAATCATAATTCATTACATATAATTTTAGTTTATTTTAAATAGGCCTACATGTAGGCTATATGTAACCATGCAATCACCAGTAAAACTGCTTTGAGACAGCCTTTATGAAAAACGTTTTTATACACGTTACATGTTTCCAAGGTGACAGATAGGGGTTTAGGGCTATACTGCGGTTTGGCAACTTCCTGTTAAACCAATATGTGAAAGATCAGTGATGGCTTCCTGTTAAGAGATTTCAACCCCATATAAAATTCAACCTCTTTTCTTCATCCCTCTCTTTCTGAAAATGAATCACACATCTTTGCAGTTTCTATAAATGCATCTTGCACCATGGCCTGCAACTGCAAGTGTATTTCCCAGCTTTTATAACTTCTGCTTACTATAACTTCATGCACTTTTCTAGAAGTGACAAAGACAAGTGTTACAGTATGTAGTGTTGATCTCAGGCTCAGAATCAGACTACAGGGGTCCTGGGAGCTGTTAAAGTGATTGAAGTGCGCAGTGAAGAGCAGCTGGATGACTACGTGACTGAGATAGACATCCTAGCAGCCTGTCGACATGCAAACATCATCACCTTGCTGGACGCCATCTTCTTTGAGGGCTGGCTGTGGGTAAGCCAAATGTTTTTTTTTTTCCAGCTATGTTTATGTAACAGAGTAACATCTGTTTAACATCTTTTGTTATGGACTATAAATACTGTATAAAACTTTATTTTAAACTTTTCTGCTACTTTTTAAATACCCTTTATGTATAGATTGCATTATGTTACCCTTGTCCAAGACTCAGACCTTTATTGTTAATTAAATTAATTAATTAATAAACTTTATTGTTAAAAAATACATTGTAAAATTATTGGAAAAACTAGTAATTTAAACAAGAAATGAAATAAACCTCAAATTATTGTGTGAAAAACATTAATATAATATTTTTGTACTAATTTTAATGACTTCCTCCATTTTTATGACTATCATCATGCAGTTCCATCATAACCAACAATTCTTCACTGGATATATGTATATGTTGTAGTTATTGTAGCTAGCCAATATGTGCCATTTCCATCACTGTCATTTTCATCATTCATTCATCTTTTTGTGTGTATCATGATGCAGCTCAATTATGACTACAGTTTTTTGTTTTTGTTTTGCTTTTTGCCTCATTTTCTTTCAAAACGTAGCGTACTTGTTTACCAAGGAATAAAAACAGTGTCAGTGAAGAGCTTGAGATCATAAATAAGACATGATCTGTGGAGTAAACACAAAAACATTGTTATGTGAATGTTTGTGTGTATATATATATTTCCTTCATATTAACGAAGCGCATTGAGTTTATTAAACACAATTCATCTCTTGAGATGTGATGGAAATGTTCATAACAACTCAGAATAATGATAAAAATGAACTCTTCTGTGATGTATGTACATGAACATTGATAGTGGAT
The DNA here is from genome assembly GCA_037950665.1 of Hypophthalmichthys nobilis. Taxonomy (NCBI): domain Eukaryota; kingdom Metazoa; phylum Chordata; class Actinopteri; order Cypriniformes; family Xenocyprididae; genus Hypophthalmichthys; species Hypophthalmichthys nobilis. The sequence continues at coordinate 17,306,988 of CM075476.1, read as the reverse complement.
GAATTGAACTAGTGAGAGTGTGAAAGTGTTTTAAAAGAGTTTAAGATTGTTTTTACTTTCTAAAAGTCCCCATGGTTGAAGGTTTGACATCCTTATATAGTTAAATAGTGTTTATTTCCTTAGAGTGTCTAAACGCTTTTTCTTTTTTTTTAGATCCTGATTGAGTACTGTCCTGGAGGAGCTCTGGATGATATCATGTTGGGTGGGTGTGGAACATACTTGACACTATCATTTATAGTTATTTATGGTTGTATCTATTTGTCATTATCATACTTTATGCATACTGTGTGTTTCAGAGCTGGAGCGCGGCCTTACAGAGCAGCAGATCAGTGAGGTGTGCTGTCAGACTCTACAGGCTCTGTCTTACCTGCACCAGCATCACATTATACACAGAGACCTGAAGGCAGGCAACATTCTGCTGACAATGGATGGACAGGTCAAACTAGGTACAGATATACTGTCTTTTTTGTTCCCCTCTCACATTTTTAGCACTAAATACTCACAATCTGTTCTGTATCTATTTATATTATTTTTTCATGCAGCTGACTTTGGTGTATCTGCAAAAAATGACAATACCCTTCAAAAACGATCAACTTTCATTGGAACTCCATACTGGTGAGACTCCTGGTCTGGTCAAATGATATTTCTGTCATCAATTATACATTTTGGCTACACTATCCCTTTAAAGAGCCCCTATTACGCTTTTTCGGATATTATCTTTCATGTGTTATATAGCTGTTTGTTTGTGAATGTAAAAGGTCTGCAGAGTTTTAAAGATCAAACTGCTTGATAAATGGAGTTACTGTCTCCCAAAAGAAAGAAGTGATTCTGAACTTCCTGAAATGAGTCGTCAGTAATTCCAGACTTCCTCCACGAACATACAGAGGTTTGTAACAAATCTGAATAATGCCAGCCTATTGTCTTCATTGGCTGCCCACGAACAACTTGTACTATGACCCGCCCTCAAACACTGTAGTTGCAGCTGAGGCCTGGAGGAGTTTGTTTCATATTGTCGACATGTCAAGAAGACGCTGTTTTCTGCGCTGTGAAAGCAAAAGCACTCTGCAGTTGCGCACACTTCCAAAGGATGAGGAATCGGGCTCGAATTGATACGGTAAAACCGTCTCCATCGTTACTAATCATATCACTGTGTATAGATGCACTGAGAAAGCCTCAGGAGATGAAATTCAGATATGGTATTGGGTGTTTTGTTTCTGTAACGTGCTGTAAGTGGAGGGTTAGGGAGGTTAGTAGGGTTTTAGAGCGACTGAAGGAATGAGGTACCTTTAAAATAGCATAATAGGGGCACTTTAAAAGATATAACTTCATAAAAAGTAACACAAATTATTCCTCTACTGAAAACAACCATTCTGCCACTATAAAAGAACATTAGACCAAAATATTTTGTCTTTCAAGGATGGCACCTGAGGTGATTATGTGTGAAACATCAAAGGACAATCCCTACTCCTCTAAAGCTGACATCTGGTCATTGGGAATCACTTTAATTGAGGCTGCTGAGATGGAGCCCCCTCATCATTCTCTCAACCCTATGAGGGTCCTGCTGAAGATCACCAAGTCTCCACCACCCACACTCTCCAATCCTCGCCAATGGTGGGTCTTCACTTCTTCGTCCTCTCTCTAGATCTGCTGAGGTTTAGGCTTATCCTGATTTCTCTCACCAGGTCATCACATTTCCAAGATTTTCTACGGAGGACCTTGCAAAAGAACCCTGAGGTTCGTTGGGGTGCCCAACAGCTCATGGCTCACCCTTTCTCTTATGCGGGACGAGAAGGGCGAGCCCTTAAAGAACTCGTTGCTGAGGCCAAAGCAGAGGTCACTGAGGTCATAGAGGCTGAGGTAAACACATAGGTCAATGACATGATGTTCATTAAAAAATAATAATTAATAAATTGTTATTTAAATAAATAAGACATTATTAATTAAATAATATAATCAATAATTTGATGTGACAATTAATACACAGAAATACATGTTGTTTGACACTGAAATATGTAATGATGTTTATGAATTTATAATACATGATAATTGTTAAGAAATACACTAATATTGAAAATTTTGGGGTCAGTCAGATTTCTTTTATATAAATTAGCAGTTTTATTAAACAAGATGTATTAAATTGATCAAAAGTGACAGTGAAGACATCTGTAATGATACTAAAATTTCTATTTCAAATAAATACTGTTCTTTTGAACTTTCTATTCATCATCTAAGTATCCTGAAAAAATGTTTTCCACACAAATATTAAGCAGAACTGTTTTCAACATTGATAATAATATTTCTTTAACAGCAAATCAGCATATTAGAATGATTTCTGAAGGATCATGTGACACTGAAGACTAGAGTAATGATGCTGAATAAATTACATTTTAAAATAAATTTAAAAAGAATAATATTTGTAATAATATTTCTTAATATTCCTGTTTTTACTATTTTTGATCAAACAAATGCAGCCTTAGTGAACATAAGAGACTTTTTTCAAAAACATAAATAAATAAAAATGTGAAATATGAAATGCTTACATGGTTTCATGGTGTAATGGAAATATTTTATTACATTTTACTACACGGTTACACCACGTGACATTAAATTGAAAATTGTATGAATGTTTTTCTAAAAATCTAAAATGTTTTTATTTGTTGACTCTTATTTGTGTTTGACTCATCTGTTGTTGGACCTGTGTAACAAACATAATCCAAGGGTGTAGCAGTACATATCTTAATAAAGCATTTTCTGCATTTTTTTTTCATCTGCAGTCTTTGTTAGATCTCCAGTGTCCTGTGAAGGAGACAATTGCCACCGAGTCGGAGCAAACAGCGGCACAACCAGTACAAGCCATTGAAGAACAAGGACCACAAGAACCTGAGACCCCTCAGAAGACCTCTGTTCCAGATGCTGTTCCTCAGTCTCCCACCAACTCAGAGCCAAAACCTGAGTTTAAAGTAACCCGCAGGGCTTCCCAGGCCACAGATAAAGCTCAGAAGAGGGCAAGACGCCTTTCTGTTCCAGGAAATCTGCTCTCATTTCTGACTGGGAACTCTCGTCGCAAATCTGTATTCTGGGGTGACAATCCACCCGTTCAAGGAACTAAAGACTCAGAAGATTCAAGTGCTGCACAAACTGCACAAACTTGCCCTTCAGATGGCAATGAAAGTAAAAGCACTGACAAACCGATGGATAAAATATCTGACTTAGTTGATTCTCCAAGTATTAAGGTTGCTGACACCAAAGACGAGGAAGCTAGAGTAGAAACTGACAAGGAGGAAGCTCAAAACTTAAACCACTCAAGCAAACCAGAACAAACACAGTTACCAACTGATTCCTCTGAAAAGGAAACACTAGATCTTAGCAAGGAGGAAACTGACGCTGATGAAGAAAAAAATGGCAATGTGAAGTCTGTTGATTCTGAAAACAATGACCAAACATTTTGGAAATCCCCCCAAATACCTGCTATTATTGACAAAGACACAACACATGCACAGAGCACACTGGTTACAGCTTTGTGTTTGGAAACACCACTAGCTAAAAAAACCGAAAGGAATGAGAACATTTATAAATACAATTACCTTGATTTGGCCTGTCCTTTGAAAACTTTCAATTCTCCTCTTACAGTAGATATAAACAAAAGCTTAACTGTTGAGATGCCTTCTAATAATGTTCCTGAAGAAGTTCCTGACCTTAAGAAAGCACAACAGACAACTGAACCATCAGAAAATGACACTGTAAAAGAAAAAACTGAGGCAGAAATAGAAGAACCAGCAGAACTGGAGATAGATGGAGGAACAGGGGATGAAACGAAAGAGGAAAGCTGTGAAAATGACAAGGATGTTAGTGTAGGAATAGAAGAAAATTTAACCACCAGAGAAGATCACATTATCATGAAGGATAGAGTTATAGAGTTTGAGGATAACCACGAAGAGCATATTACTACTGAGGTACATGAAGATGTCAACTCAAGAAATGAAAAGTCTGAGGAAGAGGAAAGCTGTGAAAAAGACAAGGATCTCTGTCCAGAAACAGAAGAATGTTCAACCAGCAAGGAAGAAGTTACCATGGAGGTTGGTCATGAAGATGTAGACTCAAGAACTGAAAACAGTGAGAACACCAGAGAATTTGAGGAGATGGAAACACCAACCCAAAATGAGACAACAGAGATCATTGATTCACAGACACCAGAGTTGTCATGTCAAAATAAAGAAGAGATCAATTCTGATGGAGAAAAGAACATCATTGATAATGAAGGAGATGCTGTTGGAGATCAAGAGAGAACAAGTCTAACAGAAATCTGTTCTAAAGAAAAAGAAGATGGGACAGATTCAGAGGAACCTGAGCAAGAGCTTCAAATGAATACAGATAGTACAACGAATGTTACAGGAGAGCAATCAAAGCATCTTGCTGAAGATACAACAGATGTTTCTGGACCAAAGTTGAAAAAGCAAGTGATGTTTGCAGTTCAAGAGGACAAAAACGAGCAAGAAAAGCCATATGCAAATGGCTTGAAAGATTTAGACTTAATACTACCACATGAATCTAATGGATCCACACCTAAGGATTCTAATGAAGAAGCATTTCCACCTCTTTCTCCTACCGAGCCTCCTCTGTCTCCTGGGTTTGAAGGGGTGAGTGTGAAACAAACAACTAGCTAAAAACATTAGCAACCAGACAAATTCAACATGTACAAAATTGTTCTCTGTTTGTGTTAATTCAGGAATTGCACCCAAGCAGACGAACCGTTAAAAAGACACGTAAATTTATGGTGGATGGTCGTGAGGTCAGTGTCACCACTTCCAAAGTGGTTAATGAAGGAGACAGTAAGGAACAACAAATGCGCTACAACAGGTAACAAGTCTTTATGCTTTAGAGTGGACATGGGAAAATGGAAGTGTCACATTATAAATGTATGTGTTCTCGGGTGTTTACAGACGGCAGGAGCTGCACGCGTTGAAGCTCTTGCAGAGAGAAGAGCAGAGAGAACATGCACAGCTGGAGCAGAAACTACAGCAGCAGCGAGAGCAGATGTTCCGCCACATAGAACAAGAGATGACTGTAAGCCACATGCACCACAGCCCATTGGTCTCAGTTAGCAAATGTAGATATGCTATAAAATAGAAATGTTTCCATTCAGGTTTGTGTCTAAAGTACTAAAAAAAGGTACAAAAACTTTTACCAATGTTACTTTGACATGTAAGGACTTATTTTTGCTTATTTAAATGTACTGTTTTCTATGAAAGCTTGTTTCAGCTACAAAATAAAACAATTTAAAAGATTATTGCAACTTTTTATCTCACCATTCTGACTTTTTTTCTCAGAATTGCGAGATATAAACTCCCAATTATGACTTTTTCTCTCAATTGTGAGTTTATATCTCATAATTTTGACTTCTTTTCTCGGAATTGTGTGATATAAACTCGCAATTGCGAGTTATAAAGTCCAATTCTGAGGGGGAAAACAGACTGACTTTTAAAAATAATTATTAAATAAAAAAATTTAAATGAAAAATAAAAATATAAAAATAAGCTAATTCAAAATATATAAAAAAAATACTACAATACTTCATAACTACAACTATGAGCACTAGAAATACAGATGGTTGCCCATTAATAACCTCAGTCTCAGACGAATGTTTATCCTCCTGTTGCAGAGCAAGAAGCAGTACTATGACGGTGAGCTTGAGAGACTTGAGAAACAGTACCAGCAGCAAAGCGGTCAGATGGAGTCTGAGCACACCTCCCGGCTCAGGGAGGACGCGCGGAGACTCAAGGCCCAACAGGAGAAAGAGCTGAGCCGCAAGAGCAGCGCACTGAAAGCGGACCCCAAAGAGGTACGGACTGGTGCATTTACCTACACTGACGCAGAACTAGGCCGAACGCATGAAAACAGTGACTACACCAATTAGGCCCAAACGCATTAAAACAGTGTATTTCTGTTTTAGGAGCAGCGGTTCCTGCAGAAGCAGCAGCAGGAGCTGAATGATGCTCTGCAGAAGGGCGTTCAGGAACATAAGAGGAAGGTGGCGTCCATGGAGTGGGAGATTACAGTCAAATCTCAGCAGCTCAAGCGAGGTAAGTATGCCACTGCTAAAACACTTATTTGTTATGTAATTTGTACAAGAATCACTATTTATGACTGTAGTTGGTTATTCTCCATTAAATATTAAATATTGTTCGCAGGAGATGTTTACAGGACCAACCATAATTAGAGAATAACTCAGTGAATCTATTTAGAATGGAATATTAGAGTACTGCATATTGCACAGTATATAGTGATAAACATTTTAAACTGTAGAATGGAGAACCACTTCAAAATAAAATGAATTATCAATGTATTAATTCAAAAATAAAAATGTGAATATATATATATATATATATCATTTTAAATTTTAAAAATACATGATTTAGATGTATGACAAATTCATATCTAAAAATATAGTTAAATGTAACAATAAATAATGAACTGATAAATCATTTTTAAATTGCATTTATTTGTCAAGCAATAAGATTGAATTCAATTATTTATTTGAAAAGTAATAAAATGAAGGAAATAATAATCAAATATTTAATTGCAAAATAAAAATGTAAATAAGTAACTTTTCAAATAAACAAATAATTTATTTAAAACCATTTATTTATGCATGTCTGAAAATGTAGTCAAACATTTGTCAATTTGAAAAGTTATTTACTTTTTATTTCACTATTAAGGCCCATTCACACCCAAACAATTGCTGTAAAGATGACTATGGGGCAGTTTACACAACACTGTTTTCAACTAAAAACAGGAAACATTTTATCGGTTTTGGCCATTCATTCACACGACAAGGACGTTTTGGCAGCCTAAAAAACACAAACTTTTGAAAACGGGTTTCAAAGTGCAAGTTTTTGAAAACGATACCGCTATTGTCTTTCCTTATTCTCATAAAATTAGAATGACTATTAAAACTTTATAGTTACAGATATTGCCATTGGTGTGAACGGGTCTTTATTTAACTACATTTTTAAACTAAAATGTTTTTGAAGTTAGTTTGCTGTCATGACTTGAAAATTCAAATGTTTGATTTTTACAATTAAAAAGATATCTATTGATTTATTTACATTTTTTAAATGAATAAATTCATAATTGATTCATTACAATGTGGTACTCCATTTCCTCCATAAGTATGCTGCTTGTCTTTCAGGTGTGCATGTACTGTGCACAGTAATAATAAGTAGTGTGCATTGTATAGTGTATATAGGAGAAGGTTTGGTAGTATGTGACTCTAAACATACACAATGTTTCCTTCTTAAGCTCGCGAGGCAGTAATTTGGGAGTTAGAACAGCGCCATCTACAGGAGAAGTACCACCTATTCAAACAGCAGGTGAAGGAGCAGTACTCCCTACAGAGACAGCAGCTGACTAAGAGACACAACAAGGTAAATTTATGTGGTAACCTCCAAAAGCATTCTGCATCCTGATTTGTATTTATCTTCTCTGTTTTTCTGTACTTTATCCTGACCAGTCTTTTTCACCTCTGTTTTATCATATGGCAGGATAAGGAGAGAGCGTCTCGGTTCCAGCAGGCTCTTCTAGAGGAGCAGAAGTCATTGCAGGCCCAGGAAAGAGCGTCCTTCCAGAAGGCCCAAAAAGCTGAAGCAAAGTCCCGTTTGAGTCAGTTCAAAATGGAGCTCAGAAAGCAAGGTCTGAACGGCCCTGAACACCGGCAACGTCTCACACAGGTTTGGATTCATGAGCCTTTGACTGTTGAAACATTATGTAAAGTAAACTTACACTTTGAACAAGGCTGTTTTCAAACCTGGCTCGTTTGGAGCTTTTGTTTTGGAAGTTGGCACATTTTCTCCCTTAGTTCGGTTCATTTAGGCATATATGAACATATAAACCAGGCTACATCACACTGTATGATGGGTAATTACGTACGTCGCATAAAAAGCAGCAGTGTTTGTTTTGCTAATGCCTCTCAAAATGAATCGTGGTTTAACCTAGAGCAAAGACGAAGCATGCCTTTTCATTTTAAAATGCCACCTAATTGCTCTTCTCCGAAATAGGTACATGGTAAGAATGTTCTCCCGATGAAGCCTTGATTCCTGCTCAAAATGATAAAGTAATATAACGACAGCTTAAAAAAAAAGCCACAGTATGCCTGCGGAGCTGTTGTCTATTCATCCTAATGGATGACCGCTGAGTGGAATCCCGAAACATAAACAGGTGCACTCTGACCAGTGAGAGGATGGTTTACTCACACGATTTGTATTAACAACTTTGGTTTTGTTTAGAAATGTTGCCTTGTGAAAGCAAACCAAGAAGAAATAGCTACGTTGTGACAATTTTAATCCCTGTTTCAGAAAAAAGCAAACTATCTACAGGTCTGAAAACACCCTAAGGGCCGGTACACACCAAGTCGACGGCTGGGCAATGTCGGGCCGTTTTTGAGTGTCAGTTGGCTTAGTTTTTTCGGTGTGTTCAAAATGGTAAGCCAGCGCTGCTTTGTTTGCGTTTTGTATATCTGCAGTTCTAGTTTCAGTTTTCGTTTTTGAATGATGAAAATAGACTATTGATATCTGCTGAAATGGACAGATATTTACTTTCAAGCAGGCGCAGAAAGCACATGCTAGTTGACATTCACCTTTTAGTCCTTTCAGTGTGTTTAAGCGCAGCTTTTTGGCCCGAGACGCAGCCGACGACAGGCGACAACAAAGTCAGCTTTCGTCGCCGCTAGTTTTTTGACGTCGGCTTGATGTGTTCTGACCTTAAAACAAAACAGTTGCAATTGATAAAGTTTGTCCTCTCTGCTCTTACCTCCTCAGTTTTTGTCAGAGGAGGAAGCCAGACAGAAGCAAGAGAGACAGAGTCTTCAAGAAAGTCATGATAACCAATTAAAAGTGGTGCAGGAACAATGTGAAGCCAGTACAGTTGAACTACAGCAGCTTCAGGTATGACAGCTTGTCTATAGCCTTGCAGTGTTTTCATATTGAGGGAAGGTGATTCTCAGTGTCTTTGTGTTTGGATTTTAGAATGAGAAGCTCCAAGTTCTTGTGGACATGGAGAAGAAAAAGATCAAAGCCCTGGAGGACGAGCACACCCTGGAGCTCAACGAATGGAGAGATAAGCTTGCATGCAGAAAAGAGGTATCGGATAAAAGAGTAAAATTTGAGGTTTAAAGCTTCTTGATTGGGCAAATACGTAACTACTGTTGTATGCATATATTTAGGTGTTAGAGGAAGATCTAGCTCGCAGACGTAGAGAAAAAGAAGGAACCAGGAGACGAGGCAGTGAGCCGGAAAACCGACATGGAGCTCGCCGTCCAAAGTTCTTCCATAATCTAAGCTTTTCCTGACAAAGTGAAGAAATACACTAAACCCCAATGTTTTTATATACAGTATACTGTATATACACTAATGTTCAAAAGTTTGGCATCAGTAAGATTTTTTTCTCAAAAAGTATCACATTTTCCACAAAAATATTAAGTAGCACTACTGTTTTCAACATTGATAATAATAAGAAATGTTTCTTGAGCATCAAATCAGCATATTAGAATGATTTCTGAAGGATCATGTGATTGGAGTAATGATGCTGAAAAATTAGCTTTACCATCACAGGAATAAATTACATTTTAAAATGTATTAAAATTGTGACGTACAACAGAGTGAAATGGATTATGGAAAAAGAAAGAAATGCACGGCAGGACTTGGTTGGTTCTATGCATCGGTTGATCCTGGAGCAGGCAGATCTGAATGCGAGCTTTTAGTAATTTATTAAAGAAAGGGGCGGGGTTTAAGCAGACTAAATTGTTGGAGAAGTCCAGCATACATCACCAATAAGAAGTCTGTTGTTTTTTAACTTGAAGATTGATTTATGACATTTTGATTAAGAATTACGAGGTAAAAAAAAATTAAACATATGCAGGGAATTGTTCACAATAAACAATAACATGCATTTAGAATATAGAATTTCTATTACATGCTGACTTTAAAGTGTAATAATATTTCACAATATTATTGTTTTTACTGTATTTTGATCAAATAAATGCAGCTTTGGTGAGCATAAGACTTTCAAAAGCATTAAAACATCTTACTGATCTCAAACTTTTGAACAGTAGTGGAAGTATGTGTGTTTGTATGGGGCTAGATGTCACACAGGGAAGATACAATTAGTTTTCAAATACAGACAAATTGTGGAAGAGGGCTATTTACGTAATATTATCCCATTGTGACAACTTGTTTCATTTAGTGTGACAACATGCTCCATTGACTTTGATAAACAAAAAATCACTGGAGTAAACATGACAACTATATACAGTATAGATGGACATTTGGGTTTTGGTGCAGAAGTTTATGTATTTTTGTAAATATGAAAATGTAATCATATAATATCTGCTTAGACATAACTCCTCAGTAAGTGTATTTTATAGCCTGAAGATGAAAATTAATATGTAAATAAACTTTCAAACTATTTTAGACAAAGAGTCTATTCAGATTATATCTCCTGGTGGGTGTGTTTGAAGCTTTTGAATAGTCATCTTCATGCACACAAAAACATCACACCAGCCTGGGTCTGTCTGGAAGACATTAGAGAACATTATTACACGAAGCTACACCCCAGACCAATATCTGTCTCGACTGGAGCCAACATAATTTTTATTGAGCAGAGAGGGCTGCTGGATAGACGTTTTAACCTCTTTATGGTAAGAGAAATGTCTGGACATATGAAAACTTGTGATGTGACGTTTGAATTTATTGTAACAAATGAGCACATAGTATAAAAGGTAATTCATACTGAAAATACAAATTTTATTTTAATGTATAGTTTGTTAAAGTTTTAATGATTTGTCATGTGTTGCAATTAACTTGAAGCACAGCTTCAACTATTATGAATGCTGTTTTATGGTCTTTAAAAAAGACTACTTGAAATATAGACAAAAAATGTCATACTGCAGAACCAAAATATTACACATTCATCTAAATCTTAACCAAAAGTCTTGATCTTAAAAAAATGCTTTAAGAAAAAGGCTTAAGAGTGTTAAGAACAGAAGTAGTTAAAACCAGAGTGTTGCAAACATATAATGCTTCATTTAGCAATATTGATTTGTTATTGTTGCCCATTAAAACAGATTATAGCTGTTTTGCCTATGAGGAATCTTGAGTTCAGCATAAACATTTTTTAAAACAATAATCTCCAACAGCATCAGTCATTTTATATTAAGTTGATTTTGTTCTCAGTGGAATACTCTATTTGTATATATCTAAGTATAACGGAAAAAAGCGTTTATAATATCTTAAAGGGTTAGTTCACCCAAAAACTAAGGTCTTGCGGATGTAGAACGACATGAGGGTGAGTAATAAATGACAGAATTTTCATTTTGTGTGTGAACTAACCTTTTAAGGATTTGCCTACTTTATTCAATCTCAATATCACTTTCATGTGTTACATCTCCCTAAAGTGTATTATGGACACCAAATGGATGAGTTGAAAGTGCTGTAGTGCCATATTACTCTATATGAATGCTTTCCTGTCCATCACTCTTTTATGTTTCACATTTGTGCAATCCCAGGATACTAAAAGCATCCTCCAGAGCTGTGGTAAACACTGACTGCATTTTAATGACTGCAGTTTCTTTTCCAAACAATACGATGGATCCCTAATAAATGCAGCTAAACATGTCTAAAGTGCATCTCTTCGTCCATTATTGGCTTGTAATATGTAAAATTACTTTTGCATTTCAGTAAGCTTATTTCTTTTGTCTTAAACTTTGAAAAGTGTGGTGTTTATCAAGTTAATGCTAACTCAATGTGTCTCGACTTGTTAGGGTCAAAATGGGGCAGTTATGCAAGCTTGTACTGCTCATTTTGGTTCTGATGGCAGTGCTACACAATATATCAGGAGGAAAGAAAGGGTTTGGGGGCAAGAGGACCCCTTCCAAGAAGCCATCCGATAAGCCATCACAGGGGACCAAGACCCAACCTAACTACCCCAGACAACCCTCCCATCCTGCTGCTGGAAGTAACCCAGGCTACCCTAACCAACAGTATCCTGGTAGAGGCGGCTCCAATCCAGGAGGGTATCCCAACCAGAATCCTGGAGCAGGTAGCTATCCAGCTGGTGGGAGCTATCCTTCAGCTGGTGGCAACCAGAATCAGTATCCGGGAAGAGACGGCTCCAGTCCAGGAGGGTATCCACACCAGAATCCTGGAGCAGGTAGCTATCCAGCTGGTGGGAGCTATCCTTCAGCTGGTGGCAACCCGAATCAGTATCCGGGAAGAGGAGGTGTTAGCCCTGGAGGGTATCCCAACCAGAATCCTGGAGCAGGTAGCTATCCAGCTGGTGGCAGCTATCCTTCAGCTGGTGGCAGCCCCAACCAGTATCCGGGAAGAGACGGCTCCAGTCCAGGAGGGTATCCACACCAGAATCCTGGAGCAGGTAGCTATCCAGCTGGTGGGAGCTATCCTTCAGCTGGTGGCAACCCGAATCAGTATCCGGGAAGAGGAGGTGTTAGCCCTGGAGGGTATCCCAACCAGAATCCTGGAGCAGGTACATATCCAGCTGGTGGCAGCTATCCTTCAGCTGGTGGCAGCCCCAACCAGTATCCGGGAAGAGGCGGCTCCAGTCCAGGAGGGTATCCGCACCAGAATCCTGGAGCAGGTAGCTATCCAGCTGGTGGCAGCTATCCTTTGGCTGGTGGCAACCCCAATCAATATCCAGGAAGAGGAGGTGTTAACCCTGGAGGGTATCCCAACCAGAATCCTGGAGCAGGGGGTTTCTCTAATCAGTATCCAGATAGAAGTGGGTACAGCCCTGGTGGGTATCCAGCAGCTGGATTTTACCCAGTGAGAACTGCAGGGCAACCTGGAGGATACCCAGGAGGACATCCTTCCATTGGAGGGGGATATCCCAACTGGAACCCCAACAATAAGATTCTCTGTCCACGTTATGGAGGCTCGTTTGGAGGTGGTGGGTTTGGCATGGGTGGTTCCCCTTTCTCCCAAACAGTAAAAGGCATGGGCTATGGTCCTGCTGTACAATCCAAAGGTTTTGCAAAAAAGGCAATGCTAGCTGCAGGTGTTGGGGCAATGGCAGGAATGGCTGTAGGCTATGGAATCGGAAACTTTCCACGCCCTAACTTCCAATTCCGTAGCCCCCAGGAGGAACGCCACTACAACAACTATATGTACCAACATCAGGGCACTCATTCTAAAGGTGGAAATGACAAAAGAGGACCCAGCTACACATCAAAGCTGCCACCCCAGGCTCAGTCATATGACCAATTCATGAACACATGCATGAAGCAAAGTGATCTTTTAAAAGAGCAAAACATGAAAGATTCCTCAGTTCGCAACAACATTCAAAGAGATGAGCCATTGACTGATTATCTAAGTATGAATGAAGACTACTTAGAGAAAGGTGAACTAGAGAAGAATGACACCGCATCCCCTACAACTGTTATAGATTATCCAAAGGATGCAGGGATTCATAATGATGAGGATGATGACACAGTGAGTATCATAGAGATCGGCTATCCAGCACTTATTGAGCAGATGAAAACTCATAACTGTGTTGAGCAGTACTTGGTTTACTCTGAGAGCTTCCCAGAGAAGCAGAAAGAAAAAAGTTTCAGTAACCATAATGGACACCCTGTCTCTGGGGTTCTTCTGTTTCTCACTACTTCCTTTATGCTTCTTAGAGGATCTTAGTAGCACTGTAAACATTGATTATATATAAAGGAATGCAGTTGCCCTTCCTTTCCACTCTCCAGATCTAGGAATCCAAAGATGAAGTTTAAATGTTGTGTATAATATAATGTTTTGACTGAAAGTTTGTCTTTTCTGCTCAAAATCTAACAAGACTCCTCTCCCCCCACTGCCTATTTAAATGTATAGTACCAGAAAAATATAATGTATATTGGTCATATTCGTTTTATAAATACATTTTGTTATAAAATCAATGTATAATATACAAAAACTATTATTATTATTCCTGGAAAATAAAACCTGAATTTTAATAAAATGTTAACTGATGCATTTATTTATAGGAATTTAGTGTTATAGATCTCTTTATTTATTAACTATATTTCCTCTATTTTTTTTTAAATGAAATGTAAACTGATTATTTTGTCTTGATTATGTTACCATACAGACTGGGCAGAGGCAGAAGTAAGGGTTAACAGACTTTATTTTCACACACAGCAGAGCAGATGGTGATGCAGGTAAGTGAAGATGAATGTTTAAAGTTGTGAAGAAGGTGAATGATAGTGATACTGTCCTTTCGTGGATTTGCAGGAGTGATGACTGATGAAACGATGAGGAGATGGCTGACGAAGATGACTGGAGACACTCACACACAAACTGGAACAACACGAGGAGACTTGGAGACGAAGGAGACAGGTAGGTTTCTTCAATGGAGTCCAAGAGGTAAGCAGATAGCATTCTATGTGCGTACGAGACCGGACAGTGAGTGAATGTGTGTGAGTGTGTTAAATACTGGTGGTGATGAGTGAGTAGATGAGGTGCAGGTGCAGATGATTAGTACTCCGGGGATTGAGTGCGCTGTGATTGGGTGATGTTGGAACCTGGCGTGTCTGTGACAGTACCCCCCCCTCCACGGCCCGCTCCTGAGGGCCGAGGACCCCGACGTCGTGGTGGTCGGCCTCTTCCACGGGGGGCTGGTCTGTCAGGGTGGTTTGAATGGAAGGTCTGAAGGAGGTTGGGGTCCAAGATGTCGTCTCGGGAGACCCATGAGCGTTCTTCTGGGCCGTAGCCTTCCCAGTCAACCAGATATTCTAGGATACCACCACGGCGTCGGGAATCCAAGATCTCGTGAACCTCGTAAGCGGCACCGTCGTCCAGGATAAGTGGAAGGGGGGGTTTGGAGGCTGCCACGCCAGGTCCTGTGGAGAGAGGAACAGAAGGGTGGTGAGGCTTGAGAAGTGAAACATGGAATGTGGGGTGAATTCTATAGTGAGGAGGTAGCTGGAGTTGGTACGTGACTGGGTTGATCTGCTTGGTGATGGTGAATGGGCCAATGAACCTGGGACTCAGCTTCCGGCAGGGCAGACGCAGGCGGATGTCCCTGGTTGACAGCCAGACCTTCTGACCGGGCTGGTAGGAGGGAGCTTCGGACCGGCGAAGGTCTGCTGTCATCCTGCGTCTGCGCAGGGCTCGTTGCAGTTGGTGATGTGCCGAGTCCCAGACCCTCTCGCTCTCTCGGAACCAGTAATCCACAGATGGTACATCGGAGGGTTCCCAGACCAGGGAACAGTGGGGTTGGTAACCGAGCACGCATTGGAATGGTGTTAGGCGGTGGAAGGCTGACGGAGAGAGTTTTGGGCGTACTCGCCCAACCCAGGTACTGGTTCCAAGAGTCCTGGTGGTCATGACAGAAGGTGCGGAGGAAGCGACCGATCTCCTGGATCTTCCGTTCCGTCTGCCCGTTCGACTGAGGATGGTATCCAGACGTCAGGCTGACGGTCACACCTAGGAGCGAGAAGAAGGCCCTCCATACCTTTGAGATGAATTGTGGACCTCTGTCGGAGACGATATCTTCAGGGATACCGAAGTATCGGAAAACATGGTTGAAAAGAGCCTCAGCCGTCTCTAGAGCAGTGGGTAGGCCTCTTAGGGGTATTAGGCGGCAGGACTTCGAGAACCGGTCAACTACTACTAGGACACAGGTGTTGTTGTTGGAGGCTGGCAGGTCGGTGATAAAATCGACTCCTAGGTGTGACCAGGGTCGGTTGGGAACGGGCAGAGGTAAGAGCTTGCCGGATGGTAAATGGCGTGGGCTCTTGGAGATGGCGCATTCCTTACAGCCCTGCACGTACCTTCTGACATCAGCTGCCATGTTGGGCCACCAGAAGCGTTCCCTCAGCAACGAGAGGGTTTCATTGGCCCCCGGGTGACCAGTGCCAAGTGACGTGTGGGCTGAGTGGATGAGAGGAGTGCGTCGTGATCTTGGGAGGTAGCACAAGCCTGGTGGGCAACCCGGCGGAGCGTTGGTGGAGGCATTGGAGGAGGGCATGGATTCTTCAGACCAGGAGATGGGGCTGATGATAAGTTTTTCAGGAATGATGGGTTCTGGATCTTCAGGAGTTTCTTCTGGAGTATGGAGACGGGAGAGAGCATCAGCTTTAACATTTTTTTGGACCGGGACGGTAGGAGATGGTGAAATTAAATCTGGTGAAGAATAATGCCCAGCGGGCTTGTCTGGGGTTGAGTCTTTTTGCTGATCGTAAGTATTCAAGGTTTTTATGGTCGGTGAGAACTTGAAAAGGATGTTTGGCTCCCTCCAGCCAATGCCTCCACTCCTCCAGGGCGAGCTTTACAGCTAGGAGTTCACGGTTGCCGATGTCGTAGTTTCTCTCCGCCGGGTTGAGCTTGCGGGAGAAGAAGGCACATGGATGGAGTCGACTGGGATTCCCCTGCTGCTGTGACAACACCGCTCCTACTCCAGTGGTGGAGGCATCCACCTCGACAACGAAGGGCAGCTCTGGGTTGGGGTGGATGAGGAGAGGAGCGGTGGTGAAGGCATTCTTGAGTTGGTCGAATGCCTTCGTGGCCTCTGGAGTCCAGGACAGAGACTTGGGCTTGTGTTTGAGCAGGTTGGTGAGTGGACTGGCTAGGAGCTGTAATTGTGGATGAAGCGACGGTAGAAGTTAGAGAATCCGAGAAATCTTTGCAGTTCTTTGATGGATGTGGGAGTTGGCCAGTTTTTGATGGCTTCCACCTTCCCCTCGTCCATCCGGATGCCACTGCTGTCTATGATGTATCCGAGGAAATGAACAGATGACTGATGAAAGGAACATTTTTCTGCCTTGAGGAATAGATGGAATTTGCGGAGTTGTTGGAGGACCTCCGCAACGTGGTGGCGATGTTCGGCCAGGCTCCGGGAGTAGATTAAGATGTCGTCGATGTAGACCAGGACAAACCGATGGAGATACTCCCGGAGCACCTCATGTATGAAATCCTGGAATACGGAGGGGGCGTTGACCAGGCCATACGGCATAACCAAGTACTCGTAGTGGCCGGTAGGTGTCACAAAGGCGGTCTTCCACTCGTCCCCCTCGCGTATCCGGATGAGGTTGTACGCGCTGCGGAGGTCCAGTTTAGTGAAGACAGTGGCACCACGGAGATGTTCTAGGGCTGATGGGACGAGAGGAAGGGGATAACGGAACTTGACTGTAATCTTGTTTAAGGCACGGTAATCAATGCAGGGCCTCAAGCCTCCGTCCTTCTTGGCCACGAAGAAGAAGCTTGAAGCAGCAGGGGAAGTGGATGGTCGGATGTAACCTTGTGATAGAGCCTCCTTAATATACTCCTCCATGGCCTTCTCCTCCGGGATGGATAGAGGGTATATCCTTCCCCTAGGCACTGGTTCACCCGGAAGCAGATCGATGGCACAGTCCCATGGCCGGTGTGGAGGCAGCTTGGAGGCTCGTTGAGGGCAGAATACGTCGCTGAAGGGGGCGTAACACTCTGGGATGTCGATGGAACGTTGGTCCACTGGGCTCTCGATGGTAGTGGCACAGACGGGAATGGTCTCGGAGCGTGGAGTACGTGGAATTGGGAGCCCAGGGAAGCAGTCGTGGAAACAGGTTTCGCCCCACTTCAGGACCTCGCCAGTTCTCCAGGAGAGTGTTGGGTTATGCTGCTCCAACCAGGGGCGCCCTAGAATCACGTCAGCGGTGGATCCCTCCAGAACCAGCAGATGGAGGTGTTCGACATGAAGCAGTCCGACTTGAATCTGGATGGCATCGGTGCAGCGACGAATGTGTTTACGGCTTAATGATTCACCAGTCACTGATCGAATCTGGTAGGTGGTCGGCGTGGCCGTGGTCTTGATGCGGAGCTGGCGACAGAGGGTCCCGGAGATGAAGTTGCCGGCTGACCCAGAATCGAGGAGGGCAACAACTGGAAGAGTAGTTTCAGAAGCAGTAAGTGTTACAGTTGTGGTGAGTGGTTTCATCTTTCTGATAGAAGGTATAATAGCACTCACCATGGGTCGTGGAGGACGAATTGGGCATGTGGAGAGGATATGCCCAGGAGAACCGCAGTATAAACAAAGATTCTGGGTCAGCCGCCTCTGTCGCTCAGCAGGGGAGAGCCGAGTACCTTCCAGAGTCATGGGTTCGCTGGCTGGTTCTGGAGAGCTGACGGATTCTGGTCGGCGAGCTGAGATGGCGAACAGCGGCTGGTCCTGGTGTTCTTCTAGACACGACTGCATACGAGTGGCGAAACGAATGGAGAGTTGGATGAATCTTTCCAGGCCGATGGAATCCTCGTATGCAGCGAGATGCAACCGCACGCGAGGATCCAGTCCTTGACGATATGTTGTAATCAAAGCCTGCTCATTCCAGCCGCTGGATGCTGCGAGAGTTCGAAACTGCAAGGCATAGTCATTTACAGAAAGAGATCCTTGTTTTAAATTGTAGAGTTTCTCACCAACAGAAGAATCTGAGATGGGCTTCCCGAACACTTCGCGGAAATGAGCCACAAAACCGGAGTATGATTGAGTGATGGGATGGTTTTGAGACCAGATTGAATCAGCCCAACGGAGCGCTTTGCCTTGCAGTTGGGAGATGATGAACGCCACTTTAGATGTTTCTGTAGGAAAGTTGTGCGGTTGCATCTCCAGGACCAGCGAGCACTGCAGAAGGAATCCGCTGCAGTCCTCCGCCGAACCAGAGTAGGGCGCCGGTTTAGCCATGGGACTGGCGTGCACAGGAGGTGAAGGAGAGGTAGCGGTGTTTGCGGAAGTGATCGCTGGAATAGGTGATGCTGGAGTGGTGGAAAGAGCTCGCCAAGGACATCGACGAGCTCTTGAATGGGATCCGGTTGGCTCATGCTGTGTGTGATAGACGATGTTTTTAGGTCCGGTCTTCTGTTACAATACAGACTGGGCAGAGGCAGAAGTAAGGGTTAACAGACTTTATTTTCACACACAGCAGAGCAGATGGTGATGCAGGTAAGTGAAGATGAATGTTTAAAGTTGTGAAGAAGGTGAATGATAGTGATACTGTCCTTTCGTGGATTTGCAGGAGTGATGACTGATGAAACGATGAGGAGATGGCTGACGAAGATGACTGGAGACACTCACACACAAACTGGAACAACACGAGGAGACTTGGAGACGAAGGAGACAGGTAGGTTTCTTCAATGGAGTCCAAGAGGTAAGCAGATAGCATTCTATGTGCGTACGAGACCGGACAGTGAGTGAATGTGTGTGAGTGTGTTAAATACTGGTGGTGATGAGTGAGTAGATGAGGTGCAGGTGCAGATGATTAGTACTCCGGGATTGAGTGCGCTGTGATTGGGTGATGTTGGAACCTGGCGTGTCTGTGACAGATTATTTAATAGTAGTAGTAATTATTACAGTTCACATCTTTTATTACAGTATGAGAACAAATATTCATGTTTTCAATATTTTATAGATCAAACAATGGCTGGTTTGTTTAAAAGCCTCCTAGCAAAATGAAGACCATTTCCATGGAAACATCACAGAGCAGACTGTGGCCTTCACATGATACATGCGGCATGTTGCTAAGAGACCAGGACATTCAGAGAACAAACATCATGATTAGGAGAAAGCAAACAATGTGGATGGGAATAAGCAGACTCAATTATTTATTCAATTAAACTCCAAAAAGAGTACAAGGACCAAACAGTGACAGGGTTTAAAAGACCTGTCAAAATACACATCAGACCCTGAAACCGACAGAAGAGTAACTGACATCACTGGAATGTCCATCACATCACACTTTAGCTGACAAAGTTTGCATTAAATGATTTCACACTTATGAGAGAATGCACTTAAATATTAGCCCTTAAATTAAAGCGATTTCAGTTTTAAAGGGTTAGTTCACCCAAAAATGATAATTCTGTCATTAATTACTCACCCTCATGTTGTTCCAAACCCCTAAAACTTCCGTTCATCTTCGGAACACAAAAGAAGATCTTTCGATGAAATCTGAGAGCTTTCTGTCCATTGACAGCCTACACAACTACAAGCCCGAGAAAAGTAGGAGAGACATCATTAAAGTAATCCATGTGACTCCAGTGGTTTAACCTTAGTTTCATGAAGCGCAAACAAACATAATTTACTATTTAATTTAGAAAAAAATACATTTCCGACGCGTTCATGCAACAGCGTCTGCTCCCGCATCAACACAACACACGTGCTTTGTGGTGCTCTCATGAATGCGCATTGGAGATTAATATTTTGTAAAATTGTAAATTATGTTTTTTTTTTTTTTTTTTTTTTTGCGCAAACAAAGCACTCGCGTCATTTCATAAAATTGAGGTTAAACCACTAGAGTCACATGGATTACTTTAATAAATAAATCATTAAAACTAAGTTAATTTAATCATATTATTTGTAAATAGTTCAAAACGATTATTTCCCAACTAGAATTAGACCTAGAATTTCCTTCACTGTTCAATTTATTTATGCTTTATAAAAAAAAATGGTCCCCCCAATGTTCAAGACATGGTTACGGCCTTGCTTTAATAATGTCTTTACCTTTCTGGGGCTTGAAAGTTGGTAGTTGCGTAGCTGTGAAGAGATGAAGAGACAGAAAGCTAATTAATGACAGAATTTTCATTTTTGGGTGAACTAACCCTTTAATAGCAATATGAGCACCAAAATATATAAAATCATAAATTAAAATCCTTATATGATTGCAGTACTTTCAGGCATTAGCAACACAACATCAGTTAAACATAATTTAACATTCATCACACCAACTGCTAAACATTTGGATATATGTTTAATAAGTAAACATTTGAATTAACTCAACCTATCAATTTACCTTACCTTGACTTGGTGTATATATATATATACCTGTCTCACATTTCATATTCCTCTAAGTATGTTGCTGGTAAAAAAAAGTTTCACTTCATCAAAGAAAATGATTGCATCCTCTGTTTAAAATTAAACCCTTTTGCACTATGAAATTGTCTCTCAGTGAGACAAATGCCTCAAACCCTGTAATAATTCATCCCCACATAAAGATGTGTGCCACTACTCCAAGTGTTAGGAGGATGCTGGTCACATGCCCTGAGCTGCCTATGCTCCTGTCTGAGCGATACTGCCAGTCTGAGCCATTGTTGTATCCAGCTCCATCAGGGTAATAGCGCCTGTTGTCTCCAGAGTGGCCGTCGTAGCCGTACCTCGGTCTGCCCAGAGAGCCCAGCCCATAACCGATGGCTGCTCCTCCGAGAGCCCCCGCGGCTGCAGCACCTGCCACTTTCAAACCCTGCCTGGATGATCCTTTGCTCTGGGAAGGAGGCGCTTTGGCTGGCAGACCCACACCTTTGCCCCTTTTACCAAAACCCCCTCCACGTTTGCAGTGGGCCCAAGGATAAAACGACGCCACCAATAACATCCACACCCACACGATCAGGAGCTTCTGATTACCCATCATGATTAGATGTCCCTTCAAAAGACAATGGAAACAAATTAGTATATCTTGTTACAACTTTTAATAAAGGTTCCTATAAGAATATAGCATCAATTTAAAATTAGTACCTGTTATTCCATTTAGCCTACTTATTATTCTATTTATTTCAATAATTGTTTCATAAGGTTTTTTATTATCAAAGGCAAAATATCTGTATGTCAGAAAATAAAGAATAATGCACTATGAACAACATGAACATGAAAATTTTTAACTAACATTAACGGTGAATAAATACTGTAAAAATGTATTGCTCATTGTTAGTTCATGTTAGTTAATACTGTACGTTAATGTTAACAAATGAGATGATGTAAAGTGTTACCAAGATATTAAATATTTTAATACTAATAAACATTATCACAAATAGTCTGCAATATAATAAGGCAAATACACTAGATTTACAAATTATTTCTCTTAATTTCATAAAGTCAAATTTGTTCACACAATTTTGGGTTCTACATTCAACCAGTGTAAAAAAAAATGCCGTAGAAACAATTTTCACAAATAAATACAAAGAAAACACAAGTAGCACACTGAATTAAACATGAAATTTGGAAGTAGAAAGAGGTCCTTAAAATAATAAACATTGCTTTTGCACAAAATCTATATTTATTTATATGTACTATTTATTTTATTTAGTATTTATTTTAAAATGTTTTGTTTTTATTAATTACATATTAAATATTATATTATTTGCATTTTGTATTATTCCAATTGAATGTTTGTTTCAACTGATTTATTATTCTTTCATTAAACAGAATTATTCTAAAAAGAAACATTCTTGGGACAGTATTAAACAATTACAGTGCGGTGAGCGGCACAAGTCATCTGAATCCAATTATACGCACCATTGCACATCCAAAAACAAGTGCTGACCACTGACAACAAGCAAATGCCCTGACTGGTGTATCAATTGTCAGGCTCACTTAGAATGAGTGCATTGATCTGCATTTGCTGACATACAGTGACCCACTTGTCATGCCATAATTATATATATATATATTGCATTACATAGACATCGATGTTAATGTCAGTGATGTCACAATGGTTATTTCAAACTATTACTGTAACATTAAAAAAAATAATAATTGGAATAAATGAAAATTATTACATAAGCCAATGAAAATCTTTAGGATACATTACATTAGATTTGACATATTAAATGTGCTACCTCAGTATTCAGCTATAAAAACATTCATTATTTTGCAAATCTCAACAAAGTCCCATCTGTTGCAAGAACAGAAGCATCTTACCGGAAGATAGTGCTGATCAGTGGCTTCTGTTCACTGCTTGAACTGCTCAACCTTACTGTGAGAAGCTGCTCTGTGTTGTAAACAACCACGTTATGGAGCTGTCACTCACTCAACAGGAGCGAATTGCCAATCAGGGATGCTCAATGGCCCCGCCCACTTGAGAACAAAGGCTCAACAAAGGATGAATTACAGCTTAGTACTGGTCTGGTTTTACTCATTTTAAAGCAATTTGTATTAAGATTTACATCCCTTTGCTTCCACACTCTATTTCCCCCTCGTGTCCATTATCTCTGACCATTAAGTTCTCATATCTCAGTTGTAATAGTGAGAGATCAGTGCTTAGGAGTATTAAAGAAACTAATAAAATATATTAGGAGAGGTCTTTATTCCACATGGAAAAATTAGTTTTTTTTAATTACCCTTTTGATGAAATATCACGCCTAATGTGGAGCAATGGGTTAATATAGTGTGATGTATCCGTGGTGAACGGACTGTTATTTTCATCTCTACTGCTTTAGTCCCATGAGACTCATTAAAATGCTAAAAAATATCAAAAATATTAACTGTATAATACCACAGACAACAATAAAATGTTCTGAGATCTTTCGAGGTAAATGTGCATGCCAGTTCACACAAAAAAATCAGTAATTTTTATAATGTTCTTTTATTATTATGAAAGGCAAACATCTTTGCATATACTTGCATATATATATACTTAAAAAATGAAAGACATTAAATATTTTTAATACCAACAAACATTACAAATAGTCTGCAATAAAATAAGGCAAATAGATAAGATTTACAAATTATGTCTCTTCATTTCACATGGTCTATTTATTCACATAGTTTGGCTCAAAAATAAACACTCTTTTGGCTCATTACAATTGTGCATTAGTAAAAGTCGAACATTGACCCATTTGCTTTCCTTTGTGAAAAAGAAGGCCAAGGAACAGTCTGCTGTTTAATTATCCAATAAAGCTTACTTAGAGAAAGCCATGGTACCTTTGGATTTTGCTGTATTATAATATTATATAATACATGAACACAATAACAGGCTCATTTAAAGCCAAGCTAACTAATTATATGTTCCTGTTCCTGAGAGAGCACCGTTTTGTTGCTGTTGGTGTTTTAAATCAAGTAGCTTTATCAGAAAAAGACTTCATGTATCTCTTGATGATACGGTGCATATCAGCGTATCTGAAATAACAGGAAATAAGGGCACAGAAAGGAAATGAGATTTCAAATGACTCTAAAATTCATGTTATGTATGACTTTACCTCTTCTTCAGCTTCTGCATCTCTCTTTCTTCTTCCTCTTGCAGCTTAGCAATGAAGCTTTGTAAAACAGGAAGCTCAAACTTGATGTATTGTGCCACCTCGAGGACAAAATTAAGTATTACAACAATATATGCAAACTTGTACAATTTCTGCAATAAATAGTAAGAATTCAGTATGCAAATTTTATGACCTGCTACATTAGCCAAAATGTGCAGTATACAACACATTGTGTAGAATACTGAATCCCACAATGCAATGTGCATGACCGTCCATAACCAATGTGAAAAATGTACTGGAAGTTATGAAAATATCTCTAATTATATCTGTTATCTATCTAAAATATCTATTAATTGATCAGTCTGGAAAATTTATAGATATTTCTTACATAAAATTTTAAATTACTCAAAATTAAAGCATAAAATAAATACATACATAAATAGTTAATAAAACATAAAACAATATATAAAACATAAAAACAATTTAATTAATTATTTAATTATTAAATCAACAAATTAATAAATGTGTGTTGTATTTAATTTTAGCATTAGTTTGTGTTCATGTTTATTATCATTGAATTCCTGACTTTGATAATGATAAAAATGAATGCAAAATAACATTAAAATGAATTAATAATTTGTTTGGTGATTTAAAAATTAATATTATTATGATTTTATATTTATTATCAATTTAATTATGTATTTAACAATTTATTTAAATATTTAAAAGGGGGGTCTAATGCTATTTCATGCATTCTGACTTATTTACACTGTTAAAAAGATGCATTCTCATGCTAAACATGGCCAGAATTGGACGTATGATGGAGTATTTTTGTGCCAAATACACTCTTTGGCTGCATTCCACTCCAATTTTAGACACACACTCGCAAACTTTCCTAAGCACTTCCCCTCTGGGGAATCCCGCGAGAGCAAGAGCACGCCTATCAAAGTGCTTCGTTCGGGTAACCAAAGAAGTGTGTTTTTTGGTTGTGAGGGAAAGATAACCTTTTTCAGCTTCCCAAAGTTGCTGTTTTTCCGGGGCAGCAACAGAGTTGTGCATGTATGTTTGTTTGTTTCTGGTGTTGTGCCGAATTTTGACCCCCTGCCAAATTATTACCCCCCTTGTTGAAGTCGCTACCTGATTGCCTAATCTTAACCCAACCCCTAATCCTAACCCTTCCACCACACCTACTCCTAAACCTACCAATACTAATAGGGTAATAATCTGGCAGGGGGTCGAAATTTGGCACAAATTTCGGTGATGAACGTTTTGTAAACAAGTCCCAGTTCGACGCTGGATTTGCAGATCGCGGGCGGTGAGCATCGAATGTCTGCGTTTTGTTGGCAATCGGCGTGCAAGTGCAGGTAATGTAAACAACACAAACATTTTTGTTCTGTTTTTATTTATAATGGCGTCACAGCTTGCAGACGTTCGCTACGGAAAGCTGCACGTGCTCGTGACTCATTAGCTCTGCCTACGGCACGCCTCCAGGAGCTCGGCTTTTTTCGGAAAGAGTCGGTACAGCATATCTATCTTTTATAAATATGATAAAACTAAAGACTTTTCGGAGATATGAAGGATGCAATACTACTCTACTCTAACATTTCAGATTGGCAGAAACTGTGTGTGTTATGTACCCTTTAATTCAAAGATAATGATAAAAATGAATGCAAAATAATGTTAAAATGAATTCATAATGTGTTTGGTGATTTAAAAATTATTGTTATTATGATTTTTATATTTATTATCAATTTAATTATGTATTTAATACACTCTATAAGACTCTATAAGACAAATAGTTTAATTAGACAGACAGATGAATTTTGGTCTCTTACGTCATAGGTGACCTCTTCAACTTGGTCCGTCTCCATTAGGAACATTTTGCTGACCTGTTCACAAGGTCCTTTCAAAACTCTGACCACCAAAGGGTGGTCATTAGGCTTTAGCTGATGTCTCTCTGGATGCGGGAGAGGAATATGAACTCAGGCACAAAGAAAAGAACAAAATGACACATGTGAATTCAGTTAGGACGTACCACCACTGGTGTGGACAAGATAGAGGCTAAACTCATCCGGGCAGTTCTCAATCTTGAACTTGTTCAGTAACACCCGCATCACTTGTGTCGTCGTCATACAGCTGTTGATGCGGACATTGGTCACAGAGCCGAACGCTGGCGTAAAAACCGCTGTCTGTTTGAAACAATCACTTGTGAGCAAGAATTTAATAACACATATGCCAGTTTACAAAACATGACGCTTGCCTTGTGGTTATAAAAGTGTCCGTTGAAGGAGCATCGGTGTCTCTTGACTCTCCTGATGCCAAGTCGTCGTCCACTGATTCTCCTCCCACCAACATCACTCCTGGTCCTGCTGATCCGATCCGAGTTTGTTGACTCCTGCTGTCCCTCACCTGCCAGATGACATTTTACTAAATCAGACACCGTCATTCAGAAAATATGAATATGCAGTGAACATTGTTAAGTTTTTAGAAAATGTCAAGAATGTATTCACCTGCCTCTTCCTTCTCCTCACCGGAGTCTTTTGATTGGTTATCTGCTGCAGTGACATCAATGGACGGCTGATTTGTTTCATGATTTCTAAGAGGCAGGAAAGCAAGAACCTTCATTAAAATAACATTCTGGACTCTGGAGAAAATAATTTTGACTCCATCAGTTTGTAAATACACACACAAATAATTGCTTTTACAGTATTGGTATCACATTTACAATAAAAGTCTATGGGGCAAGAGTTCTGGAGTGCTTGGATGAATTATTAAGTTAAAGTGGTCATAACTGGTATTATCTATAAAGTTCTTTTTTTTTGAGGAAGTTTTGTATATTATCTTTAAAATTTTCCTTTTTGAGGTGGACTTTTTTTTTTTGGTTTGTTATTTTTTTGGTGGATGAACTTCTGCACAACCAATATAATACATGTGGGTGGAGTTTGCTCCATTTACCAGCTTAACACAGGAGTTCACACTACTGTTATATTGAACTTTCTATTCATCAAAGAATTGTAGAAAAATGTATAATGATTTACACAAAAATATTAAAGGCTTAGTTCACCCAAAAATGAAAATAATGTAATTTATTACTCACCCTCATGCTGTTCCACACCCGTAAGACCTTTGTTCATCTTTGGAACACAAATTAAGATATTTTTGTTGAAATCTGATGACTCAGTGAGGCCTGCATAGCCAGCAATGACATTTCCTCTCTCAAGATCCATTAATGTACTAAAAACATAGTTAAATCAGTTCATGTGAGTACAGTGGTTCAATATTAATATTAATATTATAAAGCGACGAGAATATTTTTGGTGTGCCAAAAAAAAAAAAAAAGACGACTTATATAGTGATGGCCGATTTCAAAACACTGCTTCATGAAGCTTCGGAGCGTTATGAATCAGCGTGTCGAATCATGATTTGGATCGCGTGTCAAACCGCCAAACTGCTGAAATCACGTGACTTTGGCACTCCGAACCGCTGATTCAACACACTGATTCATAACGCTCCAAAGCTTCCTAAAGCAGTGTTTTGAAATCGGCCATCACTATATAAGTCGTTATTTAGTTTTTTTGGCGCACCAAAAATATTCTTGCCGCTTTATAATATTAATATTGAACCACTGTACTCACATGAACTGATTTAAATATCTTTTTAGTACATCTTTTAGTGGATCTTGAGAGAGGAAATGTCATTGCTGGCTATGCTGGCCTCACGGAGCCAACGGATCTCAACAAAAATATCTTAATTTGCGTTCCGAAGATTAACAAAGGTCTTATGGGTGTGGAACGGCATGAGGGTGAGTAATTAATGACATTATTTTCATTTTTGGGTGAACTAACCCTTTAAGAAGTGCAACTGTCAACATTGATAATAATAAAAAATGTTTCTTGAGGATTAAATCAGCATATTAGAATGATTTCTGAAGGATCATGTGACACTGAAGATTGAAGTAATGATGCTGAAAATTTTGCTTTACCATCACAGGAATAAAGTAATAAAAAAAAGTTATTTATTTTAAATTGTAATAATATTTCACATTTATTTTCACTGTTTTTAATGTTTTCATGATTGAATAAATGCTGCCTTGGTGAGCCTAAGAGACTTATTTTAAAAACATTAAAAAATCTTGCTTACCCCAAACTTTTGAAAGGTAGTGTAAAATGTTTAATTAGTTTTGCAGACAAGGCCAGTATATTTCTATCTCTGGTTAATGTTTAAGGGGTTAGTTCACCCAAAAATGAAAATTCTGTCATTAATTACTCACCTCATGTCGTTTCACACACGACATAAGACCTTCGTTCATCTTCGGAACACAAATTAAGATATTTTTTGATAAAATCTGATGGCTCATTGAGGCCTCTATTGACAGCAAGACAATTAACACTTTCAGATGCCCAGACGAAATAAAAACAGCTCATGTGACTACAGTGGTTCAACCTCAATGTTATGAAGCGACGAGAATACTTTTTGTGCACCAAAAAAAAAATTAAAAAAATAATGACTTTAACGTGATTTCAGTAAACAAGGCTTCGTTACGTCATAAGTGTTTCGAAATTTCAATGGTTCACGTGACTTCGGCAGTTTGATACACGCTCCGAAACACTGATTTGAAACAATATTCGTAAAGCTTTGAAGCTTCATGATGCAGTGTTTTGAAATCGCCCAATCACTAGATATTGTTAAATAAAGTCTGTGTTTTGTTTTTTGTCACATGAACTGTTTTAAATATGTCTTTAGTACCTTTCTGGGCATTGAAAGAGTTAATTATCTTGTTGTCAATAGAGGCCTCGCTGAGCCATTGGATTTTATCAAAAATATCTTAATTTGTGTTCCGAAGATGAACGTAGGTCTTACGGGTGTGGAACGACATGAGGGTGAGTAATTAATGACAGAATTTTAATTTTTAGGTGAACTAACTCTAAGTATTTTGGCTCTGCTTTCTAAACTTCAAACATAATGCGTATTGACACTTATTCCAGTTCCATTGTAAAGGCAAACCAATAAACACATTTTTTGATTTTTATAAACTGAGGCATGAATTTAATTTCTGTGGCAATTACATATATTTATCCCAAAACATTAACCTGAAAGCACCAACAACAATAATATAATAAATAATAAAAATAATTTATAATGTAAGAATAAAATAAATGATATCTGACTCGACTGTGTCGATGTCCGTTTCACCACTCAGAGATGTTAGCGATGGGCGTGGCTTGCTTGACTCCTTCTCGTCTTGCATCTGCAGTCTGATTGGCCGCCGTACGCCCCAAAAAACATTGAGCAAGCCCTCTATGATCAACTCTCCTTCCTCCTGTAAAAATCATATAACACTTTAGTCATCAGGTGTATGACATCAATACAACATGCTACAATTTACCAACTAACCTCTCTGTGCCTCAACTGGAGGGCTTCTCCTTCATAATAAAGGTTGTATGTTTCAAGGTGTGAGAGAATAATGCTCCTGCAAACAAAAAGGAAGTGAGGTTAGGTTTACGAGAACAGTGAGAGCAAGAAACCTTTGCAGTAACATAACAAGATGCACTTACTTGCTTACAAATTTGTTTTCTCCAACCTGGATCTTGTCTGAATCCATGCTGAGTGAGTGGAGAAACACTAGGAAGGCCTGTAAAGAATGAAGGGATGAATTGAAAAGGATCTATGAAAAGGGAATCTCATGACTTTTTTTGCCTCATAATCGCAAAACGACTCCAGGCATGATTCTCTCTCTCTCTCTCTCTCCCACACACACACACACACACACACACACACACACACACATACACACAAACTAAATAAAAGACGATTTCAACTGTCTCATGCCATACTATAAAGGCTATATATATATATTTATATATATACCATGATTTACTGTGACACATTTCATCCTTTTTACTACTAATTCAAAAGTAATGAACACAAAATGGCTAGTGCATCACATGCAAGCAATAACTTGCAATAACTAACTACCACAGAATTTGCACATAGAGAGCTGAAGTTAGTTTTAAACCAACATTTCGTCTATTATAAGCTCAAATGCAGCACAAGATCTCAATTTATCTGAATTTATATTCTGATATCTTTGGTAACGAACCTGTAAAGGTCAAGATGCCGAAGCAGGTGACTTACTGTATAAGCAGCACGTGTGGGGATCCAGCAAAGTAAATGAAACCAAGTCAAGACCAAGACTCTGGCACTCACATCAGAGAAAGTGATGGAACCAATCAGGAAATGTGGAAGTCTTGGAAGTCAGCTGGTCACCATGAAAACAGCTGTGCTGTGGGATGAAAGCGTGTCGTTGACAAGCTATAGGAGCCTTTGCCCCTCCCTACATAAGACTCTTCCTCATTGCAAACGCTTAGTCAGGAAGTTGCAGCTATTTTCACTCGGGTCAGACTTCCTCCCATGTGCCGCAGATATGCACACACTGCCCCCGACCACAATTCAGCACACTAAGATAATTACTAACACAGAAACCCAACTCTTGGGAGGTCTGCTGGGCCAGACAGGAAGTATGCTAGGCCGAGCACGTAAACAGGCCTGCAGGGTGTACATTGGGGAAGATGTTAACACACCATCCCATGAATACAAGTGAACACATAATGTTCTTCAACTAAAAGAAACTTTTCCAAATAAATAAAATTAGCAGAAATATGCATTGAGTAAACATGTTTGTGAGAGTGCTGGGTGTATCATAAGTAAATTTCCAAATTTTTGTTAAAGGAATTTCCTAGTTTTCCAACTGTTTTCTTTCTTAAAATACAACACTGTCATTTTGAGAAGGCACAGAATTGTTTCTCTGTGTTTGAAGAATCCAGGTGACCCATAAAAAGAGGAAACTTCATAAGGCTGAGATGTGAATGACACATATTGCATTTCACTGTATGAACACTTTTGACACTTGAACCAGAGGGAGCTAAATCAATGAGGATAAGGAGATTTTTGTTCAGACATGAGAAGGAACAATGACTTCATGCAAAGGCTGCTTTCACTTGTGCATGTTCAAACTTTCATCTGTTACTCTGGTAACAAGCAGGTTTGAGCACAGCATTGCCACCTTGTGGAAGCTAAACTAAATACAAATGGATTCAGGATCTGGATCACTGTGATATAGTTCATACAGTGTTACCAGAAGTATCAAATGACCGAAGCCTTGAAATGTAACTTTGTTTTTTTTACAGGAAAACCAATGCAATACATTTTAGTTCAATAATATTTTTTGATTATTATTTAACATTTTGAGGGTATTTTATGGTACTATGCAATATTTATACAATTTGTATTAGCTAATTCCTATATAGTGGCCTATAAATTCTCTAGTGGTTTTTAGACATACACTACCAGTCAAAAGTTTGGACACGGTAAGATTTTTAATGTTTTTAAAAGAAGTATCATCTGCTCACCAAGGCTGCATTTATTTAATTAAAAATACAGTAAAAACAGCAATACTGTGAAATATTATTACAATTTAAAATAACTGTTTTCTGTTTGAATATACTTTATAAAGTAATTTATTCCTGTGATCAAAGCTGAATTTTCGGCATCATTACTCCAGTCTTCAGTGTCACATGATCCTTCAGAAATCATTGATCTGGGTGTGATCTGATTTCAACCTCTTTTTTGAATCTTTTGGCTCAGTTTTACCATAATTGTTACAGCCACACTGGTCAGTGTTGCCAAGTCCGCGGTTTTCCTGCGGAACTGGGCTACTTTTACACTCTTGCCACGGGTTGTTTTTCATGTCTGAAGGTTGAAGTGATCCCAAATAACATGATATTTAGCCCCTGGAATGCGACCTTTACCTGGGGAACCCCGCCAAAAACGTGGATTTTACCCCCCGGAACGCAATTTTTACTGTGGGACCCCCCGTGAAACGCGATTGGGCTAGTTTTGAGTAGCAATTGGGCGGATTTTGTTGTGAAAACCTGGCAACCCTGACACCGGTTCATTTGTGTATATCTGTGAGCGTGTGTTTGAGTGGGTGTGTCTGTTTTAAAGTGTAACCTCTTCCTTGCTATTCATTTTTTACTGCTTTGTGTCTGAATTATTGATTTTATTTCACACATTTGAAAAAACTTGCTCTGTATTTTAGTTGTGCTAGTTCATATACTGTATATGTGTGCGGGGGGAGGGGGTGGATGTGTCGGTTTTGCACTCTTGACATTTTTAGAGTATCACACCTTCATTGCTGTGCACTTTTTTTTCTGCAGTGGCTGATTTGTAGATTGTACCACCAAAAGATTCTCTGAGTTTTTGTATTTTTTCGTATTTCTCATTAATTTCCTGTTCTATGACTATTTTTTCCGATCCTTTAAAACACACATACAAATCATGTCCATCATTTTTTCGTGCGTTCACATAGCTAATGCGACAAAAGTCACCAAGTGTTATTCCATTCTGATGAAGCAAAAAAAAAAGAGTAAAATTTCAAAACATAACATTTTTCTGTCATTTTTGACTGAAGAGGACCTTCAAATTATATAATATTTATTCAGCAAAACAATATACTGTGCCACACCACTGATCCTATCAAAGTAAATTAATAGGGGAATTTAAGCTAATTTCTTTTCAATTATTATTATTATTATTAATCCAAACAAATGGCCAGGAACAGTATTGTTCTCTTCATTCCCACCACTACCTCACTATGTATTTTTAACGTGAACTTTTTGTTTGAATTTCACATACTGACTTTGATTAAATTATGTGAATAAAATTTTTAATTTTCAAAGATACAGAATTCCACAAATCCCACACTAGTATACTATGGACATTTGCACATCATGGAGTCATTCACGGATACCTTTATTTCTTTATATAAAATAACAATGGGCCAGACAAACAGCAGACAAACATGCAAAAATTCATTGATTTAGGCAGCAATCAACCAGTTTAAGGGCACATATATATCTACATATATACAAACAAGCTTTTACAACCTGTCTTGAATACTTAAGATTAAATTGAGACATACAATAATGGCACACTCGCAGGCGGCCCACATCCTGTTATAGCATTCAATACAATCAATCAAAATGTTCATTCACATGCTACAGATGATGTGCAAGGCCTAGGTACAAAACAGAAGTGTTTCTAGAGAGTCCCTGTGGAGCGCTTGAGGACTAATGGAATGTTGCTGGAAAAAGAGCAAGGATCATTCTGCACTTCATGCTGCGCTCTAGATGACATTCTCAAACAGCTGCATGGAGCTCATAATGTTCTCGTCCTAATAAAAGAGAAAAAGCATCAGTCGCAGATTGTTGCTGACAGCTTCATGTTAGAGAGAGTTTAGAAAATGTCTGGCTGTCACACACTGACAGAGAGAGCCTCCGTATCAACGTAAATCAGCTGAATGTTGACATTTATCTGACATTAACTCTGATGCTTCTGTCAAAGCATGGTGAGGAATCGCAGATACTTCTAGACAGGACATGAAAACAAACTGATTTGAAGAGGTCATATAATGTTATTATTTTTCTTTCTAAGGTCCACTTAGTGTATAATGTTAGTTCAGATTTTTTGCCAGAACAACTCAAAATTTAGTATTTCATGACCATTTCCCATCCTCTTTTTAAAAATTTTTGTTTATTTTCTACTGGGCCAAATAATATTATCAAAAAGAATCTATTAATATTCAAGAACCAAGCTGACTTATGAAGTGTTCACATCTACTGTTTTAGAACCAAATGGGCATTGTTGACATTCCAGGATTATTCTCCTTATAGTGGACTTCATTTGACCTTCATTTGAAGGTCAAAATTACAGTTTCAGTGCCGCTTCAAAGGGCTTTAAACGATACCAGACGAGGAATAAGGGTCTTATCTAGTGAAACGATCGGCCATTTTCTTTAAAAAAATAAAAATGTGTATACTTTATAAACACAAATGATCGCCTTGCAAGTTCTTCAGCCAGACTGCCTTCCGTATTCTTCAAAAAGCTTACGCTGTATGTCCTACACCTTCCCTATTCAAATTACGGAACGAACGCTGCGCCAGTTCCGTTTTTTCCATAAGTTGAATAGGGAAGGTGTAATACAACCGTTTAGGGTCAACTGAAGTCCACTATAAGGAGAATAATCCTGGAATGTTTTCATCAAAAACCTTAATTTCTTTTCAGCTGAAGAAAGAAGGACATTGACATCTTGGATGACATGGGGGTGAGTAAATTATCAGGAAATTTTAATTTGAAAGTGAACTAATCCTTTAAGCATGGCCTACCTTCTGACAGGCCTCTATGAACTCATCAATGGTTACAACTCCGTCTCTGTTGCGGTCCATTTTCTGTGAAGCAAAGGTGTTTTGAGAGTTTTGTCAAGCAGATGACCATGGCTGGCTAAAATAACTTTCCATAAGACTGCTAAAACTTCGGTACCTGGAAGAATTTCTCAACGTGTTCAAATGCAGCATCATCTTTGACACAAGGAGAGGTGTGCCTGCCCATCATATCATAGATGGATTTCATGATAGCCAGCATTTCCTGTAGAAAGTGAATGTTAATGGCAGTAACAATAGCAAACACATATGTGTACTAAAGAAACAATGTGCAGTCTGTTAAATCTGGTCTTTCATACCTCTTTGGTGATATAGCCGTCTTTATTAATGTCATAGAGGTTAAAGGCCCACCTCAGTTTCTCTGTCACAGATCCTCGAAGCAGAACAGACAGGCCGATTACAAAGTCCTGCCAAAACACACGTATTAAAAAAAATAATTAATTAAATATTCTCAGTTGTGATGGTCTGTTGGACATAGCACATAACTGAGAACATAAGTAAAATAATATTAGTAAAATAATAAGTACAATAATATTAGCAATTCTAAAATTAATCTCTTTTTTTCTGGCCTAATCAAAATTTATAGGCAGATATTATTGTTTATCTTCTGATGTACATGAATATAAACATTTGAGTTGAGTTACAGTAGTATAACAGAGTTGAAGTCTTTCAAATGACAAATCATTTTGTTTTAATAATATTTAATAATGTTCCTAACCTCAAAACGTATAGAGCCGCTTCGGTCCATGTCAAAAGCATTGAAGAGGAAATGTGCGTATGTCGTAGCATCTGGAAAAAAGGAACCAATAACTCTATTTCTGCATAAATATTAGAATTTTATAACTTATTTTTTTCGACACCTACTCATTATTTATTATAACTTTTCCACATTTTAGTCACCAAAAACTATTTTAGTTTAAAAAAATAAAATAAATAAATAAATAAAAATGGTGATTATTACTATTGATACTATTAATAATAAAACTATATATTTACTATATAACTATGTTTAAGTTCCGAGTACAGTTTATTTGTCCCCATAGGGAAAGTAAGTTTGCAGCGTACTCACACAGACATTTTAGGAAACACAATTTGGCATAAACATACAATACATAAGTTAATAATCTAATTTAATAAAATGAGATCTAACCAGACCAGCTGGCCATCAATTGATACTGAAAGAAAAAAAAAAAAAAACATAAAACACTGTCATCAAAATTTATTTTTAAACAATGTAAACAATAATTTAGTTTTAAAAATAAAGTTAATAAATGAATAAATTTAAATAAATTAATAGAATATGCTGATTAATATTATTTTTTATATTATAGGGTTCAACAGGGGTAAAGGCGCCTTTGATTTTATTTTCCTCTAAACCACTAGATGGCACAAAAACTTGCTGCAGCACTTTTCAAAACATCTGCTTTTCAAGGTGCAGGTGGAAACTTGGCTGATCCTTGATGCGATCGTGGGCAGCAGTTGATTCTGTGCTAATTTGATCTAATATTTGATGTTTTTTAAAATGTTGTAGATTTAAGTAGCAAATGAGAATCACTATAATTATTGAATTTTAGACAAAGGTCTTCTTAATGTTTTGTTCAAGGTAATTAAAGCCGTTAGACATGGACCTGCTGTTGGGGCTAAAGGCACAATAATTAACACGATGATAAATAGCTGGTTAGATTCAGATGGTAAATATCATATATTAAGTTGGGTGTCCACCTTAGAGATCATATTTATAATGAAACAATCATACTTAATATGATATTAATCATATCATATAATAAAATAAAATTTATTGTTACTACTGTAAATCTATATTAAATTATTATGGGATCTCCTTCAATGCTTTCAGAATCTTTACTTTCTAAAAATGATTTTGTTTCTGTATTTTTTTAAATATATATTTATACTACCATATTTTAATGACAGTATGTTTACTGAACAAAAATTAGTTCTTTTATTTATCAAAATAAACAGAAAATAATATAAACTTTGCTAAAGTGATTGTTTTGAACAAGTATTAGCCCCTCGCCACCTCATACATACAACATTTTTAAATAAAATAAATGACTTATGATTTATTTTCACACAAAATCTGTTGCTCCATGTGAGTTCAATACAAACACATAGATTTTTTCTGCAATCAAACACTATAGGAGAGTAGTGAAAAGCACATGTTTTCTTAAGGTGTACCTTTAGCCCCGTTGTACCCTATATTATATATTTTTAAATTCATCCACATTTGTGGATGAGTGAAATTGAGTGAAATTTAATGTCTTCACTTATTAAGATTATATCTACATAATCAAACCAGAGTTGAAAATACGACAAATCACCCTACCTCCTTGAGGGAAGAACTGGGAATAGATCAATTTAAATGTCTCCTCATCCACCAATCCGCTAGGACACTCCTATTTAGAAACATAACAAGAACTTAAGGTTACTTTTACTTGCGACAAACTTAAAGGGCTGGTTCCCCCTAAAATGAAAATCAAGTTATCATTTACTCACCCTGGTGTTGTTCTAATGCAGCACACCCTTCTTTCTTTTTTGGACCACAAAAAGAGAATTAAAAAAAAAATACAAAAGAAACACAAAAGTATAACAGAATGGTCCGTTCTGGTGGTATTTTGGCATAAGATAGGGTTTGGTGAAAAACAAACTGAAATTTAATGTATTTTTTAACAAAAATCCTGACCTTGGCCCTTGGTATTCTGAGCACGGCTGTGTGACGTGCTCGTTTGTGAGACTCTACTAGCGCCGCAGTTCACTCCGACTTGTCCAGAAAAAGCACACAAGTTATCAGAAATCAAGATGAACAAAAACATGACATGAAATACAATCCATGTACTTTCTTCTCTGAGGTGAATATTTCTGTTGTGTTCGTCACAACAAAAGTTATTTTGTTTACATCTGTCAACTGTCATTCTGACAGTTCCAGTCCAGAGATATTCAACTCAGTGAAGAAAATACACAGATACATTTTTGTGATTTCTAGGCATTGTATTTCACGTTGTGTTTTTGTTAATCTTGATTTAAAGTAAATGATGACTTAATTTTAATTTTAGGGTGAACTATCCATTTAAGCTTCCTAAGCAGTCTTACATTTTTGAAGCCTCTGTAGAGCGACTGCAGCTCCTTCCTAGTGAACTTGGTCTGAGCCTGGAGCTGCTCCAGGCCCTCTGGCTGATGTCGCACCATGGACAACTCCAGATCACTGTCAACGCTGTCTGTCAGAGAGAGAGCATGAGGAAAAGAGGGGAGAGGAGGCCGTGGAGGTGGTAAGTGACTGATATCATTTGGGTTGCACTAAGGGCAGGACAGTAAAGAAGGAAACAGCTAAAGCATGGAGTGCAGGTGAAAGGACAACCACATACACTATATTGCCAAAAGTTTTGGAACGCCTGCCTTTACGTGCTCATGAACTTTAATGACATCCCATTCTTAAACCGTAGGGTTTAATATGGAGTTGGCCCACCCTTTGCAGCTACAACAGCTTCAACTCTTCTGGGAAGGCTTTCCACAAGGTTTAGGAGTGTGTTTATGGGAATTTTTGACCATTCTTCTAGAAGCGCATTTGTGAGGTCAGGCACTGATGTTGGCGAGAAGGCCTGGCTCACAGTCTCCGCTCTAATTCATCCCAAAGGTGTTCTATCGGGTTGAGGTCAGGACTCTGTGCAGGCCAGTCAAGTTCGTCCACACCAAACTCGCTCATCCATGTCTTTATGGACCTTGCTTTGTGCACAGGTGCACAGTCATGTTGGAACAGGAAAGGGCCATCTCCAAACTGCTCCCATAAAGTTGGGAGCAAGAAATTGTCCAAAATGTCTCGGTATGCTGAAGCATTAAGAGTTCCTTTCACTGGAACTAAGGGGCCAAGCCCAACCCCTGAAAAACAACCCCACACCCTAATCCCCCTCCACCAAACTTTACACTTGCAGTCAGGCAAGTACCGTTCTCCTGGCAATCGCCAAACCCAGACTCGTCCATCGGATTGCCAGACAGAGAAGCATGATTCGTCACTCCAGAGAACACGTCTCCACTGCTCTAGAGTCCAGTGGCGGCGTGCTTTACACCACTGCATCCGACGCTTTGCATTGCACTTGGTTATGTAAGGCTTGGATGCAGCTGCTCGGCCATGGAAACCCATTCCATGAAGCTCTCTACGCATTGTTCTTGAGCTAATCTGAAGGCCACACAAAGTTTGGAGATCTGTAGCTACTGAATCTGCAGAAAGTTGGCGACTTCTGCGCACTTTGCGCCTCAGCATGCGTTGACCCCGCTCTGTGATTTTACGTGGCCTACCACTTTGTGGCTGAGTTGCCGTTGTTCCCAATTGCTTCCGCTTTGTTATGATACCACTAACAGTTGACCGTGGAATATTTAGTAGTGAGGAAACTTCACGAATGGACTTATTGCACAGGTGGCAACCTATCACAGTACCACGCTTGAATTCACTGAGCTCCTGAGAGCGACCCATTCTTTCACAAATGTTTGTAGAAGCAGTCTGCATGCCTAGGTGCTTGATTTTATACACATGTGGCCATGGAAGTGATTGGAACACCTGAATTCAATGATTTGGAGGGTTGTCCCCAAAGCCACTGGAAAGCAAGCCTGCAACCTTTAGCCAAAAAAGCGTAACGGCTAATGCTAACGCTCCGCCTCTGGCGGTACGCAGGGAAGGAGACAAGAGGCCATTTTCTGAATGGATGTCAAAGGATGAGAGGCTTCACTATGCTGATTAAACAGCTTTTGTGGGGAAATGGCTAATCATTTAATTAATCGACAACCTGTTTGCTAATCTTCAGCATGTTTTACACTAAATACTTTCGTTGGGAACTATATGTAGATTTTAGCTTGATAAAAATGTATTTTTTTAAGAGAAGGCAGACTAGGGAATGTTGCGACTGATGTCACTGCCATTACACGATAGGCTGAGAGGTGCCGCACGTGATTAAGTTAGCCATTATGCTTTCTCCAATGGTAAGAGATACAGACCCTCTCATCTCCCTATAATATACAATCTCTGGGTGTCCCAATACTTTTGGCAATATAGTGTATTTAGGGTTGAAAAGAGGAAGACAAAAATTGGCATTGTAAACCACAGAAGAGGAGCTGTTGGGGAGACAGACGGGGCAGAACGGGAGACCAGGAAGGATCAATATCAGTGATTCTCGACTGGTTTTGCTTCAGGGCCCAGATTTGTAATTGGATATCCAACAAGTGCAAGTGGGTATCCAGCGCCAAGAAACAAAATTGTTTAGCATACAAATTAAAACAAAAATGTCTTTAAAATAAAACATTAAAATGTATCAACCTCATGAAAAAGTACAAATTAACATACTTTTTTTTTACTTATTACAGAAATTTTACATTTACATTCAGTTAAGCACTTAAGTATGTTCTATGTGTACATCCATTGTATGTAATGTTTTCGACACAACTGCAAGCAAAATGAAATGAAATAAATGTTATAGTTTGATTTTATATTAAATGCTGTTAACTGCAAGTTCAGAACTTTTCTGACCCAGTAAGACTTGAGTACTGAACATCTTTATATGTGATACTTCTATTGTTTTTGAAATATGGTTAAAGTGTACTGCCAAATAGAGGGTATGCACGTGACGTCATCGTCGGGCGTGAATGCCGTGAAAAAACACCCAAAACACATCTACAAAATGAAAGAGCTGTGCGATTGACTTTACAGATAGATTTGACAAGAAATCTGAGGTATATTTTTACAGACTGCCGAAAGCTACAGAAAAGAGAAACAAATAGATCGCTGCAACTCACAGAAACAACTGGACTCCAGGCAGCGAAACCTTTTTGTGTCAATATGTTAAATTTCGAGGTAAAATCATACCCTATATACTGTATTGTTATATATTGTATTGACAACTCATCAGTTAAATATTTAGCATCTTATATGCTATAAAACTATACAAGTTTTAGGGGTGGACGATTGATATAAGTGATTGACCGGACTCAGGCCTACCTATATTGTATTTATATAATGCGTTCACAGGCAAATTTGCTTTATGTTTTTCCCCAGTGTCGAAATCAGGCATGTCAGGAAACATGATTCCTGGCTGCATGTAAATATCCATGGATCACTAGATCTTCGTTAAGTGGTAAGGAACACTATATTGAGTCCAACCTTTAGTTTAAACTGATAATCATTTGTTTTACTCGAGTTTCCCCTATTAAATCAAGTCATGCAGCAGGCTCTTTTGCCACTCAGTCCAGCTGAGGGGGCGTGTTCTGGCAGGAAAGTGACATCAATGCATACCCTCTATACAGTATTTATGGTAAACTTAAATATTATTTAATGTTATTTCTATTGAAAATTGTTTGTCATGTATTTAAATATATTTGTAATTACACCTTTGTAATGATTACGTTGCAATTTAGTACATTTAAAATATATTAACTTAAATTACACATTACAGTTAAAATTAATATTAATATAAACAAGTACTTTACATGCGCTTTAGTATGTTAGTCAACACGTCAAAGTAAGTGTCCTTCTTTAAAGCATGACAAATGATTATTAAAACATGATTTAAAATGCACTTTAAGGTAAAACTTTTAATTTGACAAGTGTACTTCAGTGTGTTAAGAAATGGTCATAAAAGTGTGTTCTCTTTAAGTACAATTAAGATTTGAAGAACATTACAAGTGCACATTCAATGCAATTAAGCAGACTAACCTTTCATGGTTTCTGAGGATAAAGTCTTACAACACAACCTGCACATGTTGGACTTTGCCTAATTTGGCTTCTATCAAGTGATGATTTTTTGCCAAAATAAGTATGTTTGTTTGCAATTTGCGTTTCAGCATTAGCATTGTTTTCCCACAACCTTTGTTAGAACAGACATGCAACCCACCAGTTGAGAACCGCTGATCTATTTGACATTTACTCACCATCTATGAGGCATATGAGAACATAAAGAAGGAAGGGAAAAGATTTAGAGAGGAAATAAAAAGGAAGCAATGGAAAAACAACACATTAGTTAGATGTACCATTAGATGTTAGTTAGATGTACCAAGACTGCATGACATTAAATGAATGCATTTCCTCATACTATGAATATAGCTGTCATGTTCTTCTTAGTTTATGTGCAGTTGTTACCTTTTTCAATCTGTTCTAACCTTCAATAATGACTTTTTCAGTTCCAGATTTATAAGTTTCCAGGCACATTTTTTAGGTTACCTGATTTACCCGTTTACAGTCTAAAGCTGATAAAATTGAACGTCAATAACATATGAAAGGAAGAAAAGTTTTGTCAGTTTAAAAAAAAAGTGGTTTATATGACATATAAATTAACATATTCAAGTAAAAAAAATATGACTGTTTCAACCAACACTACCATTCAAAAGTTTGGTGTAATTAAGATTTTTTTTCTAAAAGAAATTATTCAGCAACGGTGCATTTAATTGACCAAAAGTGACAGTAGATATTTATAACATTACAAAAGCTTGGTCAGTTTTTGCTTTCCACGTTAACTATACTTAATAAGCCGACAAAGCATGTGGTCATGTAAACGCATTAACCCGTTTTCTTTTATCAGAGTAAAGTCTTAAATAGCTTAACAGATTGCGACCAAAATGGTAAGTAAAATGTGCACGGCTGCACGGGCATACGTAATGGTGCGAAACAGAGCGAGCATTTTCAATTCATAACGGTGCGGGT
Source organism: Hypophthalmichthys nobilis (assembly GCA_037950665.1). Taxonomy (NCBI): domain Eukaryota; kingdom Metazoa; phylum Chordata; class Actinopteri; order Cypriniformes; family Xenocyprididae; genus Hypophthalmichthys; species Hypophthalmichthys nobilis. The sequence continues at coordinate 17,265,037 of CM075476.1, read as the reverse complement.
CCACTGGCACGGAGCGAGCATTTTCAGAAAGCCAAAGTAAAATGCGCACGGCCGCGCAGGCATTCACACCGGTTCCATAGGAATTAATTGAAAACGCTCACTTTGCACCACACCGGTGTGAATGCCTGTGCGGCTGTGCGCATTTTACTTTCGCTTTCGAATTAGCACCAATTCAGGGGCAGCAATTGCTTTAATGGTGGGTTCATTATTATTCTTAATGAAAAACACAACAACAAAACAGTACAATGACAAACTCGCTTAAATAGGCGCTTTTACATTTCGATTTGAATCCAAATCTTCCGCCATCATCTTGTCAGTCAGCTCCTCACTCTCGTGATAGGCTAAATGAAATCTGACTTTTGTTACTAATCTGCGCTTCAACTCTTGGTCAGCTCATGCTGCATTAAGCAGACATGTTCGGGTTTTAATTGAGGTGTCTGTTCTCTAACTGAACTAGTTGTTCAGTTAGTCGGGTGCCGCGGTGGGCAAGTGATGTAACCGGTGTTGCGGCTGAACACCAGTAACACAGACTAAATTTCAGTTCATTAAGAATACATCACGGTTTCCACAAAAATATGAAACAGGACAACTGTTTAACATTGAGCAGCAAATCAGCATATTAGAATGATTTCTGAAGGCTCAGAAATGACGCTGAAAATTCAGCTTTTCCATTACAGGAATAAATTACATCTTGAAATATATTATAATAGAAAAGACTCATTTTAAGCTGTAATAACATTTCACAATATTACTCCTTTTACTGTATTTTTGATCAAATAAATGCAGCTTTGGTGAGAATAAGATACTTCTTTTATAAACATCAAATCATTAAAAAAAAAAAAAAAAACCTTACAGACACTTGTTACACCAGTGCAATTCATGTTAAAGAGTCTGGTCAGGTATAAACAGCTTCAACTACACATTACAATTTTACAGTGAACTAGGGCCAACATCAAAACCATATGATGGTTCTTACCGTCCAGCAGTGGCTCCATGATACCAAACTGTTTGAGTACCATTATAAACATAAGAAGCACTACAGCAACTGCTAACAGCTCCATGCCCTGAATAACCATTGCAACGAGTGCTAACTGCGAGTAGCTATGTGGTTACTTTACAGAGGTCAAGAGGTCATGCTAGATTCCAACTGAACGATTTTAGAAAAAAAGCAACTCATCTTGTTTGATCAATGTTTCTTTAAAATACTTTGCAGCAACAAGTCCTTAAAAGACTCCATTCCCGGAACAATTCTGAATTCCTGTAGACTCGCAGGTAATCACTGATGCATTACGCTGTAAACAAACCACAAATGTAAACTGTACAGTAAAGCCTGCACTACGGATCCTTTCAAATAATGTCCTTTTAAAATAAAAGCAGATTAAAGTCACGGTGTTAGAAATTCCTCCACAACAACATCAACTGCATGGCAGAAACCTCCTGAGGCTTTGATCTCCATGGACTAGTGTGTCATGGTCCTCCTTAGACATTATATTCCATATGGATACCGAAAGAGTCTGAACCCAAGACACAGACACTCCCTCTTCTCTCTCCATCTCTCTAGCAATAATGCACAATGATGAGCCAGCCATAATTTGAGTATGTTTAGAAGCAGTTGAACTGGTGAAGCATTCATTTACTTACATGACACAAAAATACAGAATTTAAATCACAATATAACTGGACATACAAGAGAGGTGTTGTATTTTTGGGGTATAAAAAGAGGTTTGTTTTGTGATAATGACAGGATGACTGTACATTATCCCACTTATTACATGGCTACTTGCCAAATAAATAAATAAATAAATAAAATGAAATATTGACGTATTTTAGTATGTGAGAAGATAGAGACCACACAGTAATACGAGATACATGATGCTAGTAAAGATAAAGCAAAATTGGATGCCTAAGGCCATTTAGAGAGAGTTTAGTGGATATTACACAAGAATACCTGACCACAGAAACAGAATGCCGTGAATGACCATTCAAAATCAAGTTTTCCAAAGCATTATATAATAATGTTTGATAGTTATGGTGAAGGTTTGTCTAAAGAGGAGACACCTAAAGTAAAACATAACATAATTACAAATATAGTAAGATTTAAATAAATAAACTTATTTACTTACCATACTTTTAATTATTTTAAAAGTATGGTAAGTAAATAAATAAAAGTAAACACAGACAGACAGACTAAAATGCAATCATTTGATATGCCACTTTGTACGCCACATTCATCATGGGTGGACTGGCTAGTCTATCAAAAAAATTAAACTTGCCTAATAATGTCTATCCTCAGCATCTACTGTACAACATCTATTAAAACATCCATATAATAAATCATGACATTACTGCCTCAGTCTACTTCACTCAACATGCACTTAAGTGTTCGCTCGGAAGGGCATTATGACTATTTTATGGCTCTTCTGTGTGTAAAAATTATGTGAAAATCTTGACTGTGCCTTTCTGTAGCGTTTGCAGCTCTCTTTCCTCATCAGCTGCCCAAGCATTAAACCAGAAGCTTCGTGCCCATTCAAACTGAGGAACAAAGTGAACATTGAATATTTTAAATTTGACAAAGCATCTTAAAAATGTGATATTCATACGTGAGATGCTGAAGTCTACGGACTCACTTGTGAAATGCACTGTTGAGGACTGTAAGCCAGCAATATATTTTAATTGAATGATATGGGGAAACAATACATTGATCTTTAAAACCACTGTTTTGTAATTTAATTCTATTTATTATTTTACACATCTGCAACAATTATTTAATGTTTTTGAATGATAAATTGAGTTTTTTCAGAAAATACAGATTTTTTGATTGATTATTCAGCATATCATGTAAGCCGTAGTTTATACTAATATGAGAATAGTGCATCAGAATCAGAAATGCTTCAGACTCTGCATCCATCGGAATGGACATCATATGGATTTTGGTTTAAACCAATAAGATTTCATGTTTTTATAATATAATATAAGTACTGTCTGGTCACTGATTGATCCCTGATCTATCAATCACAATGAATTATGACCAATAGCTTAATATGATTGAGCTTCAGGCATCACAAGAGACAGGCATGGCTAACCAACTAGACAGTTTTTTATCTTTTATATTTATGCTCATGGTAGTTATTGATCCTATTATAATCTTAATAGTATCAAGTGATAATATTCAGAGTTAATTTGAAGATCTTTCAGAGCTGAAGAACACAGGATTTTTTGAAGTTTGATGTCCATGACAATGGACATTAGGTCTTAATAAAATTAATAATTCATTTTCTTTTTTTAAATCTGATTTTATGTTTTCAATGTGATCATAAACTGTCATTCAGTTCATTTCATTAGTTTTAGTGAAAAACAGAAATGGTGAATGTGAAATGAGTGCATACACAGCAACACACACACACACACACACACACACAGCAACACACACACACACACACACATCAAAACCAGCAAGTACACACAAACACACCCACAAACACACATATTCACCCACTGCAAACAACAAAAATAAATAAAATAAGTTTTTTGAGAATTCATCTTATCTTACATTTTCTCTACATTCTTATTGCATTGCTCTTTATTACAGTATGTGTTATTTTCAAAATCTTCAATGCTATAGTTCACATATTGTGTTTGAACTCTAGCTCATAAGAACTGTATGGTTAAAACATGACTAATTTTTTTTTAAAGACTCATTTATACATTAAAGAAGAGCAAATATCAAGTGGAAGGGGTTAAAGGAAGATATTCCAATCACTGATAGCATGAAAAACTTTCCCCATCATAATTCTGAATGCATGTGGGCAAATATGATTGCTGATGAGTTTGCACTTATTAATGCATGAGTATAAACCGGGCACAGGCATCAGTGAGATGGGGGAAATCAATACATGAAGAGAGGACATGGCCTTTGGAGTCTGCCAGAAACTAACTTTAAAACTCTCTTATCTCCCTCTAAAATCTCTGTCTGCATGTAATTAAAAAACAGAAGAATTTTTTTACATTTAAGCAAGATACTGTAAGAACAAGGATTGACATAGGACAGGAGGGAAATTATAAATTGTGTGGCACTAAACGCAGGCTAAACAGACTTTCAGACTTCATACTAAACAGAGCAAATTAGTGTGAGACCGCAATCCCATAAAAGTACAGATGGGAGTGTAAAGTTCTGCGGGTGATATACTGACAATATGCAAATTAAAGAATAAAGATGCAACCAGCTCATTTCTATTATAACCAACACAATCTACCAACAGGGTTTCTGCCGGTTTTATGAAGGTAAATTTAAGACCCTTTTAAGACTAATTAAAGAAAATTTAAGGAATACATTGAAGGGAACATAACACTTCAATATGTTCTCGAAATGTAAATGTCCAGGGAGTCTTTTGGATATTAATATTGCTATTTTCCTGTTTCAAAGAAATATTATTTTGCTTGCTTTTAAGTTAATGTTTTATGTTTGAGTATAAAAATGCCCGAATATTGCTTTGAAAGTACATGTAATATTTAAAATTATATGAGTGTACTTGACTTCCTTTGTTTGTTATAGAAACAGAATGAGAGAGAGTAAAAGTTGTATAAGTTAGGTTCCTGAATGTAATGCTTTGTAACCAACCACAAAGGTTAACAAGAGGGTACATATGGGTGAAGAGAAGGTGTTAAACCCCAAGCGGAGATGAGACAGACGAAGACTACAGTGAAGAAGAAGAAGAGTGCTTTAGAGTTTGATTATAGAGCTTTTAGCTTAAGCTGATTTTAAGTTTTATTTTTTGCCTTAACTGCTTTGTATTGTAACCAATAAAATAAGTGTTTTCATTGTTACGAAAAAAAAAAAAAAAAAAAAGAGCAACCACAAGGGATTCCCGTCATTCCTGAAGAACTTCAATCTGCAGCCTGGTCTCATTGTTAAAGTGTTAGTTCTCACAAAAATAAAAATTCTGTCATTAATTACCCTTGTGTCATTCCACATTCATAAGACCTTCGTTCATCTTCTGAACACAAATTAAGATCTTTTTGATGAAGACTGAGAGGTTTCGGTCTCTCCATAGAGATCCAACACAACTACCACTCCAAGTTCCAGAAAGGTAGGAAAAAGACATCATTAAAGTACTCCATGTGACTCCAGTGGCTTAAACTCAATTTTATGAAGCTAATATTATCTAAAGGTTCGTTTGAGCTTCTGTTTATGTTCACTGCTCAATGTTTATTTGTGAGTAAAAGCCTAAATTAAATCTGTCCATCATAAAAAGCAATTAAGTCTCTTCAGAAAATTTGGACTCAACCACTCAATTCATATGGATTAGTTTTACGATCTCTTTATGAACTTTTTGAAGTGTCAAAGTTTCAATTGTGTAGCGGTCTATGGAAGGACAGAAAGCTCTCAGATTTCATCAAAAATATCTTCATTTGCATTCCGAAGATGAACGAAAGTCTTAAGGGTTTGGAAAGACACAAGGGTGAGTAATGACAGAATTTTTGGGTGAACTAATCCGGTAACACTTTACAATAAGGTTCATTAAACTTTAGTTAATGTATTAACTAACATGAACTAACCACGAGCAATACATTTGTTACTGTATTTACTAATCTTCGTTAATGTTAGTTAATGAAAATACAGTTGTTCATTGTTTGTTCATGTTAGTTCACAGTGCATTAACTTAAGATTTTAATAATGTATTAGTAAATGTTGAAATTAACATTAACAAAGATTAATAAATGCTGTATAAGAGCAGTTCATTATTAGTTCATGTTAACTAATGTAGTTAACGAATGTTAACTAATGAACCTTATTGTAAACCACTAACCCCTTTAAATTACTCTCAAATACTCTCTAAATATTTGTGTAGAAGACAAAACCGTGCGTCTGCACCATTTATTCACACAGAACATGCAGGATTCATATTTAAATGGATAGTTCACCCAAAAATGAAAATTCTGTCATTTACTCACCCTCATGTCGTTCCAAACCTGTAAGATTTTCGTTCATCTTTGGAACACAAATTAAGTTATTTTTTAATGAAACCTGTGAGATTTCTGTCCCTCCATTGACAGTCCTCGCAACTACGACTTTGTTGCTTCAAAAACTTTATAAAGAGATTGTAAAACTAATACATATGCATCAAGCGGTTTAGTCCAAATTATCTAAAGAGACTCAAATCACTTTATATGATGAACGAAAGTCTTACAAGTTTGGAATGACATGAGGGTGAGTAAATGATGACAGAATTTTCATTTTTGGTTGAACTAACCCTTTAAATGTACTGACCTTCTTTTGATTTATTCATCCAAAATTTGACAAATTCAGTGACATTCCATGTTATACAGCAAACTCCATTTTTAGGAATGGATTCTGCAATTCCGTCCATGTTTTCCGCATCAAAATCATAATTTAATCAAATTAAGACTTTTTAAGACCTTATTAAGACCCGCTGAAACCCTGTACCAAGAGCAGCTGATTCTCTGATGTGCTATTATCACAGCATGTCAAGCGCAAAATGGGTTAAGACATGCTTTTTTGGGCGTTAAATAATGTGCAAATACCAGTAAATTGACTACCACAAATCTTAGTAAATCACCTTGCATGATTCATTTAAATACTCTCCTCCCATACATTTTGAAAGGGAAACTCCAACAACTACATATGCAATAAGGTCAGATGCAAAAATAAATGTCCACGCCTTTTCAAAACTAATTTTTCACTGCGTGTCTTTAGTAAATCAAAATAGTTTTTTTTTTTTTTTTTTTAACACCAAAAGAGGGTTTGTGCTGGTGCAAGCTGTTAGTAAATCTGGCCCTAAATCTACACTACTGTTCAAAAAAGAAGTCTCTCATGCACAAAGTTGCATTTATTTATAAAATAAATAAATAAAGTAATAACATTAATATCGTGAAATATTATTACAATTAAAAATCATTTATATCTGAATATATTTTAAAATATAATTTATTCCAGTGATGTCAAAGCTGAATTTTCATCATCATTACTCCAGTCTTCAGTGTCACATGATCCTTCAGAAATCATTCTGATATGCTGATTTGATGCTCAAGAAACATTTATTATTGTGTTGTTGTTGTGCTGCTTAATATTTTGGAGGAAACTGTGATACATTTTTACAGGATTATTTGATGGATAAAATGCTTGAGCATTTGAAATAGAAATTTAGTAACAATGTAAAAGTCTTTAATGTCACTTTTGACCAAATTAAAAATTCATCCTTGCTGAATAATAGAATTATTTCTTAAAATAAAATAAAAAATAAAATTGTACTAACCCCAAATGTTTAACAGTAGTGTATAGCATAACATGCAGCCATGAAAGATTTATTTTATGTAATTTGGAAACTGCTGTGCATGTTTTTCATAGGCGATGCATTATAGTATGCATGAGGGTGAATATTATCTCAGGGGAGTGTCTCCACATAAGTGATTAAAACTCAGCGCAGCTCTTAATTTAATGGCCTTGTTGCTGAAACAGCATTTTAGTCTATTAGAATGGTATATCAAACATGATTACTTAGATGTCTTGAGTTCTTAGTTTTGTTTTGGTGAGGGAACCTGGGGAAATGTTTTGCCTGCAATTATTTATGCAGCCTGAAAATGAAGTCTCAAGATTTTCGGTGACATGTAAATGTGAGACATATTTGCATATTAATATGCATTGTATAAATCTAAAGCAATACAGAAATGGATAGTTGTTAATAAGGAAAACCTTCTCAACAGGAACTTTGAGATTACTTCAGAATTTTTACCATTATCCAATAATTCTCATCAGCATTTCTCAGTGGTTCTCAAATAATATTGCATTAATAAATCACATTTCCTGCATTCAATAAGAAGTGTCAGTTTATTGCATCAGGGAATGGTGCACCTACACATCTCGCTGCTGAGGGATTATTAGAAAACTGTAAATAATATAAATGAGATTTGTCTGAAAACAAGGCCAGATCTAGGTGAAAAATAGCTTCAATGACTGTATGGATTCAGTCCAATTTAGTTCTGAATGTGGCTGGAATAGAATCATTCAGATGTGTCAATATCTTCTTGTAAACTTGTCATTTAAAATATTGCTGACCAGATTTCTAAAGTTGTATATTTGCAGACTAATACATACACACATTCTGTATACATACACATTTTTGTTTGTTTTTGAAAGAAGTCTCACCAAAGCTGCATTTATTTGATCAAAAATACAGTAAAAGCAATAATATTATGAGATATTATTACAAGTTTAAATAACTGTTTTCTATTTTAATACATATTAAAATGTAATTTATTCTTGTGATAGCAAAGCTGAATTTTCAGCATCATTACTCCAGTCTTCAGTGTCACATGATCCTTCAGAAATCATTCTAATATGCTGATTTGCTGCTCAAGAATCATTTTATTATTATTATCAGTTGTGAAAACAGTTGTGCTGCCAAACTTTTGAAGAGTAGGTTAGGGGATGACACTTACTTACATGATAATGTAAAGTTTAAGTAAAATTTTCACTAGTTATTAGGTGTTACACTAGTTTATATGGCATTGCAGTCCACTCACAGCCTAAGGTAATTGTATTTGTGAGAGTTGTCCATATTTTCCATCTTCAAAGGCACACTGCCATCTGTTGGGCTCACAATACAAAGTTCAGCTGGACTTTGACTACTTGGGATTCTGTCCTGGTTTCTTGCTTTGATCTATTCTGAATTTTTGCCACCTCTGGCATCTCTCTCCTTCCTGATCCAGAGTTTCATGTTTGGCAGAGACTGAGACTCCTAAAAAATGTATTTAAATTATCTGTAATATATATATATATATATATATATATTTAATTCATTGGTTTTCGTGGATTATACCCAATGAGAAGTAGAGCTTCTCACAGCTCATAATCCTTTAAATTCACTAACAGTGGAAGTAAGTCCTTCCTAAATGCTGGGCTCACAAAAAACATTTAATGATTATAATGCTCTTCTTCAGAGGCTTAAGTAACGAGGAAGTAGTTTTAAAACCTGATTTCAACAACCTCCAGTCATAGTTCATTTCACTTGCACGAAGACAAAGTTTGGAGGCTGTTTGGAGTCCCAAATGATTTGTTTCAATAGGTGAAGCAGAATCATATTTCTCCACCTGATTCAGCAGTTTACTGGTCCAGGGAGCTGCTAAAAACAAAAACAAATGAACTTTTATATCTTTAAAGAATTTACATTACTAATTGCTTATTTTACTTGCACACAAACTGATTGTAGAAATGACATTTTGTAAAAAGCCCAAGCAGGGGCCAAAGGCTTGTCTGAACATAGAAACAGAAACTAGATGACACTTCAGGCTGCTAAAAAATGCTGATGGGATGGAAAGTTTAAAGTGAACTGGGGTCTCAGTCCTGCAGATGTAGGCACACATGCACGCTACATTGCTCACTGTCTGCACACAGAGGTGCTCTGTCAATTATTTACACTGGATGTTGCTGCTCAGACACATGTTGTCCCCTCACGCCGTCCCTGAGCAGTCTGACACAAGTTACTTATTAAGCACCACACAAACCCTGCATAAAACACTCACTAAACATCTCACAGTTATTAGAGAAAGATGACTAACTATAAGATTAGAATATTCTTTATAGAGGGGAAGACGGGAGAGGATCAGTGAAAGAAGATGAAAGCAAAAATAGAGGAGGAGGGAGAGAGTGATGGGGTTAGAAAAGGAAAATATGACATCAGATTGAGTGTCTAGTGAGGCAGAGTTGTTGAACAGTGTTGCCTTAAGCAGAAGCAGCACTATGTTTGATAGATAGTACACACTACGTAGTACACAGTTATAGGTTATATAGTACATACTACTGTTCAAACGTTTTCTTTTTATTCAGAAAGGATGCATTAAATGTTGCAAAAGATTTCCATTTCAAATAAACACTGTTCTTTTGAACCTTGTATTCATCAAAGAATCCTGAAAAAATGCATCACGGTTTCCACAAAAATTTTAAGCAGCGCAACTATTTTCAACATTGATAATAGTAAGAAATGTTTCTTGAGCAGCAAATCAGCATATTAGAATGATTTCTGAAGGATCATGTGACACTGAGGACTGGAGTAACGATGCTGAAAACATCAGCGCTTTTGGAACGCTGCTCGATCAATCAAATACTGCAACTAATACACTGCCTGGCCAAAAAAAGTCATTGTTTAGATTTTAATAGGTAAATACTTAAGAAACTATGAATGGATCATTATTACAGTGATTATTATGTTTCTAGCATGTTTTATGTTTGGCAACGATTCTTTTAACCCTTATAGATGGAGTGTGTAGCTTTTCATTTCTTAAACACCCATGTAGGAAGACACATCATGGCCATATTCCAGGATGACAATGTCAAGATTCACCAGGGTTAAAATTGTGAAAGAATGGTTCAGAGAGCGTGAAGAATCATTTTCATACATGCATTGGCAGACCTTAATTTCATTGAAAGTCTTTGGGATGTGCTGGAGTAGACTTTGCAGAGTGCTCACCTCTTGCATTGTCAATACAAGATCTTGACCACAAATTGATGCACCTCTTGATGGAAATAACATCACAACATTTATTTCCATCGAGAGGTGCATCATTTTTTGGTCAAGAAAAATAATAATCACTGTAATAATGATCCATTCATAGATTAAGTATTTGCCAATAAAAATCCAAACAACAACTTTTTTTTTGGCCAGGCAGTGTATAACAGCTAGGTGATTGTGGCAAGCAGGGCACGACCAAGAGCAGTGGGAATGGAGCGAGACTGGTGGCACGAGTGCTAATGCGCACCACACCAGTCTCAAAGGGGGATTAGAGTGCAGTCTTGTGGGTGTCCCCAAGCCTGCGAAGGGTGATGGGGGTATGTGGCAAGCAGAACAGGCCCGAGAGCCATGGGAACAGAGCGAGATCGGTGGAACGAGCGATAATGAGTGTCACCTGCATGCCACACCGGTCTCGAGTCCCACAGAGGAGCTCTGGAAGAACAAAAGAAGGAATGACGACAGTGGAAGACAAGAGAGGACCAGGCCTGGAACATTTACGTTGGTGTTTTGTTTTAGTTTATGCGGCAGTCGTCCGTGAGGGACTGCCGCTTTTTGTTATTTATGTTTATTTTGTGAATAAAGTTATGCTGAACATTTGCCGGTTCCCGCCTCCTTCTTCCCTTATCAACAAACTTTGTTACAACGATATTTCCCAAATTGTATTTTTTTTTTTTTTTGTGCGTTCACAGAATTTCAGACTTAGAGTATGTGAGCGATTGTGGAACAAAAGCTAGTGCAGAGTTGCATGATTTTGAATGGAGCAAAGAGCATGATTTTGAAAGTTTAGGTTTCACTCACTCCAGGATCGCTCAGAGCGGCATTTCTTTCACCACCGAGCATGGGATTTGAAATGGAAAACCTGGGGCCATATTCACAAAACATCTTAAAACTAAGGGGGATTTCACACTGGCAGTTTGAAACGTGGCACGGTTCGCATGAAAAATCGCTAATGTGAAAGCTGTGATGCGAAACCCGGGTGCGCACCGGGGTACCGAACCCGAGACTACCTAAAGGAGGTGGCCTGAGTTTGGTTGCACTCGAACTGTGCCGCGGTTCGCATGAATATGAAAGCAACACGGACTCGGGTGCGCACTTGTTGAGGAAGTAAAGTAACCTGCGCATGCGTTTTCGCCGATTATAATATATTTACTTCAATAAAACAGCACATCATTACATAACAGCAATTGCGTCTATCTGCCGCGAAGGTACTGCAAATGTTCTAAAGAACGCGGGAGTCCATTTCTGCTGAAGGTGACCAGAATATACTCTCTGCTTGCAGTGCATTAGCCACGCTTGTCAGGAAAGTGAGTGAGAACAAAGTTTTGTCGAATCATACGTCATCAATAGTGGTTTACTTCCATGATTTTGTACGATTGCATTCAGCAAACCGTACCTGAATTCATGTGAACCGTACCCTAGACCACCCTTTTTATGCAGACTTGGGTACGGTTCACAGGTGCATATAATATGTTAGGAATACTATATTAAACATCTCCTTTGTAATTTGTTCCCTCCACTCCTCCATCTGGATAATGGCTATCACACAGTGTTCATAACATTTTCTGGGTTTTTAAGAGTCATACTTGAGCCTTGGGGCGTCGCACTGGCGATGATCCATTTGACCAGACAGCATTTCATGAGGGACTTGCGGGAGATGCGCGGCTTCTGCCACTTCCCGTCGCTCTCCTTCTGCCCGCTGGGGTCCCCATCCCGCCCGTTGGCGTCAGGCAGCAGACCTCCATCGATGCCCTTCTGTCCATCTGCCTGGAGGACAAAGACAATGAGAAAACACATTAAAAGAGCCCAGATCTTTAAAGCATTTGAAGAAGGTTGGCACAACAAAACACCATCTTTTTGAATGTGCTGTTGTTACAACCTTCAACATCTGCTCAGCCATGTTATTTTTAGTTTTTTAAAACATATAGAAAAAAAAGCTTTTGCGGATGTTGTGTATCAAATTAAACAGGAGAAGCTGATGATTCAGATAATACCAGTTCTTTCATTTAACATCCATTAACATGATAATAACAAATATAACAAATTATAAACCAATTTTTTCTTTCTTACCTCAAAACAGTGTCATCTACATCCTTTATATTTTTACACAGATTCTTGCATTTTCTATTGTCACCTCAGGATTGTGGTAGGCATGTCAGACAGTGCTTTTACCCCTCTAGTTAATATCTAATTGGAAACTGATGGTGTTATAACTCACCACATGTTACAACACTCCCCAGAAGGGTCTACCACCCGCAACACAAACATGACAAACACAACAAAGAGGAGTAAGGTGAGAGACACATGATAAAAGTGATAGAGATAAAATAATTAAAAATAGTTTTTTAAAAAAAGTGAGGAAATTATCTAAGGAATAGCAGCTTTAAAAAAAATATTAAACAAGCCTAAGAAATGCGTGTGCTGAACTATTGTTTGTCTTGAATGGCGTGAGGAATCCTATGAGAGTCCTCACTTTTTTCTTGTTTTGCATTTGCATATGAAAAGACAGTAAGCTTTGCTATGAACATTTAGAGAATTGCTAAATTATTCAAGCTCCTTTAAAGCATCAATAAAACATCATCTTGGGGGACATCATTTTTGAGGGCCAGCATGTGTTAAATATCGCCATGAAAGAGAATTCGAATTACTCACTGAAAGAACTATAAAGAACATTTTTAATTCTTCAATTACACACAGTTTAAGCACTTAGTGTAAGAACTGTAAATACCTACAAGCACTAATTTGCTTGGTTACACATCTGTCCTGACAGGCAGTGGTGAGTGTTACATAATCACACCAGCAAACTCATTGCAGAATGCCAGACTGTTTCCTTCCTAACAGTATTTGTGTGTTTAACTGTGATTTGGTTGATAACAACGACCACTGTAGTGTGGGCATGTGTGTATTTGTGCTGGACTGTCATGTTGTCACCTAGAGGACTTGGCACCTGCTGCATTATTGACATGACTGTAGTGAGTCAGTTGAGTGTATCGTGTATGGTAAGCAATGTCAGCATAGCAGGCTCCAATTAATCTCTGGCTTGACCACTGTGACTGCTCAACCTGTCACAAACAACCACATATGGCACCTTCAACACAAACAGCCCTTGATATCCCCACAGGAACACCAGAGGAGCTGCATTAGTGGCACTGCACCGGTACAAGAGAAAACAGTGTGGCACAATGTACAAGTGATTTTAGTAAGGGTGATTATTGCTTATAAGGGTTGCATATTTGTTATTCTAACAACAACTTCATGACCTTTAATCAGATGAATACTTTTATTTTGACCAGAGTGAACTTTCAATACATTATCAGATTTGGGGATTGCGTGAGTACATGACAATGGGACTGACGGCACTACGCAGAGGAGGATCTAGAGCGACACTAATTGAGTTGGACCTAGAGCAACACTTACTAACCAGGATAAAGAGCAGTTGTAGCAAAGTAGAAACTAGTGCAGCAAGTTAAGCAGGCTTTGGAACAAACATTGGCTAAACAACAGCTAGTGCTCTAGTTTATTCTAGAGAGTCACTATGCAAACAGATTCTAGAGCAACACTAGCTGAGCAGACTTCAGAGCATCACTATATAAATTTATTCTAGAGCAGCACTATCTGAGCAGATACTAATGCAACACTAGTTGAGAAGATGCAAGAGCAAAGCTATCAGTGTATTGTAAGCGACACTATCTGAACAGTTTATAGAGCAACATTAGCTGACACAGCTGCAGCTGAGCAGGGTCTAGAGTAGCATTATCTTAGCAGGATCTAGAGCAGCTGTAGCTGAGAAACAAGTGCAGCACTAGAAGAAGCAGGCACTGGAACCAACACTGGCTAAGCAACAGAGTTTATTCGAGCATCATATTCTAGAGCTTCATATTCCCGACAGTAAACTGATACCCCGTTCTATTTCTGACATACTTTAAGCACTCGCGTTACTTCTGACATGAAGAACAAATAGATTTCAAAGAAATGCTACCTGAAATGATTCTAGAGCAGCACTATCCCAGCAGATCTAAAGCAACACCAGATGATAAGACTCCAGAGCAGAGATACCTTTTTTTATAGCATCACTATCCAAACAGGTTATAGCTAAGCAAACATCAACACAAGCTAAGCAAACTTCAGAGCAGTGTTATCTGAAATTATTCTAGACCTAGCTAGTTAAAGGCCCAATGAAGTGCCTTGAAACGCACAGCATTATTCAATATGTTGACGTAATAATTTCTACTGAAACAGGAAGACAGGGAGGGACATATCAAGCAGCTCCTCCCTTTTTTAAAATAGCTTTTCGTTAAACTTGACAAAAGATATTTTAAAGAATGTCGGTAGCCAAACATTTGATGGACGCCATTTACTTCCATATTTATTTATTTTTTCTCCATACTATGAAAGTCAATGGGGCTATCAACTGTTTGGTTACCCATATACTTTAAAATATCATCTTTTGTGTTCAGCAGAAGAAAGAAGGTTTGGAACAACTTGAGGGTGAATAAATGATGACAGAATTTTCATTTTTAGGTGAACTATCTACACTAGCCTGTCATCGGCGTGATTTTTTCCGCCCCAAAACCAATTCAGCAGAAATCCCGCCCTGCAACTGATTCTAAAGATTTCACTGGCTGTGTCAATCACAGTAATGATTGCCTACACTAAACACTGATCCCTAAACCAACCCGTCACTGTAACCTCAGCCAATGAAACTGGTTGCAGGGCGGGATTTCCGCTGAACTGGTTTGGGAAAAAAAACAAAAAAAACAAAACACGCCTGTCACAGGATGGTGAGATCTGTCGGTTGCAGGCGTGGGGAGGAGTACAGAAATGGCCGTCAGGTCGGACACTTCGTGCTTTCCGTAGTATGCTGCACCAACGTCATTCATGGCAGAACACGCGGTTTTTGCGTAGATTGTAGCCGAAGTGGATGTGATTGAAATTCCCATGTTTTGAATATCAGATATTCAATTCAAGATTGGTTAAATACAGGGACTTGTCTAAGAAAAAACACACAACACATGTTGTTCTTGTCATCACAGAATCTGACCAATGAGAATAAAGTGTGTCGTCATCAAGGCTTTCCCAACCGATTTTGAACTGCAGCGCCTGACCTAGGCGGCTGGTCTCGTTTTTTTCCTCTCGCGGTACATGGCACATGTGATCGTAAGGCGGCTGCATCGCCGATCAAAGTCGGACAAATTTTCTAACCAGAATGCACTGCTTTTGTCAGGCGGCAGCCGATCTTTGCGGCACCACATGAAGTCGAACAACATAATGTCTCCCTATATCTGACACACCCACTTCAGGTCTCTATGAGCTCATGAGTTGAATCAGGTGTGATAAATGAGGGAGACATACAAACTGTGCAGGGTTGGGGGTACTCCAGGACAGGTTTGAGAACCACTGATCTAGAACAGATGTAATGGAGTATCAAGTGCATCTGAGTTTATTCTAGAGCATCACATATCCGAACAGTTTATAGAGCAATATTAGCTGTCAGCTGAACAGAATTCAGAGCAGAAGATTCTAGAGCAGCTGTAGCAGGATATTAATCAAAACTAGCTGAGTTAACTATATAGCCAACTATCTGAGCAGAAAATAATTAGAGCACCAATAACACCAACTTCAGTAAATAACTACAACACTGAGCACATGAATCCACAAAATCCATTCATACATGCAGGTGTGAAACCATGGCTCAAAATGGCAAAAAAAAAATTGTGATGTTTACAGTCTTAACGATTACGATTTTATTCAGTCCTCTTGTTCTCTGCCTGCCTACAATGATGTTGCCTTTGGGCTGTACTTTGGGTTTTTCTTCTGACAGATTCTCGGAGACCAGTGAGTAAGAAATTTTCCTGTTCAGAATTTGGCAAAATGTTCACTGAATTATTAAACACTACTTAGAGTTATGTTGTGTTTGAATTTTAAAACAGTCTGCCAGCACGGAGAGGCAACATTACATCAATTCAAACTCTGAGCTCCCACTAGCTGCATCTCATTTTTCATGAACCGAAGAAGAACCAAATCTCCTTTGTCTGTTAAGTATAATGATCAGATACTGCTATGGAGTTGACAAAGATGAGCAAAGTATACTTTCTATGTTGTGTCACATTTTGATATTCGATCAATACAATACTTGCTTTAAATAACTGCTAAATGGTCTAAACAAATCCGGCTCATTTTCGAAAATATATTTTATGCGTTGCAGCTGTTTTTTTTAAAAATAACACAGTATAAAAATATTTCAAACTGTAAATCTACCTCTGGTTTCTCATTTCAACATCATCTTTCACACAAAGAGAAGAAAATGTTGCTGTTAACTCACACCAAATACTGGTCACTGAGTGTTTTAAGAGAACAAATTCTTCAGTGGAAAGCTTTAAACTATCAAGCAACAGTCATGAACACACTGTTCCTTCACCAATGATTACATAAGCCATCACTGCCGTTGTCATAGGTCATCAGTGTCTGTTTTTTCTCTTGTCGTGCACATCTATGTTTAAGTGAATAAGAAAGTATTTGTGTGCAACTATAAATATCACCAGTGTAGTGGGAATATGCAATGTTATAATGTAAAATATTAAAATAAAATGTGGGTAACATTTCCCAGAATTCCTTAACAGTCCTTGACTGGCCTAAAATAGAATTAGAAATTTGGTATAGAGATTTAAATATTTATTTTTGTCCCTATTTCCTGTTTCCCCCAAAAGCTCTTATATTAGGCAAGGGACATGAAGGGCATGATATCAAATTCCTGACACAGGCTGTTCTAAAGTAGTCTGAAGGCGGCGCAGTGTTACATAATAATCAGATTACTGGTTATAAGAGTCACTGTCCAACAAACTTTGTAAATGAAAATGGCTTAGGGCTCCTCTCAAAACAATTTAATACACTTTAAATCAAACACACACCCACCCCCCAACACACACACCACACAGGCACATACTGCAGTCTCCACTGCTTGGTGAATAACCAGCCTTCAGAAATTCTTAGAAAGTGTGATTGAAGACAATGGTAGAAAGCAGGCATTGATACGAAGTTAAATAGGAAACAGCCTTCAACAAATGTTATCTTTATTTATCACACACTGACATAACCAACAAATTAGACTAGTAAATGCATGTATACTGACCTAGTGTAGAAAAAAGAATTGTCATAAAAGAAGACTATGGATTAAATATGCACAATACCGAAAGTTTAACACCCTAATTCTATTTGGAAATACGCGGACTGGATGAAAGTTTCTAAACACTTCAAAGTGAAAGGCAAGGAAAGATAAATAGATAGTCAGGTTCTTTGCGTTTAAAAGCCGTTTATAAGAACACGTTTATTTTCATTTATATTACTTAAAACAACAACATTTGAAGACAAAATAATGTACTATTAACAGATACAAAAATTTCATTTGCCTTCGTCTCAGGTACAGCACCTTACCTGCATGATGTTCAGGTTGTCTGTTTTGATGACTAAATCAATGAATGTGGACGGATTCTCAGATGTTCACGCGCGCTCTCATTTACTATGTGCTTTGATGGCTCTATAGATGTGAAAACAAGAATATCCTTCTCAACCAACAGTGACAGAGAGGATGGGACGCGCGCGCGCGAGAAAGAGAGAGAGAGAGAGAGAGAGAGAGAGAGAGATGAACGGTGGAAAAGCTGTCACATTGTCTTTTCAGTCATTCGGTAAATTCAACGTGAGATGTCTCAGATCACTGGACTCACTCATCTCATGAGCCATTTTATGTTATAGTTTTAGAATTATTTAAAATAAAAAAAGCCATTTAGTTTAATGTGCAGTGCCAAAAAACTACTTTTTTTTTTTTGAAGATTTTAAAAGAAAAATAATAAATTATATTTATTTATTTATAGTTTGTTCAATATATTGGTTGAGAGATGAATATACTTATTATACATATGTTAATAGTTATTATCCGTTTTCATAATATGATACAACAATTATTTGACCCTATTGACCACTTTGGATGTCTTTTCTCAGCGACCTAGCAATAGCATGCTAGCATGTCCCAAAAAGGTTAATGAGGAAAACAAATCAATAACTGCAAAAAGCAAATTTTGTTTTCATGATCATACAGTAATGACGATCTAATCTCAATATACGAGCAAGCAAGACAATTAAAAACTTACCCTTGGTTACTCTCATCCATGTTTGCGCATTCCCGTTCAATAACGAAACAAGTGAGCGAGTCACTGAATCATTCATTCAACCGATTCGTTCAAACACACTGATTGATTTAGGAGTCACTGTTGCTCGGAGACGGTTTTCCAGGCCATTTCAGGGTCTCTGCTAACGAGCCGATGAGTTGAAGCAAGTGCGTTTGATTAGGGAGGCATAAAAATCTGCAGTGTTGGGTGTACTCCAGGAGCAGAGTTGGGAAACATTGCTCAAGGGCTATGGATAATTTAGTGCTTTATTGGATTTAAAGGGGTCAGGACTTTTTTTTTTCTACAAAAATAAATAGGCTAAATGAAAATAAAAATACAGTCATGTACTAGAAAAAATTGTTATTTTAAACCCTCATTCTGACCCATATCTGAAATGGTCTGTTTTTACATGGTCTGCTCCTTTAAAAGTTTCGTTGCGAATTATACTGTACTCATTTACAAAATAATCTGCAGTCAAATACTCTGAACAAACATCCTCAGATGCAATCCGGGATGCCAAATAAAAATAACCATTCACTTGCTCCTAATGCTGGGATTCTTCTGAAGTCTGTATTGTTGTTCACTCCTATTGGTTGTTGCTCCCAAAAGTTGCTCTTCATTTGCATAAAGTTAAACACATCTTTGACGTTCCAGTATGGTGGACAGTTTACGTATCCACCTTTTTCCTATGCCCCATGATGCTTTGCATGAATTATAACTTCTGTTAAACTGTAAACAATCAGCCAATGGTTCATAGTAAGTATTTTCAAAAACTGGGTACAATGAGATGGACGTGGTAAATATCACTGTAGTTATATATGTCTGTATTATGTAACATACATTGTACAATGTAACATACATGTCCATGAGTTGTACCCTTCGAAATCCTTCATTCCAAAGGGCCCTTTGAAGTGGCCAGTTTTGAGCACTTCGGTTTGGGACAACCCTTCAATGCGGCGGCCATGACTGTTTTCACTCCGAAGTGCCCTTCGGAGGGCAATATATCCTGTTTGGAATGCACCGAAAGTCACTAATGATGGATCTATGTAAATATATCTAAAGCTCCCACTACTGGTTGCCTATAGTCTCACGTAGCCAGACTTTCAGTCAGAAGGTCTGGACTCCATAACAGCTTTCATTGGCCAAGGACCAGCCAGAGGCCATCTGAAAGACATGTAAAGTAACCAATCACAGTTCATTTTGTTCTGTGTCATGTTTAGGGGTGTAAAACTCTTGAAACTTTAAAGAGTAACTTCACATACTTCACATACTTTTAAAAATCCAGCATTTAGTTGATCCTGATAAGCGCTCATTGTCAGTTGTAAACACAACAACTTTCTTCTTCCATGAGGGGGTTTGACATCACTGCATCTTTGTTTCCAGGCGGACCGTTAAAGAACGTTAAAGAACACACATCTCCCAGACATCCTGTAGAATAGTATCAGATGACGAATTTGAAACTCTTGAAGTGTTTCCAATTTTGTGTGCCATATATGCATCAGACTGAATGTGACGTCTGAGGCTGAGAATACTGGTTGCTCAACTCTTGTGAATGATGTTCACTGATGTTATTTCTTGTTGTAGAAAATGAATCAGGTTTCTTGCCGCTAAAAACAAATATTTTGAAGGGAAAATACTAAATATAAATGGAATCAGTACATAAAATGCTTAATGTTAAAGATGAACTAGAAAGAATGAGTGCTCGTTGCTATCGCGGATATTTATCCATGGCCCAAGCGCTGGTCTATCTGGGTTCACGAAACCATTCAGGCTCAGAGTCACAGCGAGTACCCCCGTATACACAGAGACATATCATAAATTATAGGTACGTTTCTGATCACTAAAATGAACCATGACACTCCACTACAGGATGACGGATCATAAGTGCGCCACTGACTTCACTCCTAGGCTATCACTCCTGAAAGTCACTCTTCATTTGCATAAAGTTAAACATATCTCAGCTTTGTTGCATCACTGGAAACGCCTACATCATGTTGCGCGTGTCACCGGAAATCGCCAGTTCTTCACTGAAATGAATGCGATCATGTCACTTTGTTGCTGCGTGTCGCATAGTGTGAATCGGCGTCTGAACACCAGTGGGCATGGCCAATGGTGCAATGATGTAAAAGAAATTTTATTTCTCATGTCATGAACCCTTTAAATAGAATCTCAGATAGTGATTAAGTCTGTTAAGTTAGTGGTAACCAGGTGCTCAGTAATTCTCAGTCATTTTCATGCATGTTTAAAAAAAGAGTGTAAAAAAGTGGTAGATGGTGTCTTTATTTGATTGGATAATTAACTCAATGGAGGAGAAAGGTCCAATCTGTGTAAGGCTCCTCATTAAACTCATTCTGTTTCTGATTGTACAAAAGTGCTTTTATCTACACTATTCCCCCGGTGCTTTGCAAGCTTAATTAATCATTTCCATTTGAGTTCACCACCCTGTTCTTTAACGTGACTGCAGGAGCAACTTTCTCAGGTCTCGCCATAATCATCGTATGTGGAGTGTGAGAGAGTTAGAAGATAAATGAGTTTTTTAGTTTATTTTTGAAGGTTGAAGGTGAATTCCTTCCACAGACAAAATTACTCAATCAATTTGTATGCTGGGTTAGCCCTGCACTGGT
Organism: Hypophthalmichthys nobilis; assembly: GCA_037950665.1. NCBI lineage: Eukaryota > Metazoa > Chordata > Actinopteri > Cypriniformes > Xenocyprididae > Hypophthalmichthys > Hypophthalmichthys nobilis. Next base: position 17,243,728 of record CM075476.1, on the reverse strand, counting down.
AATGTAATGAGGTTGAAGACTTGAGCCCCCTCAGATCTGCACCATTATCAAAACCATTTATTACCTTTAGCTGAAATCTTCATCCTTACTTTTCAGTACAGCTGCTTTTGGCAATGTTTCACAGATCTTGTGTTGGTATTTTCTATGTATGATCATATTTCAGGCTATTAAATGGATTTCTACTTCAAATCTGATCGATAGATGGCTTAACTGGACCCAAGTGCCTTCCTCTGTCACTATCTTTAGATGAAGGTGAAGTGATAAGTAACCCAAATTTAGTCCTGAAAGGAAAATGAGAGGACTAGGGGTCTACACCTAAATGCATCACATAAGAGACTTAATAGGTGTTTCTTCAACAAATGCTTGCATCAGATCACGTTAAAACTTTAAAAATCTTTTGTATATCGTTTTTACGTATATCATTTACTTTTTATTTCATGGCTACACACACACACACACACACACACACACACACACACACACATATATTTATATACATACCTTCAGTCTTACACTATTATAATCTATTATAAAATATTTTTAAAATGATGCCAATTTTAACAAAGAAAGAAATGATCATAAACCAATTTAAAACAATATTTTTTTGTGTGTGAAAATAATGTAGGCCTATATCAGTTTTTTTTATACAAATTAGGCCTGTTCCTTAGTTATTGTGTCAGTTTTTTCTTCACTCAAAATAATAGCTCTTTGGCTGAACATTATTCATGGAGAGTGGTTCCACATGTTATCTTAAAATTGGAACAAGTGAACCCCAATAAAATCAAATTTAACCATGTAAAACTAACTAGAATCATATATGCTCTTTTAACTTTTAATTAATGTTTTTTTTTTCTCTCTCTCTTTCCACTTCTGGGGCCGTATTCATAAAACATCTTAATGCTAAAAGTAGCTCCTAATTTGCTGATTTAGGAGAAACACCTAAAAATAATGGTATTTCACAAAGCATTTTAGCACTTAAACTAGCTCCTAAATCTGTGAAAAGTTAGAAGTAGTCAAGAGGACTCCTAAGTCACTAAGACCAAATCACAAACAATCCTATAATGGCTGTTGCCGGCAATCCGATCAAAGACACACCATTGAGACAAAAGGTGACAGAGCCTTGGGTGCTGAGTCTTTTCTTCATTTTCTTAATTTGTGTTTCGAAGATGAATGAAGGTCCTATGGGTGTAGAACGACATGAGGGTGAGTAATAAATCACATTATTTTCATTTTTGGGTGAACTAACCCTTTAATATTTCAACTACACTTCAATGGTGCGTCAACAAATTCCTGACCATTTCAAAGTTTGGGGAAAACCTTTTAAAATATAAATGACACATTTCAATTTATTTTATTTAACAATTTAACACATTCAACAAAAAAGCAAAAAGATATAAAAGATCATTCTTTAGAAAAAAGAAAAAAAAAAACAGTAGGGGGGTGTTTTACCCCAAGGGGGCATTTTCCCCCACTCTACCCAAATAGTAAATTGTGCGCAGCACAATTTAGTAAATCAAGGGAACAAATTAGTAAATCGTGCGCACGATTTAGCCTACTATTTTTCCTGCATGTCATGTGCGGGGCTCCGTATTAATGCATTGCTGCTGTGTTTATTTTATGGAATCTTTCCAGGTATACAGCATGTAATGCACCTTAGCTGTCCTAATATCACCACAACTTGGGGCTTATTGGTTTATCATGTTACTGTCACTATTTACTGTCATTTGTAAATGGTAAAAGGTTTGTTTGGTAAATATCCACACATAGATAAATCATATCCATAAAGATATGATGAAGGTGACAGAGTGAAAGGTGAAAGATGCAACCAGGATGCAGAATATTCTTCATACTTAACCTGATAAATATGAGCTGCTGGACTCATATTTCAGATCAGTTCAGAACTGTGACACAATTACAAAACTACCTGCTGAATAAAAGTGGAATATGAATGAATAAATTATAATGATTTAGGTCTAGCTTAAAGGGCATATTGCAGGTTAGAGCTTCAGTGATTCAATGTATAGAAAAATAATATAGCAACTATTTTACTTTTGCATCTGAAAAATGCCAAATTGGAAGTGACGTAACAGGAGGGAGTGCGGTCAATATAAACAATAGGAAAACAATGGATCGCAATGACAGTTCGGACGCTGAGGAAATTGTAAATGTTTATTCATACTCGTATGACAGACCACAGCCATACAGTTGCTATGTGGTCAAGAGAGCAGGGACAGGCCAGGATTAGACAGAACAACGGTCAGAGGAGACAAATTGAGCTGTTGTGTGAGAAACAGGGCAGGAGACCAGTGTTAGCTTGTAGATATACATGTTAGCTAACGATATGTAACACTGTGCTCAGATCACAATATTATACAGATTATTATCATGTATCAGGCAATAGCAAGCTAGTATTGGTCATCTGGGAGTATTGATTACTAATAACAGAAACTAATAAAGTTTGATCAGGCATAGCCTATGTCACACTCGTTAATATCCAGTGGCATAGCAAGTCAGCCCCGGGTCCAAATGCAAAAAATTTTGTACAGGCCCCCCTTGCTTTCGTTCAGGGGGTGGGGGGGGATTCGATGTGGTTGTGAGACAGATGTGGTTGTGGGTCTCCCTCGGTAGAAATCACGTTCCGGGGGAGGAGAAATGGGAACGCGGGGGCACCGCGATGCGACCGCAAAGGGCACCTTCACTTCACAAGGCCAGGGGCTCAAGCCGCCGCTGGATACTAGAGCAATGGAGAAGTGTTCTCTGGAGTGACGAATCACACTTCTCTGTCTGGAAATCCGATGGACGTTGGTTGTTTTTCAGGGGTTGGGCTTGGCCCCTTAGTTCCAGTGAAAGGAACTCTTAATGCTTCAGCATACCAAGACATTTTGGACAATTTCATGCTCCCAACTTTGTGGGAACAATTTGGAGATGGCCCCTTTCTGTTCCAACATGACTGAACACCAGTGCACAAAGCAAGGTCCATAAAGAACACGGATGAGCGAGTTTGGTGTGGAGGAACTTGACTGGCCTGCACAGAGTCCTGACCTCAACCCGATAGAACACCTTTGGGATGAATTAGAGCGGAGACTGTGAGCCAGGCCTTCTCGCCAACATCACTGCCTGACCTCACAAATGTTAATAATATGCTAATGCCCGCCAGCATGTTGAAATGATTGGTTACAAGGTTGAAACTTTGGTTTACTGCAGTTTTAAAGAGAAAATACGAATTTGCACATGGTTTGTCTTAAAGCATGTTAAATACACCATATAGACCATATAAACAACATTAAAAACTTGATTTTCACCAGGGGGACTTTAAGAAACTCAGCCGCCTGAAAAAGGTTTTGGCAGGCGATATTTCATTTTCAAGAGGAATAATTTTAGTTGCAAAAAGGTATGTAATTTAATTTATTTAATGTTCTAGTGTTGTTTAATGTTTTAATTGTCAAGTAGATTTTTTTTTTTTTTAAATATATCTATCTTTGGGATGATAACATGACGTCAGAAAACCTATTTAGTACCTGAGATGCTAATACTAATTTGGGACACTTAATATTCAGCAATGTTATTGATCTGACTGCACTAACACTATTGGATGAGAACTGGGGCCTGTACCATGAAGCTGGTGAAGCTAGCCAGGTAAGTTTCAGATTAGTTTGCGCCAATCCTGGGTATTAGGTACCATGAAAGTAACTTGACTTTTAGCGGTGTTCATCGTCATGGTAACTTACTCCACGGCTAACCTGCTCCGGGGCAGGTTATGTTCTGGTTCAGAGATCTCAAACTGAAACTGGACCAATCAGATGTGAGCAAAGTGACACTGACACATCCAACGCAATAAAGTCACTCCCCCAGTTTCTCTTCCTCCAAATTAAAGGTCATTATATAGTAAAAACAAATATTTAACAATGAAATTGTCTGGTTTTAATGATAATTACTTAGAATTATTTTATGATTTATATATGATTTGTATAATTATATGATCTATATTTTTATTAATCCATTACACACATGCAAGTTTAGTTTAACAGTTGTTATTTAGCATTTAGTTTCAATGAATATTAATATATATATATAGACCATATGTAATATAAATAAGGTGTAAATATACTCTTTAAATATGACTACATGTGACCTTGTATGTTTGAGTCTCTATTGCTATATATTATCAACTATATAAACTAACTTCACAACTTTCACATGCACTGATAGAGAAAGATCATTTCTTTTATTTGTCCTCTTTCACAGACAAGTATTTTCCATTAGTGTAAATGCGTTTAAATTCTTCATTTTCAGCAAAAGAGTTTTGAATGGTGTTGGCTCTCTCGCGAGAAGTGAATCACAGTTGATCTCTGTTGCAAGGAATGTGATTGGCTGTTCACCACTGATGTCACGCATTTATGTGCACATGCTCCACAAACTCAGGATCAAAGCCTGAGTTGACAGAGAAAGTTGATGATCAGCATCATGGTACCAACAAAGCCGGATTGGAGTGGTTTGGTTTTGTCAACTCGAAACTAATCCTATAACCCTGAGTTTGTTCAACTACCATCATGGTACAGGCCCCTGAACTGAGCTGGATAATGACATCACTGTTTCTCCAGAGCTGCTTTATAGCTGAATTGAACTCATTTCATATTTGATGAACTTTACAGTTATTGAACTGAACAGAATCAGAACTGACTTCAGCTGAACAATGACACTATTGTCTTTTTAGAGCTGCTTAACAGCAGAATTGAATTCTGTTTGCATCATTGATCATTATTTTTCTTTTGATCAGTGTAAAGCTGCTTTAAAACAATCTTTATTGTATAAAGTGCTATATCAGGGTATTGGTCCTGGAGAGCCTCAGTCCTGCAGTTATCCAACCCTGATAAAAACTCACCTGCCAGCTTGTTTAGCAGTGTTGTGCAAGTTACTTCCAAACTGTAATACATTATAGATTACTTGTTACTGTTATTTAAAAGTAATTCCTTACCTTACAATATTACTGTCTCAGAATTGTAATGCATTACATTACTCCTGACTTACTTCTGAGTTACTTTCACCAAAATAACTACAGAAGTAGAACTTAACATTCTAAAATGACAAAATGTACTGCAGAGCATTTTACATCCAGTAGAGGGCGATATGATATAGCATAATGACTGTGGGCTATCCAGGCTAGTAACAATATAGCTTATAATTGGCAAAGTGAAGGCTCAAGACAATACAAGAAAGGATGACCGACAGAATCACAAACGATCCAAGTCTGTTAAAAGTATGGTAGAGGTAAAGTGATTATCTGACAAACTCGAAGTAATGCGCATACGTCCATCTCGCGAATGTACAGTCTTCTTCTGCCATCTTCACCCATTAGCCAGCGCGAGCACAGAGGCCGAAATCATGCCGCGTTTCCACTGTCGGGCACTCCTGTAAAACCCGCCCTAAACACGCCTTCACTGGACTATGTCACACAATACAAAGTTACACCAGCGAGAGGGAGATGAATGAAACAAATCGCTAAACAAATATATCAGAAGCTGCCATTTAGTCTTTATTTACAAACTTGGACACCACACACGGCTATTGACTGACCACGAACAGGTAATAGAACTTACTTGCGGCATTTTTCATTCGTTAAAGTCCACTTTCTAATAAAACATTCCTGATAATTTACTCACCCCCATGTCATCCAAGATGTCCATGTCCTTATAGTCCTACACCTTCCCTAGTCAATTTACGGAACGAACGCGGCGCCAGTTCTGTTTTATCCGTAAGTTTAATAGGGAAGGTGTAGGACATTCAGTTTAAGCTTTTTGAAGAATACGGAATCGTGGTCTGGTGGAAGCACTTGTGATGCGATCATTTGTGTCTGTATAAAGCATATACATTTTCATTTTTTTTTTTTGTAAAGAAAATGACCTATGGTTTCTCTAGATAAGACCCTTATTCCTCGTCTGGTATCGTTTAAAGCCCTTTGAAGCTGCACTGAAACTGTAATTTTGACCTTCAACTGTTTGGGGCCAATTGGAATCCACTATAAGGAGAATAATCCTGGAATGTTTTCATCAAAAACCTTAATTTCTTTTCGACTGAAGAAAGAAGGACATTGACATCTTGGATGGCATGGGGGTGAGTAAATGATCAGGACATTTTCATTCAGAAGTGAACTAATCCTTTAAGGTCTTGTGGTCTTGCTGTTTTTTTTTTTTTTTTTTTGTTACAATTGTAACATTTAAATTTTGGGCTAAAAGTGTGTTGTAACGCAAGCGTTACTGAACATGTACCGAGTAAAATATTACTGAAAATTGATTAGTAATGCCTTACACTACTGCGTTACAGCAAAAAGTAATACGTTTCTGTAATGCATTACTTTTGTAACGCGTTACTCCCAACACTGTTGTTTAGGTGTGTTTGATTAGGGTTGGAGCTGAACTCTGCTCTCCAGGACCGACGTTAGCCACCCCTGCATTGTAATTAAATGTAACCTCTTGTAGTCCTTTTAACTAAGTGTATTTATTTAGTGATTACAATCTTGTACATATAGCCTACTATGTTTTAGAATTCATGACTTTTCATATTTTAATGAGGTTAATAAGGTACCATACTAATAAACTAGAGAACATGTACTGTGGATAACAAGTGTACACATAGGCCAACGCTGTAACACTGCTATACAGGTGAGATTTTGACAGTTTTGCTCATTTTTAATTAGAACACAACTCTTTTTAGAGACTTACAAAAACTAAAGTAGCCTACACCACGACCCAGTCCGTACCCGCATTAAATCTATTACATCAGACAGACAAAAATCATTTATTTTCTCATATAACACAAGCAATAAAACCAACATTATTGGTTTTTGACCCGCAAATGACCACATAAATATTATTCCACCCATTACATCAAATATTAGCAGTTCACCCATCCTGCCCGCATGCAGGACTTCATTTCCAAAGAACCCAAGTCTTCATTCAATTTTGGTTAAACATTTTTGCTTCCACTTTGCTCTTTATTTTATTATTGCTGATCCAGGAGCATAACATAACATGCTGCCTGTCAGTAATGGTTGTCAAGAACAACGCTTTGCCTAGTTTATTGGAAACCTTATTACAAATTCAGTTAAAATGCAACGAAAAAGAAAGAATTAAAGCATTGACGTGAATTTCTATTTCACATCAAATGAAGAATATATATAAAAACATATTTATGAAGGGCTATAAAGCTAGAACAGTTCTCAGTTGAAGTGCTGAAAATAGGAGTCTAGTTAACAAGTGGCACTCTTGTTTCATGTGTGCCTGTGTTCATTCTAGGGTGAAAATCGAATGGAAAGCCTTTGCCTCAGTGCAGATATAGAGCACTGCATTTTCCAGAAGCTTTAATGATAAAGCCACTATACTAACCTTTAATTAAAATATCTTGAACTTAATTAATCCTTCCACGACAAAGGTTTCCCTGCAGACATTTACAAATATCTAATTAATTCTATAAAAAAAAAATAAGGCCCCCAAGTAAATTTTGGATTATTAAATATTGTTCTTTTCATTACTTTTAATTGCTTTTGATTTTACTAAATAATAATATTAATAATAATAATAATATATCATTACACGTATATTGAAATAATATTTAATATATTTAAATAATACTTTAATATATATTTATTTAGGCCTGGGCAAGGTAATGAAGAAAATAGTTGTTATTGGTACTTAAATAGGGATAATAGTGGTGTTTACAGTTTTGTTTAATTCATGAACTTCAAAAAAAAAAAAAGAACAAAAAAAAAAAAGAAAGTTTATTAAGGTAATTTGTAGCCTCATAAGTGCATTTTGTTTAACTCAAAAGAACCCAAATGAACAATTAGATGATTACTCTTTTGAAATTATATAAATAATATGTATGAACCAATCTATGTGCAAACTATCTGTCTATCTGTCTATCTATCCTCAATATCATACAATACTTAGCTTAAAGTGCAGCAGTGCCCTCTGCTGGACGTCAGCAATAAATAAAGAGTTACAGTTTTTCTCATTTGCTTTGGCACATTTCTCAAATCATCCATAAAATTTGCAAAATGGTATGTTCATTTCTCGAAACAATTCGTACAAACAGCACAACATATTGGATTACCTGCAAAAGCCTGTAACTTGCTCAGAATCCTTAGTTCATCTCTCAAAAGCAAGTATTTATGTCAATGAACATATTAGTGCCATCAGAATGACAAGTCCTTGTGTCATTGTTCTCGAACAAGATAGTCAAAATGCTTAGCCATGTTGTCAATATAACAGTGATGAATATTTCAGATGTAAACTATGGCTACGGTTTTTATGACAGTGAACAAATTACTGTAAAATGCCATTGTGATAAATGGAAAAACACAAGACTATAGATACATACACTGTATACATGTATTCATGTGCATGTGCATGTGTGTGATGTAGTATGTACCTGTATAAAGTTAATTTAGCCTACTATACTGTAAGTGTAAAGCAAGTGTAATATGCTACTGTGTGAAATGCTACTGTAATATTAAGATTATAGCATGCGTACCATATTAGAGTACAGTGCACATTGCTGAAATACATACCTGTTATGTCTATGAAATGCTTGAATGATTGAGGAAAATGTTTTTTTCTCCAAACGTTCGGCTGCACCTTAAGACCCGCATAAGCAATTGTAAGGTCATGATTGAGAACATAGTTCACAATAGTGGCCCTCATTTAACCAGAAACGTGCCTACGCCCTTTGCCTTATCCATCTCTTCCACTGTTTTGCCTCCCTACCCTTCTACCACACATCCTTACTCCTCTTCTTCTTCCCAGCTGTTGACCCTGTTTGTTTCCATGTTCTTCCATTATCAGAAATTGTAACTCTTGTGTTGTGCTCCGTCTATATATGCTTTCCAGTTGAAGATGACTAGATGTTTTGAGGGGTAAGACTATTCAACAGAGAACCATATAATACATTTTGAGCAACATGACATTAGCAATTGATAATGTAGGAAATAGCAGACAGTTGTACATAATCAATTGCCTGAATGTACTAAAACATTTGCAGTTTGTTCAAAAGAATGAGAAACTGCTTTTATGATGTGCACAAGTGACTAGATGATGTGGAGGTTGAACAAGTAGTTTTGAGAATTTCAGTTCTGATCTGAGAAATGTGCCAAAGCGACTGAGAAAAACTGTAATGATTTCAATAGGATGATTATACCGAGAGTATACCAAGGATGAACACAAAATATATTAAATATGTTATGGTGAATATCATTATTATTAATTTAACTTTGCAGTTAATGAATAAATAAGTAATAATTATATGAAACATCAACATTTGGGAATCAACATCTGACAGCTACGATTAACAACTTTGTTTCTCTTTAAAAGTAATATATTTCATTAAAATAATATCAGCAGACACATTACTCAAGAGGAAAAAATGGCAACATTTTTATGAAACCTTTGATCAAGGAATATAATTTGGTAAAAACTCATTATAAAAGGTGAAATTAAAGTAAAGAGATCTCACCCTGATATAATCAGCAAGGTTAATGTTTGTGAGAAACACAGTATTGTTAAAGAGTTGCTCATTAAGTTGTAATTAAGTCAGTTTCTATTTCAGGAGCTAAAGTGTACACGAGTACAGTAGCTTCAGAACATTAACATGGTTCCCATTCATCATCTTCAGCTGTGCGCACCACTCCATCTGCATTATGACTGGCTCCTGACCAACACCTTAAATATCTGATTGGCTAGTAGAACCTATATGATTTTGATGTAAAGACCAGGCATGTTGTCACTGCATTTTTGCCTCTGCCATGGTCTTGGCTTGAGGCTGGAAGCAAGCCCAGTGACATTTGTTTGATCCCTGAAGCTACTGGGTCAGAGAGAAGACGTCACACCCACAGGGTGATGATGAAACAAATGGCTAGAAATGTCATATGGAGATGCACAGCACTGCTGAGGTGACAGCAACACTCACTGAGCTCATCTCTTATGAGTCCAGTCAGGGACACTGACCCGCTGTCAGTAACAAAACCACATCCCATATGATTTAGCTCAGATGACAACAGACCAAACAATATAGCTTGACGAGTCTTTTATGAGACAGATAATGAGAGACAATTAACAATGCAAGCACTATATTAGTAGATTGTGAAGGCCTTTAAGATGTGTAAGTATATTTGACAGTTTATACCCAAGATATATATAAATATATATAATTTTTTTTCCTAAGGACTGAAACTCTTTTGTGGTGACATTGTTTCGAAACTCCAGACAAAACAATGACTATAGGGAGCACATGGTTCCTAAAATAAAGCATTTAGGAGCTAGAAAACCATTTTTTATGTTAAATTACAGAATCTATTGATAAAGAAGGTTTTTCAAAAGCATTTCTGTTTATTGAGTGCAGCTTGTTTACATCTTTACAGCAGAAACTGCTGTGACGAAGGGATGTTTTAGTATATCTATTGACAATTTATTTAACAGGGTTGTTGAATGCTTGATTCTGACTGGATGACAAATGTTCTAAAGTGTGCAATTATTATTCAGTATGAAGTAGTTCCAGGTCTGTTGACTGCATTACAGTTCCATATAACTTCGCAGGTCCTTACAGCATACATCAGCAAATAAACCAAACCCATAAAGAAACTGACCAAGCAAAGAAATATGACTAACAATAGGATAAAAATGACAAACAATTTCCATGTGTTTTCAACTAAATTACCTTCTCCGCTTCTCGTCATGGTCTCGTTACCACCTCGGATGTGCATTTTTCAATAAATAAATTATTTCTTACGTAAAATAGGGAATTTTTAAAGTTGTATTACTTCTAATTTCACTCTTTCACGCTAGTCATCCTGATTGCATGTGTGTAGATTAAACTTACAATTGGACCCTTATATCAAACGATAATCAGATTTGTGGTTCAGTTAGTCACCATGAAATCTGAATTCTTATTTTTTATGGAATATTGCAGTATTCAGTATAAACGATTTATCCATGCACATCATTTTTTTCATATGCCTTCATAATATTTCATCAAAATAACTTTCCCTTCCTATTGCAGTGACATCTTTTCTCTGATGATGTTTACTGGTATGAGGGCAGGTCAACCTGTCACTCATATTAGATCAACCAATAGCAAACCACAACCATCCAATCAATTCCCCATGGACAAAATCAAGTCCTGTCCTAGATTTTTTCTTGTTCAAGAAGCAGTTTCACTCAGATATACAGGTGCTGGTCATATAATTAGAATATCATCAAAAAGTTGATTTATTTCACTAATTCCACTCAAAAAGTGAAACTTGTATATTATATTCATTCATTACACACAGACTGATATATTTCAAATGTTTATTTCTTTTAATTTTGATGATTATAACTGACAACTAAGGAAAATCCCAAATTCAGTATCTCAGAAAATTAGAATATTACTTAAGACCAATACAAAGAAAAGATTTTTAGAAATCTTGGCCAACTGAAAAGTATGAACATGAAAAGTATGAGCATGTACAGCACTCAATACTTAGTTGGGGCTCCTTTTGCCTGAATTACTGCAGCAATGCGGCGTGGCATGGAGTCGATCAGTCTGTGGCACTGCTCAGGTGTTATAAGAGCCCAGGTTGCTCTGATAGTGGCCTTCAGCTCTTCAGCATTGTTGGGTCTGGCATATTGCATCTTCCTCTTCACAATACCCCACAGATTTTCTATGGGGTTAAGTTCAGGTGAGTTTGCTGGCCAATTAAGAACAGGGATACCATGGTCCTTAAACCAGGTACTGGTAGCTTTGGCACTTTGTGCAGGTGCCAAGTCCTGTTGGAAAATGAAATCTGCATCTCCATAAAGTTGGTCAGCAGCAGGAAGCGTGAAGTGCTCTAAAACTTGCTGGTATACGGCTGCGTTGACCTTGGACCTCAGAAAACACAGTGGACCAACACCAGCAGATGACATGGCACCCCAAACCATCACTGACTGTGGAAACTTTACACTGGACCTCAAGCAACGTGGATTGTGTGCCTCTCCTCTCTTCCTCCAGACTCTGGGTTTCCAAAGGAAATGCAAAATTTACTTTCATCAGAGAACATAACTTTGGACCACTCAGCAGCAGTCTAGTCCTTTTTGTCTTTAGCCCAGGCGAGACGCTTCTGACGCTGTCTGTTGTTCAAGAGTGGCTTGACACAAGGAATGCAACAGCTGAAACCCATGTCTTGCATACGTCTGTGCGTAGTGGTTCTTGAAGCACTGACTCCAGCTGCAGTCCACTCTTTGTGAATCTCCCCCACGTTTTTGAATGGGTTTTGTTTCACAATCCTCTCCAGGGTGCGGTTATCCCTATTGCTTGTACACTTTTTTCTACCACATCTTTTCCTTCCCTTCGCCTCTCTATTAATGTGCTTGGACACAGAGCTCTGTGAACAGCCAGCCTCTTTTGCAATGACCTTTGTGTCTTGCCCTCCTTGTGCAAGGTGTCAATGGTCGTCTTTTGGACAACTGTCAAGTCAGCAGTCTTCCCCATGATTGTGTAGCCTACAGAACTAGACTGAGAGACCATTTAAAGGCCTTTGCAGGTGTTTTGAGTTAATTAGCTGATTAGAGTGTGGCACCAGGTGTCTTCAATATGGAACCTTTTCACAATATTCTAATTTTCTGAGATACTGAATTTGGGATTTTCCTTAGTTGTCAGTTATAATCATCAAAATTAAAAGAAATAAACATTTGAAATATATCAGTCTGTGTGTAATGAATGAATATAATATACAAGTTTCACTTTTTGAATGGAATTAGTGAAATAAATCAACTTTTTGATGATATTCTAATTATATGACCAGCACCTGTATATGGAGCCCCGCACATGACATGCAAGAAAAAAAATTAAATCGTGCGCACGATTTAGGCTACCATTTCGTTCCATCGATATATAAACCATTTATAAATCGAGGGAACGAAATAGCCTACTTTTTTTCCCCCCCTGCATGTCATGTTCGGGGCTCCGTAGATATACTTTACAATAGGGAAGGAAAGACTAGGTTATCGCAACTTCCGTTTTATACTTTAACTAATAAGCAAAACTGTTATGAGAATTTCATGACTCATTAAAAAGAACCAGCTCATATGTGTCATTTGTTTGAACTATGGCTGCAACAACTAATCGATAAAATCGATAATAAAAATAATCGACATCATCGATTAGTCACGTCTCGTCTGCCCACCGTGCATGGAAACTTCCGTTAGTCGTGTCAAATTAAAGCACTGAATAATGCATTTCTATGGACAAAATGCACCTAAAAATAGTCGAGGAAACCGAGTGAGCTGCTGCGGGAAAGGTATGTGATCTAAGTTGTCCAAAACACAAGAACTCTTTATTTTAGGCTAAAGGGTTAGTTTAAACTATTTTAAAACTAATGCATTAGCGTAATGTTTATAATGGGTTGCCCTGTCGGGCGCTTTGACAGATGCGTGTGCTTTTTAATGTGTGATATGTTTCCTCAGGGCAAAACTTTAATTTTACGGTTATATCCTTATCTGTAAGTATTACCAATTCATGCGAGTTTTTCCATTTTGTCCTGCGTTAAACTTCAGACTTTACTGAATGAGCGCCGCGCCGCCGCGCGCATGCAAGTTAAACACACCGGGACGCATTAGAGAGGGAGACGATTAATATTCAGCGCAAAAAACATTTTTCTTTATTATTATCTTCATTTTTAATGCAGGGGTTTAAACTATCCTTTTGCTTTATAGCTCTTTTGCACATAGCTCTTTTGCATATAGCATAGATATAGATATATTCACTACGTTTTCATAGCATTCAGCTGACACATTTGTTGGAAGGACAGCATTGGGCAGAATGTGGAATAGTGTGTTTTGTCAATAAAAAAAGAAAAGACAATTGGGCTTTTTTTTGACCAACTTATCGATTATCAAAATAATTGTTAGTTGCAGCCCTAGTTCGAACACATCACAGCTCATGTCAGCTTCATTGTTGCGCTGCAAGAAAAATAAAGGACGAAACTACACAAGGTTCCTAACTATCACCAATGCTGACCATAAAGTTGCGTATTTGTGTTATTTTAGTAGTGCTTTGGAGCCCTGCATTAAACACCTTTTGCATGCATAAAAATATGTGAAAGATGATTTGCTTCACCATTCAGTTATATAGTAATAATTTACACAGATGAAAAACAATCATTCTAACATGTACACCATTTTTGCATAGCTATTCAGTTACATAAAGAAAGTTTCTACAGATTAAAAAGAATCACCCTAACAAGTACACAATAGCCTTACAACTGGGCTCTAGTTGTTAAACACTAGCACATTTTCTGGATAAACATCCCACAGTTATTGGTTCATTAGTCATGTTGAGAATTAAGGAGAGCTGTGAAAATGAAGACTAAAGAGCATTCCGATGAAGCTGAGGCACAGTAAATGCATGAATAAGAGAAAAGGTTCGAAGCAATATTGAAGTTCTTGAAAGTCCCAGTGTTTGTTCAATTAGCAGGAAGAAATGGGCTGCAAATTACTAGCAGCAACTCAGCAAAGTTTTTGCAGATATTAAGCTTGTTACACCCAAGTGTAATGTAGGTTGTTTATTAATTTACTAAACTTATGCTTTCAAAGAACACAGGCTACATGTGCAGATTGGCCTGTAATTGTAAATAATGTTTTGAGACACATTTGGTTGATTTTTATCATTGCTATATTGCTATTTAGTTATTATTAATGAAAGTTTAATAATGTTGAGAAGTTGCTAAGATACCTCTGTAGTTACAGAATGAAGTATGGATGTGCCAAAATAGTGTTGGGAAGTACTGCACTGAAAACTGTTGGCTTAAACAGCTTAAGCTGGGGAAGAAGGTCATTTTTGAGCAGGGCACAGATCCCAAACACAAGGTGGAATGAACACTGAAGCACAAAAAGCTGAATGTCCAACAAGACCCAATCAAAGCTCTGATCTCAACCCAATTGAGAATTCAAGTCTCTATTTGAAAAGTGCCGTGTCTGACAAACCTGAACAACCTTGAACAAAATCTTCACAGAATATTGGGCCAAAATCACACTTGACTGGGGTGTGAATTTGGTACATATTGATTTAACAGTGCTGCAAACACATTTTTACATTTTCTAAAAACAACGTAGGAGGTGATTGCCCATCTTAAAATTTACAGCCACAATGGTAGTTTGTTGTACAATAAACTGCTGCCAAGATGCTGCTATGCCGGCGCTAAGGTGCTCTGAGTAGTTTTCTAGGTTGTTCTGGGTGGTTGCTTAGAAGTTGTAAGTAGTACTAACCGAAGTCAAAAACCTCCATGCTAGTGTGCTATGGGTAGTTTGCCAAGGCATTGCTATGCAGTTGTTAAGATGATCCGCAAGGTTTATATGTGTTGCTATGCAGTTTTGAGTTTTGCTAAAAATTAGCTCCATTCCTTCCTTTAGTGTAAATATGAGCAATAACATTGATACTTATGAGCATGTTTTATTGTTTAAAGAATGTTGAATGTTGTATGACGTTTATAATATTTTACAAATGTCCTGTGTTTTAGTTCTAAACAGTGTTGTTATTGTTAGAGGGATAGTTCACCCAAGAATAAAAATATACTTTCGTCATTTACTCACACTTATATTGTTCCAAACCTGTATGAGTTTATTTCTTTTGTTGAATACAAAAGATATTTTGAAGAATGTCGATAACCAGACAGTTGACGGTAGCCATTGACTTCCATGGTATTTTTGGCTACCGTCAACTGTCTGGTTACTGACATTCTTCAAAATATCTTCTTTTTAGTTCAACAGAAGAAAGAAACTCATACAGGTTTGGAACAGCATAAGGGTGAGTAAATGATGAAAGTATTTTTGGGTGAACTAACCCTTTAACTAAAACTATTAAAAATCATATTTGTTAATTGAAATAAAGCTGAAAACAATTTGTAGATAAAAAAAAAAATTAACTTAAAAGTGTAAAAATGCAAATAAAAAAATTCCTTTGCAGCTAACTGAAATAGGTTTAAGTTGAAGTACTAAAATTATTAAAACTAAAACTGAAATAAAAATAAAGCAAAAAAAAAAAAAAACTAATAAAAATGACCAAAGCACGTAACAAAATTACTAAAACTCAAATTAAAATAAAAACTGAAAATATATTCTAAATATTAATAAATATTATAAAATAACACTGCAAAGAGAATAAAATTCCCAAATTATTTTTTAAAAATTATTCCTGAATAATTTTATTCTCTTTTTATAGACATGAGTGTTGGCTTTTGCTCTAAATACTTTCCAAAGGCACAATATATAAAACGCAACAGTTTTCTTCCAATTAGCGATCACTGCTGCTTTGCAAACACCACAAAATGATCTTGTGATCATCTTGAGATAATTTTGATAATAAGAATATGGCAGGACTAAAGCCTCATTAGGCCCTTCAGCACAGCCAGCCTGCTGTCAGGAGCTGCAACTGCATTTGCTCATCTCCAAATATCATATGCCAGCTGCAGACTACAGTAGCTGACCTTTCCCCCTTTCTCTAATACCCCAGAGCATCGCCATTCTGACATTTCCAGTGTTCAAGAGGATGGAAGCGTGCATGCTGTCTTATTCCAATAGAGGCCTTTGTGATATTTAGACAGAGAATGAGAAAGCCTTGATCTCTGACAGATGAATATGAGGAAAGGGACCATTAAAGGTTTTAATACACTGCCATGACCTCCCTAATTAAATCCATGTCTGTCATAAAGCCATGCTCTGTCTGGCTCTGCACGCCCAGGACTGAGACTTACACTTGACTTATTATCTGAAGAATAGTTTTAACTTAGCTACATGAAAAGCATTTTTAAGCAAAATAAATTTATTTTTGACTATTTTGAGATATATAAGATACAATTAACATGATTCAGAATGTTAAACAGCATTTTACATTCATTTTTTCCCCCTCATAAACATACCTGCAGTTACAAAGCTAAACACTTGATGGCAGTATAAGCAGGGCTGAGTGTGTGATGGCAGAAGTCCTGTTGCATCTCCATTTGCATTAAGCATTTTGACTGCATCAGGTGCACCTGTCACCTTAAAGATTTACACGGCCATCAGCATTAGATAAATTACTATAGGCCACCGACTTCAGAAATCTGCAGTGGATACAGTCTATTACATTACTTGTACTAGTAGTGCTTACTGGGAAAATGCAAACATTGGGTCTCATTCACTAAGTAAGCATGCTTCCGCACAAATTTGCGTGTGAAATCTGCATACGAACATTTTCACGGACAAATCATGATGCACCAAAAACTTCTGTACTAAAATGTATTCTAAATTTATAAAAAAATATATGAACAACTGAAACCACATGTACACAAAAAGCACTTTCTCTGTGTGGCCTTATAATTGTGTTAAAAAGTTATATTTCATCTTAACACGACTATAATTTTATTATAAAATTAATAAATAATACAATTTAATCTTAAATATATTTCATCATATGCAGTGAAAGAGTAAGAAAAGCTGTGTTATAGCTTCAGCTGATAGGTTTCTCAAAATAACGCAGATATACGCGTATGTAGGGTAATGATGAGACGTCTGTATAAAATGTTTATTGTGTTTGAACTGGTTTTGAGAGTGACACACTTGGCATTGCTCGGATCTGGCGAGCTCGTCTGGCATATGTTTGACGAAAGGCTGTAAAGGAAAGGTTGTGCGAAAAGCCCTTATATGGAGATGGTTTGGCCGTGTTTTATTCAAATGACTAACCTCGTGTACGCGGCCTAGAATACACTAATTCATGTACAACAACAAATTCAAGTACGTACGCACATGTTGTGAATTAGGCTGAGATTTTTCGTGAGAAGTTCTCCTGTGTGTACAAATACGAAATAATCCATGCAATTATTAGTGAATAAGACCCACTGAATCTTATTTAACAGTGATCTTCATACCCTGAAAACAAGATAAAGTGGGAATTATAGCCGTATGAACTCTGGCAGGCTATAGGAACGAGAATATTAAAGATTAATAATACCATATTAGAGAGGAAGTTGGGAAGTGGAGTGTCTTGTAGAAGTTTGTTTTACAAAATAATTTATCATATTTTTAAGACGGCCTTGCATTTGTGAGTGTGACAAAATACACTGTGTTTATTTATTGAAGGTGTCATACTACCAGCTTTGGTTAAAGCTATGTTTCTTTTATAAAATACACTCATATAGTTCCCTAGCAACAAGCGCTGATGGCAACCGCAGTGCAGTAAATATTTGAGTATATTTTCCCTCTCTTTTTGCCTAAAAGACACTCACTTTCATGTTGCTATTCTGAATACAAATAAGAGAGGCAATTTCTACTGTTTAGCTGTAAACAATATACAGTCTCTCTGTTTTTTTTAGGATAACACATTTTATGGTTTTAAGTCATGCTGTATATGACTATATATAAACATTATAATTCCCTAAACCTAGTGAGCTTCCTAGTCTACAGGTGCATCTCAATAAATTAGAATATCATGAAAAAGTTATTTTTTTTCTGTAATTTAATTCAAAAAGTAAAACTTAAATATATTCTAGATTTATTAGACATAAAGTAAAATATTTCCAGACTTTTTTGTTTTCATTTTGAAGATTACAGCTTGCTGCTCATCAAAATAAAAAAATTAGTATATCAAATTATTAGAATATTTAATTTCAAGTTCTATTAAATTACTATTCTCAGGGTATAAATACTGGGTTTAGGTCAGTAATCCCAACAGCAGTCATGGGGAAGTCTGCTGACTTGACAGTTGTCCAGAAGACAATCATCAAGACCCTCTACAATGAGGGTAAGCCACAGAGGGTCATTGCTGAAAGAGCTGGCTGTTCGCAGAGTGCTGTGCCAAAGCATATACATGCAAAGTTGACTGGAAGGAAAAAGTGTGGTAGGAAAAGGTGTACAAGTGAAAGGAATGATTGCAGGCTTGAGAAGATTGTCAGGCGAAGCCGATTTAAAAACTTAGGAGGGCTTCAAAAGGAGTGGACTGAAGCTGGAGTCAGTGCGTCAAGAGCCACCGCACACAGACGTCTTCAGGAAATGGGCTACAACTGTCACATTCCACGTAATAAGCCACTTCTGAACCAAAGACAACGTCAGAAGCGTCTTACCTGGGCTAAGGAGAAAAAGAACTGGACTGTTGCTCAGTGGTCCGAAGTCCTCTTTTCAGATGAAAGTAAATTTTGCATTTCATTTTCATGCTTCCTTCTGCTGACAAGCTTTATGAAGATGCTGATTTCATTTTCCAGCAGGATTTGGCACCTGCCCACACTGCCAAAGGTACCAAAAGCTGGTTCAATGACCATGGTGTTACTGTGCTTGATTGGCCAGCAAACTCGCCTGACCTGAACCCCATAGAGAATCTATGGGGTATTGTCAAGAGGAAGATGAGAGACACCAGACCCAACAATGCAGATGACCTGAAGGCCACTATCAAAGCAACCTGGGCTTCCATTACACCTGAGCAGTGCCACAGGCTGATTGCCTCCATGCCACGCCGCATTGATGCAGTAATTCATGCAAAAGGAGGCCCAACCAAGTATTGAGTGCATAGAAATGAACATACTTTTCAGAAGCCTGACATTTCTGTTTAAAATATCCTTTTTTTAATTGATCTTATAAGTATTCTAATTTATTGAGATAGTGAATTGGTGGGTTTTTGTTAAATGTGAGCCAAAATCATCACAATTAAAAGAACCAAAGACTTAAAGTACTTCAGTCTGTGTGCACTGAATTTATTTAATACACAAGTTCCACAACTTTTTGAGTTGAATTACTGAAATGAACTTTTCCATGACATTCTAATTCATTGAGATGCACCTGTTAATAGGCAGCTGACTTCTAAGACTTAATATTCCTATGATGGCAAAACTGAATTTTCAGCATCATTCAATGTCACATGATCCTTCAGAAATCATTCTAATATGTGACCCCGGACCAGTCATAAGTCGCACGGGTATATTTGTAGTAATAGCCAACAAAGCCAACAATACATTGTATGGGTCAAAATTATGCATTTTTCTTTTATGCCAAAAATCATTCGGATATTAAGTAAAGATCATGTTCCATGAAGATATTTTGTAAATCTCCTACCGTAAATATATCAAAAAATAATTTTTGTGAGTGGATATGCATTGCTAAGGACTTCATTTGGACAACTTTAAAGGCTATTTTCTCAATATTTTATTTTGTTGCACCCTCAGATTCCAGATTTTCAAATAGTTGTATCTCGGCCAAATATTGTCCTATTCTAACAAATCATACATCAATGGAAAGCTTATTTTGATTCAGCTTTCAAAAAATTGACCCTTATGACTGGTTTTGTGGTCCAGGGTCACATATGCTGATTTGCTGCTCAAGAAACACTTATCAATGTTGAAATATGCTTAATATTTCTGTGGAAACCATGATATATTTTTTCAGGATGTTTAGATGAATAGAGTTCAGTATTTATTTTAAATATAAATCTTTTGTAACATTATAAATGCCTTCACTGTCACTTTTGATCATATGAATGTCTTTGCTGAGAAAAAAATATTAATTTCTTTAAAAAAAATCACCCCAAACTTTTGAACGATAGAGCACAGTATGAAAATAGTGTCATTAAATTATTACTGGTTTTAAAGATTTTTAAGTCAGTGTTAGATGATGGCAAAGCTAATATATCTGCTGGAAAATATCCAATATTGCTTGATAAATAATAATAAAAAAATGGGCCAATAACCGTATACAACCATAACAATATATTGTGCAACCCTAAAGCAATCCAGTTAATGGTCTCATACTGTGCAGTCACACATATTGAAATATTTCAACGTATTTGAAGCTTGATTCTGAAAATCCTGCATGCCTAATAAGGAAGCATAATTAACCTTTTGTGTAACCTAAGACGTGGCTACAATGTCTTAATGTGTCTGTAAGCAGCTCACTTGCTTTTGAGCATATACAGTATATGTATGCGTATTATACATGTGCACACATTTCATATACCAACAAAAATTTAAATAGGTGTCAACATCAATATACATTTACAACCATAGTACGCCTTTCTGGGCAAAAGAATGATCAAAACTGCACAACATCGCTGCACAGAGCAGGAGATGTTAGTCCACCGAGGTTACTGAACGCCTCACAAGGTGTGTAGAAATGAAATAGATGAAATGCTTCATACATTGAACCATTTCATCTATTTCAAGAGCAAAGTAATGATGCACAGAATATATAAGGCACGGTCTGTGTGAAATCAGAATGCCACGGTGAAATGAAACTCAAGTCATGGATGAGCATTGAGCCGGACTTCCCACAATTACTCCCCATGGGAGCTTCCGGTACAGGCCTGTGTGGCAAAACAGCCTGTTATAGTTTGAGAAGCACACTATATTTTATTCCCCAGCCTGGTTGTTGGTCTTCCATGGCTCTCAGATCCTACAATTTGCTCAAATTTCAACTTTTTACACCATGGCGTTGCTTCCCTCACTCAGGGAAATGCCTGCGTTCCTTCATTCAGAAACATAAGGAGGACAAAACGCCGACAAATTACAGAGAGGGACATTAACGCTGACACACACAACATGACAAGAAAATGGTAGAGACTCGCGCCTCCCAGCTCCCTTTCTCGCCCAAAGAGATTTAAATAATAAAAACCGTCGGTCTGTGAACAAACAGGATAATTATGGCCTGCAGTCTTCCTGTCGTTGGTCAGGCACG
Organism: Hypophthalmichthys nobilis; assembly: GCA_037950665.1. NCBI lineage: Eukaryota > Metazoa > Chordata > Actinopteri > Cypriniformes > Xenocyprididae > Hypophthalmichthys > Hypophthalmichthys nobilis. The sequence goes on along the minus strand of CM075476.1, from coordinate 17,222,030 downwards.
GCAGAGCAGAAAGAAACACGTTATTACCACTCAAAGCTTTCTGCCAAGGAATTAGGAACATCAATGTTTCATGGAGTCGCTACGTTTAGAAGGGGACTCGTTGAAAATCAACACATTATGACCAGACGTCTCTGTTGCATTTTCCCCCACTGTGAAAGTCATTGCATGTAAATGCGGTGACTAAAAATCTCAAATAAACTGCAGAAATTTCTGCACATGGAGATTATGCATTTGGGCAAATTGGATGGGAAACTGGCTCAGATTTGTATACAAAATGCTCTTGAAGTTCATGAAATTAAAGCACTTATTGCACAGTGTGTCCAAGTAGATGAAAAAAAACTATTTAAATGAAGGTTTAATCAAAACCAAGAAATGTCACCTCCCAAAAGTATTTAATTTCAACAGAACGTTTTTCTTTCTTTTTTATTCTACCTACCAGGTGAAGTTAAATGTGGCTTTGAGCATGTGAAATTAATTCACAGAGAATATCGCAACAGGACAAGATGTGTTTCTGTAAGGGTTCTCTATAAATAATTACAAAATAATAATAAATAATATTTTAAAAAATCCAAATCTAAAAGGTATAACCTAGTTCACCAAAAATGAAAATTCTCCCTCATTTCATTCCAAACCTGTATGACTTTCTTCTGCAGAACATAAAAGAAAACATTTTGAAAAAATGTCTCTGTGATTTTTGTCCATACAATTTTGTCCAAGTGAATGGGGTCCAAAACCATGTAACGTTGGACACTATTGACTTTGTTTGTATTGACAAAAAAAAAGAATGTTGCCTGTTATGTTCTGCTGAAGAAAGAAAGTCATACAGGTTTGGAATGACAGGGTGAGGAAATTATGACAGGGTCCTTTTCAATAGGCCTATATCTCCTCCACTTACCTGAAGCATTTCAAATAATGTGTCCTTGAAGTTTGAATAATTTGTTTAGCTCCAAGAGGTCAATACATTGTTAAGATCCTCAACTGGTCAAACTTGTCTCTCCAAATGTCTTTGTATGTGGTTGTGTTTCCACTCTCCTGCGCTCACATGTAAATCTATCAAATGGAATTTAGAAAATAGTGACTGCTTACAAACTGAACACTCTCCTTGTCTGCCATTGGTTGGCCAAACAGTTAACCTGGCCCCAAACTCATGCTAGAGGCTGAGCCATTGTGGCCATGTTGGGATGTTAAAAAAAGCAACCATGTTTACAGATTTTTGGGGAATCACCATGTAAATAATTTATACTTACAGTTGTCTCTGCATATTAAATCTTAAGAATTTTAAATTACACTTTCACCTTTTATTATGGCTCTTTACAAGTCTTTCTAACAATCAGATTTACTTCCCTGAGTTGAAGTTGTTAATTAGCACTAAAACAGCTTATGTTATATACTTAGAGATACTTATGTTGATAATGATCTTGATAACATTTTTCTTGGTATTATTTTTCCCATGAGAATAAGATAATTAACTGTTAATAGTACATTGAACATGGCCTGCTAATGAACCATGACAAAAATAAATCATTTATAGTTCTGACCATTAACCACCACATTGATCTTACCTGAATAATGCATTAACAATGACCTCTGCTTATTTATGAGTGCAGGCTTGGTAAAAGACACTGCGTTACTGGAATTGATTTATGAAACTAAACATAGCATACATAAGCTCACATTACAGCAATGACAATAAATGACAATGTATAGCCACAGAAGATATAAAAAAAACAGGCAGATAAATGTACAGTAGTGACAATTTTATCCAAAAATGTAAAAAAAAAAAAAAAAGTCATGCTTTTTTCTTTATGATATGAAGACAATTGTATCACCCAGATATTTTTTACTATCACAATGAATTTTATTACAGATTTTGTTTTTAAAAAAACATTCCTATCATAAAAGTAGTGTTTTCAAGTCATTGTATGATTTGCTTTTTTAAAGTCACCATACATTTTTTAAAATCACCATGAATGACTTCTTTTTTTATGGACTATTGCAGTATGCATTATAAATGATTTATCCTTGCACATTATTATTTTTTTAAATGAATGTGTAATCTTTAATAAAAATAACTATTGCAGCAACATCTCTTTTCTGATGACGTGCTTACTGGCACGAGGGCGGGACAACCTGTCACTCACATGAGATTAACCAATAGCAAACCTCAACCATTCAATCAATTTCCTATGAACAAAATCAAGTCCCGCCCTACATTTTTTCTTGTTTGAGAAGCTGGTTCACTCAAATATATGTCACAATAGGGAAGAAAAGACTATCGCAACTTCAAAAAGTATTTTTAGACAGGCAACAAAAAAGCATCATGTCATTGACCCCATTTCTTATTTGTAGAGACACAGTTGTGCAACGTCTGGTGCAGCTGTTCAAAACCTTCAAAGAACATCTCATCTTTTCTGAATCAAAGCACTGTTTGTGAAACCTACTCTTCCATGAAGCAAAACAAGCACCAAACCATCCACCTCTGCTTAGTCTCTCCTGCTAAAATCACATGTACTCCCTCAGGATCTGCCCGGGCCTCCAACACACCGATTCTGGCTTTGCGCATCAGGCTCTGTGCCTGTTCCTGCTCTAAATAGTTCAATCAGAAGCATACGTGGGCGGCACTATGGAACCTGTCCGCCCGGGCCTCAGGTCTCCATCCAGCAGATGAGGCTGCCAGCGGCTGAGTGCAAAGAGGCAGATGGCGTATAAGCGGACAGATACGCTTTCCATCAGCGCCGGTGCTTTGACGGCTGAGACAGTGTTGCCTACTGCTACCTCTAGTCCCACTTTGTTACGCCACTGTCCCTTATGACAGCCAACACGCTCTGCCTTAACCGCAGAGACATCTGCTGCACTCTCTCCAGTCAGGACCTACATTTATTCTCTCACGCGCCACTGTTTCCATGACTTCTGACTGTCTTATGGAGGATTACGTGGGTTTTGTTCTGGCGGTAGTTAGCAGTGTACTGGAATTTATTTGTTTGAAATTCCTGAAAGGCAGGAGGCTTAATTCAGGGTAAATTATTTTTGAACGCTGCATTATAGCTAAATATCACATACAATTGTGGCGGCGATGCAACCTAAGGAGCTACAGGCAAATGAGAAGTGCGCAGCCTCCAAAGGGCACTGGGTCCTTCATATTCAGCTGGAAGCTTTGCAGAGAAATTGTGTTAGGGCCTTACTTTGAATTTAAATGAATATTGCATGCTCTTTTTCAAATGTCATCTTCCTTGCATGCCAAGTTTACACTTTCCATTGCATATTTAGCCAGGGGAATGCATAAGGACCTTTCAATCAAGGAAAGGCACCTTCCTCTAGACTTTGTATTAATTATGAAAATGCATTCAGGGCAAGGCCATCCAGATGTCTAGTGGCAATTGGAATTTAAAAGCTTTTTTTGGCTTGTTATTTTGGTCTCTAGACTCTGGGAAATCCCAGATGCATCACTGGGGATTGCGCTCACAGTCCAATTAGCATTTCGAGCAATTACAGCAAAGAAGGCCATGGTCATTTCAGAGGCAAGAAACTTACAGAGTTTCAGGGCACTTTAGGCAGGAATGGGATGTGTGAGATTAAAGCTGAACACAAGAGTAAACAGAGAGAAGTTGAGCAGCCCATTTGAAAAGCACTGCTGAGAGACAAGACCGCAGAGAAGGACGTACAAGGTCTCAGGGCTCCAGACGGGGGAAAAAAAATTAAACAATAAATTATAGAAGTGCCTCAGAATGATGGTATTTAGAAGCAAAATGTTGTCTCACCCAAACAAAGTTTCCTTTGAAGTCAATTCAAGTTTAAGAATAAAATTCAATTTAATTCAAACCACTCACTCACTAGAGATGACGAGGCAAATCTCTTTTCGATGGACTCATTAAAAAGAATCACTTCAATAGTCATTTGTTCGCAAATCGAATATTGCGTGTTGTCCGTTGCCCATAAGATAATAGCGAACAAACCTGCAAATGAGCGTGCAGAAAGTAAATGCTATAGATTTTAAATTATTGTCACTTTTTTTTTATGAATTTCTTACCATTTTAGGAACAGTTTGGGGCCCTGTGATCACATTCTTTTTTCTCCAAATACAAAAAGCCACAAACTGAAAAGAAACATCTGAAGGATAGTGTGCAACACTAGAAAAAAATACATCAAAACCTTTGTCACTGTTGAGCAATTTCTTGTGTTGCTGATAAAAAGTCCTACATTTAGACAATTCAAAACCCTCAGCCCATAAAATACCACACTGTGTTGCATAAAGTAAGCCCTGTGTAAATTTATAATTCAGAAAAAAGTTTTCTCTGTGGTGGGAGGGAACTTTGCCTAACTTTGACAGACAGAAGCTATTCCAACTGAACATACAGTAAGTGGATACTTCTTGGCAATAATAGCAACTAGGTCAGGCGGCACATGCAATCATCTCACAATATACAGAAATATGACATCATGCCCTGACAACAATGTGCAATGAAAGCAAAATCATGGCCTTATAGCTGTGTGGTGCCTCGGTCGCACATAATAGCGCCGCTGATGAAGGCCTGAATGAAAGGCTATAATCAAGTGCAGATAGAGGACTCAAGACATATGAGCTTTGCATTGAGTTTCTCCACTCACATAATGCTGAAAGAACACTTCAAATCAATAAAACTGAGAACAGCCTCCAATGAAACTGCTTTGAGAGTGTCAAGAGTGTGGCAGATCAACAAAAGGATGAGGTATAAATTGCTTATGTTACAAAAGAGGCTACTACTGACCATCAAAGGAAAGGTAAATATTAAAAGAAAGGGGAGAGTAAGACCCTTCACAAAGAATACTATAAAGTTTCCTCTCAAACTTTAAAGTCTTGACATGTTGTCACAGTATAGTGTAAAAATGGAAACTGCCATTAAACAGCTTATACTTTTTTTTTTTAAATAAAAATTAAACAGTAAAATAATTCTGAAACAAAAACCATTCATGAAACAGTGACAATGTGAAAGAAAATATAAAATTAATATTCAAATATACATAATATACACTACCAGTCGAAAGTGTGGACACGGTGAGATTTTTAATGTTTTTAAAAGAAGTTTCGTCTGCTCACCAAGGCTGCATTTATTTAATTAAAAATACAGTAAAAACAGTAATATTGTGAAATATTATTACAATTTAAAATAACTGTTTTCTGTTTGAATATATTTTATAAAGTAATTTATTCCTGTGATCAAAGCTGAATTTTCGGCATCATTACTCCAGTCTTCAGTGTCACATGATCCTTCAGAAATCATTCTAATATGCTGATCTGCTGCTCAAGAAACATTTATTGTGAACAATTGTACAAAATATTTGTGTACAATATTTTTTTTTCAGGATTCTTTGATGAATAGAAAGTTCAAAAGAACAGCATTTATTTGAAATATAATCTTTTGTAACATTATAAATGTCTTTACTGTCACTTTTGATCGATTTAATGCATCCTTGCTGAATAAAAGTATTAATTTCTTTAATTTCTTTTCAAAAAAATAAAAATAAAAATTTTTACTGACCCCAAACTTTTGAATGGTAGTTTATAATGTTACAAAAGCTTTGTATTTCAGATAAATGCTGTTCTTTTGAACTTTCTATTCATCAAGGAATCCTGAAAAAAAAGTACACATTATTATCAGTACAACATTGATAATAATCATAAATGTTTCTTGAGCAGCAGATCAGCATATTAGAATGATTTCTAAGGATTGTGTGACACTGCAGACTGGAGTAATGATGCCGAAAATTCAGCTTTGATCACAGGAATAAATTACTTTATAAAATATATTCAAACAGAAAACAGTTATTTTAAATTGCAATAATATTTCGCAATATTACTGTTTTTACTGTATTTTTAATTAAATAAATGCAGCCTTGGTGAGCAGACGAAACTTCTTTTGAAAACATTGTGTCCAAACTTTTGACTGGTAGTGTATATAATCAGTATAACATATAATATGTTAATAATATGAAGTGGGTGATATTAAAAATTTTCAATATTTAATTTAAATATTTTTTCTTTTGCTTTTCTTTTCTTTTCTTTTCTTTTACTTTTTAGTAATTAAAAGTAAAATTAGTAATTCTTTTACTTTTTAGGTATAAAAAGTTAAATTAATTTAAAAATTGGACAAAAATTATGAAACACCAAACATAATAATATGGAAATAATTGATACCATGGGCATTAGTAATATTAATACATTTCAATATTTAAAAAAATACTAAAAGTTTTTAAAAAGTTAATTAATGTAAAAAAAAAAAAAAAAACTGTAATGTTTAGTATCGTCATCACATTATGTGGAGTGTAAAAAATGTTTATAGATTTACTTTGCTGTGGCAGCTCCTAGTCTCTGGAACATTTTTCCCCTCCACATAAGATCTTCCCTTTCTACTTCTTTGTTTAAATCCTCTTTGAAGACCCATTTTTTATTCTTTGTTTTAATTCTGTTGGAGGGCGTACAGTTTTTCATTTGTCCTTTTGGTTTTCTTGATTATGTTTTAAGTTGGTTTAATATTTGTTGTACATCACTTTGGTTTCAACACCTGTTGTTTTTAAATGTGCTTTATAAATAAACTAAACTAAACTTCAGTTCAGTGTTACAGTTGGACTTCATATGCTAAATAATAACAAATAATATTTTTTGTAAAATATTTGTATGTTCTATAATAACATAATTGGGGTGCAACGGATTGTGGTTGATCCGTAATCTGTATGAACCATGCTGTGCGGTTCAGAACGCATGTGATTTGCAGATTAATTGCATTTAACCATTATATAGTGAAAGTGTATTATTTGCACGTGTTTCTAAGTCTTGCCCGTTTAAAACTCTCAAGCGTTTCTAAACAATTCAAATGCAAGAAGAGGCAAAAGAGATCTTGCTTTGCAATTGCGTGCTGTTTTCTGTACGTGCACGCTCAAAGCACGCACGCACACAGAGGCACCTTTCCGTTGGCGCTCTAACATGTAATCGAGCTCTGTTTTGCGACTTCTCGCACTTGAACGGACACATACACACACAAAATAATATCAAAATCCCCATCTTGACAAATATTATCGTATACAGAAAACAGATGTGTTTCATCATATCGGTTCTGTGCTATCAGCATACAGAAGGAGACAACACGGGTAACTCAGCCGAACAGGTATTTATTTGCAGGATGCAGATAGCAAGCAGGAGAAACAGGTGAGTGTTCATTCAATGATAATATAAGCAGACTTGGCTTCAACAGTAATTGTCTTTTTGTCTTTGCAGGTGCTGTGATGGCTTGAGGCTTTATAGAATATGATGGATGATGAAGGCTGAAGATAACAGGAGTCCATATAGGTAAGTAGCTCAGGTGAGTAGTCAGATAAGTTGAACGGTAGTGAACAACAAGACCAGGCGGTGATTGTGTGGTGGAAGACTGCTTATATACTGTGAATGTGACAGGTGTGTTGAATTAGAATTCCGGTGAGGCTGATCGAGTGGGTGGAGCTGAAGGGTCAGGTGTTAATGATGATGTTGATTCCGTGACACGTGTATTCGGTCACGAATTCGTACATTGGTTCCGTGCATTTAGTGACAGCAGCCTAAAAATAACTGCTATGTCACTAATTGTCAAACAACAAAACACAGCTTTAACAATGATTAATCTATATTTAATTTATACAGTGAACATTATGCATGCAGTGTAATTACAATTATATTTATATTATTACATTTCTGTACCTGAATACTACTGTTAGACCTAACTTTATTTGTAACTGTTCTATAGTAGTTTTAATTTGTGTATTCATATTTTGGTTACACTTTATTTTGAGGTGATGTAGTTACATTGTACTTACTTCAGTAAGTACTGAGTAATATTAATACATGTACTTATTCTAGAGTAACGGTTAGGTTTAGGGTTTGGTTTAGGGTTAGTTACTTGTAATTATGCATAATTTACTGCTATTACTATAGTAAGTACATGTTGTAATGTGTAACTACGTCACCTTAAAATAAAATGTTACCCTTTTGTTCACTTGTCTTTAATAATGTATGCACTTTATTAGTTAGGAGTTTTTGCTGTAGTACTTAAAGTGATAAGTAAGTAATACATGGGAAGCAAAGTTAGATTTGTCTCAAAACCCCTAATTTTTATTTGTATTTTATTTATTTACTTTTTTTTTTTTTTTGCTGATCCGAAAAATGATCCGATTCGTGACTTGAAAACCATAATATGATCCGAACTGTGAGTTTTGTGATCCGTTGCACCACTAATCATAATGTATTGTATAATATTATTACTATTATACAAGTCATACTAAACTAAAGTATACATTGATGTAACCAACAGTAACAGACTCTGGTTATTAATTATATTAATACATTTCAATTTTTAATAAAAACGACAACTTATTTTTAGTAAAAAAGTTTTAAAGTTAATAAATTCAAATTAAAAATTGTAATTTTTGCATTGTGTCATCACCTGATGTGTAGTGCAAAATCTGGGTTCTAAAGAACAAATGCTGTTTGTGGACACAAAGCGCTGCTTCAAAATATCAAAAACACAGCATGAGAAAGTAAAGCACAGCCACTGTTGTAAAAAATGCTTTCTTCATAAAATGTTGCAGAGAGGAATCAACGCTTTGAGCGTCTTGTGGGAAAAAGACTGCAGGAATAATGGTGCTCTGGCATTGAAGAGAGGAACAAAGAGGAGGGTGCAAAAGGGTTTGATGTGAGACGTCACAGGTAAAGACAGCAAAGTGAAGGGCGGGACAGAGATGAGAGAGCGAGGGAAGGATGGGACTAGAAGGTCAGACAGAGAGAACAAAAAGAAAGGGTTCGATTCAGCCACGGTTGAAGAGAGAGACGTAAATAACAAGACTGACAGGTGAATGGAGTCTCTTTTTTTGTGTTGAGACTGCATTTATAAGTATGCACAGCTGAGAAGTTTGCTTTAAGTGCTGACAAGAGGCCGTGAAAACAGTATACCTGAGAGTGAAACCATCATGGGCTGTGAAGTGGTTTGGGGAGGAACGTTGAGAATATTTGACATAGCTGATAGGACAATGCTAAAAGTGTTGATAGTGTGAAGGATTTGCCAAGGTCTTTGTGAAAGAGACATCTGTGTACAGTCTTTAACAACATCACACCAGTACTTGCAAACACACACAAAGCACAGAGCTCAAGTACGTAAAGAAGAGTGCAAGTCAAAATCCGCAGTACTTATGAAAATTTATTATGTGGCTGAATATTTGATTTTTGTCTTGATTTATTAATTTGCTCAAAAATACACTGAAATGTAATTCTTACAATAATACACCTCTTCTATGTTGATCATGTTGCTAATTTCTGAAACTCTATACTTTTGAGGGAATAAAGTAAATGTCACAGCCTTTTAGTTTGAATAAAAATATCTAATTAAAAGGCTGACATTTTTGAAAATCTTATTCATTAGTTTGGCCAAAGACTATAGAATAACACAAGACATGTCACTCGTATTGTTTTGAATGGAAGAATGTGCAACGAGCAATATGGCGGAATAAGTCCCGCCTTCTAAATAAGAGCCAGTTAGCCAAACAGTCAGACGCGCGCTTCCTATAGAGACGCGCAGTTAGGACTGCGCATGCGCATTAGCTTGATCTAGTCTGAAAAAACGCCTCTTTTTTGTCACGATTCAAGATTTCAGAAACAAAATTTATAAGACAGTTGTCAGATTTCATTGGTGATTTCAAATATTAAATTTAATCGAAAGCTTGGCAAACAGCTTTAGAGAATTTGATGTTTCCCCATTCAAAGAGATAGGAGCTATACTTGCATGCCCGAGAGGTGTTTCAAAGATGGCCGCCGAGTGAAATGACTTGTCTTAAAGGGACTTTGGTTTGGCATAATAGTTTATTATTAAAAATTGTAAAGGAAATGTATTCAGATATTACAAACATTTGAAAAAAATAAAAGTTTCCCAATCCATCCAAAAGTCTAGGTTAGTGATTAACCTAATCTCACGGAAAAATGTGACTATTTTTTACGATTTGGCGATTTTGTATAAATTCATATGATGTGAATCGTACAAAAACAACTTTTAGAAAAAATTAATCATGAAGGACCACCCCTAACTCCATCCCTAAACATACCCATAACTGAGGCCTGTTGCATGAAACTAGTTGAACAAACTCTGAGTTTCAGAGTAGATTTGGAGTTGACAAATCCATACAAATTCAACCTGGTTTATATCAGGTTCAACGGGCTCACAACGCTTGGTATAAATGTTCTCTGTCAACTCAGGTTTAATCCAGAGTTTGCATTTAACTCTGAAGCGCCTGCACCTGAAAGCATGACATGTGCGGCAAACAGCCAATCACACGGAACATGGAGAGCGTCCGTTCAATTTACATCTTTTCTGAAGATTAAGAAATCGTTATGAAAAATATCATGAAATTAAATGCATTTACAAAGCAGGAATAAACTGCTGCTGCAGTGAAGGTTTGAGAAGGCAACTGAAAGAAAAATCTGACTATTTCAATGTATGTGAATAAAACAAAATGGCTGTATAATTTATATACAAAGACCTCAAAAGAGTACATGTAAGCTTAACCTGTTTTAAAGATTTATATATTAATGCATATAGCCTATTATATTTATTTTAATTTGAAAGTTAATATTTTAATATTGACAATTAATATAATAATTATATAAATATATTATATGAATTATAGCCTACATAATTATAATTCATATCATATAAATATAATGGTAACAATAAGGTTAATTTAGTTAACATGAACTAATAATGAACTGCACTTATACAGCATTTATTAATCTTTGTTAATGTTAATTTCAGCATTTACTAATACGTTATTAAAATCTTGTTAACATTAGTTAATGCACTGTGAACTAACATGAACAAACAATGAACAACTGTATTTTCATTAACTAACATTAATGAAGATTAGTAAATACAGTAACAAATGCATTGCTCATGGTTAGTTCACGTTAGCTAATACATTAACTAAATGTTTAACTAATGAACCTTATTGTAAAGTGTTAAAATAAATAATTAGCAGCAAAAGATGAGCAATTTTGTCTCTAAAATGTTTTCACTATAAACTGATTTAATTTGGAGCGAGAGATGCAGGGGGAGTGGCTTTATTGCATCAGATACATGTCACTTTACTCGCAGCTGATTGGTCGAGTTTTGATTTGCGATCTCTAACCCAGAATAAAACCTGCTCTGGAGCAGGTTAGCCGTGTAGCGTTACCATAGCAATGAAACCAATCCACCTTTATGAGACCGAAAAACTTACCTGGGTAGAAACTGAAACCGGCTTTGTGCAACAGTGGGGTGTAAACAGATTGTATGAAAACATACCAATGAGACTGTACCAATTCAAAAACATAAAATAGTTACAAACTGCCATGAGATTGTGTTGGCAGACCCCCAAGATTGTGTGACGAGGTTAATAACATTTTCTTTCAAAATTAGCATATATTTATTTCAAGTTGTAATGTGATGTGATTAACCCCCCTCACCAACCTAATCAAATTTATAATATAATAATCCATGATATGCTAAAAAAAATACTTTTAACTTTAACTTTAACTAAAAGTAATATATTTCAATGATTTTGCATTTGCTCACAAAAGTATTGCGTTCACCCAATAAACCTTTGAAATGCAGTTTTTCCGTAAGTGCTGCTTACTCCTGCAAAAATCTCCCGCATGATGCTTGCTCGTTAGCTGCAGTTTGTTGCAGGTTTGTTAGTATGCAGTTGTTGCATGACGTCTGTGATTTTACTAGGGTTTTATGGGAGCATTTGCCCTACAAAGATAGCAAAGCCTCACTAACACACACACCTTTTCATGGCCCTCCTCCACAGCCCATCAACTCATTTCCACACACACTCCATTTCCATCTACTGTCCCACTGATTTTTATTCAGGCAGAAGAAGGAGGTCTTTTAATTGTTTCCCATGCACACATTTCCTAAGTGTGCCCCTCTGCCTGCGCTGAGAGTCTTGGAGGGGGCGGATGATCCCGTGAGGCTCACCGGGCGGACAGGGCCATCAGGACTGCAGAAAGAAAAATGCACAACACTATAAATACATTTATGGTGAGAATGTTCTCTTTTACAAAGGCCATTCCCTGTTCTATGAAGCTTTCCCATATTTATATTCATGTTCACATAGTTCATATTATTCTCATGATGTGTGTGTCTGTGATGTTGGTATATGGTTATTGCTTCGATGCAAATAGAAGGCAAAGGTGGAAACAGTTTTCTATGAATGTTCATGGTACTTTCATAGAAATGAGATGATAAATTATATATATTGTTCGAGATGGAGAGGCAACGCTGATCCCTTGCTTACTTCTACGGCTGTTTGTTCCTGCTTTAGAAACACAGCATAAAATGAAGGAGTCAATTAGACAAGTAAAGCGCATTACACTGCATTAATTTTCCCTGCATATGGAAATCAGACAGAAAATTGATTCATTATTCTGTGTTGAAAGCAATTATAAAGTTTACACTGCTTGCATTAGAGAGGCTGGAAGGTTGTTGACAGCTTAGACACAGAGTGGGCTTTTGGTTTGATAATTGCTCATTAAACGTGGAGGTGGTGCTGAGTTCTGAGACGGTCACGTGGCTCGATGCAGTCGCACACCCCGCATCTAACCCCTATCTTCGACAGCAGACAATTAACAAAGGCTAACAAAGTGACGAGAAACAGTATTAGCTGCGGCCGTTTTGGTATGTTACATGCTCCTCATCATCTCTCAGTCATTTGCGATTTGACATTTTGACACAGGGCGTAAAATTAAAGTAAAATTAAAGTTTTATCTCAGATTGGCTTCTACATTTTTTCTATAATTGATTATTGGCCATTTTGAAAGTGTCGCACGTAGAAGAGACGTGGTTGGGAACACTAAACACTCAACAACTCTAACCTTTCCATTCAAATGAGTGCATGCTGTTGTTTGGAAACCTCTCCGTTGAATTTGTTGAACGAAAACTTTTGACTACTATTTTTTTTTTCATTTGCTTTGTTGTAACTACATCATATATGCATAGAGTTGAAGTCAATAACTGTATCAACTTGATTAATGAACCATTCAGACCAGTTTTGCGAACTCAAAAAGAACGATTCGTTCATGAATCAGACATTAATAATAGGATACATGTCAAGACTTCTGGTAAATATGGCTGGTTATTGATATAGATTTCCTGATTCGATACTGATTCACCAGCTCTTGATTTGATTTGTTTCAGATTCATTTCTTACTTATATACGAAGGTCTCTCTCTGCTAATGCTGTAAATTATACATGGAAGTGTTTTAGACTGATTCAAGACTTTTGAGGTTGATTATCTCATAAAAGTCATTTGTTGTGAAAATCAGGCTCCATTGGTCACACTGAATGTTTTTGATTCACAAAAAAGGGTACGGTCACATTAGCGAAATTTCATTACACAAAAGTCACTTTGACCAACCAAGCAGCATTCTGTTGGTCAATACTATGAATTTGCAAGAAAAAAACTGCGTGGGGATATCTTTTTTAACAATGGTAAATATTAACACGCCTTAAAGTCCCCCTGTTGTCAATATTTTTATCCCTTAAATCTCATCTTTGATCACCAAAATGACACATTTAAACATTTTTTCCTGTGAAAAAAAATTTCTACCTGCCTTAAAATAGCTTGAATGTAACTCTACACCCTTGCCTCATTTATTATACGTGGACATATGAATATGCTAATTAGCCCCGCCTCCACTCACTCGCACAAGCTCAAGAGATCCACTCGGTGAACTTACTGAGGTAAACGCTGCACAATGTTATTGATCTTTACAACATCGGACACATAACGATAATTAATATGATTAGCCTTTTGACTATGTTATCAAACAGCTAATAATGTGTTGCTAATGTTACACAAACCATGTTCACGTCCACGTTCAACATTAAAAACTTCACTTTAAGAGTAAATTGCTTCACTGACTCGGAATGTTGCGCTGTATGTTTAATTTTGTACACATCCTGCCAGGACGATTCAATAAAAAAAAAAGTTTCACTCCTAGTTGGCATCCTAGTAATGTCAGTGTTTTGATATTTGATAAGCTGTTTTGTCAATAACCTGTCTTTGTAAATATACTTATCCTTTTACCAGAACCAGTTTAGAGGTCATTGTTCTGTTTTTATGACAAACTAGCCAATAAAGAATTAGAGAAAAATGTCACCTCTATTTCCTATATTGTTTGCAGTCAATGGACAAATAATGAGCTTGACCTTATATGCTGTGTGAGAATATGACCTTGAGCCTTGTTATTTGAGTGTGAGCGTTCATAATGGCCGTACAGCTCATTAGGAGCTTAAGTGATGTAAAGATCACTCTCTGATTGGATGACGTTCAATATGCCACCTCTGATTAAACTGAAACAAATTATAACGTCACTTAAACCATAATTCTTGCTATGTTAAGCTGTTGCTGTATTTGTTCATGTGTGCCACTCTTTGAGGAATTGACATTTGATAAATGGTTGTTGATTGCTTTAAAAATGTCTGAATCGATTGCATCAGTCACAAAAATCGGAACAACAGCATATTACAAACTCATAAGCTGTATATCCTGAGGTGAAATACTTGCATGTTTGAAATGTTAGCATGTTTCATATAATGTAAAAGATCAGCAGCGTTTCTTTATTGACCAACTGTTGATAGTGCCTCGTAGGCTCTTGTGTCTTAGTGGAAGACTTTCTTTTCCATTGAGGGAAAAGAAAGTTAGAAATATGCAAATATTTAAAGTTGGTAAGAGACCACTTATTGATCTGAACTGTGCTAAAGCACCTTGTGTCTAAACTGGTTAATTGCTCCTCTTGTAATATAAAATTAATGAACATCTCCGCAGAATAGATATTAACGCATCAATATCAGGCATAATTATTAGAAAATGTGTGAGGTTCATTTCTAAAAGGCTGATTAAGATGTAAATACATTCATTCACACACACAGCTATTTTATCTCCTATCTCTGCACTGCAGAATGAGGTAGATAATGGAGATGCATAGATTATTCCAGAGTTTGAGCTCTCGCTGTAAGCACAGAAAAGGCACCAGCAACACAGATAATGGGGTAAAAAGAGCCCACAATGTGAAATATTATCTAATGTTACTTCAAATTATGGAATTTGTGAATATATAAATATATACAAATAAAATAAAATATGCAAATTAAACTGTGTGTGTGTGTGTGTATATATATATATATATATATACGCACTACCAGTCAAAAGTTTGGAATCTGTAAGATTTTTAATGTTTTTAAAAGAAGTTTCGTCTGCTCACCAAGGCTGCATTTATTTAATTAAAAATACAGTAAAAACAGTAATATTGTGAAATATTATTACAATTTAAAATAACTGTTTTCTGTTTGAATATATTTTATAAAGTAATTTATTCCTGTGATCAAAGTTGAATTTTCAGCATCATTACTCCAGTCTTCAGTGTCACATGATCCTTCAGAAATCATTCTAATATGCTGATCTGCTGCTCAGGAAACATTTACAAAATATTGTACAAACAATTGTACAAAATATTTGTGTACAATATTTTTTTTCAGGATTCTTTGATGAATAGAAAGTTCAAAAGAACAGCATTTATTTGAAATATAATCTTTTGTAACATTATAAATGTCTTTACTGTCACATTTGATCAATTTAATGCATCCTTGCTGTATAAAATTATTAATTTCTTTTCAAAAAAAAAAAAAAAAAAAATTCTTACTGACCCCAAACTTTTGAACAGTAGTTTATAATGTTACTAAAGCTTTGTATTTCAGATAAATGCTGTTCTTTTGAACTTTCTATTCATCAAGGAATCCTGAAAAAAAAGTACACAACTGTTTTCAACATTGATAATAATCATAAATGTTTCTTGAGCAGCAGATCATCATATTAGAATGATTTCTGAAGGATCATGTGACACTAAAGACTGGAGTAATGATGCTGAAAATTCAGCTTTGCCATCACAGGAATAAATTACTTTATAAAATATATTCAAACAGAAAACAGTTATTTTAGATTGTAATAATATTTCACAATATTACTGTTTTTACTGTATTTTTAATTAAATAAATGCAGCCTTGGTGAGCAGACGAAACTTCATTAAAAACATTAAAAATCTTACCGTGTCCAAACTTTTGACTGGTAGTGTGTATATATATATATATATATATATATTAGCTGCATGCAAAGAGACCCAAAAGCAACAAAGATTGCTATAGTAAAGAGATTTTACTAATAGACTTAACAATCTCTGTGTAAAAATAAAATAATGATGCTGCCATCTTTCTAAAGTCATTTTTACCTCGCTGAAATATGTCAGCAGCAGAAATTTTGACATTTTGACCCCCCTCTACAAAACAGTGGATTACTCAGTAAATACACATTCATGACATTTAATATTTCGGCTTTCTTCTTCATTTATTTATTTCTTTCACCAGAAAAAACATTTATCAAAATCAACATTTTTAGCCGGGGACCTCTGGTTGAGTTGACTCAGAATGAGCCTATTGGGTTTTTTGTTGAGGGAACCAGGGTGATGCTAACTTAGGGGTTAGCTTACAAAAATGCATCCTCACTGCAGCATTGTGCATGTGCATTGATTCCCAGCCTTTATGACTTAAAACACAAAACTATTTTGATATAGTTGCAATTATATAAATGGTTACTATTTCAGAAATCTGTTCACCTTAACACGTCACATTAGACTATCGCTTACAGAGACTTTTTTTTTTTAATTCCCAAACAATTAAGTTTGTCACTGCTCCTTCTTCAGAGCGCAACTTTAGAAAGCAAGTGCACACAGCGTTCCTCTTCATAGACACGACAAATACACAGAGCTCATTTATGGCAGCTGTAATAAAATGCAAATAGAACAAAACAGCAACGTGATGTTGTATCCAAAGTTAAGTGACAGTTCTTTTCTTTGATGTGTTTGAAAGTGGTGCAGTGAATGCTTTATATTTTCATACCAAATGGTTTCTGACGAAGTGACTAGCCTTATTGCTAATTTAAGTCAGCAGTCATAGAAATGATGGTGTTGTATAACACTTTTACCTGAGGCTTCTGCTAGACATCAAAGTGTTTTTTGTTATTTTTCGGCACCTTAACAGTGGTGAGTCACTGTAAAAAATGAATGTTAAACACAGCCGCTGAAAAGCCCTCCACCTCCATCTTATTTAATGATTGTATTTCTGCTACTGATTAAACATGATTTTTATTGGGAGATCTGTGCCCTAATGCAATTAACTTTTCACTAGCTAACACCACCAAGTGAATATCATTACATTACCTGGAACAATTAAGCTTGTTGATACACAGACAAGGCAGAACAAAATGTCTCAAAAAGCTATTTTTGATTTCCCAGAAGAACAGGAGAAATGACTACTAATAAAAGGTAAATTGCCATTAATCCATTTTGCAGATGCACAGTACAGCAGAATAGAGAAAGAGAGAGTACTCAACACCACTATATCCTGAAAACAGTTGTGTCTTGTGTCATTGAGCACCTCACTGGGATATGTTTTTGTTTAAGCAAGCTCTTGGCCAATTAAAAATGTAATTTGAATGAATTAATCATATATATCAACATTTAATGAAAGAAGCACCCATACAAATATAATTTAAAGATGTGTTATATTATTGTGGCAGAAGAGTAAATTATTAAATAGATATTATAAAAACCTGTCTTTAGTTTCAGTCAGTTCATGAACGAATTGTTCTTTTGAGTCAAATCTTTTAAAGGAATTAGTGTAAACTGAACTTAGAAAAAACAACATTAATAATACTAACACTAATAATGTCTGAATTTATATTTAGATTCATTGCATTATTATTATTATTTGTTTTTTGCATTGTTTTATTACTTAATCACATTTAATGTTTCAAATTGGTAGCCCTAACAAAACGAAACCAAACCGTCTGATAATCAGTGGATGTGCATGACAGTGCTAATTTAAAGAATGCTCCCACTCCACAGGAATACCCATGATGCCTATGCCAGGATCCACGACTGCCTAGAGGGAAGGATAATTATTAATGTAATGAACTTTTTAGTTTATTAATGACTGGCAAGGGGAGAATTCAGAGTGAAATAACCTCAGAGCTTATTGCAGCTGTCGTTTTCAGTTAACACGAAGAGTATCACTTAGAGTATTCACTTAACTTGCCAGTTTAAAGATGTGACAAATACAGTCAATTGCACACATTTCAGCACCAGTGAACAACAGAGATCAGAAATATACTTGGCAAATGTTACCGCACAAAATTTAACAGCATAGAAATTAATTTGCTTTGATTAATACAACGTGATGCTTTCCCATGGGTCCTTGAGCACCTGAGCACCCACGGGATCAACGTCTATGCCTCCTCTCACTGTCACGCAAGGAGTTCAACAAAACAACTGCAATAGTAAGTCATATTGGTTTCAACGCCAATTAGTGGTGTGTGTGTCGGCTATAAAAAAAAGTTTGACACTTAGCATTGCGATCTGGGAGGTTTCAAAGCAACATGAGGCACATTCCAAAGAGGCCAAATAATAGGTTCTCAAATTAAAAATGCTTCATTCACAACATTGCTAAATTTAATGTGTCATCATTTGTAATAGTCTGGCAAACGATAACGAAATGTGGCAAACTGCAGAAGCAAAGAAAAAGTTGCTATTTGTATTCAAGGTCAATGCACAAGAAGTATAACTTGGTGCAAGGTGAAGAAAAACTCCTGAATGAGAAGAATGTACAATGCTCTACAGACACTGAAAACAGTGTAATATCACTCAAATTATAGTCTGGAAATATAGTCACTCTAATTATTTCACTGGGACTGGGAAACCATTCTGAATGCAGCCAGCTGCATTTGGTCCTTAATATTCATGGTCATAAAATCTTAAAGGCCATTCAAATGCTACATATTCTGACAAAATCATGTTAAGCAACATAGTGTTTATACGGAGCCCTTAAAGGGACATGGTGGAGGAAAAATTTGGGATGGGAGGAATTTTTTTTTTTTCGCAAAACTTTTGCGTTCCATCGCAACGATATTTGCGTTCCCTTGCAAAACCTATTGTGAGCTCGGACAAACAATACCTGTTTAAACAGGAAATGTGTTTGTCTGAGCTCACAACAGGTTTTGCGAGGGAATATCTTTGTGAGAGAATTCAAAAATTTTGCAAGGGAACGCAAATATCTTTGCAAGGGAACACAAAAGATTTGCGAAGGAACGCAAATATCTTTGTGAGGGAACGCAAAGTTTCTCTGCGGAACGCAAAAGTTTTGCGAGAGAACGCAAACGTTTTTTTTTTTTTTTTTTTTTAATCCTCCCATCACAATTTTTTTTTCCCACCACCACGTCCCTTTAGGGGCTCTGTATGTTTATGCATATGAATCAACAAATACAGTGACCATGAAGAAACATAATGTAGTTTAAAACACATGCCAAGAATGTACCCTTTGTATTCATGTTGGCTTCAAATGTTTTTGAAAAACTTTTATTTTTATTTAGTATGTCATTGCTGAATAAAAGTAATTAATTTCTTAATAAACCAAAAACCTAACTCTCCCCAAACTTTTGAACATTCCATATGAAATGCATTGTCAATGTATTGTTGGCAACCTATAAATTGCTACTATTTAATTGATGTCTTGTCAGTTCCTGATGTTTTTTGGAGAGCTTTTAAAAAGCGTGAAAAGCCTGAGCAGCTGCCAGTGAGACGGATAAGAATGTAAGCGTATAGCTTTCTCCAGGCATTAAAAACCTCCACACTCCTGGAACAGAATTCCTATGAACCAGTAAAATGGGGTTTGAACACCATTCTTACAGTATATACCTGTCATTTCAGGGGTACCTTATGGTTGGGGTAAGAGATCTGTGGTTGGTTGATAGGAATGTTAGATGTCGATCCAAGAATATGTCCTACTTGGCTGAATCACCTCACTGTAGCCATATGCGAAGCCTGCGAAATAAAAAATTCATGCTGGTGATAATGAAATTAAAAATCATTGTAAAGAAAAGCTCATATTCTCCCAACAGAACTTCATCTGTCTAATTTAAAGCAAGCACCAAAGGCAACTGAAAATAATGAACGAACTGCATCTGCATTGCGACAGGCAATACTTGAAAGTGTTAAGTATTAAGTGTCTTAATCTCTGTGTATATAAATATACATTTTTGAAACGACTGGAGTCTGGAGATCTTAATATAGACTGAATAAGAATGAGGCAGTGGGCGGTAGTTCTGTAGGTGTGTGTGAACTAATCCTAATTAGTCTATGCAGTGGAGGAGTTCTGTAATAATTACCTGCTGCAGAGATTGTAGACTTGTTATGATCTAGACTGCATTCATTTTGGTGATTATTACTTTTGAAGGGATTGCGGTTTTAAACACTCTATGCTGTGGTAACGGTTTGACTGTAATTAGTACCGTGATACTACAACTATAATATCATTGTAATCATGGCTTTAATGTGGAATAACAGGGTAACTGATTCAGTCATCAGAACAGGGCTGTCGTAAAATCAAGTTTGAAACACTAGGAAGAAAACTGAAAAAAGTCTTCTTTAGCTGGAGTTAAACTCAGGTTGTAGCTTTCAAGTTAAAAGTGCATTACAAAATTTTGTGTAAAAATTAAAAACTGCTGCTTTACTACTGTAAGCCTACAATAATGATTTACTGATTTTGAGCAGTCAGATTGGATATGGCGGAAAAAATAGAAAAGCAAAGCAAAAAACTTTGCAAATTTTGTTTCGACCACAGGAGCCAATAGAGAGGTTAAAGCACTATAGTACATTTAACATGTTCATTTAGTGTATATAAAAGTACATAATTTTTTTAGAATAAATTTATAATATTTAATAGTAAGAAGGTATAATTACTAATTGATACTTTCAGCAAGAATGCATTAAATTAATCAAAAGTGACTGTAAAGACTAGGGGTGTAACGGTACTTGACGGTTCGGTACAGCAGGGGGAGAATACCAAACATAAAATTATGTAGAGTTTTTTTTTTTGAACAAATGTGTCTGTGTTGAAATAAATTCAATTATATTTAATTATTTTTCTAATTAATGTTTATCTTAGCTAAAGCTATAAATTATATCCACCTTATTCCTACGCCCCATTCACACTTTGCGCCAATTACAATCAGTGAAAGGCTCGCTCTATGAACGCAATAATATGTTTTGTTTTTTAAACTGGGTACAATGAAATTACATTTTTCTATACTCACCCTTCAACCATTGAACATTAAAAGGACATTTAAAAGTGTAAAAGCATCAACAAGATACTTTCAACAGACCATAAATAACCCCAAAAGCACGATTCTTTCCACAGCAATAAAGGACGGGTTAAATATCACTGTAGTAACATATATCTGTATTATGTAACATACCTTGCATTAATCAAAAATTTTCATTAACTTCAGCATTCTGTGATACTATTTTAAAGTGCAGTATATGTTGTCATTTTCCATACTATTACAGTGGAATGCCAAGGGAAAAGATAATAATCATAAGGAAAAGAATGCAGCGACTGAAAAGAGCTCTTGCCATAGATATACTTGTTATAACGTCACGTTAAAATACCAAGTGTTATGTTATTCTCATGATGTCTGAAAATAAAACATGAAGGAAAATTGACCACTCATTCAGTCAAACTGACTGATAAGCTTAATTTGTAGGGCAACCTTATGATTTGAAATGATTAATTTCAGTCTTTTTGAATGGAAGTTCCCCAAACCGAAAGTGCCACCCATAATTCAAAATGCAGTAGGCTTGTCAGGAATAAGGTGGATAGGGAGCCCTTTCTTACACATTACTATAGTATAGGTATGTTTTCATCACCCTGTATTTATGCGCATTTTGAAGTATGGCATCAGAAACGAGTGATGGAAACACCAAATTTTGAAAAAAAAATCCCTTAATTTGCAAAAAAGTTTTTCCATTCGCTTGAGGTGGTTTTTGACTTGTGCGAAAAAGATTTAATGCACATAATGGGAGATGGAAACGCATTTGCCGAATAAATTCTGACGTAGCGAACATTAAACCCATGTGACTAATTGGCTGTTGTTTTATTTACTGGTTACTCGGTTACCAATACCATAGGCACCGATTTATGTTTTTGCCGGTGGGTGCCGACACTCTGTCGTGTCTTTCTCTCCGTGCGATAGTGCACCTGATGATTTCATTACACAAAAGTTATTCACGTCTCATGAACAGAAAAACATGTACTGCAAATACATTGAGACTAGCGTGGAATTTTCTCACTCAAACCACTGCCTGCTGCTGCTTCTGATTGCTTTTAGAGGGAAAAGCTTCCCCTAACTGCTGGTCTAAGATCAGTTGTCTCTGTAATAATACCATATTGGTTTGGCAAATGGTCCAGTACATAAGGTTTCTATGTACAACATGTAGCGTTGAGCAATGTAGCCAATCACAAAGATACAATATCTGTTGATTTCTTGAACTCAATGGCCAATCAGAGGTGTTTAAGTTGGCTCACAAAATCCTCTTATTATAACAAAATAAATACAGTGTAGACATTATGTAAAGAAAGAAATTCATTGTGCAGTCAGCTTCGTTTATTAAAACAGAACTTTTTGTGAGATCGCGATGAACTAAGATGAGGGACAGCTTTTTAATGATTATAAAGGGAGCGCTCTGCGCGCTTTCTATGCCAAATCACGCATACAGTATGCTTGCTTTTTTTTTTATATATATATAAAATGAATGGAGAATATCTTGTCTTTTTCCGTGGGTGCTTGGCAGAGCCTATGACCAATACCACCATCATCCGCTCGAACATCTTTTGGATTTGTGAACTTTGACAAGATTTGCTTCATGTTTGGATGGAAACCCAGCTCCAAATCCAATCCATTTTTGAAATATAATCATTTACTCAGTGGCTGTCATAACTTTTCATGACAAATTTATTTAAACATACATTAAATAATCAAGACATTATTGACAGGTTAAGTAAATATAATAAATAGGCTAATATAGTGCATATGAAATGCTCCTCTCTAGAGTTCATTTCTCTAGCGAACTAACATGCTGTAGACACTAAATGCCTGAGGTAAACGTAATGCTACGTGAGATATTATTGTCAAGCTGTTTAATTTATATATTTCTGCAGCTGAAACACTGTTTAATAGATTACATGTAAACATTTTGATCGATAATCTCTTCTTCTTCTGCGCTTTTTACTGGTAGCAAACAGTGTTGCATTACCGCGTGTGCCCCCTTCTGGATGGGAGTGTGAATCGCCTGTGACTGACAGTATTCGTCGTGTGACTGCATGCACCGAATCGTGACGTCCGTACCGTTCGGTTCGGGGCGAATAGATGTACAGTTACACCCCTAGTAAAGACATTTATAATGTTACAAAAGATTTCTGTTTATATAATGCTGTTCATATATATTCACACACACACACACACAGAGTAATTATCTTTATTAGATATCTTAATTATATAATTATATATAATAATAATATATATATATATATGTAAATAATAATTTTTTTAGTTAATTTATGTATCAAGTAACTAATTCTAAACAAATTCTTAATCAAATGTCCTTAAAATGTGATCAAATATTTGACCAGTTTCACCTTCACCATTTCCTTTCTCATTATTTGAGTCTTTGTCTCTTGTTCTGTAGCACCCACACTTTCAGTGTTCTCGACTGAATGCAACAAGAGCGTTACCGGTGTTCATTACCATGGGACTGCTTTACAATTCAAATGAACGCTGACCCCCCTGTGATATACATGAAATGAGTATGTGAGTTCCGGAACAGACATCTTGTCAGCGGAGTCGCCAAACAAAATTCTATTTCCTCTGGCTGGGCACGACGGGACAGCCCATGTCACCCAGCCTCTCATACCCAATTACCTTTGGGTCAACACTGGGAAATTGGCTTCAACATTGATTATTTTCTATCCCGGTGGGGTGTATGAATAATTGACCCATCTGATGTCCTGAGTTTAACTCTTCCTGAAAACATCACAGTACAGTTATCAGTCGTGAGAGGCCTGTGTTTGAGCATGCTGACTCAAAAAGTGAGGCTTATCTGAGATCAATTCAAACAAAGCCTGGAACTCTTATTCTTTTATCATTTCCCCTTATTTATTCTTATCTCATTAGTTTCATCAGAGCAAATAACCACCCACTTTGTGGTTTTTAACTTTTATTAAAGTCCTAATATTCACTCTTGTTGTTATGAATCGATCTCACGGCCATGATTTATTGGCCGATCAGCAGGGGGTTTGGTCATTACGTGGTGGTCCAGCTCTGTACTGTTTAACCTCAGGAGTGCAGTCTGCTGTCTCATCTCCATGGCAACTCAGAAGGGAAGAGTTTAGGTCTCCATATAATGTATAGGAATCTATAAAACACAATTTACTGGGTTAAACTTGCCATAAATCTGTATTTACAGTAACCCCAACCTCTAATTTACACATTACACACAAGTGGAACAACAACAGTTCAACCAGCCTATCTAAACTCTCGGATTTTAGCATTAAGTAACCGTTTTATTTCATAATCTGTAATGATTTTCACACAGCCTTGATTGTACTATAAGTGGCACTACACAATACAATACATATAACAAATATGTAAGGGAAACAGGTTAATTTAGCTCAAAGGAAATATTAATTCATTTATAGGGAATTTTGAAAGAATCACCACTTTTACAGCAGAACAAATGACTCGTCCAGGGCTCAGTTGAATGGGCTATCCACTCTGTAGTGAACTATAGCAAAAACACTACTTATTAGCAAAGTAAACAAGATCAGCAGTTTAAGACATTAAATTCTTAAGCACATAACACAAGAGACTTCTCTTTAAATACACCTGAGACTTTATTGATATATCTAACACATAAAACTAATATCTAACACATTCACATGAGTTGCAGAAAGAAAGAAAGTGAGGAAAGAATTTAAGAGAGTGAAGTTATGAAATCCCAAGTTTCTAGCAATATATTCTCTTTATAAAACCTGATGTGAATAAACCATCAATCATTAATTTAATCCTTCTATCGTTTCTTAGGCGGGGTTAATAAATTTCATATCAATACACCAGTTCAGCTAGAGGTGTTACTTGCGTCTGTTTGTGGGTTTGAATAGGGATTCCCTTCATGGTCCTTGCTGGAGAAAGGATTTCCCAGGTTCTTTTATTCGCTGGCGGTCTCGTTGTGTCTGGAGTGACGTCTTGGGAAGCCAATCACGCTGGTGTGTTGGCGGATGAATGGAAAGTCTCGTGGATGAAGTTTGTAGGAAGCGGGCTTTGCTGAAGAATCATTGACTGAAACTTTGCGGTAAAACTTAACTTAGAACACGACACTCTCAATGGGAAAGAAAAGAAACCAAGTAAAAGAAAGCAAAGTAAGTGAGACGAGAGAAGTTAGATGGCTTGAATTAAGCTATTCATTCTTAATCCATTTTCATCTCCCAAATCTGACTCTGTCCGTCTAGCATTGTTTTAGAATGATCTGATGCATTTTGATCATGTAAAAGCAGTCTCTGTGGATTTTAAGAGATTTCAATCCTGTTTACGAGGTCACTCAGAAGTCTTTAACCAATTAACAGTTTTTTTTACATTTTTTCTATAACAATATGAGATAAATAATCTTCATTAGTGAATTGTAGCCTTGATATAAATGCACAAATAAATGAATGAAAATATAAATACACAGACCTAAATGCAGCATTGTGAGCAAAAATATTGCGATATATCGCTACATGATTATATTAGTATAATAAAATATAAAAAAATATTTCAGCACCGTAAATTATAAAATGAATCAGTGTCCTTGTTACAGTGTAATTATACATTTAGGTACTGAGTGATATTAACTACATGTAAAGTGTAACGGACACTGTAAAATAAAGTGTTGCCAGAGAACCATGTTTAAGAAAGGGCTAAACTGCACAAAATTGAGCTTGTGCGTCATCATTTGCAAACCACACCATTGCTTGTATAAGTCACATTGTGCATTCAGCTACAGTTTGTTTTAACATGTCTGTTAAAATTCTACACAACATACGGCTTTTGATGTTGGCTTTGAGCTGAGATGTTTGTGAAGACAGCCTGGAGCAGTTTCCACACTGAACAAAACTCAAGTCAACAGTTCTAAATAAATAAATAATATTATATATATATATATATATATATATATATATATATATGAATTTCTCTGTGTCTCTCTCTCTCTCTCTGACTACTAAATGGAACTGGATTAAACCAGATGGAACTGGATTAAATATTTTGAATGTTCCAATCCAATCTGACTTCTGACCTGTAATGCTGCCTGAATGATAATCATGCATTGTTCATTTGTTGGCAAGAGGAGAACTCCACCAGCATGTTGCATTATTTTCCTGTTATCACTGAAACAATCTGTATTGTAAAAAGCCCTATAAAGGTGACTTGACTTGACTAAAATAACAATACTAGTAAAATAACACTTCAGTAGTCAGATTAGTCAGCCTGGTCTCAATGTTTGTACATATTAATACATAACATTTACAGGTACAAAACCTACATTTTTGTATGTTTGTATAGATGCTGAAATGTACAATATTGACGTATTGACAACATTTAAACGTAAACTTTATTACATATTTACAGCTAAAAAAAAAAAACATTTAGGGGTTCAAGCGCATAGCGCCTTGTAATTTTCTAAGGATCAGCATTCTCCCCTAAAAGTGATTGGGCAGACCAAACTGTAAGTTGTAGAGACCTAAAACTTCAAGGGGTGGTAGTACTCACACTGTCTACAACGTCACCAAGGCTCACCCCGATCGTCCTGACGGGGTGCTACGGCGGTCAAAAGTACGAAATGGCTCATAACTCCTGAACCGTTAGGCCTAGGCTCAAGTGTCTTGTATCGCTGGAATTCTTGGCTCAGACAAGATCCATGCCTCGGATTCGCTCGTCACCCTGGCGAAATTTTCGGGTATTTTGGATTTTTTGAAAAACATACTTTTGCAAACTAGTCCTAGGTTTTTGTCCTGGTCGGAACCAAAACAGTGCAGCGAGATTCTCCAGAGTCTCATTGTCAATAATTTTCAAAAAAAAAAGCTGAAATTCTGATTCACGGTTCCTAAAGGCCAACAAAACGTTTGAAGTTGGTGGAGCCGCTTTTACTAAAATGGCTATAACTCGTGAACGGAATGAGATATTTTCACCAAACTCAGCACTCCTATGTAAGAGCTCATTCTTTGGCCGTGTGAAAAAGGACAAGGCGACTGGCCACTTGGTGGCGCTATAACGGCAAAAAAAAACATGAAAATGGCTATAACTACTTCACCGTTAGTCCAATCGTTATGTCCGAGGTATCATGACTGTCTAAGAGGACATTGCATATCTCGAAAAACATGTCTGCCACTGGCCAATGAAATTTGAGCAGCTCAACCATGGGCTCAACCTCGATAACTGTTAAAAAGCTTTAAAAACTACATATTTCCTATGGTAACTTGCCTGTATTTGGCGTAAATGGTCTTTTCCATCTATGATCGAGATGTTAACAGGCTTGCTAATTAAAACATTATACCTTTTTACGCATGTGCTTAAAGGCCTTGAAACGCTTGAACCCCGATAATTGCTGTTCGCAGCTATATTTATATAATTGCCATTTTATCATTTTATATATCATTTATAGATACATTTTAGATCCCTTAACCCTACCCCAAACCCATATAAAAAGAATAAAACATAATGAATTACAATTTTAGTAAAATATAGCTTTAAAAAGATAACTAAACCTACCCATAACCCATTTCTTAAAAATATGTGGAGTTAAAAAGAAAAACATAACAAACAAGTGGAATTACAATTTATTTATTGCAAAAATGTCAAAAGCGGTACCATAAGCAGTCTGACGATGCAGTTCTCTCTGGTGGTATATAATAATTTTGTATGAGGTACAGAGCAGAGTTATTAATTGCTGAGAATCTTATCCCGATCCACTCTTTGAAGGCGCACACTTTTCATTCAAACGCACTTCACCCAAAACGCCATGTTGCAGCGGGTGAAAAGCCATCGAGAGCCAATGAGCATTTGATATCACTGCCGTAAAATGTGTTGTAAAGATTCTTGAGGCGGTGTGGTGAGAAATCGAGCCCCCCCAGGAATCGGGTCTCCTTTAGGACCCGGAGTGATCCAATTGGTTCAACAGGCTTTTAATGGCTAGTATTTTTAGCACCTGATTATAATTCCTTCAAAATCATGTTATGATTTATATAATTTAAAATGCGTTATAATGACCATTAATGTCTTTTCAATTACATGGTTCATATACTAGTATATAACTGAAGCTATAGGTTGTGAAATGAACCATTTCTCATTCTTACTGTTTTTTAATTAGCTTTTGTACTACTAGCATAACATACATCTATGCGATTAGCCTGCTAGCTTAGCTTTTATTATATTAGGTATGTTTTTTGCTTTCAATATCTATTTCCAGTTTTATTATGCAATACATAAGCATTCATTTTATAATTTAAGCATGTTGTTTGTGTACTTAATGTAATAAACATCATACAATAGTGAAATAATAGTTATAATTAGTCAAGACATCAAGATAGATAACTTTTGATCAGGCATTACTGCCTGGGTCCTAAAGGAGACCCGATTCCTGAGGGGGACTCGATTTCTCATGACAGCTGAGAATGGAGATGAAGATCACTGAATAAAAGCTCGATTTTGCGTCTGTTCTTTACAGTCGTATGGATTCTAAAGATTTGGATTTAACAGCACATTAATAAAATTTATTTATTTATTTTTAGGTTGTGTTTTTGGTGTATTTTATGGTTCTATTGTCAGTCACAGCATATAGGACCATACTGAGAAAATGCTTTGTGTGTTCAACGGCAGACAAAATAGATATGATAATGGTTAAACTATTTTAAGTTTTAATGCATAGTCTTGTTTAACATTATGTAATCCTTCAAAACGAGTTTGCAGCAAAAGTCACATAGAACAGATTGAAATGTTATTTCATATTAAGTAGATGAGTAAACTGCATTTAATAAATGCGACTGTAAACAATGTCATGAAAATGTCATTGTTATGACAATTGGATAAAATAGAATCAAGATATTAATGCTACAAAGGATTCGTATATATTTGTACGTCTGTAAAGTTGTTCATATGTAAATAATTTACATTTTAGTGCTGTCAATATTGTACATTTCGGTGTGTATGAAAATGCAAAAATGGGAAAATGGTAGAATGGCACTTTACGTAAAATTCATACAAATACTCATGAGATCACATTGGATTAGTGCTGTGATTGGTTGGCAGGAATGTTGTTCCAGGAACAACAAAGGATGTTGATCCAGAAACATGTCCTACTTTTGTAAATCAAGTTGTGCATTCGGCTACAGATGCTGTAAGTGTGTTTGTTTGTCAAAATTTTACACATCATTTCATACTGTGCTTTGCTGTTGGCTTTGACTTGTGTTGGTGAAGACGGAAGAAATGGTTCAC
Source organism: Hypophthalmichthys nobilis (assembly GCA_037950665.1). Taxonomy (NCBI): domain Eukaryota; kingdom Metazoa; phylum Chordata; class Actinopteri; order Cypriniformes; family Xenocyprididae; genus Hypophthalmichthys; species Hypophthalmichthys nobilis. Next base: position 17,192,530 of record CM075476.1, on the reverse strand, counting down.
AGCCTGGAGCAGATTCATCGTATAATGAACAGCAGCGCTCAGTGAGGTCATCCCACCAAAGTGTCTTCTCGACTCAAAACCGCAGCATTACAAAATATGATCCATGCGCTTCCTGCCAGCACTGTGACTGGTACTTTCCACAAGGGACTTTTAAAAGCTATTGAATGGTTTTTCTGTGTCTACACTGAATGCGCAAGTTTAATATATTTGACCGGAGGGAGCAAGGGAAGCTGTCCTGCAGGTCATTCTATAGATGCAGAAATACAGATCTGAAAAAGGAATAGATCTTTTTGTTTTTATGTCAGTAACTACTTTTAGAGTAGGGGAGTGAATCTTCCATCTCCATTCACACTTTTTTCAAACTTGTATCATTAATAATGGATCATTTCCATAAGTAGGTTTTGTTGTACTTTCCTCAAATGAATGATGCATTTGGCATGAAATTTTGAGTGAGGTGCCATATAGAGGAAATTCTGCCGGAAATCTCTGCACATGCACATCAGGTACCTTGAAGTTTCTGCCCGGCATGATGGATTCAGGAACCGTGGTGAGGAATTGGTGTCGCAGTGAAGAATGTGACTTAGAATAAGCGTCAATAATTCATGCGATGTGTGACGCATGCCACCCTGCCATAGCTGTTAAATTGATCCAGTTCTTGATTAATTTGTTTCCCTTCATCAATAACAACCTGCAACTACAGAGTCATCCAAGAGTCACTGAAGTTTCAGAATGCTGGTAAAGTATTAGCTGTGCATAATTGTCATCTGTGATTCCTCCAAAGGCTCGGAGAAGATGTTTTTTTTCCCAGGATGTGAGCGAATCTCTCGAGACGGCATTATACAAATGTTAAGGCCAAGTTGGTGCAAACAAACTAGACAAATTTATCTAGCTTTCAAACAAGCACGAAGGCAACAATGAAACCTGTCAAATCTTTGCGACTGTCCTGAGAAGGTGATAAGCGTCAAACTAATCATTTACTCTGGCCAGCTATTGGTAGAAAATACACTCCACTGATGTTTCCTTCTGCTTGGCTGCTTGCTGCTTAATCTTCCCTGCATTGATTTTACTGAGAGAGATCGACAACCGGCCCTGACGGCTCCGGCAGGGCCATGGCTTGTTGAAAAGAAACTGTGCTCAGGTGTCCTCTGAAATCTCTAGTAGTCAGGGACAGCTTTCAGAGAGAATTGCTACTTTCTTAGCTTTGCAGCTCAGTTCACAATTTGCTTTATACTTTTGTACTCTTTTAATCTTGTCAGATATAAAGTCACATTTAAAAAAAAAAATGTATATAATAAAAGGCGAAAAAGATACAATTATGTGATATGAAAAGATACACAATTATGTGATATGAAAGCACAATTACAAGACATTGTGTTTAATAAGTGACTATTTGTCAAATTGTGACTATATGAAGGCAACATGATAAAAGTCACAACTGTGAGATATATACAAGAAATAGTCAATTATGAGATATAAAGTCACAATTATGAGACACAAAGGCACATCAGAAGATGGGTACACTGGGGTCATAAAGGGATGGACATGGTCAGCAACAATACTCAGGTAGGCTGTGGCATTTAAAATAATGCTCAATTGGTACTAAGGGGCCCAAAGTGTACCAAAAAGTTCCCCCCAAACCATTACACCACCAGCAGCAACCAGAACTGTTGATACAAGGCAGGATGGATCCATGCTTTCATGTTGTATACGCCAAATTTTGACCCTACCATCTGAATGTTGCAGCAAGAGTCGAGACTCATCAGGCCAGGCAACATTTTTCTAATCTTCTATTGTCAGATTTTGTTGAGCCTGTGTAAATTATAGCCTCAGTTTCCTGTTTTTAGCTGACAGGACTGCCACCTGATGTGGTCTTCTGCTGCTGTAGCCCAACTGCTTCAAGGTTCAATGTGTTTGTGTACAGAGATGCTCTTCTGCAGACCTCGGTTATAACGAGTGTTTATTTGAGTTACTGTGGACTTTTTATCAGCTCAAAGCATCTGGTCATTCTCTTCTGACCTCTGGTATCATCAAGGCATTTTCGCCAACAGAACTGCGGCTCATTGCATATTTTCTCTTTTTCAGACCATTCTCTGTAAACCCTGGAGATGGTTGTGCATGAAAATCCCTGTAGATCAGCAGTTTCTGAAATACTCAGACCAGCCCTTCTAGCACCAATAACCATGCCACATTCAAAGTCACTTAAATCAACTTTCTTCCCCATTCTGATGCCCAGTTTGAACTTCAGCAGATCATATTGGCCATGTCTACAAGCGTAAATGCACTGAATTGCTGCCATGTGATTGACTGATTAGATATTTGAGTTGAATGAGCAGTACATACAGTCAAACCACAAATTATATTGATATTTTTGATATATTTTTACTAGTGGATGCAGGGCATTATAGTTCATTTATGTAAGTGAGGATAGCAAAATAAAGTAAACTGTGACATATTATACCCAAAAATTCTTCATACAGTGGACTACCAGTAAATTTGGAACCAAAAATTATTCAGACACTTTGACCTGACCATGTTTTGCTTAAGTGTTATCTGACATAATTAAGATTATTTTTTTCTGACACAGTTTAACTCTGAGATCTTGTCATATTTTATTACCTTTTTTTAAACTATAGTGAATAAACTGTATTAATGAATGAAATGTTCAAGGTGTCTGAATAAATTTTGGTTTGACTGTATATGTTGCTGCAATATGAGAAATAAAGTCAAATATAAGACAGATTTTTTTTTTTTTTTTTTTGATAGTGAGATAAAAAGTGTGATATAAAATCACAATTACCAGAAATAGTCAACAGGCTTCCATTGAATGGAGCATATATACTGTACAACAGCAGGTTTTTAACATTGCAATGAATGATATATAACTAACATATTTTATTAATGTGTTCCATCATAGCTGATTCTGAAGTAAACAAAGGATTCAAATGGAAAAAAGCATCATATAAAGTACATATGGACTCTATTAAAGAGGCCAGATTCTTAGAGCGTGAGGTCTTCAGGCTTTAGTTCTTACAACTGTGACAGCCAATGCATGTTGCCATGGATTTTTTCCAGCTCCCTTGTTGCCAGTAGCAACAGATCAGTTCAACAGTCACTGTATTGTTTCGTGGTAAGAGAAAAATCCTGTTTAAAACTGAGGCTAATTCTCAGACAATTTAATTGACAGGTTGGGCTGTCAGTTCTAATCCACCACTTCTCTGCGGTACAAAATAATATAAGAAATGTCCATGACGATAATGTGAAAATAACCTCAAAGTATTACATATTGTGTCTGATGCTTCAAGATGTCCAATTTGCCTGATCTTTTATCAAATTAAATCATATATTGCACAACAACAACAATCTGTTGTGACAATCATATTTAATTCTTTGACTTCTCATTAAGTATGCAATATGCTTCCAGTCAATTTTTGTGACATTAAAACTGAAGTCATGGTTAAAAAACAAAACAATAAAAAACACCATATGCAAGGACACAAGCACCACTGAACTGAATGTGGGGGTAGCTGTTATTCTTTGCTAAAGGAGCAATAATTGCCCAACAACGTCTAACCAAATTGTTCAGGCTTGGATAAGCAATTAGGCTAATCGGCCAGTATAATGACAGAAGAATTGCCACAGTCTGCAACCATTAGCAGATCCTTTTCTGAGAATCTAAGCGAGAGTCTTGACATCCTCACATCCTTTTGCTCGACTCATGCTGTCTGACTTTTTTTTCACACCTTTACATTCTCTTGTACATTTCTTTCAGTCTTTTACATCCCTTCCTGGTGCATCAATTGCATTACTAAAGCACTTTCATTCATTTTCTATCACCCCAAAGGCAATTATACTGAAAATACAGGACCCTGAAGTTGAGAGTCAATGTTACTTTGAGCCAATATATTTCATGCTGGGAAAGAAGGCTTTAATTGGCACACAGTGGCAGGAGAAATGAATGGGAATTTGCTATGAATCCAGTTAAAGATATTTTTCGGTGTCGCATGGAAGATGTAAACTCCAAGGAAAAGATGTCTTCTATTCCTCCATTTCTGATTCCTTTTTATTATGGGCGAGAGAGACAGAAAATGTCTGTTTGAAGAATAATAAAGCTTTCTGCTGAATTTTGATGTCTCATCGTGTATGTGTGCTACACATGGGGATGAGAGGAGAGATGAATTCATGAAATCAAATGCTCAGGTTGCTTAATTCCTGCTTCAGTGTTTTACAGTTCTGACAACTGGAAATATTAACCACATCCAAGATTTAATCTGAAAAATTTGGCTTTGCATAATTATCTCTCTTTTGAATAAGTAGAGCTGAGCATTCTTGATGAGCTTACAGATAAAAATTATGACTTTTGGATCTGTCTGAGACACTTCTTTTTTATGTTCTTTTTTTCTCATCTTCTAAGATGTCTCAGATGCATATAAGAAACAATAAGTCTGAAATATGTATTTTGAATACATATTTTGAATTGAGACACAGGCATGTGAAGAAGCCATTTCTGGTCCGTTCAGGGTGTTGAAATGAAAAAAATCAGCAGATGAAAAGACTTATTTCTCAATCTGTCTCTTTCTCACTTCTTGAATCAAACATAAAAGTATGTAAAAGTAATACTTTGAGGAGTCCTATTAAATGAATCTTCCTACAATTTCAAAGTCTGGCCCATCAAATGCATATCTATTTATTTTCCTGCAGTGGTTGTCGTTGTATAACTCATTTAAATGAAGTTGGATTTTATAAAACTGTTTAACTTAAGAATATGATTGATGATGAAAATTTGTTTCTTAACTTTTCTATTATGAATCAAATAACAAACAACATTCAACGTTCATATATAGGTAGCTAAAAGGTCTGTAATTTTGAAAGTGATATTATATTTAAATGTTAAACTGAAATTATAGTTAAATGTTAAACTGTAAAAATGTTTGCGCTACAAACCAGCGTGTTTATAATTAAAACAATACATTAAAATAATATGGTAAGAAATACCAGTTTGCATTATCAAGCAGCATAATGAGCTGTTTTAGCTAAAAATAACTGGAAGTGAATGACACCGAAAGCCAGACACATTAAATGTACAAATGGCTGCGACCGCTCTTACCTGAAAAATAAGGTGGATAGGCTACTGTATTAGTTAAAAAAGTTAAAATTTGTATCTACGACAATGACTGATAAAGTAAAATAAATATCATTAGGCTAATAAAATCTGTTGTGGGGGCCTCTGTGGCCTCTGAACACTTGTGCTGCCTTTACTTGCTCTCAGAATTATCGTAAATACAAGTTTCCTAGGTAAAAAACTGCACATGAATGCCCTCCCATTTTGAAACTTGAATGCGATGAGTAGTGATGGGGAGTCGACTCTGAATAGCCCCAGAGTCGGGGTTGACAGCACAGGAATCGACTCTTGGTGTCAACTCTGTTGCTGTATCTGAAATCGTTCACTTGTTTACCGATTTTCGAATCCATAGCCTATAGTGCATGGCAGTTGAGTGCACTAGAAGCAAGGAGTGCACGAAATGAAGCGAGGAATTCAGACACTGACGAATCGTGTCAGAGAGTGAGTTTAGTTTGTAATTACACATACCTCTGTGCCAGCTTTGGTATTGATGGTAGCTTAAGTTAATGCAATAAATATAGATTTGATATTCCATGGTTAACCGTGTTCATAAACTAACCATAAATAATAAAAACTCACATCAATAGGTGTACATCTTTGTATGCATTCTTGTATTGTATTAATTTTAGTATCTTTAACTCTCCTGTCCAAGCACTTTTAAGACAATGATAATGTGCGTTTAGCGCCATCACCCGACCATTATAATGAGATGAATTCATTAAAGAATCCCTTCTTTCTCATTTATTTAATTCTGACATAATATTCGACCACAGATGTTTTTCGTGACTTTTCTCTCTGTAAAATTAGGTATCGGGAATTAGCTAGATAGCAACATTGATGCTCATCAAGTCATCGCTAAATTTGGACAGTCACGCTAAATGTGTGTTGTTTTATTGAGGGGATTTTAAGGCTTCGTGTCGGGGGAAAAAATTAATTAAGTGTGTAAGGACTGCCATCTTGCCTTATTTATGACCCTGTTTTGATGTAAAGTAAATGGAGTTGAGGAGTCGATTCCATCGACTCCTACAGTGGTAGTTGGGAGTCGGAGTCGGCTCCAAAAAACCTAGAATCGAACACCCCAAGTGATGAGCTCGTAATCACGACTTCAGAAGTGGGAATTATCAAATTTCCGATAGCACATGAAGGCGGAATTAATCTGGGTAACCTTCTTATTAAAATCAAGTTTGACTGAATATGGCACTTCTACAATGGCAACGGCAACTGAAAATTTTTGCGTGGTTTTTGCATTTTCTGCATCCATGCCACTAGGTGTCAAAATGCATGACAAAAGACACTATGCGTGACAAAAGATTGCATCATAATAGAGTTTAATTCAAAGGGGAACTCGCCATTTTGACAAGTTTTTCATTTACATCGATATGTACACATACAACTAGGTGCTCAGTTTGAAATCAGGTCATGTTCATTTATGTTAAACAAACGGCGGAAAGTGGTGCAGCGACAAAGGCGTTTGCTATGACCACTCAGCCAGAGTCTGTTCTGAGATGCTTTATTGAGTAGTTTTATGAGCAATGAGCGTGTTGCAAGCGCAGGCTCGGATGAAAGATGAATCATAGCGCCGCACGACTGCATCGCTTGTGAAATGAGGGCTCGGTAATGAGGATTAACTTGAGCAGTCAAGCCTGATCCCACCTGGCACCCCTCATTCTCTGACACAGTGCTCTAAACTCCCTGGTGATTTTCACTCACATGCTCACTATCATCAGCACCTTCCCTGCGTCTCCATCTCCACAATTACAGAGCCGCTCTCAGCCACAGGGCCGTCCGTGTCAACTTTTGACATTTCAAAGTTTGTTAAATCATTCCAAAAAACTTAACTTATTATTAGCTTCAAAATAACACAATTTAATTAGTCTACGTCTAGATTTGGAGAAAACGGCTGTGTTAAAAGTACAGCCAAACATGATGGGCCTAAATGTTATTTTAATTAGCGAACATTCGCATACCAATAAAATGGTTTTGCATGTGTCAAAATTTTGACCTTGATTGTGTGGCCTTCGATTATATTTCACTGTGGAACATTTAATGAATGCAGGAAGATTTGTTTCAAAAGACGGGCTGAGTGCACAGAGTAATGAAATGGCTTGTGCTTTCTGCCTTTTGTATGACAAATAATTCCGCACCCCTACATGACCTCCTCATTTCCAGCGAGTTTTTCCTAACATATTTACTGTAATTAACATGCCAATGTTTCACTCAGCATCCGAGTAAAAGGGTCGCTCCATTCTGGGTAAACTCTCTGAGCATGAAAGTCAACCTCAATTACTGCTCAGAAATGCCATTTAGCCTTTTAGTTAGACTCTCGACACGCTGTTTTGTTAAGCAAACAAAAACAACACAATGTCCCCATTTTCTAGTCGAGACAGATAACATAAGCATGACAGTTGTAAATGTGCTATTTAGATTTATTATCAAAATATGAATTTTCAATTACATTTTTTGAGTGGTGCAATGTATTCTCCGAGTTCTTAGAGTAAGGTAATTATGAAAAAGGGGGTGCAATGTTCTGGGGCATGAAACTAATAAAAACCTAATTTAGTAATTCATTACATAATATACCGTCTGCTATTCTCGTAAATGTGCTGTGAAGTCACAGATTTAAAGTGCGCCTTACAACTTTATTGCAATCAAAAGAAAAAAAAAACTCAAAACAATTACTTTTTAAGCTATGATAAATGTTTCATTCAAAATGTAAGACATACAAATGAGAAATCATATTTCAGGGTCATTTAAACCTTCATGCTGCTTTACTCTGCTCATGGGGGGCATATGCAGCTAGGCCGCAGAGATTTGTGGGAGATTCTGCCGTGACGGTCATTTAAGAGGCGAGGGTGCTCATTCCAGTAGGAGTCAATGTCCTGAATAGATAAAGACATGGATTGCCATGGACTGTTATTTCCAGTTGTTTGTGAGGCGTCTGGGATTATTTGGTTTACTACATGAATGCCACTTAAAATGTGATCTAACCTTCATAAAAGTCTGTTATGTAGATGGATATTATAATACTCCAATTAAATGTTGCCATAGAATTCATGCAAGCCTATTGAGGATATGTAGGCTAAGTGAACAGACAAACAATGTTTGTCTGGTGGACAAAACAAGTGATCCCATACACAGAAACCAAAATATCATAAACACTTAAAGGTGAGTTTTTTTCACTTACATCGGCCTGTAAGCAAACAACCACCTAAAACACCCTAGAAATGCCATAGCTAAAAATCAAGACATTAAATATCAAGATCTCAGCAGAGGATGATTAAACAACTCCAAAGCAGCAGCTTCACTTATTACTAACCAGTTTGACTTTATTTCTGTCATACATTTATAGTTAATATAGTTCTTATTGAGAATTAGATGTTGATGTTTGGTTGAAATTGTTTCTTTGAAGTCACTGTTATGGTGATCAGTGTTTTGATTGGGCTCTTGACCATTGACTTTTCTCTTTCAGCAATTGCAAGTATTTTTAGAAAACAATTCTGCATTGATAAAGAGATTGATGAAAAGGCAGATCAACATGTCTGTTTTAATGGCTGTCAAATGGCTGCATTTAAATGGTTTAAACAACTGCTTTTTTCTGTACTTTCGTGACTGACTTAAATAGTTATGGAGTTGAAGCGTCAATGAAAAAAGTAATGAACAAATTCAGCCATTGACACAACCTCTTGTGTAATAGTTAAGACACACTTAGACATCAACACTCATCATACAAACATCAACAATGGTGACAATCAAAAAAATATATAAATACACTGCCCGGCCAAAAATAAAAAAAACGTCACTGTTTGGATTTTAATAGGCAAATACTTAAGAGTCTATGGATGGATCATTATCACAGTGATTATTATTTTTCTAGCACATTATATATTTGGCAACGGTTCTTTTAACACTAAAGATGGAGTGTGTAGCTTTTCATTTCTTAAACAACCATATATTAAGATGTATCATGGCCATATTCCAGGATGACAATGTCAAGATTCATCAGGCTCAAACTGTGAAAGAACTGTTGGGAGGAGCATGAAGAATCATTTTCACACATGAATTGGCACTGACTTTAACCTCAGTGTAAGTTTTTGGAATGTGCTGGAGGAGACTTTACAAAGTGCTCACCTTGTATTGTCAATACAAGATCTTGACCAGAAAATGATGCACCTGTTGATGGAAATACATGTTGTGATGTTATTTCCATCTAGAGGTGCATCATTTTTTGGTCAAGATCTTGTATTGACAATACAAGAGGTGAGCACTCTGTAAAGTCTACTCCAGCACATCCCAAAACTTACACTGAGGTTAAGGTCTGGACTCAGAGGTGCCGATTCATGTGTGAAAATGATTCTTCATGCTCTCTGAAGCATTCTTTCACAATTTTACCCTGGTGAATCTTGACATTTTCATCCTGGATTATGGCTATGATGTGTCTTCCTATATGGTTGTTTAAGAAATGAAAAGCTACACACTCCATCTTTAATGGTTAAAAGAATTGTTGCCAAACATATAACATGCTAGAAACATAATAATCACTGTAATAATGATCCATTCATAGATTCTTAAGTATTTGCATATTAAAATCCAAACAGCAACTTTTTTTTTTTTTGGCTGGGCAGTGTATAAATAGTAAAAGAATTCAGCTGCATAATTTATTCATGCCGCAATGCATGCTGGGAGCCATGAAAGAGTTTTTTCTGCTGGCATGGAGTATGTCACCATTGTTGTGCTTCATATGCTGATTATAGGTGTCTGTGAGTGGCTAGGTAACACCTTAGTTATTAACTTCCTGCTCATGTGTTTTCATTTTTCAGAAAATCTGATTTTCACAATAGTATCACATGGTCAGTAGAACAATATTTATAAGAAAAAACAAAACACACTTCTGATCAGTGATTAGACTTCAGATGTGATCAGTGAATCAGACCACTTCCTGATGATTTCACCATTAATTAACAGTCAACATAATCTAATGTTATTCTGTCTCAAATTCTTCTGACACAGTAATTGTGTTTTCTGAAACACACTAATACTGCAGCCAGAGAAAAACGAATAAAACAATCAAGGGTCAAGAGCCCAACTACAGGAAAAACCAATCACCACAATGGTGATTTCAAATGTTTGTTCCTCTTTCCTTCAGTGATTTTACTCATTAACATCAGGTGACATCACTAATGGTTACACTGAGCGGTGTTAATGAAATATGTAGCATCCAACCTATCCAAGCTATTGTTTAAGCCAAAAAGTTAGTGACCCTTAATATTTAAAGGACGTTAGAAGAATGATGTTCAAAGAATGTTTTCTGCCACCATTATGAGAACATTCATCAAATACTAATGATAATATGTGGTGATTTCATAAACATTGTTTTGAAAGTGTTTCATTTTAACACTTGCATAACCTTGCTTATTCATTTGAAGTTAGTTGTCATTCTAATGTTTAAGGTCTCCGTGAACTGAAAGTTGCAACTGACTTCCTTGTTGTGATGTATTACCTAGTGAAACAGAATATTGAATAGAGGGCAGGGTTTTATTTTAGCGCACCTCCTCCCCATCCCTCGCTCACAGCAGACTGACAAAACTGATATCAAACTGACATCGTCAGAGAAGGAATGCCATTTTCAAGCAAATTTTCAGATTTTGATAAAAGATATCCACGACAAACACATTTTTTATGTGTATTAACTTGCACGGATTATTTGTTCACCACAAGACTAGTAATGTGCAAACAAAGTAAATAGGGTCAGTTTTGATTTCATGATGACGTTAAAGGATGTTTCAAGAATGTTGTTCTAAGAACAATTTCTCCCAGCATTATATTTAAAAAGCTTCTATAAACAATGTTTCAATAACTTTTTTTATGCTATCCTTTTGAGAACATTATTAAAGACCAGGTAACTGGAAAATAGAAAATTCTATTAAATATTACTGGAAGAATGTTTGTTTATAACTTTGAAAGAACCTTGCCAGAATGTTAGCCAAAGTTATGAGAATGTTCCCTGTTAGCTGGGGGCCTATCGTTCATTGCACAAAACTATCATAGTATGAAAGTCTTCCAATGTAGAGCAGAACGAAAGCACTAATGCAGAATGATGTGCAAGGGTTAGGGATCATATTTTTGAGTCTCAGTCAAACGTCGATCCATAATAAAAAGGTTTAGCGCACAAAGAGAAGAGATATTGTGTGTATGCAACACCCACATAGCATCTATTTAATAGTTTAGGATTTTAAATTCTCGTTATTTGTGTAAATGGTGAGTTTCATTCAGTCCACTACTCCATCTGGATGTCATTGTAACAGACATCCAGTAGTGAATACCAAACCATTCAGAATCACCAATAAACTGCAGCAAAATACAGTCCTTTTAAACAAAAGCACAGACATTTATGTTTAGATTATGTGTTATAATGGGAACACTGGAACATCTTGCAGAGAGAGTTTTACCATGCTGACTGTTGTAAATTATCATGACACACTGTTTGAATGCTGAATGGAGAAAGACGTGATGCTGCAGCAGAGGGAAGAGTTTCTGTGAACTTAAATTTAATAACCTAATATACTGTCTGTTCCTCAAATAAAGCTATTATATGTCTAGAAGACCTGGAATATAAAATAAAAACATTTATGGTGCTTTTTATCTATATATATATCTATCTCTATATATATATATATATATATATAAGCTGATCGTAGATGAAGTATATGCAAGTATATATAAGTTGATCGTAGATGAAGTATATGCAAGTATATATAAGTTGATCGTAGATCTAGGCTTACGATGCTTTTGAGAAATGCAGCCCAGTTTGTCCAGCGAACACTCAATGTTAATTGTTTAATAATTCTTAGAAATGTTAATGTCCAATGTATGGGAACTAACTTGCTTACTGTACAGTACTACTCAGAGTATCTAGCCAAAATCTGCATGATTATGGACTCCAGTATATGGGCACAAACCACACACAACTTTACGTGTGACACGACTTTATAGATTAAACACTTAGATTAATCTAATATACACATACATGCATACAGTTTAGTAATGGAACGAAAGCTGAAGCAGAATACAGGAAAGCAATAAGTTATAGCATTGTTTGAAATTCAGCAGATCAACAGCCTTGAGCAAACCATCAGTTTCTTAGTTCTAACGCACCCTTCTTTAAAAGGGTTAGGGGATACTTAATGTATCAACTAATGAGACTAAGTTTGATACTTGAATGTCTCGTCCATTTGAATAGAACTGTCTTGATGCAATTTGTTGAGGCTCCAGTTGATCTCTGCTGAAGTTGTCTTGATGAGAGAGAACCAGTTTGAATCAGGATCTTTGATGAATGAAAAGACAAGGCCGCAGCCTTGCACAAACTTAGGGGTCCTTAGAAGACTCATATTCAATTTCTCAGAATCAGCAAAGGGGAAGAAGGGGAAGGGGCCTGATCAGTGATCTTTTAAAGCATGAAGATGTCTTACCCTCAGGAGGCGGTTGGGCAAATAAGGAGTTGTTTCTTTCGAGTGAAACTTTGCGATCCTTTGCCTTCTAGCAGGGTGCTTTGCATATGAAATTGGATTGGGTGTTAAGAGGAGAGACTTTTAAGATTCTTATAAAACTAACATGTAACAGAGTCAGCAACATGTAATGTAAATGAACATAAAGGAAATTAAAATTGCTGTTCATACAGTAGATACCCAATATGCTAGACATGTGATCTGTGCCATTCTGAATCATTCCTTCACTAGCGTTTGAATTAATACATACGTAAAAACAATGTAAAAGAACATGTGATTACATAGGATTGACCCCATTGACTTCCATAGTATTATTTTTCCCCATGCTATGGGAAATCAATGGGGCCCATCAACTGTTTGGTTACCCATATTCTTTAAAATATCTTCTTTTGTGTTCAGCAGAAGAAAAAAAAAAATATATATATATATTTCTGTGATGCAAAGCTGAATTGTCAGCATCATTACTCCAGTCTTCAGTGTCACATGATCCTTCAGAAATCATTGTAATATGCTGATTTATTATCAATGTTGGAAACAGTTGTGCTGCTTAATATTATTTTATAACCTGTGATACTTTTTCAGGATTCTTTGATGAATAAAAAGTTAAAAAATATCAGCATTTATTTAAAATAGAAATCTTTTGTAACAATATACACTACCTTTCAAAAGTTTGGGGTCAGTAATTTTTTTTCTTTATTTTTTTTTGAAAGAAATTAATACTTTTATTCAGCACAGATGTTTTAAATTGATAAAAAGTGACAGTAAAGATTTATATTGTTAGAAAAGATTTATATTTTGAATAAACACTGTTCTTTTTAACGTTTTATTCATCAATGAATCCTGAAAAAAGTATCACAGGTTCCAAAAAAATATTAAGCAACACAACTGTTTTCAACATTGATAATAACTGAGTATCAAATCAGCATATTAGAATGATTGCTGAAGGATCATGTGACACTGAAGACTGGAGTAATGATGCTGACAATTCAGCTTTGACATCACAGAAATAAATTATATTTTAAAGTATATTAAAATAGAAAACCATAATTTTAAATTGTAATAATATTTCACAATATTATTGTTTTTTCTGTATTTATTATGAAATAACTGCAGCCTTAATGAGCATAAGATACTTCGTTCAAAAACATTAAAAATAGTAATGTTTCCAAACTTTTGACTGGTAGTGTATATATATATATATATACTATATTGCCAAAAGTATTGGGACACCCCTCCAAATCATTGAATTCAGGTGTTCCAATCACTTCCATGGCCACAGGTGTATAAAATCAAGCACCTAGGCATGCAGACTGCTTCTACAAACATTTGTGAAAGAATGGGTCGCTCTCAGGAGCTCAGTGAATTCAAGCGTGGTACCGTGATAGGTTGCCACCTGTGCAATAAGTCCATTCGTGAAATTTCCTCACTACTAAATATTCCACGGTCAACTGTTAGTGGTATTATAACAAAGTGGAAGCAACTGGGAACAACAGCAACTCAGCCACGAAGTGGTAGTGGTCGAAGTGGTCAACGCATGCTGAATTGCAGTAGTCGCCAACTTTCTGCAGATTCAGTAGCTACAGACCTCCAAACTTCGTGTGGCCTTCAGATTAGCTTAAGTAGAGAGCTTCTTGGAATGGGTTTCCATGGCCGAGCAGCTGCATCCAAGCCTTACATCACCAAGTGCAATGCAAAGCGTCGGATGCAGTGGTGTAAGCACGTTGCCACTGGACTCCAGAGCAGTGGAGACGTGTTCTCTGTAGTGATGAATATATATATATATATATTTTTTTTTTTATCAAGGCCTCGGTCAAAGGAAAAAGTATGTGAACCCTTTATTTATTAACAAGTGAAACCTCCATTACTGGCATGGATCTGAAAAAAAAAAAAAAAAAAATTCAAAGGGTTTGCAAACATTTACTCACAACTGTAGTAAACAGGCCAAAATGTTGCAATTTACAATATAAATCAATAAATAAAAAACTATTCCTAGCCTCTCTGCAAATGGTGTTTGAGCTGATTGCACTGGCGTGCAGCATTTGCGGTGAGATGTTATCAGTGCATCAGAGAATTCAGTTACTCATCTGTCTCAGCTGGTATGCAATGATTAATCCGCAGCCGTGTCTCCTGACAGGGGTCTGCTCCCTCAGAATCTCTACCATCAATCAGTCAATATCTCTCATCAGCAGATGTGTAACACACACACAGACACACAATTAAAAACACCAGATTAAGAATCACATTGCAGCTGTCTGAGGATCAAATCTAACCTAGAGACATAAAGCAAAAACAACAACACGAACATAAGAATCTCTATCTATCTATCTATCTATCTATCTATCTGTCTGTCTATCTGTCTGTCTCTCTGTATGTCTATCTATCTCTGTCTGTCTATATCCATCCATCCATCCATCCATCACCAAATACTCTATCAACCGCTTAGCAATCACCCAGAGCACCCCACAACCTCCTAAAAATGCCATACAAATTTCCGTTTGACTTTCCATAGACATAATGATTTTTATACTGTATTTTCTACCCCCTAACCCTAAATCTACCCATCACATAAGACTTTCTGTAATTTTACATTTTCAAAAAACACCACTTAGTATGATTTATAAGCTTTTTTCCTCATAGGGACCAAAAAATGTCTCCACAAGGGTCTCGGATATTACCAGGATCCCCCCACCCCCACCCCCCACACACACACATTTTCTAAATACAAAGCTGATCTCTGAGAGGAAGTGTGGGCTTATCACCTCATTTGCTGTTAGTACAGGGAACACAGCAGTTTGTTTTTCCTTGTTTCTCATTTTCGCCTGTCACTACAGATGTGACCACACACTTTGACATCTGTTTGAAAGTCTGTTCTCAGGGAAACAACATGTCAACAAACACACACCATTGTAAACTGCTCATACTGATTTTGCATGTAGTTTGCTCTTTTGCTGCCTTTTGGGCACTGTTTTTTTTTCCCTCTAAAAAAGTGTTTCTAAATGACAGGGTCTGTCTGGTGTTAATTACTGCAGACTTAATAGTGTTAATGAGACAAACTACACAATAAAAGAGCGTGTATTGCAAAATATTCATTTAATATCTTTTCAAGAAAGTAGATGCATGAGCAATAAGTAAAAAAAATGCATTCCTGTTATTATAGTCTCTGTCATAGTTTCCAAAAACTTAGACTTTTCAGGTTTACCAAAGCAACAGAAACAGTCATGTGGAAAAATCAAGCACAGTACCCTAACAAGCTTTCCGTGTGTTAGCATGATTACTATTTATCTCACTGGAAAATTGGAATTATTGACAGATCCTGATGAGACGTTAACATTACGTTGTGATGGGAATCAGGTTTTTTACAGTGCCTGTTTCAAGCAAAATGCATTTCTGGAGGAAGAATTAGAGGATCGATACCAAGCAGCCTCATTCATAAAACCAACGCCATGGAGTACTATACAGACGGCTGTCCGCTGTCTCTCTGATCCATCTGCCAATGCAATTAGTAATGCACAAAGCAACTAGAGGTCTGCTACAATCAATAGCATCCTTTTGTGAAATGCTCCAAGCCACGCACTTAGAGAAGACTGTGCAAACACGGTCCTGACATTGAAAAAGAAAATGACCTGTAAGAAATGCTACTATAAAGTGTGCTGTGTTCAGCACTTCACGGTTGTGAAATGAATGGCTGAGCGTACCAAACCTTTATGTATTAGAAACATCTTCACAGCCCTAATGGACTAAAACATCCTGTAAGGTAACAAGCAGTATGAACTAAAACATATACTATGCCAATTCTGAAATAGTTTCAAGTTACATGTCTCCTAGCAACAACCTACACATCCCAGCATAAATGCTCTTGATTAATTATGTGTTATTAATGCGGCTACGTTGGCAAACCATTGTAATTTGAACAGAAAAGCAAACATACTGTATGCGTTATTCGGCATGGCAGCCAATACGAATAATAAATAACCATTGCCTTACCTAATCAAAGACTTTAGATGTACCTTATGCAGGAAAACAAAAGTTTTATCCAAATTCTGAATTATCTATCACCTACAAAGCGCGCAGAATGCCAAATGCCACTCGGCTCAATTCAATGCGATCTCACAAATTTCCGCTATAATCAATGAAGCTGACTGCACAATGAATCTCTAATTTAGCCTGCATAATGCCTACACTTTGTTTGTTATTAGTTAACTTATAAGGAGAGGATTCGTAAGCATGCAGAACTCAGCTCTGGACAAAAACACTGGCATTTTTAGCGGTTGGTGGATTCTAACTTATACACGTCTGATTGTCCATTGCAATCAAGAAATCAACAGATATGTTTGTGATTGGCTACACTGCTCAATGCTGCAAAACATGTTGTAAATAGAAACACCAAATCTATTTCGCCAATATACTACAGAGAAAACAGATCCTAGACCAGCAGTTTGGCCAGCTCTTCCTTCTAAAAGCAATCAGAAGCAGCAGCAGTCAGTGGTTTGAATGAGAAAATTCCACGCTTCAAGTTTGTAAGCCTTGCCCAGCCTTACACATGCTCCGCCTATGTATCTGTGTGTCAACCTATGTATACTGTCTGTCCGTCCACCCACTCACCCACTCGTTGGCATAAACCAAAGATAACTTACAAAAGTCTTCAGTTCAACAAAGTTCAACAAAACTCTGGGAAAAAAAAACAAGATGAAGCATTTGAACTGGGGCAAAAATAGCTGCATAAAAAGTATGAAAACATAAAAAGAACATTCTTGAGGAAAGATTGAAATGTGGTTGTGTGACTTGTGTGTGTGTGTGAGGGCCAGATGAATATTTCAAGTGCAAATGCTTTAGTTATGCTGCTGTTCAGCGAGTGCTAGAAAGTTCAAACATGCAGAGTGCTGGTCCAGCAGGGACTGGCCCGGGAGCAGCGAGCAGCTCTGAGCACTTTGGATGTGGTGTGGTGTGGCGGTGCTGGGTGATCAAGAGGAAAGGAGTGGCTCGGGTCCAGCTGAGATAATGGAATTGGTGTGTTTTCCCAGGGCGGTGCTCCCAGCTGGAGTTAATTCTGTTAATAGCAGCCGACTCTAGCATCTCCCTTTGGTCCCCTCTCTCTGGCGGAGGCTGCATGTGGCAGGGAATGGAGAGCGCGGTGTAAACGGCCAGCCGTGGATGTATAATGAATGAAGCAAGGCTGAAGGCTACAGTTTATAATTGCTCTCTGTGCTGCTAATGTGTCATCACAAAAGAATCGCACCCGCACACTCCACTCTGAATGGTCGCCATTGAAAGCAAATCACAGGGACACGGTGACCAACGTCACCTTGCACAGCAACCTGTCTCTTCAGAATCAGCCACCATGAGAGCATTTATTCGCTTCACTTGCCCTGGTTTAATTGTAAGCAAAATGTAATTTAAGAACATTTGCTTTTGTAAGTGCTTACAGGGGTTCAGCCAAAAACATGACTAGCGAGCCACTGGTTTCTAAAATGAAACATTTAGGAGCTAATGACTTTTTTTAGTTGACAAATTTCAGTAGTGCTTGACAAAGATGGTTGTTCAGAACAAAAGTGCTTTAGTTGATTGTGCATTTTGACATATAAACAATCAGTCAGTAAAAAAGCTGATGCAAGTCTCACTAAAGTATATGCAAATCACAATAACGGCTTTCAGATTTTCTTTTTTAGAATCGGACATAACCAAAAAATTAGTTCAGGAAAGGAGTCTGTTGTGAACTTCGTAACACTGAACGATTTACTGAGTCTGGTTTTTGTGAATCTTTTAGACAGACCCATGGATAAGATCCAGTTCATTAGAATCATTTATTCATGATTCAGACATCACGGCTCGCTATGTGTTCATTGTTGCGTGCAAGAAAGACTCTCTAATGAGATGATATCATACAAAAACACATATTTAATAAGTATTAAACTATTTAAATTAATAAACCATTGAAACATATTACACTGCCATTGATTTGTTGTTTTTGTCATACTCACAACCATTTTTGCTGCAGAGTACGCTAAAGTTTCATTGCCTCGCTTAACTTGAACAGCACTTTACCAGATCCACGATTAGACAGGTAAAGAAAAGGATCAGGACACAGAGAGAACGCGATGATCTTGGCTGATTTACACTCTGTCAGCTCTGTGAATTGAACTGGCAATTCTCAGTCCAGCGGCACCCTCGAATAGGCAGAGAGTAGGCTAGTTATAAAGAATGATGAGATTAAGCATCATTATGGATATATTCTAGCCAACAGGGATTGAAGCTTGATAGAGACTTGAGTGGAAAATAAAATTAGATTTGTCACCAGCAATAACGAGATCGTCTCCATTTTTACAGGCGTCCAAGTTCATATTTCCCCGCATTGGAGGAAAATGAATAAACTCATGTATATTTATTATGAAAAATTACAGAAGCCGTGTCCCACAGTGCTGTCGCCCCAGAGGAAGGAAGCTGCACTTTAGAGTTATGACACTACACATATCGCGTGACAAGTCACCTCCGGGGTGAATCTTCCACTCAGTTTAGTAGAACAAAAGAGATTTTCAGTTTATTTCCCCCAACAACAAAGTTTCAATAAAATATGTTTCTGTGGCAGAGTGTTGCTGTTATTCAATAACCAACCGTTGGATCTCCTCTGCTCCTGAAGAACTGAGTCCCTTGGGAAGACAGCAGGCTTACTCTGCGACCGCCTCTCTGTGCAGTTTGTCCCCCTGGACGTCATCGCAGACCGCCCGCCTCGCATTCTCACGGCACTCTAGGGGATAATTTGTGCCTGCATTATTTCTTGCCACACGTCTATGCTTTACTGTTCAGAAATCAGTTCAATATGGCACGATTGCTTCAGCAATAACTGCAGATGACCAAAGGGAGTATTATTCCAGCTCCGCAGGCAGCATGTGGGGGAGCTCTTGAGCTTTGCAGCAGTTTTATAAAGTCAGCCTCGCCGGGAGCAAGTCTCAGCGTACTCATCTCCTCTACCTCCAACCTGTTGCTGGTAATTAAATGATAAATGTCTGCCATAGAAATAGAAATCATAGATTGTTCCTTCCTCCAATGCGTACAAATGGGGATGCCAAGCTGATGGCTGCTACGCTGTAAATATTGACAGGAAATGCCAGCTGGATAGATTAGCATGCGCTCCTGTCTCTGGTCAATCCTATTCTTCTTCAGAGTGGGAAGATGCTATAAATGCAGCTCATTGTTTCTGCAGCTTAGTGCCGCATTTGAATTCCGCATGATTCACTCGTCAGAGGAATCAGCCATAATCTTCACCCCCAGTTAATTAAAAAGCCACCAAACAGAATGTTCCAGAAAACAGACTGAAGCTTTATACTAGCTGTGTACTGTGGGATCAGTAAGCCGGAGTCCCTTCTCAGTTCAATTGATTTCAAATGTAAACAATCTTTTCCACACAACAGGCATTTCGCGCCGTAATCAGATTTGTCCTGTCTTTCATACGATCCTACTGAAAGCGTATGCATTCGCAAATGACATCCATTACTTCCGCTGAAGATCTAATAAGCTCCCTCTCGCTCTCCAGCTTGAACGCTTTACAAGTTTGCAAGGCGTAGTTTGGATTATTGGTAAAGTGGCCTTAATGTTTTCACTGCATATTTCATCAAAGCAACAAATCAACAATGATAAACTCCTGCCTGAGTTTATAACCGAAATCATTTTCATTCATCAATGCTTACTGTACCAGCCTACATCTATGTTACTTGTATAAGATATGTAAAGTTGGCATGAAACGTAAACTGCAGTCGTCTTTTCTTCTCTATTTTGAAATTTATCTGAGGGAAATGGCTTCTGAACAAGAAAAAAAAAAAAAATGCAGGGCAGGACTTGATTTTGTCCATCGGGAATTGATTGGATCGTTGTCATTTGCTAATATCTGCAATTCGATGTGAGTGGCACTTGAATTAAAAAAAAAAATAATAATGGGTAAAGCCTTTATAATATGCACTGTAGTGTTTCATAAAGTAGTAAGAATGTTAAAGGGCTAGTTCACCCAAAAATGAAAATAATGTCATTTATTACTCACCCTCATGTCGTTCCACATCCGTAAGACCTTCATTCATCTTCGGAACACAAATTAAGATATTTTTCATAAAATCCAATTGCTCAGTGAGGCACATTGCCAGCAAGACAATTAACATTTTCAATGCCCAGAAAGCTACTAAAGACGTATTTAAAACAGTTCATGTGACTACAGTGGTTCAACCTTAATGTTATGAAGCGATGAGAATACTTTTTGTGCACCAAAAAACAAAAAAATGACTTTATTCAACAATATCTAGTGATGAGCAACTTCAAAACACTTCTTTCATGAAGCTTTACTAACCTTTTGTTTCAAATCAGTGGTTCGGAGCGTGTATCAAACGGCCAAAGTCGCGCCTCCATGGTGAACCATTGAAATTTCGAAACACTTATGACGTAACGAAGCCTAGTTTACTAATATCATGTGACTTTGGCAATTTGATACACGCTCTGAACCACTGATTCGAAACAAAAGATTCGTAAAGCTTCGAAGCTTCATGAAAGAAGTGTTTTGAAGTTGCTCATAACACTAGAATACTGATCCTTCGTTAATGAATATCTATAGAACAAATGAGTAATGCATTATTAACACTCTAGTAACTTCTATTAACTAACAATAAACTTTGATTAATGAATTAGTAAGTAATAGTGCTCAGTTGAATGTGGGAGTTCACTATTAGCTAATCAGTAACTACTGTTTTTTCAAACCTCCTACAGAACTACTAAGAACTACTATATACAGGTTTATAATTACATGAATGATGCATAATGTATAATTAATTCTAAAGTAAAGGTCATGGTAACCCACTAGTAATGACTGAAGTATTACCAAATACTTAAGAAGGAATTTCTAATTATTTGGATCAGTATTTTAAAGTGAAAAACATAATAACTCTCTAGTAACTACTGAAGTCATTGTAAACTTTTGAGGTTTTCATACATTTTTGTACAGTAATTCCTTCTGATGTATTTGGTAACACTTAAGTAATTACTAGTGGGTTACCATGATCTTCACTTTAGAATACTGATCCAAATAATTAGTAGTTTCTTTAGAAGGATGTAGTAACACTTAAATAATTACTATCCAATACTTTACAAAAACCTCAAAGGTTTACAATGATTTCAGTATTTACTAGAGAGTCAACTTGTTTCTCACTTTAGAATACTGATCCAAATAATTAGTAATTCCTTCTAAAGGATTTGGTAATACTTCAGTCATTTACTAATGGGTTACCATGATCTTCAGTTTAGAATTAATTATACATAATGCATTATTCACATTAATTATGAACCTGTATATAGTAGTTCTTAGTAGTTCTCTAGGATATTTGAAAGGAAAGGTAATTTTTTTGGGGGTGAACTAACCCTTTAAACATGGTAGAATGGTAAAAAACAATAATCAAAACTAACAAAACAAAACAAACAAACAAAAAAACTAAAAAATAAAATCTCTTCAGTTTAATGACTGAATTGATTTTAGCAGAGGAACAATGGTTTATTGCAGGAGTGAAAATAAACGTGAAGATTCTGCACGAGTCCCTCATTCAGGCCGCTCCTTTACCGCATTCGTTTTAGAGCCATTGCCATGAGCGTTTCCGCGAGGCTAAATGCGACTCTCGGGTCTGTCTCTGCATCATCTGTAAAGGTCCAGGGCTGCAGGAGCTCATTGGATTGGCAGACTGTAATAGAGCAAACAGGATACATTAAACGGTACTGCCGGTGACACCCCACAGCAAGAGTCTGGCGACCACTGCAGTCATTACTCTTTAAAACTGCTGACCAAAGCCATCACAGCGCCCGGGATGTCAGACAACACACAACTCCTACCTGCCAGGAACAGACAGGCAGCGGGAGACAGAAAGATAAAAAGAAAGAGAAATCAAATGAGGTGTATAAGAGGAACCATGGCATAGAGGAGCTTGATCGTGATTCCAGTTCAAGGAGAAAAGATGGAGGAGAATGAATGAGATTAACAGGAGCGATGCATGAAATTGCAATTTAATGGGTCCAGGTTCTGTGTTTTTATGAACACAACCATGACGGATTCAGGTTAATTTCACAGAACTTAGTTAACAGAGTGCCATTTGCCCTTGGGGGCAGTTAGTTCACCTTTCGGGACACTGATAAATAAAAAATAAACCTTTATTGTTTCACCCTATTAACATTTAATGCAAATTATACCCAAAATGCACATTAATACTTTAAGAATGGTAGCTTAGAGTGCTATCAAATGAATTGCTTTGTATTTTTAATATCTGTCGTAATTCATTTGGCAATTGCACCCCACAAAGGTCCGGCTTTTATTTGAAATATCACAAAAAGTGCAAATGCAGAAATGTTCACGTCATTATATGTGTATTTATTATATAAAAACAGCTGATTCTTACCGGATGCAGGAAACTTATTAAAGCCCCATCCTTCTATCACACCCCTCTCTTATGTCATCTTGGGGACAGATTCAGAAAAGCATCCATAATTAATGAATATTCATAAAAGTCATTAAATATGAATGCAGACAATTGCTTTCAAAAGTGGCTGCGATGACCCAAATTTAAACTTTTGCATTATTTTGGATATGGCGTGTCATGAATGTTGGGGTGCGTAATAAATGTATATATATATATTTTTTTTAGACAAAGTGTTCACAAGGCGTCAGAAAATATAAGCAGAAGCCAAGTGCTAATGATGAAGCTTTATCCTGCTTGTTTCTAAAATGGCATAAAGATTTATTATGTACATGCTTATCATGCGGTGTCAGTATCTCCACAGTATTAGTGCAGCTTGCATTCATTAGCCAGCTATCCCAAAATGATGAACGCTATTTGACACAAACAGCTCATTAATTTGACCCTGTCAAACATAAGTTTAGCATAAAGTCACTAGGAGACCATTTTGAAATGCTTGTTTGCACTGCATATATTAATAGGTTCCACACAACACATTGCAACAGCCTCCTTAGGATCCTGCACCCTCATCTAGAGAAAAAGGTATACTACTGTCGAAACACCTTTGTTAAGTGCGTTGTTTTGTGTATGTGTGTGTGGGCTGATGTTTATTTTTGAGATGTGGCAGATCAGCAGTTGACTGATGTACAAGCAAAAGAAAATGTCTATCATTTGCAGCACTTGACTTCCAATATGTTGAGTAACATTCTGACTTTCTACATTGTGTGCAGAGAGAAAACATTATTTTGACTTCATTTCTACGATAGCGAAATGGCTGGATTGAAGGAAAGAACATGCCAAACACTACTGCAATCAGTAGTTTAGTGCTAATTTAATTTTTTTACATATTATTAAATATTTTGTGTTTTTTGTTGTTGTTGTTGTTGTTGTGAAGATGAATGGCTTACACTCCCATGAAATGAAAACAGTACTCATAATAGTTTTCTATAAAAAAGTTTATTAATTATGTATAGTGCGTGTCGTCTGTATTTCGCCATGTTGAAATGAATTGACGCGGTATTTCAGTAAAGCTCATTGGCTGCCACATCTGTAGATGCGCTAGTAGCGTAGCTTTGTTCTGTGATGGGGAGAGAAAAAATTAAACAGTTGTTATCTTGCTTAGAGACAACTGGAGAATACAGCTGAAGAACCAGAAAAGATCTGAAACCAGAAGACCGAAAAACTGACAGAAGACAAAAAATTAGTGTAAACTTTCGTACAGCAAACACAAATGCGGAAATATTTGACGGATCAAATCTTGAGTAGTGCTTCTGTCACGATCCAAGCCTGTTTCCCTGTCTTGTAAAGGACATTCTGTTTTCTCTTGTAGCATTGTCTACCTTGTTAGTTTCCATAGCTACAATCATTTGTTTCCATGGTTAGAAATCACCTACACCTGTCCCTCATCAGCCACTTGTTAACCTGTGTATTTAAACTCCTGTATTTCGGTTGTTTTTGTCGGTCATTGATCCTGTATGTGTGTGCCAAGTTGTTGCTCTCCTGGCTTCTTTGTATGGATTATATTCTTGATTCATTTGTGTGGATTGTACGCTGGTTCTAGGATTGGATTCTGTATGTTTGTGTTTCAAATAAACTTTCCCAAATAAAGATTCCCAAGTTGCTTCTTCTTCTTCTTTTTTTAATTTTTTTAAATTCTTGGACAAGTAAGATTAATTGTGTAGACTGCTCTCTAGGGCCCTATCCACACAAACACGGGTATTTTCAAAACTGCAGCTTTTCGATGCGGTTTGGCCGTTTGTCCACACGCAAATGCAGTAGGCCTGTATCAGGTCACTGAAACAAAACTTTTTTGAAAACTCCTGCCAGGGTGAAGATTTTCAGGAACTCCGGTTGTAGTGTTGGCTTGTAGCCGGTGAAACCGGAGATTTTGGCTTGTGATGTCAGAGTGCGCGCTGTTATCTCCTTTGTTTACATGAGGCGAGTCTGTGCAATGGCAGACGTAGACAAAATATTGCTGCTTATAACTGTGCTAACAGGGCTTATAACATGTATACAGATACATGCACAGTTCTCCCATTATATTTATACACTTATATTATATAATATATTATACGCTTCATATCGTGTTTTTGCGTTTTCATGTGGACAGATTTTTTTTTTTAAACAAAGGAGGAAAATCTCAGTTTATAAAAATACCCGTGTACGTGTGGACTAGGCCTAGAACTCACTAGTATCAGTGTAATTTACATGAAAACCACGATGAACCATGTCGATAGGCAGTACAATATCTAACACCATTGTATTGGAACTCAAAGTACACAAAGTACAGCAATGCTAGTGCTAGCTAAAGAACTACTGAATACATCTTTAATTTATAAGTACAAACACAAACTGTTACCAACATTATGTCTTAAACATCAACTAATCAATGTATAAACAACATATAAAGTTAATTGCTCTGAATAGATGATATTCCAGATAATGATACTCAGTGACTATCGATTCGCTCTCTCTGTGAAGCACTGACATTGAGACAATAGCCTTTCTGATGGATGGATCGATGGACTGGTTAGTTGGATGAAAAAATGGTTGGTTGATAGACCAACTGGAGACATTATAAGACAAGGATTAGTTCACCCAAAAATGAAAATACTGTCATCATTTACTGACCCTCAATGTTCTGGTTTTTGCAAAATTTAAATTGCTAGTCACTGATAATCTTTTCTTTCAGTGAGCTGTTTACTGCTGTGATTAGATTCATGTGAATAGATTCGTGTGAATTGATCATTGATTCATTTAAGTGAACTAATTTTGAAAACCAAGTCAGTATAACTTTTGCATATCTTGATTTTTTTGTGAATGACAGCTTAAATTTAAATCTGGTCTGGTCCTAACACAACTTACTGTACGGACAACTTTTACAGTGTTTTTGTCAATCCTCATTCACTTTTATTATATTCAAAAGAGCGGCCGCGATATTCTTTAAAAATTCACTTTTTGTGTCCCACTGAAGAAGTAAAGTCAAGCAGATTTGGGGGAATAACTGATATAGTTTATTTTTGGGTGAACTATTGCTATAGTTTCACTGGTCAAACGAAACGTATTTGCTCCTGAGAAATAGCAAATAGTCCAGGATTGACAGTCAATGAAAATATGTCCAGTAAAGCCAAGTTTTATTTGTATAGCACTTTTCCCAAGACATTTTGTTTCAAAGCACCTTTACAGAAAATAGGACCTTACAAATTCCTCAGTGAGAAAACCAAGGACAAATGTGACAAAAAAAAAAAAAAGGCGTCCTGAAAGAAGTGTACTACTTCAAGTTCTCTGGCAGGGACAGGCCTGTACTTTTTTCCTTTACTAAAAGAATAGTGAATTTGTGGTCCTATCTTCCAGTCAAGAGCATTTTTGTGTGCAAAGAAGTGTCCTGTGACAAACTGTCTGATGTGCGAGCACTGGCTGCCCATAAGTTTGCCATCACTCTCGTTCCATCTGTGCCTCAGTGCACACTGGGAAATATTTCATGAGCTCTAAGTGACTGAAATAGTGTGTAAGCATTTTTATCGGCTGGCCATTTTAATTAAATAAGGTTGGGAGGGTTTGGAGTTTTAAAAAAGGCCTTTTAGCGCCACGCTTAGACATTAGACATTCACAAACCATATTTATGCTTTCCTTCAGTGGTACAAAAACAAGGATGCATATAAACATCTGCTCAGCTCAGCTATAGGTGATGGACCTCTCGGTGTCCATCTTGTGATCAATCTTGAGTCAGCTCAGCTGTCTTATTTTCCACTGGAGACTTGCGTGAGCAGGACTCATCGATTTCCTTCCCAAAAAGAGACACCTTGTGTGCTTATTCTACCGCATATTAACAGAATAAATTTTTGCTCTCTGCTCCCAGCAGCAGGTTTTGCCTGCATAAGTAGATGTTATGCACCAAAAAGATGAGCCATTCCTTTCTGAAGATTTACTTCACACTTGCTGTTATCAGGTACAGTGAGGGAAAGGATCAAGAAATGGCTTTTCATGGAGCTTATTTATGTATGTGTCTGGACTTCACAAAGGATAGTCTGGCAGCTGAAAGGCCCCACAAATGCGATACTTTGAGGGCCCCGGAGAGGCTGGAAACTGTCACCTTCGTCTTTTTGGCACTTCAATTACCAGGAACTCATGACCCACAAGCATGAATCATGTACAGGAACAGGCAAGCTGAATGTTAGCGGGATGATAAGATGTTATCTTGAGAGTGACATTTGCACTTGCAGAGTCTTGTACTTCTTTAATTGGGGAATGACGGAAGCTCTTTGTTTTTGCAGATTCATTAGAGCAGCTCTGTAGTTTTACCCAATCGAGAGAACTGTGTGATGGTTGAGGATCCTCAGCAAAGTAAACTTGCCGAAGGCACATGCATTATTCAGAAGTACAGTGGCCCTTAAAAGTATCTAGATGCTTAAGCCGCACTTAAAAATGCATGAATGTCATTGCATTATATAACGAAATATCAAACCAAGAAGCATTAGTTTTAAAGAAAGATAAGACAAGAACACTTTACAAGCAAAGCATTTGACGAAATTAGTTTGTTAGGTTTCAAATGACAAGACTGGAAACCTGTTTCACCATGGAGTAAAAAAAAGACAATTGTGAGAGACACTGTGAGATATAAAGTCACAATTATGAGAAATAAAGTTACAATTATAGAGAAAAAAAAGTCAAGATGTGTGAGCAACAAGGGATTCAATTATGAGATTACACTCTAAAAAATAAAGGTTCTTTATTGCCATTGGTGGTTCCATGAAGAACCTTTAAAGGATTAGTTCACTTTCAAATGAAAATGAACTTTAAGATATAAAGTTGCAATTACCAGAAATGAAGTCGCAATTTATTTCTTTTACTACAGACCTATTTAGAATATGTTTCTGGTTGTCAAATATGTCAGTTAAAGAGTTAGTTCAAAATGAAAATGAACCCAAAAATGAAAATAATGTCATTTATTACTCACCCTCATGCCGTTCCACACCCGTAAGACCTTCATTCATCTTTGGAACACAGATTAAGATACGCTGATTCATTATGCTCCGAAGCTTCCTGAAGCAGTGTTTTGAAATCGGCCATCACTATATAAGTCGTTATTTTGTTTTTTTGGTGCACCAAAAATATTCTCGTCACTTTATAATATTAATATTGAACCACTGTACTCACATGAACTGATTTAAATATGTTTTTAGTACATTAATGGATCTTGAGAGAGGAAATGTCATTGCTGGCTATGCAAGCCTCACTGAGCCATCGGATTTCAACAAAAATATCTTAATTTGCGTTCCGAAGATTAACCAAGGTCTTTCGGGTGTGGAACGGCATGAGGGTGAGTAATAAATGACATTATTTTCATTTTTGGGTGAACTAACCCTTTAATGTGATCTTGGGACCAGCTGGTCAAAAAGTAATTGCAAAAATAAATTAAATTCAGAAATGTTAGTTCTGGAAAATGTCTTGCATTATTTGTTTGCAGATGCCACTTGGTTTTATATTTTGTTATCTTATCTAATGAAGTTTGAGCATTTTACATAAGGCTTAAGTGTCCAAATACAGGTCCAAATGTATATTCCTATGAGCTTATGAAGCAAACAAACACTGGCAAAAATAGTCATCCTTCTGTTTCATCCAAAATATTTATATAATCAGGAGAACTATCCAAGAAACTTACCAAATTTATCCAACAATCTATGAAATGATCATAGGAAAGGTTCTGTAAACTGGTGCAGTGTTTCTCAAAGCTTCTCCTGGAGGACCCCCAACACTGCACTCTCTTATCTAACACATGATCTTCTCATTAGCTGGTTTGAAGAGTCTCAATTACCTGAATAGGGGAACATCCAAAATATCCAGAAACACTGAACTATAGAAGTGGGAAAAGAAGCTATAAACTCACGTTATCTAAATGTGTCTTATAAGCTGTGAGAAGAATCCTTTCAGTCATGCACATCTGTTACCATAGTGACAGAGGCCTGCTGGGCTCGTCAATACATACAATGTGTGTTTGACACACTCTACCATGACCACAATGAATACAATGTACATGCAGAGATGCTTAAGTAGTTGCAATGAGTAGTTTACGTGAATGTATTTATTTGTGCACAGTACACATGCATATGGGTCAAAAACAAATGTCCATGTCCATGGTAAAAAATAAATAAATAAATAAAAAAAGGAAAAATCTTTTAAAAATCTAGTGCCAAAACAAGTGCCAAGATCTTATAGATGTACTCTTCATATTATTGTTGGTTTCAAATGGTTTGTAAAAAGTTTACAAATTCACAACAATTTAATGGCTTTCAAGAAAAAATAGTAACATATTTTACTTACACCTTGAATATGTGAGTGCACATTTTTCTATGATATATATATATATATATATATACATATACATATATATACACACACACACACGCACACATACAGTGTTGGGGGTAACACATTACAAGTAATATATATATATATAGTGTTGGGGAAAGTTACTTTTAAGTAATGCATTACTTTTTATGGAAAGTAATGTATTACATTACTTTTGTGTTACTTTTGTGTTACTTTTTCTCACCTGGGCTGGGCTTGCTTATTTGTTTTTTAATAATATATTTAATAAAACATATATATTTCAGTATTTTAAAAAAAAGTTTTTAGAAAAAAATGATATAATAAATATTAAAATAAAATATTATAAAATAATTATAAAATAATATTTTTTAGTTAATAAATAATGTTTATTAATAATATTATAGTTAATAAATAATTCAATTATTATTAAATTTATTAAACAAACTTAATTTATTAAAATTATTAAACAAGTTAATATATGGGGTTTTCTTTTAAAGAATTAAATTTTTTTTTAAAAAATTTTATTATAACATTTTTATCTCTTTATTTTTTACTTCATGCCCCGCAAAACAGCAACAACAAATAACTATTCTGTTTTATAAATGTATTCTCTATTATAAAAACAAAATATAAACAACCCACACTAAAACGTGTCTGTTGTGATTTGATTTCAGTTACTACACGTGTATTTGTGAACACTGAAATTTGTGCGCCCGAATGCGTCGCTGCATACAGAAGTGTGTGTGTGTGTGTGTGTGTGTGTGTTGCGGCAGGAGTGGCTTTGACGTGCTCATCCATCAGCACAGCGAGCTGAGGTCTCCGTCAGAGCGGCATGGATACAGTGGGCCGCAGGGAGGGGAGGTGTCACTCTTAAACAGGATATATGGCCTCTCACTGAGACACAAATTACAGAGTAAATACATTATGGTGCTGCAGGACTTCCCCACTGCAACATCTCTTTACTAGCTGCGGCCCAGCGAATGCACGCAGTCCCGCATTAGACGGCTCCACACCGCATACGCAATCACATTAGAACGGCCTGCCAACACCCCATACAGTCACATTACACAGCCTCGGGAACTGTCATGCAATCACCGCTGGTATAAAATGAACTTGCTGGATCTAAATGCTGATCGACCCACCACACAGCAAACAAACTTCAGCACTGCATTCAGCTCCCACAGCATGCCGGATTCAAGATGGTCTCCAACTAGAATATATCCCAATGATGCCGTTTCAAGAATGCTGTCTGATCCATCATAAGCCACCTGGCCTCTGTACTTTGAGAGAAAATTGCTCTGTCTGCTGTATTTTCCACCTTTTTTCCCCCCTAATTAAAGGAATATCCTGTATTCAATAATACAAATTAAGTTCAATCGTCAGCATTTGTGGCATAATGCTGATTACCACAAAACTTAATTTCCACTCGTTCCTCCTTAAAGAAGAAGAATAATAAGAAAAATCTGGGTTACAGTGAGGCACCTACAATGGAAGTGAAGGGGGCCAATATTTAAACATTACAATACTCACTATTAGAACAGTATAACTACAAGACATAAACAATGTGCGGTAATATGATTTTAGTGTTAAAAACATAATTTGCTTACCTTTTTTGTGTAAAGTTACACTACAGTTCAAAAGTTTAGTGTTGTGTAAGATTTATTTATGTTTTTGAAGCCTTTAAAGTGGCCCTATTATGCCTTTTTTAAGGTTCCTAATATTGTTTTGGGAGTCTCCTACAACAGGTTTAAATCCATGCAAGGTCAAAAAACACTTTAGTTTTCTCATAATATACATTTAATTTCACCTCAGTTCTCAATGATTCGTAAACAGTTCGTTAGAAGCAGTTTGAAGAATCAGTCTCTCTAAACCCCTCCTTCCGTAAGCCTACACTGCTCTGATTGGTCAGATGGCCCAATCCTTTGTGATTGGTCTACTGCGCACGCCGCGTGCCGGAAATGAAATGCCCATTGCCATAACTGAATGACAGCTATCAATTCGCAAGACATTGTATACAATGTATGGACAGAAAAGATGGCATCGATTTCAATCATGACTGGAGTAGGACGTTTCTCTATGGTAAGTGTCACCTTAGTTTGCGTTATTTATAAGATGTGATAGCAGTGTCATTGTTATGCTTTATGTAGATGCACCGGTGGGAACTGTATCAGAATGCCAAGTGAAGCTGAAAACCTCTAAACATAAGAAAAACATTTAGGCCAGATGTGTACACAGACTTTTTCGTCATAACTATTAAT
Organism: Hypophthalmichthys nobilis; assembly: GCA_037950665.1. NCBI lineage: Eukaryota > Metazoa > Chordata > Actinopteri > Cypriniformes > Xenocyprididae > Hypophthalmichthys > Hypophthalmichthys nobilis. Next base: position 17,160,852 of record CM075476.1, on the reverse strand, counting down.
AAAGAAAAATGGCTTTATCATTGTTTGACATTACAAGGGGTGTTGACTGTTTACAGAGAGAATACTTCAGCTAGTTAGCGTGGACTAGCATCTTAACATCCTATAACAATATAGTTTTAAAGTTATGTAAGCGAACCGGGCCCACAGCTATGTTGTAAACTCCCACGTTAGCCGAGCACAAACGTGAATAGCTGATAATGCATTAGTCGTGCTCCATCCTTGATTATTACTCCAAGTAAAAAGACAGACAAGCTGCATTAATCGACACATTTTTAGACAATATTGGACCCACATCTGAATAGCAGAAATAACAGAACGTGAGTTAGCCAGTTAGCAGGAGACATACAGACTAGGGTACAGTGCTCAGCGTAAATGAGTACACCCCCTTTAAAAAGTAACATTTTAAACAATATCTCAGTGAACACAAAAACAATTTCCAAAATGTTGACAAGACTAAGTGTTATATAACATTTGTTTAACTTATAACATGAAAGTAAGGTTAATAATATAACTTATTTTCAGTTTTACTCAAATTAGGGTGATTCAAAAATGAGTAGACCCTACTGAAAGTCTCTGGAGCAAAGCTAAATTTTAGACTACAAATGTCTAATTTAACAAGAATTCAACCACAGGTGAGTCTAATTATTCATTACACAGGTGTCCAGCAGACAGTTGAACTATAAAAGGGTGTTAAAACCCCTTCCCATTTTACGCTGTCAGCAATGGCAACACATGGAAGAGAAATGTCACAAGAAAATCATTTCTTTACACCAGAAAGGTGAAGGCTACAAGAAGCTCAGCAAAGCTTTACTTATCAGTCAGAATACTTTAGCAAAAGTGTTACAAAAATTTTAAAAAGATGGAACTACAACCACCTCACAGAGACGTCCAGGTCGTCCACGGAAGTTAACACCTCGACAGGAGCGTCTTCTGATGAGAAGGGTTGAAGAAAATCGGCATGCAAGTTCACTGCAGTTATCTAAAGAAGTAGAAAGCCAAACTGGGGTGACTATTTCCCGTGACACAATACAGTGTACACTGCAGAGGAATGGCATGCATTGGTGCCGTCCACAAAAGAAGCCTTTCCTAAAGCCCAGGCACAAAAAAGCCCGCCTAGAGTTTGCCAGGGCCCATGCTGACAAAGATGAAGACTACTGGGGATCTATACTCTGGAGTGATGAGACCAAGATAAATGTTTTTGGAACTGTTGGCTTCAAAACTGTTTGGCATTGCAAAGGTGAGGAATACAAAGAAAAATGCATGGTGCCTACAGTGAAACTTGGTGGTGTCCTTAAGTGGGGCTGCATGAGTGCTGCTGGTGTCGGGGAGCTGTATTTCATTGATGGCATCATGAATTCACAGATGTACTGCTCTATACTGCCCTTGGTCGTCGTGCACTTTTCCAACATGACAATGATCCTAAACACATATCTAAGGCCACTGTTGGATTTCTGAAGAAGAACAGGGTGAAAGTGATTCAGTGGCTCCTGATCTGAACCCAATCAAACACCTATGGGGAATTCTGAAGAGACAAGTCGAGCATCACTCCCCATACAGCATCCAGTCTCTAAAAGAGGTCATTCTTGAAAAATGGAAAAAGATATATGTTGCAAAATGTTGCCAGCTTGTTTATTCCATGCCTAGAAGACTTGGTGCTGTCATTAAAAATCATGGAGGCCATACAAAGTACTAGATGTAGTAGTTTTTTTGTGGGGTGTATTCATTTTTGCATCACCCTAATTTGAGTAAAACTGAAAAATGTGTAATCTACGTTATATTAACCTTACTTTCATGTTATAAGTTAAACAGATGTTATATTAAACTTAGTCTTGTCAACATTTTGGAAATTGTTTTTGTGTTCACTGAGATATTGTTTAAAATTTTACTTTTCAAAGGGGGTGTACTCACTTACGCTGAACACTGTTACACAACATAACATGCAAAACTATAAATTTTGAACGATTGCTAGAAAATATAAACATCAATTATTAATCATACTTACAGGTTGAGATTCAGAGGAGCAAGCTGGTCCAAATAAACTGGGCATTGATCCATATTTTAAGACCAAGCGTTTTGTGAATCCTGCAGTAAACTCCCCGAGGTTTGAGAAGCAGTCATCAGTAAAATGACAGGAACACAACAAAAGATTGAACTGCTGTGGTATTGTTGAAAAAATGAATTTTCCCTGGCGAGTGCAATAAGTGGGCGGACAATATGTTAATGTTTCGTTCTGACGTCACAAAGAAACGGCTTGGGATTCATTTTACAAACGACTTGTTTAATTGATTCTGAGTCGACTCTTACTTTTGAGAGATAATAAGGATGTTTTCATTCACTTAGAGCTATGTTACACACTACATGAAAGGTCATTTTTAAAAATCCCTAATAGGGGCACTTTAATGCTCATCAAGACTGCATTTATGTAATCAGATAAATAAATAAATTCAGAAATACAGATAAAAACAGTAATATTGTGAAATATTATTACAGTTTAAGAATGATTCAGAAATCATTCTAAAATGCTGATTTGCTGCTCAGGAAACATTTTCTTATTATCAAAGTTAAAAACAGTTATGGAAATGGTAACTTTTTCAGGATTCTTTGATGAATAGAAAGTTCAACAGAACAGCATATATTTGAAGTATAAATCTTTAGTAACATTATAAATGTCTTTACTGTCACTTTTGACCAGTTTAATGCATTCTCGCTGAATAAAAGTATTAATTTCTTTAAAAAAAAAAACACCCAAAAAACCTACTGACCCCAAACTTTTGAATTGTAGTGTATATCCAATTTTACAACATTGTTGCCATGACATAGCAATGCCAAAAGCTAATACCCTAAATAATGAATATTTAGACAGCTTTACAACTCCTTCCACTGTAAGGTCCTCACTGTAACCTTGACAAGTCGAAATGAATATATGCGGTAATCACATGCTACAAATATGCAACAAATGCTTTCAATAGCTGAACTTGTATTGAACCAGGAATATTCCTTTAAAACAACAATAACAAACTCCTGTATGATATCAGTCTGCTGGCCACCAACGTAAATGAACCACAGAGGCGGTCAGTGCATCCATTCATCAAAAGCCCACAAGTGCTTTCATGTTTTCACCATCTAATAAAGACTGATGTCCAACAAGAGGCTCTGGATTTCACAACCACCTTAAAAAGCAAAAAAGAAAGAATACTACTGTATCATTTGCAGACTGTCAAAACAAAGCATCTTCCTCGACAATCAGTAAACAATTCTCCATCTATAAAATATGATTTTTTAACTTGCGGAGCAGTTTGACATGAATTATGCTCCGTTTGTTTGAAGCACAGCTATAATTTTCATAACTACACCCACTGATAATAAAGTGCCACGGGTGGCTGTCTGTCACCTTGCTGGCATTCTGTGACAGATGACATCCTGCTTGGTTTATTCCCAGCTCTCTGCTCTCGTCTCATGCCCTCAGCGAATCACAGCGGCGCCCCGCAAAAGCACAAACATGCTCGACGTGAAATTAAGCTTTTTTTTTTGCCAGTGCTGTCAGATAATGCGGCAAGGATGACGGTGACTTGTTTTACGACCTCATTTCTCGTTTTCAAACCTGCAGCTTCACTCGGTATTTTCCTTCCTTCCTTTGTGACTTCGCCTATGAGAAAAGACAGGGTAGGGTGTTTAGAACATAGACAAATGGGCTCTCACTTTCGTGTTTATAGCTACCAAAGAGTAACAAAGATGACCAATGAGAAAAAGGGGAATAGGTCAAATGAAATCTTTAATTTGAGCACCTAAGGATTTAATTTAAACTAGCATAAAAGATCATCATATATTATTTTGAATTACTGCTGACAGGCCACTGTTTGTGTGCAGGTTTCTCTGAGGCAAGGAGCACAGTCCAGGGTGAGCGGACAATTAGATCCACATTGGCTGATCTGTGCTGAGTTTTCCTCCAATTATCTCTGGTGTAAACCACAGGGAGGGGGTGGGATGAACCTAGCCCTTAGCGAATAATGATGTACAAATGAGTGGAGGGAGGGTGAGGGGGCAGAAACGAAAGAAGAGTCCACGTGAGGCCTGTAAGGACTGTCTGTACATAGGAAGGAAAAGATCTCTTCCATCTCAATGGTTTCTCCTAGACAATTACACATTAAACAGTGCAGCAAATAGAAACTTCTTCTGACATCTCTCAGATGTGCTGTCAGGGAAAACAACTCTCAAAAACATCAAAAACTGTGTTCAGATTTGCCAAGATACGAAAATCAAAGATTTCAATGTGAACTCAAACATCTCTTTTTAAAAATCTACTAAATTACCTGGCAAAACTATTCACATTAAACATGTCATTTTTTCCCCCCTCTGTTTTGTTTAAAGGGGGGCAGAAACACAGTTTCTGCCAATCTCATGTTAATCTTGAGTACATAATGAGTAACAATGCATCCTTCATATCTCCGAAAAGTCATTAGTTTTGTCATATTTATAAAAGATAGATGCACTAAACCGAGTCTTTCCGAAAAAAGCTGACATCCTAGAGGTGTGTCTGCCGTCAGTGCTGTGGGCGGAGCTAAAGAGTCATGAGCTCGAGCAAGCTTCTGTGTAGAGATCGCATGCTAGCTGCAACATCATTATAAATAAAAAGGGAACAAAAACGTTTGTGTTGTTTACATTATATGCACTTGCGTGCCGATTGCCAACAAAACACAGACATATGATGCAGCTTTACTCACCACCCGATCTGCAAATCAAGCGCCGAACTGGGACTTGTTTACAAAGTATTCATCACCGAATTCCCAGGAACAAACAAACATACATGCACAACTCCGTTGCTGCCTCGGAAAAACAATCTTCATCAGGGAGAAGTGCCTATACAAGGAATTCTGCTCTCTTTTGACGTCATACAGGACACACTTGAAAAAAACTCTCCGAATCCTGTACCGAAACCGGAAGTGGTGGATTTGGTACAGAAATACTCCGCCATATGTCCAACTCATGTTTTGAAACTTTGGCCATGTTTAGCATGAGAATGCAACTCTTTAACAGTGTAAATAAGTCAGAATGCATGAAATAGCATTACACCCCCCTTTAAATATAACTAAGAATGCCATTAAAGGTGCTATTAGTTAACATTAGTTAAAGCATTAACTAACATAAACTAGCAATGAGCAATACATATAACAGTATTTATTAATCTTTGTTAAAGGATTAGTTCACTTTAAAATGAAAATTACCCCAAGACTTACTGACCCTCAAGCCATCCTTGGAGTACATGACTTTCTTCTTTCTGATGAACACAGCTGGAGATATATTAATAAATATCCTGATGCATCCCAGCTTTATAACGAGTATGAAGCTCAAGAAAGTGCATCCATCCATCATAAACATAATCCACATGGCACCGGGGGGTTAATAAAGGCCTTCTGAAGAGAAGCAATGCTTTTGTGTAATAAAAAATATCCATATTTAACAAGTTATAATGTAAAATATCTAGCCTCCACCAGACCGTCTTCTGTATTCAACTTATGAAGAAAGTGTAACGCCTCTCACAGTTCAAAATGCTTATACATGTCCTAAGAATGCCATTCAACTTGCCTTGCATCAGTTACGCTTTTTCCATAAGTTGAATACGAAAGGCGTTCTTGTGGAGTCTAGATATTTTACTTTATAACTTGTTAAATATGGATATTTTTCTTACACAAAAGCATTGCTTCTCTTCAGAAGGACTTTATTCATTTCAAAGAGGAAGGGAGGTTAACATGTTTGATTAAAGATTACGAGGGCATATGAATTAACCAAAATATATAATGATGTGCACTTTACATTTTTAATTTAAGACTAGATTTAAAGGTTGATTTAAAAAAAAAAACAACTACCCAATTTTCAGATCATTCATACGCCCTGGACTGTATTAAAATGGCTTGGTAAATCGACGGTTGCCAAGATGGTGCCCTAGTCAATGGCCCAAGATACATATAGGCCCTATATGCTCATATAAAGCTTTTTTTAGCATGAGGACAAACATTTAGATAAGAATGCCTTATTATATCTATGTATATACTTTTTTTCTTCAAAACTACGCCCTCTGAAAGAATTATAGGCATATATTAAAATGATGGCATCTTTGAACATTTGATCTGGTCATAGGATGATTGAGGCTCTGTATTTGCAATATGGAGAGTAATAGACTCCGTTCATAATTCATTTTTAGGTTTGAATTTTATGGGTGAAAATAGACGAAGCAGGTTATCTCACAGAAATCCTTTCATTTATGCAGGCCTATAAAATGATGAATTCATCTCATCCCCAAACCCGAAGCTTAAGTGGGTTTTTTTCCCTCAAGATCACCTCTTTATAAAGCCGCTGGGAGAGGGTTAGCACTGGACCATTTTCTCTCTGCGCTGTAAGGTAAGAGAGTGTTCGTTCATGATATGAATCTCATTTGAAGCAGCCGGAAACATTGCTTTGCATGAGTGGCCCTATCGCACAACTGACGCGAGGAACGCATGCGATTTGTCACCCGCTTCTGCAAAGAGCTTGCGAGTAAACGCCCCGTAACCGCCACAAAACAGCCTAAACCACAACAGGCCATTAAAGTTACCTCACCATGAAGAGAGATTACACCACCTTCTGAGGAATAAAGGTGAGAGAGACTTCTGCCTTGCATAACTGAAACCTTTCAGTAATATAGCCTCATTCAAGGTAGATGGCATGTTGCTCTACTGTCTTATACTGTCTGATTTTCAGGGTATTTTTCTCACATTGTGTCAGTTGAATGATCAGCATCAGCTCGGGACCACCAAACATTTTGAGTAGCCTAATCTCTAAAATAGCATGTATGTATAATACTGCTGTCAAATCGATTAATCACATCTAACATAAAAGTTTGTAAATATATAGGCTATGTGTGTGCATATATAATCGATTTTTTAAAAAATAAAAGAATAAATTGTACATATATGCACTTATAAACTTCTTTTATGAATTTGTATACAAGCTCATAATTCAACCTCCATCCTGTTGTCTTCTATGGCAAGACCATCCCTGATCAACACAACAGTACAACCCATTGAACAGACTGTACAACTATCCTTCACAGTATCGTTTTCATTTGCGAAAATGAAATAGGGTGTCTCTTCTGAATAAGGTCCATTGCTACTCATGTATTATCTTGTTCTCTGTCACAACCTCTGTTTGTTTCTTAGAGAATTATACTAACGCAACTCTGGAATAATTGACTTTGGATGTAGCTGCTTTATTCATTTTAATTTTCTGACTATGTCTGAGAAACCTGACCGCACTCGTCAGCTTTACTTCAGACACATTCACAGTGATGAGAAAGAGAGAGAGGAGAGCTCTGCTGGCGTCCTCCATCTCACAAGAACAAAAAGGAAATACAAGTTTAGTCAAGTGTGAAGGGAGCACTCATTATAAAAGTGAAACATGTCAGTTTTAGTGTAGGAAATAAATTTAAAATGCATTTGACTTCCTGCTTCTCTCCGACAATAGAGCACTTTTACATTACATGATTAGTGTTGCTCTGAAAAAAATGGCTCATTTTCACACTTTAAAACTCTTTATGAAGTCAACACATCCTCTGGAGAATATTCTCCATTCCATCATGAAATCTTTGGGAGTTCAGCTGAGAGGTTATCAAGTCTCACTTTTCCCCCAATTTCCTCCCCAGAACAAAAGACTTTCTGTCTCCTGGCAACAAAAGAACAAATTTATGGAGAGTGGAAGAGAAGAAATGTGACAGCATGTGGCACCCAAAACATATGCTTTATTTTTTTTACAGAGACTATTCAAAGTCCTTCAACCGTTTCTTCAAAAACACATCATGCGCTGAATAATGGCTTTGAAACTCGCCATTATCTTGAATTCAATGTGTTGTTGTTTTGAGGCACAATCTGCACTATCGTAATTGGACAGCCAGGCCTGGTGTGTGTAGTTCTTGTCTGAAAACACAGTAAGTCAGGTCTGTGAGTTAGTGAACTGGGAGAGATACTTCTCCTGGGAGATACGGGTCCGGCACCGAGGACGGTGGAAGAAAACTAGCCAAAAAAAGTGACTCTGCACTCTGGGTGCGAGATGGAACCTCCAATTCCGCATGGCTTTAGAAGATCCAGTCTGGGAAGCAACAAAGTGGATGGGCTGAAATTGGCTGGATGCCGAGGGAGAGAGGTGTATTGTTAGGGCTACGGCGAAGCCTCGCTGCCTGAGGAGGGAGACAATGATCTTCAATTACCAACAACTCTCAGTCCAATTTACAGCGGACATGAGAAGAGGAAGGACGAAAGAATTGTCTTCAGAGGAGAGCTTCGGGTTGAAACTTTCCAGAGAGAGCTGCGAACAGAGAAAAAGGTGAGATTTTTTATATGCGGCTAAGTGGATCGACATATAGAAAAGTGAATGGGAGCCTCTTAATTAGATGACGGACGAAAGAAAGGGTAGTTTTAATTAGAAGGGAATCGATTGCGAAAGGAAGAAAGTTTTATTCAGAAGGGAGAGTGGAGGGAAAATGTGAGCTTTAATGAGACTACAAGATCAGAGCTTGAGCAAGAGGGAGGATTGTATGTTTTTTTTATCCAAGGTAGATGGTAAGCGACATTGGGAAGTGTCTGTCATTAATGGCTGTGCCTATCATTAAAGCCGTAATGTATTTTATATCTCTTTCACTATAGGCCAAGACGCACACGCTGGAACTCGAGTTGTGGTGGATCGGAGAAAAAAAATCAGAGTGTGCTTCACAAACAAAACATTTCAAGGCTACATTGGTGGAGTAAATCAAAAGCGCTTTGCATTATCCACCGAGACGAGCTCGCTTTTCTTCCTAATCACGTGCACCCAACCTCAGCAGTCGGCAAACAGGTGAGACTGTTCCCCAGTGATATAAGATATAACCGCAGACTTAGTCCAACAGCACGGCAATTATACTTTGATACGGAAGGATTGAAAGAGCAGAAAATGAGTGACTGGGGTTGATAAGAGGCTCCCACGACTGAGATCAGCTGATGCCACTCAGCCGCCCAGGTGTGTGCTTAATCAAGAGAGCTTCTCCTTTAGGTTTCACGTCGGACAGAAGGAGCAGGTCCGGCGGGAGACCGCCTGTCAGTATTCATCTTCTAAATGAGAGCCCCCTTCCCCACTCCATCATGTAGCCTGTCTCTTCTTCTCTGGGAACTGCCAGTTCTGCTCTCCCCAGCAGCTACAACATTTCTCAACAAAACGCCGTGTTTTCCAACTGTACCCTGACTGTCTTTACAAAGCCTTCAAGCAAGTGTAGGAGAGTTCACCCTTAGAGGCAGAGGAAGCACTATAGCTCATTCAGGTGCATTACGATATCTGAAAACCTCTAGAATAAATGCAAACAATGTTGCTACACAAAACGGTGTTGAAATAATCCGGCCCTACTCACACAAGATAAATATGTAAAAGCGGCTCTGATTAGGCTCTCAACTGATCTCCTTCCCAAATAAACCGCTTCTCTCTACCATTAGTGGCGTGTTTTGTACTAACTCCGTATGGCCTTCAATAAAATCGTTCAGAGCAGCTGTACACATGATGTTTAATTGCACCCCCTGTGTTTACAACAAAAGATCCATCTTTTCTTTGCTCTCCATTTTCTTGCTTTTACTATCTACCTCATGAGCATCTGCTTCTATCCACTTTGTCTGAGGTTGCTAAGTGAGTTCCTCACGGGAGAATCTTCTCGTTGCAATATCGAATCTTCTCTTGATTTAAGAAGTTTTTGTTTTCTCTAACTTTCCTTTTAGGCTACAGTTGAATACTGAAAAAAAGAGAAACTTTATAGCCTGTCTGGACCTCTTTCCCATAGGACTAGAGAAAAAAAAACAGCGGCTGCCCACAAGTGTAGATGTAACGGAGGATTCACAGATGCAGAAATGTACAATGTGCTACTGGAACTGAAAGGTATTATCAAACACACACTACTGTCTAAATGATTTCTTAAAAGAAAAGGAAACTGTCCTCTGAGATTTGAGTTTTTTTTTCTTCTTTTTTTCAGATTAGAAACTGAATCTGTAATGGAATTTTCCACAAAAATGGCTAAAAATATCTGAGGGGGGTAATGATGTGATGATGAATGATATATATATATATATATATATATATATATATATATATATATAAAAACATCAGTTTGCAAATAAAAGCCAAGGTGTAAATTGTGATTCATTAACATTAATTAACACCTGTAAGCAAAGAACAACCTTTTTTGCCATGCTTAATGCGATGTGTCGTGTGATGCAGTAAACATAAAAATAACATTTGATATCCTGTCTAAATTGCAGGATAAATAAAATTATTTTCTGCCACACATTAAAAATGTGTTTATTGGTATAGCTCTGTTTTTTTTCTACAGGGTGTCAAGGCTTTTCAGTCACTAACCAGACCTATGAGAGAAAAACATCACTCATGTGATAAAACAACAAGCATCATACTACTAAATACATTATGGTCTAAATCATAATGATCAGTTGGAGTGGAATAATTAATATGGCTGCACTGCGAGGTGACTGAAAGTGCCATGATAGTTTCCGGGAGCCTTAATGGAGAAGGGAAATCAATGCAGCCAGATGGTGTAGTTACAATGTCTACCAGCAGGGGCTAACAAGCCATGCTAATAAGTCAAACCTTCAACCTTTGGTTAAAATGCCAAAAGATTGTTGGAGATTTGGGCTTCTGTGGATTTCCGTCATTATCTGTGGATTAGCACAAGCACAGAATTTGACACAAATTATAGTAGTTCACACACACAGACATCACTTCCATAACTGACCGCGTTGCCCCCAGCTGGTGTCATTAGATTTGAGGCATAGCACAAAGCCTGAAGATAACCACAGTGACGTGACCAGGACCCAGGGTGCGTCTCAATCAGCTCACTAGCTTCCTAGGTTGTGAATTAGTATATCGTGTACATGAAATCGGGCACTAGTAGGACCCTGTCTCACTACACATTGGGACACTGACTTTTACATGACAACGTTCTGATTGTACAACATCACTACTGGTATTTATGAACAACAGCAGAACTGATATCTTTCTGACATTATTTTTTAATGTTATTTAAAGTGGCTACATTACATACTTTGCTTGTTACATGTGTGCAACATCTTAGCTATAAATTATAAATATTAGCTAGATTATGTTCATTACCTGTCTGTATGTTTATGCTGAAATATAATTAAATAATGGTTTGTATAAAAAAAATAAAACATCTATCGTGTGTCATTATGTGTAGTGAGCTGGCTCACATGATTTATGTTTTGCGCTTCAGAAATTCTGTTAAGGGAACAGTGAGCATTGATGCTCCCTGGCATTCACAGTGCATTGTGGGACTTTTTAGGTAGCAAACGTTTTAGTGCACTGGTAGGATTTCGCCATTGAGACAGTCCTTAAAATGGCCATCAGTATACTTAACTAAGTACAGACTTAGTTACCACCAGCTGGCGATAGTAAGAGGACGACAAAAGAAGACGTGGTTACCTAAAGAAGAGTGAATCTGTAATGAATGTTGATCAGGAGCAGTTGAGATGGAGGCACACTTCCTTCTCCACTGTGACAAATACACATCCTTAAGAGACTCACTCTACAGTCAAATACAGCAGATTATTCATGAGTTCCAGTCACTCCATGAAAATGGCAAACTGAAAATATTACTTGGTGAAGGACCTTCTTCCTCTTTAGTAGCACACCATATTTCTAAATGTCACAAACTAAGAGGTACTGAGTGAACACATCCACATTATAGTACTATTAATATGTATACATATATATAAATATATATACACTACCGGTCAAAAGTTTGGAATCGGTAAGATTTTTAATGTTTTTAAAAGAATTTTCAGCACCATTACTCCAGTCTTCAGTGTCACATGATCCTTCAGAAATCATTCTAATATGATGATCTGCTGCTCAAGAAACATTTATTGTGTACAATTGTACAAAATATTTGTGTACAATATTCTTTGATGAATAGAAAGTTCAAAAGAACAGCATTTATTTGAAATATAATCTTTTGTAACATTATAAATGTCTTTACTGTCACTTTTGATCGATTTAATGCATCCTTGCTGAATAAAAGTATTACTTTCTTTCATTTCTTTTAAAAAAAATAAAAATAAAAATTCTTACTGACCCCAAACTTTTGAATGGTAGTGTATAATGTTACAAAAGCTTTGTATTTCAGATAAATGTTCTTTTGAACTTTCCATTCATCAAGGAATCCTGAAAAAAAAGTACACAACTGTTTTCAAAATTGATAATAATAATAAATGTTTCTTGAGCAGCAGATCAGCATATTAGAATGATTTCTGAAGGATCATGTGACACTGAAGACTGGAGTAATGATGCTGAAAATTCAGCTTTGCCATCACAAGAATAAATTACTTTATAAAATATATTCAAACAGAAAACAGTTATTTTAAATTGTAATAATATTTCACAATATTACTGTTTTTACTGTATTTTTAATTAAATAAATGCAGCCTTGGTGAGCAGACGAAACTTCTTTTAAAAATATTAAAAATCTTACCGTGTCCAAACTTTTGACTGGTAGTGTATATATGAATGTATTTTATGTCTGTTCTTGTTTTGCTTTATGCAATGCTTTGGCAATATGTACCTAAATACGTATGTCATAAAGCAATATGAACTGAATTGAATTGAAGATCCAATGGAGTTACTAGGTTTTGTCACAACCTCTTTAAAATCCTTTTCATTCGTTATTTATTTATTTTTTTGTAAAACCTGTAAAGGGTGACCAATAGCATTGATTTTTAAAAAATAAATAAATCAAAAATGAGGAAATATTGAGATACAAGGTTTAGATACAAGGTGGAGATACAATCCACTCCAACACTCATGTTTATAAAAACGTTTTTTGGTGTGGAAAAGTGCTTAGCGCCACGTCAGGGTCTGAGCAGATGTACGCACTTTTCCTTGTCAGATTACTGCAGGTTTTTGGAAATCTAAGCTATTCTTGCAGCTCGCCATTCTAAATGAAAGACAATGGACAATGACTGGTGATCTTTTATATGTAAATGACATTAATTAGGTGTCATTTACAACGCTGAGAACTGAAACCATTCAGCTGCACGCAAGTTCGAGATCATTTGCGATTTATAGATTTCACATCTGAAAAAGAGGCAAACGCTCGTTTTCTGTGTGTACGTTCATTCTATGAATCACATGTACGCACATCTGAGAAATGATCGTAAGATCAAATTTAGGACGTTTCTGTGCAACATTTTATAAATGAGGCCCCTGGACTCTATCGCAGCTTTCATTGGCCAAGGACCGCCCAAGAGGACGTTTGACTGACATGTAATGCAACCGATCACAGATCGTTTTGTTTAGGGGAGTGAAAGTGTAAAGTCGATGTCCCTACAGTAACAGACTGGCGTGTATCTATAAATTATTAATTCAAGAATGTTGTGCAAGTTTACTGCAACAATGGAGCCGCGAACTTCACGTACTTTTGAAAATCCAACGTATACTTGATCCTGATATGCGCTCATTATCACAGTTGTAAACACAACTGTTCTTCTTCTACGAGGGGGTTTGGTGTCACGGCATTTGTTTCCAGGCGGACCGTTAAAGAACGCGACATACACACCTCCCGGACATCCCGTAGAAACTCCTGAAGTGTTTTCAGATAAGTTTGCCATATGCATCAGACATTCAGCCAACGGTCTGTGGGCATGACATCTGAGGCTGAGACTAAGTGAAAGTTAAAATTAATACGCCAATAGATGGCTGCAAAACTTCACGAGTGAATGAGACTCATTCAATGAATCAGTCGCAAGAGACTTTTAAATTGAAAGGAACTTTTGCAAAGGACATTGTTTTAGCACTGTATGTTATGGAAAATTCCCTTAACTGTAAAAAGGACAAATTTAAAGATCACTTTCCTCAGCAGACATTCAAACGGATTTTTATAATGGATATAATATTATGGACATCGACCTGAAGAATGAATGTTATATCAGACACAGGTAATGCTCGCTCAGGCGATCTCTCTCTCTCTCTCTCTCTCTCTAATACTGTACAAAATACAATGAGTTTCAATGGGAGGACTCAACATTCCTTCGTTACTAGTTCTAAAGTGACGTTTTAGAATTAGTAACAGAGGCTTAGTCCAACTGTCAACTTGAGATTTGAATCCGTGGCGGAAGGAAATAGTTCTGCTCAAAAGAGGGTTTTAAAGACACTCCGTTGTTATTTCTTATTTATTTACACACTCGTGCAATCCAACTGTTGAATAAACACAATATCACACTTGTAGCCGTGCGGCTGTATATCAGCACGCTGTGATTACCTGCGGCCTTGTGACTACGGCCGAATCACAGCCGTGCTGATATACAGCCATATCGCACAGCTACTCATGTGATATTGCTCATTTATATAATTTATAAACAAAACATTTTAGGATGTTAATTGGAACATAATTGTTGTGTTGTGCATCTGACATATTTAAATAGGCTACTGAATAAAGTAGAAACTTTGTCTAGCAACAACCTATATTTCTTCACTATAAACCATCAGTATCACTTTATAATAACGTTCCTTAACAGTACATAATGCATTATAAAATGTACCTTTTGTGTGATGAGAAAATGAAAATTTGCAAGGTGCAAATTTTTGTAATTTTAGTTTAAGAAATCTGACTTTCTACAGAGAAATATTCTTTTCTTATAGAAATAACAGATGAAACCTTGAGGTACAGAACATAAATATTCACACATGTATATAAATACATACAGCAGGTGACTCAGACATTGTTGAATGCATGTATGCCAGTGGTTTGAAAAGCTGTTTTAATTCCATTTGGGTAGAGACTTGCAGTAAATTAGATTAATGTTAAAGTGTCATGTTTCCAGGATTAGAAAATGAATTCAAACGAGTCTCTAGGTGTGTGTTGGTGCTCAGCAGGTGGGACGTATTGAGCTACCTCTCTCTTGACGCCACCGTTGATTCGACGCTCTATGCCATGTCTTTGCAATTTCAATAATCCTGTTTCAACACCCCGACAAACACGCACAACGCAGGTCAATAAAATAACTGTTGGACTACTACACAAATGTGACTGTTATAGAACACTATAACTCTCTCTTTGCCAGTCATGAGCTATTGGCCATTTTTATCAAGCAGAATGCCACAGAAGAGGCAGTGAACGAGTGTGAGAAGGACAAGTAGTTATTCAAAAAGTGATTTTCCACTTGAACATACAGGAGAAGCCTCCTGAGGCCTAAGCGACTGTGGAAAGGGGGCGTTTAGGCCCAATGAACGGGTGAGGAGGCACTACCATGAGGTGTGGCGTACGGTCGCTGTGTTTGTCAGGGCTGATGGATGGCTCTAGGCTGTTTCGGGATCATAGATGATTGGAAGATTGAGTTCAGGTAGGACGTAATCAGGTGTTAAATGAGACAAAGAGACGTTTTATTGACACAATGGGCAACAAAGGAGTGTATCTTGTGCAAACAAAAATGGACGTGTATGTGTGTGATATGCATGTACGATCCAAGAGGAGTTTTTTTTTTTATGTGCGATGTTTCCCAAACATCTCCACTGTGCTTATTGATTTTGCACATAAACCTTTTTAATGATGATGCTGTTTAAATTGCGCCATTGATTTTAATGCACCAATTATGTCTATAGTGTATGAGAGTCGATATGTAGGACAGCAGTACAAATAGCTGAATATGAGAGGGCTTTAGTCCAGCAATTTTCTACGAGTCTTAAGTGCCCACGATCTGTAAAACACCTCACTTTCCTGAAAAATGTGCAATCAATACTGTGGAGAAAACCTTTTTAAGGCTTGCAGTTACATGCATTTTCTGCTGAATGAAAAAATAATCAAGTTTTTGCGCCTTGTGGCTACAGAAAAAACACGACGCCTTTAGCATCATTACAAATGTGGCCGGAAAAGGCAGTGAATTTTGCGCCCATCGATCTCCACGCCTGCTTATTTTGGCACGATTGTAACCATCTTTCTTTTAGAGGTGCAAATGTGTAGTGTGATAGGAGGGGATGGCGGGAGGCGGCGGTTTGAGATACGCCATTATTTGACAGTGTTTAATTGGAGAGTACATTTGAGAGGCAGCCGTCCCCGCCGCTGGCTTTGCTTCTAATTGCCAGCAGCACCGCGCTTAACGAAGCGAGCGAGAGCGAGCGTGGGTGAGGGAGAGCGTGAGGAACAGAAAGAGAGAGGGGCCAGGTTTCCACGGCAACGGCAGATCAACAGTAGGCAGTAGCCGAGGGGGTAGTTTCATCTTGAAGAAAGACCCTCTCTACTTAGGCTCCCTCTGCAAGAAGAAACAAATGCCCCAGCGCATGTAAACAAAACACCAGCGAAACAGCTCCTTTTAAAGCTCAGCCCGCAGAGTGCGAGGTGAAGCGAAAACCTATCCATTAGAAGGAGATTAATGAAAAAAACTCAGTGGGTCCTCCCATCGCAGCCTCGGTTAAATAAGCCGCTACGAGCATCCCTGTCTGCGAAATGTGCTTCTATGTGGTCCAGAACCACTATCATCCAGATCTCAATTATTATTCATGCAGCTTCGCTCGTTTCATCCGCCATCCACGGGAACGCGTACGCTGCAGGTGATGTCAACAAGAAGCTGAAGAACACCAGCAGAAAGGAAGGCTATCTGATTCATTAATCCTGACTGTTGAGTATCAGGTATTAAACGCTAATCCCTCGCCTTGGTGCTGGCGTTTTTTTGGGGGGTTGTAGTTCTCCTGAAGACCATTAGAGGGCAGTTTGGCCTTCTAAACTATCCTGATCTTACGCTTGTCAGTGTAACGTGCATTTCTCACATTTGTCTCTTTACTCACATACTTGCTCTGAGTATCTACCTCACTTTCCATCTTGTACGTTTGATATTCTTTTTAACTTGTTTATGGTTCTCGCTTTTCCCAGCGTTTGTTCGCTGGCTCACATCCATTTATTTTTATCTGTGAAAGCTATCATTTCGGAGGTGCGCGAATTACGTTGTGGCATATCTATAAAGACAGCGCACCAAATGAAAGCTGGATTGATTTATTGTCTTTCATCTCAGTGTTATCATCTTTATGGCTTCGTCTTTATTGTGCTGTCGAGTACTGGGAGGTCTTGGGTGTAACGGTTTAACTCCTTGTAGAGGAGAGAATTAGGTTTCGGAGACTGAGAAAATTCAGGGTCTGGAGTTTTTTGATCATTAATATTGATGGACAGCTTTTGTGAAGTGAAAGCTTCACATTACTAGATCTCACATTCGCCATTCTGTTCTATTAAGTTCCTGTCAGTCTGGCGGAACTGTAACCTTTTCCTCTTTTTCTGTTTACACAGGCGAAGAGACCCAGAATGTGTGAGAGAGAGAGAGAAAAAATGAGTCTTATATCTTTGTCAGATCAATTTGCTTTATTAATGAAAAAGCTTTATGGAGAGATCACAGTTTCTAGATTCATTCTTAAACAATGACTCACCAAGCAAATGTATTTCTTTGTTGTTTTTTTTCTTCACTCATTTTATTACAAACTTTGCAAGGACTTATTACAAGGGGTTTGTTTTCAACATGCGGAAACAGAACGAAACAAAACACATGGGAATCAAACAAACAAGTCGGATCGGACAATCCACTGTTCACAATAAACATAAAATCTGATAAAGCCCTCTGTGACAGGAGCCAGTGAATGACTACGGTGCAGGCATACGACGGCCACATTCACACTGACTCTGCAAAAAAGATCGATCCATCCAAGGCAAGATGTGCACATCTCAATAAACACTTTACGATTTTTATATGCCATCGGCTTTTGTTGTAAGATTTAAAAAGCTTCACTTGCATGTACATAAAACTGTACAAAAACAGATCATCACAAGCATTTTTATTCCTATATAAATATAACCAACAATTAAGGATAACAAGTTTTGAACTCTCCTGCAAAAGACATACTTTCAAGGCAGCTGTCTTCAGTTTGGGGTGAACGGTGAAGATGAGTTTTGTGCAGTGAACGTCGCTTTTGTTCTCAAGAAAAGGTTTTTGAACCGGCACTAACATTTCAGCAAGAACAGTAAACGGTTTCTACCAATTATCTTTGGAATTCATGCTCAACTCGTCGCCTGCTTGACACCACGCACGGGGGATGTGGAGAGCTATGTACAGAACGCATTTTAAGAGATGTTTACCACAAACACCAGTTTTCGTTATTCTATGAAGAAAAGTCTCGCTCTAAGGACGAAGAAAAGACTCCCTCGTTCGTTACGGTCGTCTCGTCACATCCAGACATCTAACAGCGAAAGAGCACAAATCTAAACACCAGTTTAAAAAACAACCACGAGAAGTGGACATTCCTCCGTCAGTCCTCTGGCATTTTGGCCAGAAGGACTCTAGGAGACTAGCCTTAGAATTACTAGGAATAAAACAGCTGAGATGAAGCCAGAGGAGTCGAAACCTGCAATTCAGACTATCTGACTCAGGCTGGCATCAGAGTGGAGGAAGGTCAAAGCCTGCTTCACTCAGAGTTTGAATAGATGAAAGCCTTTAAGTGGTGGTAGAGTTTTGTGGTCATCTCTATCTTTTAGCCGTGTTAAGTCCAGGTCAGCGATCTCACACGTTCGCCTGGGCAGAGCGTGGTTGCAGTGGAGAGAGGGGAAAGCGAGCTGGGCTAATTACACTAGATCATGACTCTCGCTGGATTTTTTTTTTCCCCTATCAGAGTCACTAAATGGCTTCGAAAACAGCATAATGTGCTTTCTTTCCTTAGGGTGGGATAATCATTCGCCTTCTTTAATCATGGCTACGTCCAGTAATTTCCATACGTTTCAGCCTTAATTATTCGGCGAGAGGTGCTGAAGGCAGTCGCGATGAGGTAAGTGCAGTGAAAAATGCGACTCGCTAAACAATTGAAGCGTTTGGACTGGGATCTTTTCCGTGATCTGTGCTTCCTTTGGGGGCTGGAGTATTCGCATATGCCAACTGCACCACACTCATTACTCACCCTAATTAGGGAAATGCCCATTGCAGTACACCTCGTCAACCCCCCGGCAGACACACGCGCTCGCCCAAGCACCGGGATCTGGGCAGGTACTGTGCTGCAGCAGGTGTGGAAAAAGTAGAGATATCGAGGTGATGCAGTAGTAATGATAATGTCCATCAGATATATGGTCCTTGAGCACACTAGATAGTCATTGTCAAAATGGTCCCCCAGAGATTCTCTCAAACATAGAGGGAGACACAGCTTTAGAGAAGGTTAGATAGTCAGCACAGTGTCAAAGAAAAAGAAAAGAAAACAACCAACCCGAAGAAATATTGATGGAGGACTGAACATTTATGTAAAAAAGTGGCGGAAAATAGGCAAAATATGGTGATGTAATCATTTGTAACATTTGTCATTTTTTGATTGTGGAAAAGAAAAACATGCACAATTGACATGCGAAAGACAAGACAGGATTATCAGTCTAATTTGTCCATTGTGATTGTTATATACAGCTGTTTTAAGGCATTAATACATTTGTTCTTCAAACAAAGTCTAAACAGGACACAAAGATTTCATTTAAAACCGTAAAAATGATGTAAACCAAGAAAACAGGACTGTGAATATGATTGTGGCAAAAAAAAAATTGGATGAGGAGATGAGGCGTGTCTGTGGACGAAACTATACTGATAATTTGAGGGGAGGCAGGTGGTCTCCTCCTCACTGAGGCTGTGCTGTGTGAGCCGTAGGCGTCTTTGCGAGTGCCAGGCAGCGTTTGCACTACACCGTGGGAGTTCAGGAGAGATTCACAGTGCCAAAAAACACAAGTTCTGCCACATGACACAAAAGTATGCACGCACATTCTCATCTGTTGAATAGCGTGTTAATGTGCCAGAAACCACATGTGTTACTTTTTGTGACAGTAGGTCCCCTGACGCACGAACGCACACACCGGCATATGTTAAGGTCTGTCATAGCGAGTTAATCGCTGTTAAATCCACCGCCAAACGCACACCTACACACAAACTATACACCGGTTCCTCACAGCAGATGAGGATCTGGACCCTAGACGGGCACAGCGCGGGTCACGGAGCACCGTCGGGAAATCTTCCCCCTCCACTCCAGCTCGTCTAGTTACGTTCCCATCTGGCCATACGTTCAGACCCTCAAAAGTAGTAGTACCAACACACACTTCAGGTGTTCAGGCTGATTTAGATGTAACTTTTGACCATTTTTTTTTTTCTTTTTACTATTTTTCAACTCAAGCCGGATAGTAATATTCATATATACACCATACAAATGTATTTACAGCGTTTTACATGTATAAAGACTGCTCTCCTCTGAGGACAGGATCAAGTTAAGAGTGTTAGACACTCTGTGTGTGGCTCAAGACCCTTTTACAGCAGTATCTCCTGCCCACTACAGCACTTGGTAATCTAGTAAAAGAACCCATGAACATTCTGTAGGCTAGCGAAGCTAAAAGTCGGTTAGTCACATGAAAGTATTTATCGGTTGTTTTTGATGGTATACAAATAGTTTTAAAGAAATAGCGTGTTAAAAGTGATAATAAATAGATGTATGAATGAATAAATAAATAAAATAAATAAATCTATTCTGATGACAATAGCGTATTTTTCCACTATTCAAATGATATTTTATCTTGTCGCAGATTCGATGTTCTCTTTTCGCAACCGTGTCTCTGTAACTTCTGATGTGTGTCAATCAAAGATGGTGGGTGTGGTTATCTCACAGGTATATCTCTCTTTTTGAGGCGTGATTGGAGGGGGGGCTGGTAGGCGGGAACTCTGAGGTCACGCTTAGAGGCACCTCCTCTAGTGGGGCGTGGTCACTGGGGGTGTGGTCACTACTGGAGTAGGCACTACGGGAAGGTGGGAGGCGTGGCCTGTTCTCATCTCCTCCCAGCCTCACGCTCCCATTGGCCAGGCGTCCCAGGCTCCCCCTCTCCTGATAAGGCACAAACGTGGACAGTTTAGGGGGGTTGCGGGTCTTGCGGACGGGCGAAGGCTGACCGGGCATCCAACAGGCATCCGAATGACCAAGCTCGCTGCACTCCTGGCTGCAGTTTCCCGTCATGGCAACATCAGGCAATGAGCGAATATCTGCAAGAGGAAGGCACACAAAAAAGCAGTCTTTAATGATTACAGTAAATGAAATTAAAGAACAACAAATCAAAACTTGTTTTGATACACTTGAGTTAATCTCTACCGGCTGAGTCACAGAAGACACTGCAGTTCACCTAGCATCAAATGCAAGCAACTAACAGGGAATACACAAAGAGCTGCCAGTGGTTGCTATGCACTGTGGTGTGGTTGCTATGTGAGAGACAGTTGTTGCTATGCACAGTGCTGTTGTTATGTACTGCACACTGGGATTTCTTCAGTGGCTACTGTGGGTCAGATTCTTCTGGGTTGATGCGAATTGAAATGGTTTCTTCATAGTGTTTATATGTCGATTGACGGTTGCTATAGTGCTAAGTGATTCGATTGTCTGCTTGCCCACATATATATTGGAGGTTTGGTGGCAAAAGGGCGGAAGTGCAATTAACTTTTCACCACATTTACAACCCTTGGTCTGCATACCCTCGATATATATGCCTTGAATATTTATGTACATATACACATACAGGCACACCCGCATTTGGTATCCTATTTCAACACTAAATGAGACCCACTAAGGCCCCTGAAGGAAAATTCAGTGCTAAGGCTTATTGATTGGCAGGTCTGAAATTAGTGAGCCTCTGATTGCTATTCATTTTCCATTCCAGTGTTCCCTAATTAATTAAATAGGGCCGAGACCCAGTGACCTCATTCCGACAGAGCCACACAGAGAGCTACATTAACACACACTCCCTGTAATCCACCAACCACATGCGCTCTTTCTCAGGAGCCGTTCACTCCGTGTACCACGTTCCTCACCCCTGTGCTTTCACACCAGAGATTCTTAACCTCACAGTCACAAACCCACGTGGGGTTGCTGGAGATGCGGATGAGGTCGTGGTAAATTTCATATTCATGGCATGTTTTGAGCAGAATTTTTATAGCTATATAGACCTTATGTAGCTCCGCCCCTTTTCAGCGCTGCGCTCGTTGTGTTCTGTCTTCCGGTTTATATTTCCACATCATGAAGGTAAGATCTTATGGATTTATGAATGAACCGCTCATTTTAAAATCTTCCTAGTCTACTTAAGTCCATTTCACCAGCTCATTACTCTTCGAAAGTGATGCCAAAGAAATATACAGAGCTATCGTAAAAACTGAAGTTCAAGCACAACATTCTAAGGATGTTGCATGCTTGTTTCTCTGATGCATAAAAAAGTGAATAATAATGGGGGAAAAAAAAACAGTAAAATAACAAAATATCTTAATTCTATAACAAGATGGTATTCTATGGTAAGGTTTTTAATCAAAGACCAAATGGACATAGTTCTATTAAAAATTCTTGCATGTGAGTTTTTCTACAGATGCGGACAGAACTACTTTTTCAGCGGCACCGCAACAGAAGCAGATAGTGCAAACAGTCTTTTTAAAAGTCAATCTGAGTCGTTTTTCAATGAATCAAACACATACAACGGTGAGACTTAAAGGGTTAGTTCACCCAAAAATGAAAATTCTGTCATTTATTACTCACCCTCGTGTCGTTCCACATCCATAAGACCTTCGTTCATCTTCTGAACACAAATTAAGTTCTTTTTGATGTCTGAGAGGTTTCTGTCTCTCCATAGAGATCCAACACAACTACCACTCCAAGGTCCAGAAAGGTAGGAAAAAGACATCATTAAAGTACTCCATGTGACTCCAGTGGCTTAAACTCAATTGCATAAAGTGATGTAAGTGCTTTTTACGAAGATGAATGAAGATCTTATGGATGCGGAATGACACGAGGGTGAGTAATAAATGACAGAATTTTCATTTTTGGGTGAATTAACCCTTTAAATCAATGGAGTTACTGAGTGGTTGTTCATATGACAACATCAAGTTAAAGTGCCCCATTATTCTTTTTTGAATATTACCTTTCATGCAGTGTGTAATATAGCTGTCTGTGAATGTAAACGGTCTGCAAAGTTGTAAAGTCAAAAGTGCACAATAAAGTTATTGTCTCCAAAAAAAGAAAAAGAAAAAAGGAATGGACTCTGAACCACCTAAACTAGTCGTCAGGAATTCCAGTCTCATTTCAGTGACCTGCATATGTTCCGTGGAAACACATTTGCATAATGCCCGCGAACAACATCTACTTTGACACGCCCTCAAACACAGTACCTGGTTTGTGTTGTGTACATGTCAAGAAGATGCTGTTTTCTGCTCTGCAAAAGCAAATTCTCTTTGTAAACACTTCCAAAGGATGAGGATGTGAAGAGTCAGTGGTTAAAATTACCACAGCGATACAACAGACGTATAACCTTTTTACAATTGATTCTCAAATCTCTGTAAGGTGTAAATGGGATTTACAAAATGCTTATCCATTAAAGATGGAGCAGTAGTGGCACTCTGAAGAAATCCATGCATTTTGTCATTAGTAATATAAATTTATATTGTCATTAGTAATATAAATATTCATGAATAAAGTGTCTATATATATATATATATATATATATATATATATATATATATAGACACTTTAAAAGTATTGGGACAACCCTCCAAATCATTGAATTCAGGTGTTCCAATCACTTCCATGGCCACATGTGTATAAAATCAAGCACCTAGGCATGCAGACTGCTTCTACAAACATTTGTGAAAGAATGGGTCGCTCTCAGGAGCTCAGTGAATTCAAGCGTGGTACTGTGATAGTTTTCCACCTGTGCAATAAGTCCATTCCTGAAATTTCCTCACTACTAAATATTCCACGGTCAACTGTTAGTGATATTATAACAAAGTGGAAGCAATTGGGAACAACAGCAACTCAGCCATGAAGTGGTAGGCCACGTAAAAACACAGAGCGGGGTCAGTTCATGCTGAGGCGCACAGTACGCAGAAGTCAGCAATTTTCTGCAGAGTCAATAGCTATAGACCTCCAAACTTCGTGTGGCCTTCAGATTAGCTCAAGAACAGTGCGTAGAGAGCTTCATGGAATGGGTTTCCACGGCCGAGCAGCTGCATCCAAGCCTTACATCACCAAGTGCAATGCAAAGCGTCGGATGCAGTGGTGTAAAGCACGCCGCCACTAGACTCTAGAGCAGTGGAGACGTGTTCTCTGGAGTGACGAATCACGCTTCTCTGTCTGGCAATCTGATGGATGAGTCTGGGTTTGGCGGTTGCCAGGAGAACGGTACTTGCCTGACTGCATTGTGCCAAGTGTAAAGTTTGGTAGAGGGGGATTATGGTGTGAGGTTTTTCAGGGGTTGGGATTGGCCCCTTAGTTCCAGTGAAAGGAACTTAGGAACTTAATGCTTCAGCATACCAAGACATTTTGGACAATTTCATGCTCCCAACTTTGTGGGAACAGTTTGGGGATGGCCCCTTCCTGTTCCAACATGACTGCGCACCAGTGCACAAAGCAAGGTCCATAAAGACATGGATGAGCGAGTTTGGTGTGGAGGAACTTGACTGGCCTGCACAGAGTCCTGACCTCAACCCGATAGAACACCTTTGGGATGAATTAGAGCGGAGACTGTGAGCCAGGCCTTCTCGACAACATCACTGCCTGACCTCACAAATGCGCTTCTAGAAGAATGGTCAAAAATTCCCATAAACACACTCCTAAACCTTGTGGAAAACCTTCCCAGAAGAATTGAAGCTGTTATAGCTGCAAAGGGTGGGCCAACTCCATATTAAACCCTACAGTTTAAGAATGGGATGTCATTAAAGTTCATGAGCACGTAAAGGCAGGTGTCCCAAAACTTCTGGCAATATATTGTGTGTGTATATATATATATATACAGTTGCAAGACTAAGTGAAAATGTGAATAATTTTAACAAAATAAGAGAGATCATACAAAATGCTTTTTTTATTTAGTACTGTCCTGAGTAAGAAATTTTACATAAAAGATGTTAACATATAGTCCACAAGACAAAAAAATAGCTGAATTTATTAAAATGACCCTGTTCAAAAGTATATGAACCATTGTTTCTTAATACTGTGTATCATTACCTGGAGGATCTACGACTGGTTTTTTTTTTTTTTTTTTTCGTTTGTTTTGTTTTGTTTTGTAATGGTTGTTCTTGAGTCCCTTGTTTGTCTTGAAAAATCCTCCAGGTCCTGCAGATTCTTTGGTTTTCAAGCATTTTTTTTGCATATTTGAACCCAGCAGTATTTGCATATTTTGAAGTCCAGCAAGTCCAGACTGTATGATTTTGAGATCCATCTTTTCACACTGAGGACAATTGAGGGACTCAAACACAACTATTAAAAAATCTGCAAACATTCACTGATGCTCCAGAAGGAAACACGATGCATTAAGACCCGGGGGGTGAATGTATGTAAACCGATGTAAACACGCAACAGAATAAAATCAAATGCGCTTTTTACTTTAATCCACCTTTAGCCACGTTGTATCCTATAGTTAAGGTCAATTATTGAATTGCATTTACAACACCCCTAAAAAGTGAAAATTCTGAAGTGCGTATTAATGTATTTATTATCATCAATTGGGAATCAAATTGCATTTCTTAATTATTTACAATTATTTATCGTTTATGGAAGCAGAATCCTTGAGAGGACTCAGAATCGCTAAATTATTTATGGTTCCCATGCCTACTCGCAATATATTTTGGATCCTAAAAAAACAGGTTGCGGAACGTCGAGAACCTCTGATCTGCACACTCTGCCTGCCATGTTACCTTTCCCTCCGCTTTCGATTCTCACCACAGCTCAAAACTACTTCATCTTCCAGAGATAGAGAAAATGAAGAGAAAAGTAGTGGAGACCCTTAAATGTGCAAGAGATCTACAGATGGCAGCCCTGAGGCAGACGCCGGGGCCCAGGGGACGTACCTCCACTGGCCTTGAACATCCATGCAGCTTTAATGCACTCATTAAAAAGAGCTCTGTAAGGCTCCACAGGCACAACATAACTGACAGTTCTCTCCACACGAAAACACAGCACTGACCCCACCAAACAGAGTGTGCCGCACAAACGTAGGCTTCAAAAAACTCCCAATAAGCAGGAACCGACATGGTCAATACATCAAAGAGGTCTGGAATAGTGTAAAAGAGGGCGTTTACTGGAGGAGGAAAGAGGCTTTATATCTCACCAAGCGGAATAGATCAACTCGCCCCTCTGGAACAAACACATTAGAGTCCTGCAGTCCTGTTTGTGTGTGTGTGTGGGAGAAAAAGTGTGTGGTGAACTCTGAGAATAATTGAGTGTGTGCGTTAGAGGCGCAACGTGTGTGTGTGCGCGTGTGTGAGGGATAGGATATGCGTAGGATCATGTGCATGTGTGTTAGATGGTGCTACTGTCTGTGTTTGTGAAGTAAAAGTGTGTGTGCACGTGTTTGTGCAAGAGAGATGTGTGTGCTACAGATGGTGTTTATAAGGTGAGGCATTGGGAGGGTATAAATGTGTGTGTGATATTCTTTTTGCTCTATGTAGGCAGGTGTGAAAACATTTTTTTTTTTTTTTTTACATTTCATCTCATTTCTTCCAATTTTTAGATTGAAGAATAGCCAATCATTAGTTCATAAATGCAGATTTATTTTCAAATTGTTCTGTAGTTCTGAAAACTGGAAAAGAAAGCATGGATTTATGGTAGATGTGAGTAGACAACTTTGAATCTTTGAAACAACTTTGAAAAACTTTCCTAAATGTATCTGTTCTTGTAGACATATTTTGTGTTATATGACGTTTTTGTGGGCGGAACCTACCTGGCGGCAGAAAATGACAGTTCTGCAGTAGCAGTCTGTGGAAGCCGTGGAATAAAAGAATAAAAAAGTTAATTTCGACTTTATAATTTCGACTTTTTTTCCTCGCAAATCTGAGTTTATACCTCACAATTCTTAAAAAGGAAAAAACAAATTGTGAGAATTGCGAGTTTATATCCCACAATTACGACTTTTTCCCCTCAGAATTGTGAGTTATAAAGTCCAAACTGGGAGATATAAACATGCAAATGCAAAAAAAAGAGTCAGAATTGTGAGATAAAAATATTATAGGCTATGTAATTTATGTAAAATGTTATAAGTTTAAATATGATTTCACGCTGTAACTGCTATGTATGTATGTCCCCTGTCACCTGCATATATGTGAATATTATGTAGACTTACTGTTTACATCAAATTCATGCTTTAATAGTAGACTAATCATTGCAGTCCAGTCTGTGACTTGCAACATAAACATCTGCGTTTAACTTCAAAAGCCATCTTCAATGACGGTATTCTATAAAAATGAAGGCTATATTTTTTTGCATCCCGATTCTGACATACAAAGGCACAACAAAACATTTTTCTCTTATTCTGTGGATTTTGCCCGCTTTTTACCGCTATTTTTCTGCCACCACTATGCGTGCACAGCTGCAAGTGACAGACAGATTTTTACACATTTTTAAACACAATTCTCATACTATTTCAGCAAAATAGCTTTATCTTCCTTCAAAATGGCTGATGTAATTAAAGCTAAAAATAACCAATAGTATCACACCCTAAAATTTCATGATCCAATCAGACTCAAATAAATAAAAGTCCCACCCTTCTTGCGTTCATTTGGAAAATGTAAAATTAAAGAAGATGCTGTAGTTATGACTCTAAGTTCTGATTGGATGAGCCACATTGGCAACACTTACATCTAATTAATAGCAATTCATATATTACTTAACCTATTAATCTGACAGACTAGTGGTTCCATATTGTATACACATTTGAAGTCTTATTAAAATGCTGCACAGGAGCTGCCGTGACTATAATTGTTGTTTTTGCTTTAATGACACATCTAAAAAGAAAGCCGACATATTTGTCAGAAGAGCTTTTTTTTTTTTTTTTTTTTTTTAGCAAATACTCATTCTCCTCCACTGACTTGTAAGGCATGAGGCATAAATAAATGTACACGTATGTAAGAAGCAAAACGTATATGTAAACATGCATCATGTGCCAAGAATTTATTTAATCTGATTGAGAAAATAGTTAGATTCAAACATTTACATGCTTAATTTTTTTTTCTGTTGACCAGATTATTTCACGTCTACACCACACATTTCAATCAATTTAATTCGGATCGAGCTCAGTCGGATCGCTTGAGGTGTTTACATGAAGGCTTTTCAGTCTGATTGAGCCACCAGTCTGATTATTTGGGTGCATGTAAACGTAGCTACTGTGGAATAACTATATTTTATATGGGTGCCTTTTATCATATTGCAGTTGCCTACCACACACCTTCCTTATGATACAATCAGCAAGTATGTTTACATCCACTTTACAGGTTTTATTTAGCTGGACTAAAGCGATAATTAATCTTTTTAAAATGTCAAGTAAAGGCTTTAGCCTGACTGAAATTGCAACATTTTTGTGAAGTCCAACTCACAGACCTAGATAACATGATTGCAACTTGGCTTTGGCATTAATTGTCAGATGATGACTGTAGCTCGATTATAACTGCCCTTCAAAGTGTATTTACTGTAATGCACAGCTTAGAGTAGCTTACTGCATCCATAAATGCCATTTCACATCTTAAAGGGGTGTGTTTACTGTGGTTGGCATTGTGGGGGTTTGGACTGCACTTTGGCGTTCTCTCTATACAACAAAAGCTTAAAACCATCCAGGTTTTCAGCCTTAATCGCAGCACACAACCTGGAAGAGACCAAAGGAAAAACAGAAAAAAAGGAAAGATGAAAGAGCACAAAAAAGGTAAACTGCGCACTACAGGCGCTTCGCCGTGACCACCTTAGCATGCAAAATTTGCCCGTCCTTCGTTTTAAGACACATGTTAGGATGGGTTTGCAGTGTTCTTGCATCAGGGAACCAGTGGGAGGACTGGTCTCGTGGATCTGTGGCTTGTTTCCTCTCTGTCTGATCTCTAGCCGAGGGGTAGTGGGGAGGGGAAACGGGCATGTTGCTCTTCCTGAGATTTCACAGAACACCTCCTGTTTGATCCAGCATGCACACTTTCTAACATACCCTCAGCCTTTTGCCCTCTCTCTGTCTCTCTGATCCTCTTTTTTCTAGTGCTTCTTCCGAATGACTCTCTCCGCCTTGGTTTTCTCCCTTTCATTCTTCCACCCATTCCCTTCTTCTTTTATTTTCTCTCCAATCTGCCACTTTTTTCTCTCCTTTCGTTACCTTCCCTCTATCTTTTTCCATCTACCTGCTGCTTCTGAGTGCGCCGCTGTGTTCTAATCAGCTGGAAATTACAGTCCAGTTCACGGAAAAGCACGGCAGACGAAAAGAATCTGACTCCCCAATTGTCCACGGTTTTAATCAAATGTGCAAAATGCTCACATAATTATAAGAATCTATTATCAGAAATCAGGTGCCCTGTGGTTAACCACGAAAGAAACAATGATGTCTGTATTTCTGTAATAATTTGTGGCAGCCGTCTTCTTGCAGAGGGAAAATGACACAGCTTGGTTTTGCCTGACATGCTGAGGTTATTATCAGACACAGAAGCTCCACTAACAAGCTGGCACTGCTGAGTACATCATGTTCCTCTCTGGAGCAACCAGGAAAGACAAAGAAAATGAGAGAAATCAACCGAGAAAATAACACAAAATAAGACTGATCTTGGAATCTTTCACATAACAGCAAAGGCATGATGGCAAATTTTCAGGTGCTGAAATGTTATGGATGTCTATCCCGTGTTGTTTCGGTGCAAGGACATTTCTGTTGCTCTATGAAGGTAGGTCATTTCTCAGTTACACAACTCTTTGTATATATTGGAGCGAGAGGTGCTTTTGAGGGCGCAAGAAGTAGCATTTCAACCAACTGATCATGTCTACCCACCCTTCAATCTCGAGCGCCTCAGCGTGGGGCTTTTGTTAAGCTAATCTCGGCCTCTAAATTTTTCACTCCAGAAAGTGCAAAAAAGATTTCAAGGAAGATTTGATTCATTATTGAACACAGCACTACTCTATTTTTGTACTTGTGTGTTGATTGCAGCTCTGAGGTTGCAGTTGTTTTCCTCCTCCAGTGTTCAGTTTACTGTGACAAGCCTTTCTGTTTGCGAATGAATGGAATGGATGAGAAGATTCTTCTAGAAGATCCTCCAAGAGAGAGAGAGAGAGAGAGAGAGAGAGAGAGAGAGAGGTGTTGGGAGGTGGTGCGGCCATTTTGATGAACTGATTAGCAACTCGCTTCTGCCAGGTCCTCCTGATGGGCAGCAATTTTTGGGCTAGGGATCATTTTCCTCTTGGCGCCGGAGCGGCGCTGCTTGGCTGTAGCATGTCCTGGGTTTTATTATGGTGATTGCTGGCACTTGTATGGTCGTATCTGGCTTTGATGCAACCCACTTTGGCACTATCAGTTTGCTGTTGGATTATGGGGTAACAATTAAAGTCTGGCTTTCTGGTGTGTGACTATATAATCACAAAGCATTAGAGCATGGAGTGAATGGGCATTGGTGTGTATGGCCACATCAATACGTGCGAGCATGTTTTTTTTTTCTCTGGATTTACAACACATGTTTGACTGCAAGGGCCGCGTTGCCTTCGGCTTGCGGGTGAAGATGGAGAGCGGCCGCAGTGGACTTGCTCCTCTCAGCACTGCTGAAAATAAGGAAGTACATGTCAGAGCCACACAGCTCCACTCCCTCTAGTGTCATCCATCATGGCAGACCAGTTCAGTAGTTAGAGAGCGCTTCGCTGGCTCTCCGTATATGCGTGTGTGTGTGTGAGAGAGATGGAGGTATGAGCCCCAGGGCCTTTTTTTGCCTGTATGAGCAGCCCAACTGGGGTGGAAGTGGATTTGGCCGCAAGCCAGCAGTCTCTCAAAAGTGCCCTTTGCTCTACCTGTTCTAAGAGAGCATTTCTGAGCAAGGCATTGCAGTGCAGAGGTGGCGCATGGGTTTCGGTGGCACATAACCCCTCCTTGATCATCTAATGCAGTGCTTCTCAAACCTGTCCTGGGTTTGAGAAGCCACTACACATTGCACATTTTATATGACACACCCAATTCAAGTCTTGCAGTCTGTACTAATGAGCTGAATCAGGTGTGTTAGATGAGGGAGACATATAAAATGTGCAGTAGTGGCGGGTGCCCAGGATAGGTTTGAGAAGCACTGATCTAATGGACCCTTTTCACATTTCCAGGGTTCTCAAAAGCAGAAATCATCATAGTTGGGAAAACTTATGGTGGTGAACTGAAGCTACTACAAATATATTTTTTGATTTCCCACTTGCTCAAATAGCAATAGGAATCTATCTATGATTTACAAAAGAGGAAAATAAAATATTGAGAGACTGATTGCTTTGGTCAGAAGAGAAAAAGACGTCAAATTTGCCATCACACCCTCAGCATTGTAGAAAACTCACGCAACAGCATTAACTATTTTTCTGTAACTTAAAGGGATAATTCACCCAAAAATGACTGTAATCACATCACTCACCCTCATGTCATTCCAAACTCATAAGACTTTGGTTAATCTTCTAAACACAAATTAGGATATTTTTAATGAAACATTTCTGTCCCTCCTTCTGGTAACCAAACCTTCCAAAGATCCAAAAAGGTCATAAAGGTATCGTGAAACGAATACATATGAATTGAGAGGTTTAATCAAAGTCTTGTAAAACGATATGATCGCTTTATTTGATGAACAGATTTCATTCATATATATGTTTGTGTGTATGTGTGTTCTTGTTTCACCTAAATTGAGAGGATCAAATGTCCTCACAAATATAGTAAAATATGAAAATTTTGACATTATGGGGCCATTTGTTCAGGCCCCATGAGGAAAACGGCTTATAAATCCAACACAGGCTCATTGGTGAAACACACAGGTGTCAACATTTTGGCAAAATTTGTACCAATATGTACATATCACTGCAGTTTCTAACAGAAATGAACACTAGAGGCAGTAAAACAGCAAGCACTTTTAATCGTTTTCACACACAATTATGATTACAGGGCCAGATTATGGATTAATAAAGACTTGTTTTCACGCGGCTCCTTGCACAGTGATGTTATGACCTCAAAACGCTTTTTACCATAGTGAATGATTTGTAAAAGAATATATTCTGGAGTTTTCATGATTTACCCAGCTCCAGGTGTTCAGTTTTACTAACATAACAACGTTGCTCGGTAGCTCAGCTGGTACAGAATTGTACTTGTGACGCGAAGAGCTTGGGTATGAATCCAGTGAAAGACAGAGTCATGGTAAAAGAGCTCAAAGACAAGAGTTCAAAAACAAGCTAAAATGCATTTTTATGTCACATTTGCTTTTGTTAACACTATCGGGTAGGTTTAGGGTTTAGTGTAGGTGTAAGTTATTAAACGTGATGGAGCATTAAGCTTTTAGCGCCGCTCACCGGACAATTCAGAACTGTGGTGATACGTACAAACTTACGTTTAAATGTAACTATAAAATAAACTCACGTTTATCTGTTCCGGAAAAAAAAAAACTAAACATGCTTTTTAGCGCCACTCACTGGACATTTCACTTTGAAACTGTCGTGAAATGTGCACAACACAACATATAAATGTTGACACAAGTACGTTTTTCTAATGAACCTGGGCTGTATAAATCATACCAAGTGATTTTTTTTATTATTGTACAAATGCAGAATGTTTTCTGTAATGGGTAGGTTTAAGGGTAGAGTAAGGCTTAGGGAATAGAATATACAGTTTGTACAGTATAAAAACCATTATGTCTATGAAAAGTATATGTAAAAGTATAGAAATTTCTCAGGTTTTATTAAAAATATCTTAATTTGTGTCTAAAAGGTTAAAATAAGTCTTATTTTTGTGACGACATGAGAGCAAGTAAATGATGACAAATCTTTATTTTTGGTTAAGCTATCCCTTTAAAGCCAAGGTAATAGAGCACAAAGTGTAGTTTTATAAATGTAGATTATTATTATTTTTTACTATTATTTTTAATGAAACTGATAGATTAACAATGTTATTAACTGTGGAAATGCGTCATCACAGTCTGTGAAAAGAACCCATTGGCCCGCGGTGTGTTGGCTTTGCTCAGGAACCTCCTTACAGCGACTGCAGAGCTCAGAAATGTTGTTCTTTCCTCTTTGTTTTGAGCTAATCCTCTGTCCAGCTTCGCCTCATCACATCCCATCAGCCAGTGTCCTGCAACATCAGTCCTCTACAACTGCGCATACGAACACTGTTGAGTAATTTTTATGTGCTTTTTAAAATTATCCCCCGCGTCTCTATAATGTCTAACAGTTCCCCTCACTCTTCTAACTTAAGTCTATAATGTCAACTTCCTCAACTTTGCATGTTATTTATTGGGTTATGTTGTGCTATGTGTATTGTAATGTTCTCCATCTGTCAGACCATCAAAGGTGTTTATTGTGTGAGCAATCCACATGGCAGTATAAAGGGTTTTGCTTCTGATTAGCATACAGGCACACACACATTTACAAGAATACATCTTAATGTTCCCAGAGAGCACACTCAAATCGACCGCTCACAAAAAGAATATTGAATCTATTGAAACTCACTGAAACAAAATCTATTGAAGCATCAACATTTCAGCTTTACTGGTGTTTATGAATTAAATAGTATCTCACACCCATTAAATAAATCATAACAGAATGATATATTATTGAATTTCAAGCTGGATTAAACAACAACTAGCTGGGCCACATGAGCAGATCAAGATAAAATTTGGATCAGACATGAATTATATGTAGTATGAAGATGAGGAATCTTGCCGCAGTGAAGGTGTGCTTTGTAACACCATGGTTTGATATACAACATCCAGCCAGGCCTGTCAGTCCACATGATGTTTCTTGAGGAAAAATTGGGCGTTATTTGCTGGAAAATAAGCGAGGAGCAGGCGAGAGGTTTGAAAGGGCTTATTTGTGCTTTATTGTAATGTGACATGATGAGGGTATAATCAGTTTCATTGAGGCGCAAAACGATGGCTGATGTTGACGTTCCGTGAAGGCGATAATCATCTAATTTTTATCTATGATCAGCTCACATTGCCGAGACCCCGTCAAGCCCTGAACCCGCTGCTGTACTTTGAGTGATCCACTTTGTCCTAATGACAGATGTTATCTGCACCACTTGGGCCAGATCGCCTCGCAGTCATTATAGACAATCCTGGGTAAACATCAGAGCGATGTGTGAAGGGAGGGCTGAGTCAAAAACGGACGCTTAGAGAGGAGGAAGAGAGTAGATGCACCTGGATAAAACACATAAATCAGATTGGACCACAGATGGTCACTGTTTATTTTAGAAAATAAACAGCCAAATACAATTTAAATGAATTACTTTGTTGAAGTCATTCATATCTTCCCCTTCCTTTAGCGGCACACAGCCTGTTTTATTCAGTTACGAGCTGTATGAGAGGCCAAATACTGTAAAAGTGTGACAAAATGAAGTAAGCAGAAAGCGCTGCATTGAGCTGGAATATGCCCTTTGGTTTGGTTTTTAATGCTTTGAGCTTTCAGAATAAAACCTTTTGGAAGAGGAAAACTGATTAAATGAAGCAAACATTTCTTATTTAAAAAAAAAAAACATATCGAAAAGTTGTCTATTTTACTCTTCAAATGATTCCACCTACATGTAAAATAAACTAAAAGAAAAATGCAGTGAAAACAAGCCATTTTTACCAAGCAATGGTAAGAGAATGTGCATATCTTTAACAGACTTTTCAGTCTTATAGTTACAGACACCCAAATATATCTGACTTAATTTACTCGTAATAAAAGACTCCATATTAAAGTCTGCTGCAGATATGCATGTTTAGATGCGTGATTCTATATGCATCTCACATTTACAGTAGATGAGTCAATGAGTGTCTTGTCAACTGAATTGCTTGTATTCAGAGTTTCCGTTTAACTATTTTATTGAATTTGATCTATGGCTTTATTTTGAATGTAAAAAAACTTCCCTGATATATGAAATATGGCACAGTGATTAAAAGAAAATATCAAATTGGCACTGCCAAATGCTTATCAACTCCTGGTCTAGAACCAACACAGAGCATTAAGGAACATGTTCTATTGCATTGTGCAGAGATGATCCTTTAAAGTTAAGCTGTATTAATATACTGTAATGGCATTTGTAGCACAATGGTGATTATAACAGAAAACCATTTTGTCTTGTCCTCCAAAAGACAAATAATGATAATAATAATAATTAATAAAACTACACATACAGCTGTACACAGTTACATGACACTGGTGTGATAGAATCACTAACCAACCTTTTCTGTGTAAAGTTAAAATCCAATCTTTCAACAAATGCCCTGACCACACAAGGCTGGTAACCCTGTAACTTTCCCATGATAAAGGCCTGTTCACACCAAGAATAACTATAATGATAACTATAACTATTAAATTTGATTCATTGCTCTAATTCTCTGAGAATAGGAAAGTCCACATCACGATAATGACAGAGAAAAATTATCATTGGAATCATTTTCAGAAAAAAATCTTTCCAGCTGATGAATGATAAAAACATTCAATCAGAATCCTCCAAATTTTAAAGAGCATTTAAAGTGGCAGATGTACATGGTGCATTCTTAGAACAAACAAAACGTTATCGACCTTTAGTTCAAGGATACTATAAAAAGATCCTTACATAAAAATAACTAGATCTGCCTAGAACAGCAGTCTCAGCAGTTTTTTAAACACATTTCTTCTTTTAATTACCCACCTCCTCATTCATTTTCATTATATATATATTCCTTAAAACAAACAAACAAAAAAACTAAGAGATGAGTTGAAATTAGGCCTATTTTTTTAAGTGGAGCACTCCTTTAAACCATGACCCACTCTCTCGTTTTTTTTCCCTGCAGTCTGTTTGCATTCATCCAAAACTCTGCAACACAGATACATCTGATCCCTGGTTGGATATATTTTTTTTTTCCCTGCCACAGCACTGTAACTGTAAACGGCGCAGTACAGAACAATAAAGATGGTAGAAAATGAATGATAGCGCAATGAATACAATAGCTGTGCTGGAACCTACTAGCATTAAGGCCAGCAAGCCACTGACAGCTCACCTCTGGAGGGTAAACAGAACCAGGACACATTGTTTCACTCCTCCCCCCTCCACCTGAAACACCACCAGGGGAAAAAAAGAAAGAAATACTGTCCGAAAAATCCAGAGCATCACATGCGCATCTCTCTTGTGGGGAAGGTTGAGCAGAGAGCACAGAGCCTGGCTCGGGCCTCTGCAATCAATTCTACTAACAGGCAGGGACTCTGACAAGGCCCAACGCCATCTGTCTGAACAGAGCCATGCCCCGCGTCGTCACGCCACGCTGGCACCCGGGCAACAGCCCAAGCTGGCACCCACAAGACAAACAAGCCCCCTCAGACTAACACTCTGTTCTTCAGTCTGTCCCTCTCACTTCCTCTCTTTCAACACACGCATTGTCACATGCAGAACAAACAAAGACATGTCATCTTTGGTACACCCAACAAACTATAGCGAACAATCACACACAAACACAAATCACTCACAAACAAGACCGACCGCCACAGCGGAGCGAGATCTGAATGCGTCATACGATTGAACGTACAAAAATGAGCTCGGGACACAATGAAAAATGATTTCATTAAAACCCTGAGCTTGAAACTAAGAGAGAAGCTGTCAGCGGAGTTCAAAAGACGTGCTACATTATTAGGACTTCATAAGGCACTGAAACATCACAGGAACGAAGAAAGAAAGAAAAAAATCACACAGCATTGCTAAAGTTCCTCATCATTATGCAAATGCCATTTTATTCCATTTTATCTCTGTCTCTTTTTCCACTCTGGCCATATGTGCTGTGGCTCATGTTGGGGCTTCAAAAGGAGGCTCAGCCAGGCCACATGCAAATACCCCCATCTGGGGATCAAACAACCCAACCTGATCGCTGCACGCTGGCGGGGAGCTTCGACGTGCTGTGGGCTCTGAGATGTGGTCAAACGTCACCACTGACCTGTGTAAAACTCCCAGCGAGCTCTCGGGGAGGAAACCTGTGCACTTTCCTCTCCCTCTGGGACCGTACACTTGGCGAGTGAGTGCTTGTCTTAAAGAGTACAAAAGCAATCTAACACGAGTAGGACCCAATATCAGTGCCTCAGAGACCAACAGTTCCGACAATCGTGTCTAATGAGCCTTTAAAAGCATTTCTGAGAGTCAAATTATTCCAGACGCACGCAAGACTGGATTGTCGTTAGAAAACTGTGATGTTCGATACAAAAAAAACATGCTTGATAGTTCCTTCATAAATCAAAATTAGCAGCCCTAATCAGAGTCAAACAACCACTTATCAGGAAGGAATGATTCATCAGCGTCAATCCCTCCTCTTTTTCCTTCTCTCTCGAGTGGAGGAAGTGAATTGGAAGCCGCAATAAAGAGAAAATCAGCATTTGCGAGCATGTCATTGTTCGCTGGCTGTCACTCAAGATTGCCTACATAAATGAGTTCTGTACACCTGGATCGTCCAATCAAACGAGTCCAATTAAGAGAGAAGATTAAAACCCCGAACCTGTTATGGCAGACGTTCTCATCGCTAGTGCTGCCTGTCTCGCAAAAATCATAATCAAATCTTTCAGAACTGGGTGCGCCCATATGCATTAGCCCAAAAATCTCTATTTTGGGTGGCCTCCACATCGCTGTACTAATAATACAGAATAGCATCTAGAGTAAAGCACAAGCTGTTAGAGTACACTGTTGTCCCCACTGTAGTTTCTATATACAGGCGAGTTCATTTGTAATGCATTTACTGTAACTCAAGCTGATGAGGCCACATACAAACACACTAACAGCTGAAAACAATCACTGATGAGATCTGCAAGAAAAAGTGTCCCGCTGTATACTATAGACTTTTGATTTTAAGTTCATTTTTCATAGTAATGCTAATTTGATACTAATAAGCATTAGCCAGCACTTAAACTAATGATGCTCATCAATTCTAATAATGTCCAAGATGATGACAGATTTATTGAAAGATTGCATTCAATACAACTAAAAAGGCTGACAATCATTCAGTCCAAGGGAAGTGATGACTTTTTCCTGTTTATTAACTATGAAGTCTGAAATGATATATGAAATCATATGAAATGATTT
Source organism: Hypophthalmichthys nobilis (assembly GCA_037950665.1). Taxonomy (NCBI): domain Eukaryota; kingdom Metazoa; phylum Chordata; class Actinopteri; order Cypriniformes; family Xenocyprididae; genus Hypophthalmichthys; species Hypophthalmichthys nobilis. The sequence goes on along the minus strand of CM075476.1, from coordinate 17,122,754 downwards.
GTAATTAACATTAATCTAATTATTATACAGCGCTGTATCATTTATCTGCCTACATATGGTGATGTAGCAATGCAAATTACTCATCACTACATAAATATGTATGGCTGCTTGGGCAAACATTCATTTAACAAAATCAATGCTTTTCTACAAAGTTGGTTTATGGGAAGTCTTTAGCCAGGCTCTGAAGCAGGGCACATGAAAAAAAACATTTTTTTTTTTTTGCATCCAATTCACTACTTGAATTATGCAAATCAGGTAATGTCTGAATGGAAATTTCACACTGCATTTCTCTATTTTGTGGGTTGAGTGTTAGGTTGTGGAGGATTCAGTGGACTATTGCGATCTGGCATAATTTACTAGGACCATTACACTGAAAACAAATATTTTAGTTTATCGGAGTATGTTTTATATGAAAATACTATTTCAGTCTTTCTACTTCCGAATTTCACGTTTAATTCAATGTATTACCAGCCATTTCTTTGTAATTATTTGTGAAATTTACAAGCAACTTCTAAATGCAAATTGTTTCAAATTAAATCCTACACCAAATTTCACCTCAAGGGACTCTTTAAAATGTTAAAAACTGTTGTTGTGATCAATTGCAAATGTATGCAAACATCTCTTTTAAATGATATTGCCCTTACCATTTGCCTTCTGTAACTCCTCCGGTTCTACTTGCACCGTCCAAACGAGCGGGATTCGATCGCAAACAAGGAAGCTAAAGATGGCAGCCTCTAGTGTCAGTCGCTAGTGTGCCTCTTGAGGCCAGGGGAGTGAGGTTTATTCACACAACTCTTACTAGCTGGCCTCCATTACACTCACCTCACTCCCATCCGGGTCACGGCACCAGTATAACCCCTTTGGTTCTACTTGCGCCGTCCGCAACAAATGGGATTTGAACTGGCGTTTCCATCATGGGAAGCAAGCGCACTAACAAGAATGCTAAAGACTGCAGCCTCTGGCGTCAGGGGCTAGTGTGCCTCTTGAGGTCAGGAGAGTGAGGTTTATTCACACAGCTATTACTAGCTCCCCTCTGTTACACTCACCTCACTCCCATCCGGGTCACGGCACCAACACAACCCCTTTGGTTCTACTTGCGCCGTCCGTAACAAGCGGGATTTGAATTGGCGTTTCCATCATGGGAGGCAGGCGCGCTAACAAGAACGCTAAAGACTGCAGCCTCTGGCATCAGTTGCTAGCATGCCTCTTGAGGCCAGGGGAGTGAGGTTTATTTGCATAGCTCTTATTAGCTGGCCTCCGTTACACTCACCTCACTCCCATCCGGGTCACGGCACCAATTTAACCCCTTCAGTTCTACTTGCGCCATCCACGACAAGTGGGATTTGAACAGGTGTTTCCATCATGGGAGGCAGGTGCACTAACCAGGACCGCTAAAGACCGCAGTCAACAGTGCGCCTCTTGAGGCCAGGGAAGTGAGGTTTACTCGCACAGCTCTTACTAGCTGGCCTTTGTTACACTTCCAAAGACAGTAATAGCGTGACGTTAATTGTGCCAGGCAAGTAATTTTGTAAATAAGGAATAAGGTTATTGATTGTTACACGTTAAATGTACTTACTGTAATAATTACAACAGTATATTATGCATAATTACATGCCACTAACCCTAAACCAAACCATAAAAACCTAACCCTATGTACACGTTGTTAATTAATATTGTTCAGAATGTGAATTTATAATTACACTGTAACAAGGACACCTTCAAATAAAGTGTCAGCTAATCTATTATAAGCTTTATTTAAATAGAAAGGAGGTGTGTTTACATGGGGGTTTGGGGAAGTAAATTTCTTAATTTAAATACAGTGCAGTGGTACTTCAATGCATTTAGCGTCAAGATAAACTGGATTGCTGGTGGTTAATGAAGGTTTTTGCACTTAAATAGTGTGCAGAAAAGTGTTTTGTGCATTTGTACCACAGTACTTTAATATACAAAGGAAGATCAGGGAAACAAAGTACAGAACAAAAAGCAAGAGCAAACCAAAAACCAGAGCTAATGTTAACACCAAAATGAGAACTATAGAAATCAATAGTAACAGATCATGTTACATGAAAATCAAATTGTGTATCACAGATCTCAGGAAGCCTGTCTGAGCCTTTTCTCTAAGGAGAAAAGCCTTGAGCAAGAGAGAGAGAGACAGATTGAAAAAGAAGAGAGACAAAAACGAGATCCGACAACAGGGGGAAGACAGAGCAATAAAGAGAGATAGAGAGACAGAAGAAGATACAAAGACTCAGCGAGACAGGTAGACAGACAGAAAAAGGGAGGGGAAGGGAGAGGGGGAAAAAGAGAGCAGAAAACAGAAAACATTTTCCTTCCACTAAATCATTGAATCCCGGAATTTAAGACCACCGCCCCTTCTCTCCCCCACCATATACCACCAAATTACATCATACACTTCAATCTGATCCAGGATCAAAGGGGAATCGCGCGGGTGCCATGGAAACACACTTCAAAGACTTTCTCTTCCAGCATCCAGTGTAAACCCCTGCAACTGACTGGTGTTCGCACAGAAGAGATGGTGGGTTTTGTTGACTTCTTAAGAATAAGAATATGTCTGACAACTGCCTGAGCTCAAATTTGATATTTACTGATAGAGAGATATAACGCTGCTGCAGACTGCATAATGAGAAATGTCAAAAGTGTAAATTTACATTACATTGATGTTAGAGAGAAGTGTGTTTTCTGTAGCACAAAATAAGACTTGATTAGCAAGGGTATCACAGTTAGAATTCACAAAAGTGCTAGTTGTGACGTCACAAAATTGCATACACTTGTCTCATGAATATAAATTAGGTTATGCACAAACAATTTAACATAATCTTGAACTGTTCTGAAGTGGTCCACTCACCTCACCACATATTTAATCTGATCTACCCCTGTCATTCCTGGGATTTTGCAGGATCAGCAATTGAACAATAAATGTGACTTCATGGTCTAGTATTAACATTATCGATTTGAGTTCTAATCTGCTCTAATACAGGTTCTTATATCAGGACTGGGTTGACATGTGTTTGCATTTTGTTTTGTAATGTCACTAGAACGGATAGTAAGTCACTGAAAAGCAACAAATTAGAGTACAAGTCTGAGAGGTGTATGCCAGACAGAAAATGCTGCTTTCACTTTCCACAACTGATAACAACCACAACCAACATAAAGCAGTAAAAATAACAAATTCCAGCACCGGATAGTCACTCATTTTAACACACACTAACCAAACAAATTCATACTGAAGAAATTCGAGATGTGTTAGATAGATATCTGCCACAAGCTTTCATAAAGTTGTGGAGACATTCAAAATCAGTATTGCTAGGAAAGTGGAAAAGACAAAACAAAATGCAAACTGCATAAATTACACCTATTGTTTATTAAAGCTATGAAGCGGTGGTTTACAGTGAATTTAGAACAGCTAAGAGGCATTGTTAGGCATGACGCGGAGCAGATTTCTTCAGAAGCGGAATGGTTGCAAAGCAACACACAGATGCAGTGGTGTAGTAATACTGATGTAATGTGGTCACAGGTGTATGTTTGTAGAGTAATTTACAATGGCTTTGATCATAATCAAGGACCGAAACTATCAGTTTTATAATCTGTATTTTTTTTGGATACTGCATTAAAAGAATGTTGCAGCTTAAATGAGTTGGATATGTTAAATAAGGCTCTATATCAACAGCATATATAAAAACGCATTTTTTAATTATATTTAATATATTCTAATATTATATATTTTGCTTTGGATCATGTCAACTAGTGATTAAACGGAGGATATATGATAATGTGAAATTATCTGATAATTGCTTCTGATTGAAGTGGTACCCAGTTTCATCTCAGATCAATATCTCTTTTCCCCATAATTATCTATGTGGCGTGACTGTACCGTATCCCTTAAATGTCCGTCTAGATTGAACTTGCCGCACTAGCAACTGCTCTCTCCGCAGAAGCTTTGCATTTGAAGAGCTAATAAAATATTTAAACTCAAAACAATATTTTGTGTCTAATTATTTACTTATGTGGCAAGTAGCCGTGTAATAAGCGGCTCATGTCGCTTCATGTCGGGGTCCTGATCATCCTGTCGGGGTTTATTCTGAGATAACAACTGGATGGATGTACATTATCCCTTATCAACACCTTGTGTTAATAAAAAAACAAAAACAAACAAAAACAAACTACTGATAGCTTTGTAAAAAAAATAGTTTACATTAATTTGAAGTACTAAAATAACTAACACTAAACAAACAAACAAAAAAATTAACTAAAACTGAAATTAAAACATTAAATATAAAAGTAAAATCTAATTCAAAATATTAACAAAAACTATAATAGTAAGTCAGTTATACCAAAATAACACTGCTTTGTAGCTGGATAGTGCAAATTTTACTTTATTTTTGTAGTAAAAATTTCCCATGCTATGGGAGATTTTAAATTATTATATTAATAATAATAGTTTAAAAAATACTATTATACTAATGTTATATTATTATAATTCAGTATACATTAGTACATACACTCTTAAAAATAAAAGTTCCAAAAGAGAGTTTTTTGAAGTGATGCCATAGAAAAAACATTTTTTGGTTCCCCAAAGAACCTTTTACTTAACGGTTCTTTAAAGAACCAGCGTGAAGAACATTTTTATAATCTAAAGAACCTTTTTCCACTGTAAAGAACCTCTTGTCCAATTGAAAGGTTCCATGGATGTTAAAGGTTCTTCATAGAACCATCAATGCTAATAAAGAACCTTTATTTAAAAGTGTATATACTGGCCACCCCACTCTTGGTAAAAAAAAAAAAAAAAAAATCTGTCGACGAATAATGTCAAACTGTGTGATCAACAGTTTGCGGCTGTTGTGGTGAAAGCAATGTATGCATATTATAAATCACTAGGCTCTCCTATGTACTGCATAACACTGTCAAGATGACACCAATCAATCATTAGTCGATTGACAAAGGAGAGGTGTAGTGACAGGCTGAAACATTAGCGGAGCTCTTGGTACGTCAGTTTGCGGTCTTATGGATGGATTAGAGGTATCATGTATATTGTGCTCTGTATTGATAGCAGCTAACAATGGTTGTTGTGTCAAATATCCCGTGAAGGGCATGTGAAATATTACATCTACCATTTGCTCAGCCTGAGAGATGGACGATATTTGACACGTTGTCCAGGGCTGAAGAAATTATTGGTTTAGTGTTGCAGTTGGTCACTGAATCAGTCACAGGCTGCAGGTGTTCACTGTATAACTAAAATAAGCAAGAGAACAATGCATTGTGTTCCAGCACTGTCATTGAGAATTGAGAATCTGGAGGGGTGGTAAGGTCAGAGCAAATCATAAAACACAATCGTTTCCTGCACGAAGGGGCCAACATCAGCAACATAAAAAAAGGAGACTTTTCATAACCAAAGGCCAAACAGCTTCGGGGATCCACGGTGTCATTTCTGCTGTGGGCCCCAGACGCACAGGAATGGTGTGTGTGAAGTTCACATATTGCTTTTCATCCAGCTTAAACGGAGTGACACACCGAGCACTCCGCAACACACACACCCCACCCCCCACCCCCCACCTGTCAATCAGCCCAACGGCAGCGAACAAAACCCTCCACCAGCCCTGCTTGTCACCCTGTCACTCAAATCCCACCGCAAAAATAAATAGGGGGCAGGAAGCAGCACCGTACGGTAGATGGCTTGAGGGGTGGGGGAGTGGGGACAACAGCCTTTTTAAAATCATTTTCTCCTCTGTTTCTCAATGAGGGATTTCTGTATAATCTCCCTGAGGTGAGAATCATATTTTAATTAGGTCTACCTCTGGTTAACAGTTCCCCTCCCTGCCTGATCAGTGTACGTGCCCACCCGCCAGTGCTGTCAGACTCACTCACTCTCAGATCAAACTGGATCAAATCAAAGATGCCAACAATCCTCAGTCTTCTCGCTCTCGTGACACTCCCCAAACAAAAAGCCAGTTTGTGCCACGTTAGTCTTTAAAGGAGTAGTTCACCAAAACATGAACATTTTGTGATTTTTTTTTTTTTACTCACCCTCATACTTTTGTTGTTTTCCCACAGAATACACACAAAAATATTGGTAGACTTCAACAGGGCAAACAAAACCACTATAAAAGTTTAAAAGACCAAAGTCAATTTAAGTCAAATTTGTTAATTTATGCTTCATCTCCACATGTGCTGTGAGTTTGGGTCACTTATAATTATTATTATTAAATACTCTTTGTTTATTTTCCAGTACAATACTATTATTATTAGTGATGCACCGAAATGAAAATTCTGGGTCGAAACTGAAACCGAAAATTACTCTTTTTGTAATAATGATTTATTTCTTATTTTAAATAAATTTTTCTTTTTGTATAATTGTATTAATATTGGACTTCTTAATTAAATTTTAATGAATAAAAATAAAAATAATACAAGCCAATAAAATAAAATAACCACACTTATATTTAAAGTAACACACCAACATTAGACAGAAAATATATTAAAATGTTATTAAATATGAATATATTATCGGCAGAAAAAAAAAAAAAAAAAAAAAATATATATATATATATATATATATATATATATATATATATATTTTTTTTTTTCTGGATAATTTAATCTCTAATTATTATGGTAATTTATTTCTTTACTGACTTGTTTCATTTTTATAATTTAATCAAATAAAAAATATTTTACTAATAACAATAATAAAAAATAACACAATAATAATAATAATAATATGTATCATTATTATTATTGTTGTATAATCATATTGAATGGGTTCCGTTAAAAAAGTAGCCTGAGAAATTGAGATTGTTTAAACAACAACAACAAAACATATAGAGTCTTGGTTGAATTTTCAGTATCCTCATGCAGAATCATCGATTGTAAATCCACATTTTAAAGCTCTAGTGGTCTCATCTTTTCCACCTTTTGCATCTCTAATGCATTCCTGACTGATAATACATTGGCATCATATTTGATTTGAGAACCACAGTGTAGATGAAGATTATCAGTGAATAATGACTTACATTTCTGTTCATCATACAAACCTATTGAATGGCTTCAGAAGACTTATAGTGCATAAGTTTTATGGTACTTTTAGTTCTTTTGAGAGGTTGACATCCTTACAAAAAAATGTCTCAGGTTATAACCCAGTTCCCTGAGAATGGAACGAGACCATAAATCAAGCAATCACGCCGCATCAAACCATACCAGAATACAGGTTTTGAACAACATGAATGTGAGGGAATATTAAATTTTTTTATTTTCATTATTAATATTCTGATTCTGATATTTTGGGGGTGGAATATTCCTTTCAAAGGCCCTCTATTCATGTTTTCCCGAAGATATTGGCCAAAGACCATTACGCAAAATCATGCATAACACATCAGACATAGGTGAGACCCACAAGGCAATGTACCAACAGAAGGTCATGTGTTCATTTGCCGTAGGATTTTCTCTGCAGAACACAGAGCCAGTCACATGCAGTGCTGACATTTCACTTCCTAAACGATTCCCCTAGAATCCGATGCACGTCTGTGGGGCTGGCAGACACACCCCACACGTGGCGCAGGTTCCCAGTGTGAAATCAACACGACGCTTTGTTTCACGGAGCATGTTAAAACACTGACGTAAGAAGACTAAGGTATATTTCACAGCTAAAATGTTAATACAAGCTCACAAACACATCCAGAGGGATATCAGCATGGTAATTCAGCACAACAGCACTAATAGAGAAAAATTCAGAAGGAGATAAGTGCGAAAAAGTGGTATTATGGTAGCATTGCTGTTGTAATGGAGATTAAATTGAACAGAGACAAATTTGCGAGGGCAACATTTAAAATGGCAGCTGCTGTGAGGATGTTTCTGCGACAATATAAATTAATTACAGAAAGAATGTCTCCGGCGGAATTTCGTAATGGCTGAACGAAACTGACGTTAGACTATCCTGCTTAGTCCTTGCATTTTCTTTTTGGGTTTCGTTTTCCGTCTTATTGTTTTATGACCCCAGCAGCTGCTGTGTGAGCAGTTTGGCTTGAGCAAAGAAGCTGTTTACGATCAGCACACTGTTGTCTGGGCAGACGTCAAAGTGCAGATTTATTTGGAGACCAAAAGCTCCATTAGTCTGAGTTTTTAATTAGCACGCTTGTGTGAGAGGGTCATTAAGAATGATTTGCTGTTGTGATTGAGGGCTTGCTGATGGGCAAGACACAGACCCTGCTGAGTCTGCTTCTGACCCTAAATGCATAGATCTAGCTCCGGCCAAAACAAAGCAGTGTTGACAAAAAAATCTCAGTTGGACTTTGCATTGGATCCAGTGATACCCTGCCAAATGAGATGTAACAGAAGTCTAAAGCTCCTACCAGTTTCTGGGTGCTCCATCTCTCCGATGCTGCCATCAGGGGTGGTCCGTTCGTAATGGTCCTCGGGCAGGGCGAGGGGGCCGATACGGGGTCCTGAAGAGCTCTTGCTGCTGGGGGTCTCTGACTCCTCCAAGCCACTGTCATAATAACTTTGCTGAGAGGAGTCCTGCTGATCTTGCATGGGATTGGCTGTGGAGAACGTCACTCTGCGATGCGGGAGCTGAAATCGAGAGGAAAAAGGGACTTTCAGTCACACAACAATCTAATTATAACTTTAGGCCCCAAAACTAGGCTAATTGACCACTAAATTTGTAATATCACACTTCAGCAGACGGGCATTTTCAATATGTAATTTCCAGAGGGGCGGCTAATGAGGAAACATTTTGTTCAAATTGAGGGGAAACGGTAAAGAGGGAATCACTTATGAGAGTATCTCCCGGCAGAGGGGGAAAGCAATATAATTCTCCTTTGATATCACTGCTTAGGTGACCACATTGTTTTTCACAAGGCCAATGAGGGCAAACACTCATGCTGAAATACAGAGGCGCAGACCTCATAAAACAGTGGAAATCACAGAATCCTGCAGAAAAGCCTCCATTCCCTATTCTGTGTGAGCTCAAAGCTCGTCGACTGCAGCGAAGGATCGATAGTGCCAGGCTGCACACACACGTACAAACACACACACAGACTGGCAAACAGAACCATTTTAGAGTAGGAATTAGGGCCATTAAGAGAGCAATTTCAGTTCATATAAAAAGCCCATTAACACGGCCATTTAAAACATATAGAGATGCCATTAAGTCTACACACTTCACCATCCCAAAGTCGCAAGGCTTCCCCCCCCCTCCCCCCCTTATTCAGCATGTTTATTTATAAGCTCATTCATCAATTTGTATGCACATTATTTTCTTGACTTCTCCCGAAATTTAATGCACAAATTGTTTAGAAATGCAGTGCACATACAAATATTGTGTTATCTGTACATTTGCATAGCTAGTCATGCAACTTATTGCTCATTTACATTCATGCTAGGGTTGCGCAGTATATCTGCAGCACAATTCTAAAAATCCAACACCAAGTGGAAAACGACAGCATGCTCTCCAAACAGTGTCACAGATGTTTACTTCAATAATAGACAGCTTTGTTAATTATAATTTGAGCGATTTTGTTTTGACGTGTTGCAATGAGCTGCGTGTATCCAGTGTAACTGTAGATTGTTTATGCAATATTGTCCTGCAATATTGTAACTTGTAGTACTATAGAATTCAACCAATGTGTGAACGCACTCTGTATACATGCATGATATAAATTTATGTGTGTGTGTATAGAGTACAGTATACAGTAGAGTAAAACTAATTTTTTTTTTAAATGGATAGTTCTGGCCCTTGATTCTGATTAGTTAAGCTGCATTCGAAGCCGATGTAAAATTCCCGAAAACCTACAGCTGACAGCATTACATAAGTATCGCTGCACCACTGAGTGTGTATGTTGCTGTGTCAGTCTTAGCAACCACTCTTAGCAACGTAAACATATGTTTGTTCTCTATTGATTTTGTTCATTGAAGCTTACTGCATTATGTAGAAGAGTATTGTGAGAGAGATATCGAGTGACCAAGAGTATTACCAGAATTCAAATTTAGCACTTTTCTTCAGGTCACTCCTATGCTCATAATAAAAAATCTGTTTGAATGTCCGCTGCGATCTTGTCCTTTTAACATTTAATGGGTTTTCCTGTGCCCTGCTGACACTGACAGCGCTAGTCAAAGCATTTGTCATTTGCGTCTTGTTCCGTGTTCACAACAAGTTTCAATATAAAAGTCTTTGCGACTGAGTGCCTCGCTCTTAAAGACAATCTTTGCCGCTATTGAATGCCGTAATAATGTAACTTCTGTTGCTGTTCACGGTCAGGGACTATTTTTTTTCCAGCAAAAGGAAGCCTTTTAATGATTTTACTTCATGAAAGTTGCATTGATACATATTTTTTTTGCGTTAATATTTGTATTGTGTGGTAACCGTTTTATAAAAGCAATAAGCCCCGTGAAGCCGTGGTTTACAGTGAATTTATAACAGCTAATGGGGTTTTAACAACGCCCCTTAGCTGTTATAAATTCACAGTAAACCACGGCTTCTTAGGGATTATTACTTTATTATATCACAATAAAGTGCATGTTGCTGGAAACTGAACCCCAAAATGTTTTATATATTAAATAATCATGTATTAACATTGTAATATATATTTTAATATATACCGTATATAGGGGTTGAATTTCCAGCATCATTAACTATATTGTGATATGCTGTATACTGTTACCATGAAATAAAATTACATTTACCATGATATAAGATCTTGGTCGTTCTGCCCATCCCAAATCTATTCACTTACACACATCCCCTTATTTCTCATACATAAACTTTTACTAAACATTTGTACTTTGTGCTCACTCTTTACTCTCTCATGCTCATATGAGTTGTAGGCTTGTTCTTCGTGTGCTCCCTTGTGCCCTGGTATTTACGGTTAGTGAGGCACTGAAGTGCGTAGATGAACATTCTCACTGCAAAGTAATTACATCGACTTCCTTAGCAAACTCAGACATGGACTCGCAGCACGAGTCCCTCTGTTGTCAAAGCTTTCATACAAGGAGTGTGTGCGTGTGTGGAAGAGAGAAAGAGATACAAGGGAGAACCACAGGGCTTTTTGTCTTGGGGCAGAAACTTTTTAATGTATTTCCTTTTTTAATTTTCTTATTAATTTGTAGTCTTTGATGTGCAAGGGACTGCATGCACACCATTCTTCGGGTGGCACACGTTTTAGTCACTGTTTTATCTTTTGTAAAATGTGCTTATCATGCTTTGTAGAAAATGCAAATGGCACTGCTTGATCACTGTAAAGGGATGTAGTGATTACAGGGCCACATGTAGTATGCAAATTGTAGTGTTTGATCTACAGTAAGGGACTTTGAAAAGAAAAATCCTTAAGTGCGTAAGGTTTATTAGGGAAAGCGCATTATTACCATTATGATATTTTAATTGCTAATATCATTGCCAACCCAGGTACCTTCCTGGAATAATGGCATTCTCAGCGACTAGAATTGTACTTCAGACATATTGCTATTTAAACCTAAGAGAGGCATTTAGTTATTTAAATATGGATTCTTGCTTAAACTGCTCCTACAGGCATTGCTGGAGAGTCAGCACTTTTATCCCCCCATAGCGCTGGAAGCTGCAGCTCTGCAGTTCTTGCATATGGGATAGAGTCTCAGCACCAAGTCCAGTCTCTCTCTCTCTCTCCCTCCAGGGGGAGCACTGCAGAGCTGGGATGGGGGGTGTTGTAGTGGGGGTCGCATCAAAGCAGGACAAAGATAAAGGAAAAGGGCCTTGGCTCTCAATGTAAGAGGGCCAGTCTGCATTCCTGCTGGCTTAGGTTCTGCACTGATGCCTGGAATAAAGTGATCCCTGATTAGAATCGACCTGCATGGATTTTGATGACTGTGAATTGGATAACTGGAGTTTGGTACTTTGGAGAGAGAGGGGTCTCATAATAGAGTCTTGGATTGGGAGAAGAGCCGGAGAGAGAATCTTTGATTGTAGAGGGACCTGGAGTGAACAGAGTCTTGAATTGGAGAGTGCCTTGGACTGGGCAGAGAATTTTGGACGGGTCAGAGAGTCTTGGATTGGAGAGAGAGACTTGTACCAGGCAGAGAGTCTTGCTTTGGAGAGACAGCCTATACCTAGGCAGGGAGTCTTGGATTGGAGAGAGTGGTTTGGAACAGGCATACAGCCTTCTTTTGGAGACAGAGGCTAGAACTAGGCAGGGAGCATTGGATTGGAGAGGGTCTTGGACTGGAGACTGAGACTTAGATTGTAGAGAGACTTGGACTGGAGAGGGTGAGTGTTAATCTGCTGTCTCCAGGACAGAAATGGAGAACTGTTAAAGGGTTACTGGGATTGGATGTTAAAATGGGCTTGAAACAAAAGAAAGGTTCAATTACCTTTTGCAAAAATTACTGGACAATGTAGAGAAGACAGACAACGAGGCTCTGAAGGAATCCAAGTAAAACTTAACAGAACATGGACTATGCTGTAAAACCGAACAGTGAAATTAAATAAATGAAATGAGCAAGAAATGTGAAATGTGCAAGTATATAATGACAGTATCTTTGATAGTTGTAATAGAATGTGTTGTTTGCTATCTAACATTTAACCAAGATCTGAATGTGATGTTTATGTAAATGAACTGAATGCAATTAACATTATGATGAGTGGGGTGAGACTGAGAACTGTGAGAGCGAAGAGATGCCGGTGACGTGATTGTTAATGAGAGACACCTGTGCACCACACTGGCCTTGCTCCGCTTCCAAGGCTCTCGGCCCCACCCCACTTGTCACAAAAATTTGAAGTTCTACTAACTTAAAAATGAGTTAGTTTACTTAAATGTTTTGAGGTAATAAGTTTCCTCAAATGTTCTGAGTATTCTGAACTTATTGAGTTTTACAGTGCTCCTATTCTGTCATCATGGCTTTGTACCAATGTTAGTTTGCTTAGTCTTATGTAAATTTATTACTTTGAGTTTGATGAACTTAAATCATTTAAGGCAATCGGTTTCCTCAAACCATTTTACTGTTTCACACGTAAGTTTAAAATATTCTGGCTGAGCCCCCAGCTTGAGTTTTTCAAGGTGACCATTATTTAGAACGTATCACTTTATTGTTCCATGGTGAGCGTCATTGCTTGTTACGTGACACACCGCATGATCTGCTTTTATTTCATCTTTCCTTTTTTATTCAAAATATTCACAAATTTATTAACTATAGCATGAAATATCTGTGAATGTGTTTTGTTTTATAATGATCGTGTTAGATGAGCTATATGCGCGATGGGCGCTGCCATGTTAGTTTGCGTCGCACAGAGAATCGGATCTGTTGGAACACGCAAATTCATCCACTTCTCCCGAAATACATGAAAGTAAGTGAGCCGGTGAACTGGGAGAAGAATAGAGTAAACCTTAAAATTACTTACACAATGTGTATCTTACATTAATAAAACGTGTCGTATAATCATTATGTAAAGGATTGTTATTGCCGCTTCTATAGACATCAGTCTGTATTTTACAAACTCGAAATGTATTGTTTTGTTAGTACTTATGTGTATATAAATGTCTGAAACCTAAAATAAACATTATGCAGTTGAAAACACAGCATATTTGTGATATATCCGTCTCTGGTTTAGCGCCAGGCAAAGTGCGCAAGCACATTTGAATTTGGCAGTTCATCACGTGATGCACTGAACGTTCTAATCACACCGGTGTGATCGTACGCTCCAGGGACCAGCCAAGACTAATCACACCGGTGTGATCGTACGTGTCAAAGGGTTAAGTAGCTCTATAGTTAAGACTTAGATTTGTTACCTGAATTCAAACTGAATGAGTGGAATAAACTTAAAATCTTTAAGTTGAGTTTACTCTAATGATTGGCTAAACAAACACTAAACTATAAGTGAATTTAACTTAAATGTATATGAGTTTACAGTACTCATTATTATTGGTTTTAAAACTTAAATGGTTTAAGGCAATCAGTTTCTTCAAATGGTTTGAGTTACCGTAACTTATTGGATCAGTGAAATAAAAACATGCAAAACTGAATATGCAAGAGCACTTCACTTGACAGAAATAATTCCCCACAGATATGGCATCAAGATGAAGTCCCATGAACAGAGACGGGGGGGGAAATTTCATTTGCAGGGCTTGGGTGTTGTGCCTCTGAGAAGATAATGGAGTGCAGTTCTATTCATCATGCATAAGGTGTGGTTTGAGGTGAAATACTCCACAAATGGATAGCCGATACACGGGGTGGTTTAAGCTGCAGGCAGGGCGGCGAGGCTGAGCTTTTCCTACCAGTGATTCATTCAGCCCATTACTCCTGCATGCTGTCATACCAAATGGCGTGAACTATGAGATTTGTCATTAGAAGTGGCAGCTCGATCCCCTGTACTCTGCGTACGGCCAATGCAGGCTTTTACTGTGTCAGTGCTGCTGCAGCCTCAAACCCTGTACCAGTTTTAAACATTCTGCTTTAGGAGTGCGGCTTTCTAGGCAGGGAGGGAGATCTATCGAGGGAGAAGCTCTCATGCATTCTCTCATACACAGAGGGGTTTGTATCTACCGAGCTTTGCTGGTGCAATTAGCCACTAGTGAATGCTAAACAGGTCTGACAATAGCTTTCTCCTGCCTTCTCTCATTTCAATCACCTGCTCTTCTTCTTTTTCTTGTTTCATGTCTTCACTTTTTCCTCTTTTTCGTGACCACCCCCTCCATTCTGTTTCTTTCCCCAACACATCCCCAGAGTGCCTCCTCCCCAACTCCCCATTTCTCCCTCCCTGTGTCTCTTTGATAAGTCTGGACTCTTTGAAGACCCCAGTGTCACACTTCTTGCCTCCAAGCTATTGCACCTACAAAAAAAGAAGAAACTCAACTCTAAAGGATGGAAGAGGAACGAGCCGAGGAGGTGAGAGTCGGATGGAAAATAAGAACGGATCCGTATGTGCCTAACACCCCCCCCCCCAGCTCTCTGTGATTTTATGCTGGCTGCATCTCTTCCGAGGTGCACTCCTTCATTGTCATGTTTGTTTGCGCAGCTCATTTTTCCTCTGCTCTACATGCCTTCTGAAGCAGCGGCTCATTGATCCTCGCACACGCCTGCAGCCCTGCAGCCTGAATGCTCGCTCAGATCCCCTTTGACTAACGCATGGCGGCAAGAGTTCACCCACCGACTTTAACCAAGCGAGAGCACAAAGGTTCACACTACATCTCCTACTCAGTGTGGGTGCACAAGGGCAGGAAAGATTTCTAAATTAACCATAGGACAGCAGCTGAGAAAACAACCTTCAATATCTACCACATAATATATCACAGCAGACAACACAACAGACCTTTCCAGACACATCATTGAAAAGTCTATACAAGTAGTTGGTTTTAATGCCTGAAAAAAAGTAAAAAAAAAAAAAAAAAAAAAAAGAAGAAGCAAAAAGTCAAATCAAAACAGACATACTTCACTTCAATGGTCTAGGGCAAAAGTTTTAACCTGTTAGCATTCCACTGTACTGCCCACGGCACACATACCTTTCAAAAGAGACCAAAACCATACATATTCTCCAAATGGTTCAAGAACAGCATGCAATTGACTTTGGGTATGCCTTTTTTAGGCATTTAGGCAAATTTTACAGGAATGCTAAGGGGTTAAACCAGGGACCACTATTCTACCTAATAATAGAAAAAACATTTGGCAGACACATTCACTCCTTGTGTTTGCTGGATAACAGGTGAGCCAGGAGATAATACAATTGTATACATAAACCTCTAAAATCACTACACAATATAATGAGTGTGTAAAGTGAAATAGTGTAAACTCTATGAACGAAATGAGCGCAAATCAAATAGCCGTGTTGCCGTCTCTATGTGTCTTACAGAAATTAGAGCTTGGCAAGAGTAATATAAACTAAAATACTACATCTTACACATTTCTGCTATTTGATAAGTCTATTTAAATGATTTAAACCTTGAACGATATGATAGATGAATGAATGAAATAAGCACAGCATGATCGCAAATCAAAAAGCCGCACTGCTATCTCTGTGCATCTCTTAGAAACCAGCTCACTGTCAAGAGTAATATCAAGATACTGAATCATACACATTTTCTTTCAACTTCCATGTTCTCCAATTAGCTGTTTTATATAGAGTCTGACTCCTCTTGAGTTTGTGAATAACTCTGTCCACAAAGTTGCTCTGGAAAAAAATAAAGTTTTTGTTTTCTGTTATTTAACATCTAGTATTATTGTTTTAATTATAACATATTTAAATATTAATTTATTTATCGGGATTGGGAAAGGTCCCAGAGAACTCAGGTCGCCTGAAGCACAACACAACTACATCTCAAAGCACTATGAGGCTATCGGCTCTGACGATTAGAAGATATTTAAATAAATGTTATAATTATAATAAAAAATAATTATTCTGAGTTAGGTAAGGCATATTCGTTAAATGATAACTACGAAGGGAACAGAATTACATTTAAAAAGGTATTCAAGTACGAACTTCCGGTTAAAACCACGCCCACTTACGGTTTTATTTGATAAGAATAATTTTGACATTGTTACAGATACAGCACACCCCTAATATACAGTATAATCCATTTGCGCATAAAAATTGGGGTCTTAACCACTCACAATTCAGGTAAAGAGAGTTAGTTTGTAGTTTATACAAAAATGAAAATTCTGCATATCATTTACTCACCCTCGTGTTATTCTAAATTTGTATTTATTCTGCAGAACACAAAAGAAGATATTTTGAAGAATGTCCAGGTAAATGTGCTGATATAATACACGAATTAACTTGTTGTTTCTAGCCTTATTCACAAAACTTAGCGCTATTTGCCTCCTGCAATGAACTGTGTAATTACCACCCACAGAAAGGCAGGTAGGAAACATAATTTTATGACAAAGAGATGTTTGCCTGTATGCCTTTATGATTTACATAATTCATTAGTGAATTGACCACTAAAACAAGACAGCGTGGCCAATTAAATGGAAGCATTTTTAGGAATTTTTTTCTGGTGTTCATTTTTTTCTTTTGATTACATAAATACTAAAGACAACATGACGATTAAACTATTTCAATATAAAAATACTGTTGATAAAAATATGACTTAAAAAAAAAAAAGCAAAATATTAATGGACTAGAAATGTTTTAAAATTTTAGAAAGAAAATCACTTTAAAAAAACATTATATAATGTTGTAATGTTTTAATTAAAGGGTTAGTTCACCCAAAAATGAAAATTCTGTCATTAATTACTCACCTCCATGTCATTCCAAACCGGTAAGTCCTTCGTTCATCTTCGGAACACAAATTAAGATATTTTTGATGAAATCCGTAAGCTTTCTGGCCTCTGATAGACAACGTTATTACCACTTCCAAGGCCCAGAAAGGTAGTAAAGACATCGTTAAAATAGTCCACGTTACTACAGTGGTTCAACTTTAATGTTATGAAGAGACAAGAATATTTTATGTGCACAACAAACAAACAAAAATAATGACTTTTTTCAATAATTTCTTCTCTTCCATGTCAGTCTCCCACGCTGGTGATGTAGTAAACACAGTGCAGTGCTGCCGGGTTCTACATCAGATCGCCGGCTTATTATTCTCGTCACTTCATAACATTAAGGTTGAACCACTGTAGTCACATGGACTATTTTAACAATGTCTTTACCACCTTTCTGGGCTTTCTTCTGAAAAGTGGTAATAATGTTATGTAATGAAAGTGGTAATAATGTTGCCATCTATATCAGAGGTCAGAAAGCTCTCGGATTTCATCAAAAATATCTTAATTTGTGTTACGAAGATGAACAAAGGACTTACGGGTTTGGAACAACATGATGGTGAGTAATTAATGACAGAATTTTCATTTTTGGGTGAACTAACCCTTTAAATTGTTCTAAAATGAATACATTTATATTGGGGGGCCCTAAGATGAAAGAGTCTGTGTGAGGGATTTGCAAATTTTAAAAGCATTGGTCTAGACCAGCTTTGGCATTCACTTGACTGTCACAATGGCTGTCATTGTTGACCTTGCTGTGAACCCTTAACCTTTCAAACTCTTCGGCCTCATGTCCATCACAGAGACGAGATGCGAAACAAACACTCTAATCTACACTTCTTATAACACCTCTCCATCTCACCTTTACTTTCTTCACACCATCTAAATTTTAACCTTTCTCTACTCCCAGTTCCTTCACACCCTCTATATTTTACCTTTCTCTCCTCCCTTTTCTCACCTGGCATTTGTCACTCCCTCTCTGCCTCCCTCACAATCTCTCCATCTCTCCCCCACCTCTCTGGAACTGTAGGCCGCCATTGGGATTTGGAGGAAATTGAATTGAATTATGAAGGAATTTCACTGCAGTTCGATTGGCATCATTTCCCCCTCACAATAGAACATCATTCTCATATCTCTCCGTGTGAGAGAATGAAAATAGGCCCAGGCACCATTCTCTCTCTCATCCTTTTAAATTGAATTTTTCATATCAGAGGGCACCTGAGACATCTGCCGATTCTTTTAAGGCTGGGGAGAAAAACCCATTTCATAACATATGAGAGGTATATACCTGCGATTTTCAACGTGAAAAATATGACTTCCTGTGAGAAGAGTACGGATCCTTCACAGCATAACATAAAATAATAACACGGGTCTCTTTTACAACATTAGAAGGTGGAGCTGTGTCAGTGGCGCGTAAGTGTCAAGTTTTCTGAATATTACCATTTAATCCAGGTGGATCGGGCAAGTGGTCGGCCCCAATGCAAGTGTTTGCATTTAGAGGTAGGCAAACACTTGGGCTCTGTGTCCTAAATTGCATTTCATTGTGCTGTGTTCTGAAAGTCCTTGTTTTGAAAATATTGAGTGACAGTGGGAGAGGCAGTCGGAATATTAAGCCGCGACGTGGAAGTGAAAGGGAAAGGAGAGAGGCACACACACACACACACACACACACACACAAAAAAAAAAAAAAAAAAAAGAAAGAGAGAAAAGCACTTGAGAAATTAATCCTCAGTATCCACTCCCAAGTGGACACCTTTTTCCTTCTTAAACCTCCATTTCAGAGTTAATATCTCAGTCCCTAAAGCTCCTGGCTGGAAGGCATGCATGGAGCTCAGCCTCAAATTGCTTTAAGGACCTGATATATAATGGGATTGTGGGGAGAGATGACAAAGCTCTCAAGCGTGCGCTAGACTTTAGGAGCTCCCTCCGGAATTGTTTTTTGCATCACTATTAATAGACTATGATGGAATAGCTTGGAAGATAGTTCACAGTTAAAAATTATACTACTAAAGACAGTTACTGTATTACAGTGGTCTCAAGGTGTGGGACGAGTATTGTAGAAGTTCTGTAAAGGTGGTGTGGGAGACTGCCCTAGTTCTCAAATCCCGTACATTTTTACACATTTAAATCTGTCGCATTGATGATACACATGAGAACTAATGAAAAAAGGGCACAGTTTCTCCTTCTATGGTGCTATTTGCAATGCTTATGTAAACAAAGACGTTCTAGCATGTGTCATTAACTCTATAAAGACTACTGTACTATATTTGATACTAAAATGTATTAATTAAAATAAAAAAAAAATAATTAAAAGCCTCTAAATTATCAACTTGATCAAACTTTGTTGAAAAACCTGTTGTACACAATGTATTATATGTACTTGTTTAGCAAGTAAACGGGCCTTTATTATCATTCTAAAAATGTCCACCTTCAGCTCATGTACACGTTTCTTTTTTGCTGTGAACTCTTTAATGATTTTTTATAAAGTAAGCGTTTGAATAATTTTTATATTCTTAGTGATATATTAATATAAACACTTACTGGACTGAATCAACTAAGATTTGATCATCCTTATAGTACATCAATTTCTTAAAAGTCATGTTAAAATGTGAGTATCAAATATGATACATCAGGCATTTGAGGAATGTTTATTTGTATTGGTTATGTCTCAATCTCTCAGTGCTTGCATTCTCCATCTTCATCAGTTTACGATCTGTTTAACAGTCCTGTCTAATACGTTGTTAGCTAGAACTGTTATACAAAGAAAGTGGACAGTACATGAAAAAGTATTACTTTTTGCTGTGGTTGATGCTCAATGTCACTATAACTGAGCAGAAATACATAATCATGTTTCACTTGGTCCGCTCAAAGTCGCGCTGGATTTTCTTCTTAGTGTAAGGTTGAGAGGTCCATCTATCACTGTTTTCCATGTTTGTAGAGTTAGTTCATGGAGTAAATATATAGGCTGTGTACATGGCTTTTTAAAAATGGCAGGTGCTGGTGTTACGCATTCGTTCGACCAATCAGCGTACACTTACGTCACTGGTAGTTCCTCTTGTGCTGGGTTAGACCTTTTAAACTCTGAAGTAGTCATGATTCGCCTCTCACAATGTAACATGCTCTAAACACACCTCTTAAGAATGCAGAATAATGTAAGTGGAATTTAATTGATGTAATCACGCCTTTGAACAATTACGAAATCGTGGCATCCGTAATCGTAATCGCAATTAGAAATTCGATTAATTGTGTAGCCCTAGTACCTATAATCCATATACAACCTATTTTGTATTTTTTATATTTTTTTCTTTTGCAAAACAGAAAATAACAAAACTAGAGGCCTAGTGACAGTTAATTTAGACATTTTTCAACAAAACAGTGAAAACTGAAAGAAAAATTCAATTTTCACAATTTAATTTTTTTTTTCAAAGCTGAAAATAAATGCAGTGTAACTAAATATTTTTCCCCACAGTAGTTTGTAAATATATTATTTAAACATAACTTGGCTCCTTTATGCTAAATTGCTTGTTTGTAAGTTTTTCTGGATAAAATATTTCAGTAATTAAGCTAAGAAAATGTAAAATATGTAAATGACATGACAACTTTCTTGTTTTAAAGGGGGTGTTAAGATTGGACTGTTGGATGAAGGCCATGCAGCAGTGATGAGGGAAACCGCTGAGTAAGGTTTGAGGGTGATTTATTTGTACCACACGGTGAAAGTACCACAATAAATGTGCAATAAAAAATAAAATAAACAAAACAAAAAAACTGTACAATATTTACAATATATAGCAAGATCAGCTAAATCCAAAGATCTGATCTGTGTATACAGCAAGCTCAAGCACCACGTACTACAAACAGCACTTCCCACTACTATTTGAAATACTATTTGAAATACATTTATTTTGTGCTAAGTATATTACAAATACATTTACATATTTATGTGCTAAATAAAAACACCCTGCAATTGTACTTTTGGTGTACTAAACTGGTATACTTAAAGTCTGCTAAATTGGAACAACTAATTTTGTACTTAATGCACTTTAATTGTGCGGAAGTAGTGCTAAGGTCCAACTATATAACTAACACTCTTAAAAAATAACTGTAAAAAAACTAAACAAATGTACTCAGTAAAACAGCGTTTTCCATTAACAGTAATATACCATAAAAACTATGCATTCTGGGTAATATTTGTCATTTTCGAGAAAGTAGCCTATACAAAAAGACAAATATTATCCAGTAATATACCATAAAAACAATGCATTCTGGTAATATTTGTCATTTTTGAGAAAGTAGCCTATACAAAAAGACAAATATTATCCAGTAATATACCATAAAAACAATGCATTCTGGGTAATATTTGTCATTTACGAGAAAGTAGCCTAAACAAAAAGACAAATATTATCCAGAATGCATTTTTTTTTTTATGGTATATTACTGTTTCAATGGAAAACAGTGTTTTACTATGTAAATTTATTTCATTTTTTACAGCTATCTTTTAGAGTGAAGTATACTTCAGGTACACTTTAAATATCTTGCATTTAAAGACTGATATTATACAGTAAGATAATATCAGTAAGTCTAAAGTGATATGTCAATAAATATGTTAATGGATTTGAAGTATATATATATATATATATATATATATATATATATTTTTTTTTTTTTTTTTTTTTTTTTAAACAGATACGGCAGATGGAACCTCCAGGCATGTCGTCACACGCAACATGAACGCTCAGATGGCACGAATACACTGTATAAATAAGTCAAGTTTGGTAAATGACTCGTAACATTTGTAACATTTATGGCACTGTTCTTAACATATGATATGGACCAGGTGAACATGGTGATGTATTTTCTGTCTGGTTATTTCCACCGTTTTTTTTTTGGTTTCCCTGTTCTGCCTGCCTGTCATCCCTAGTTCTTTCAGTTCATTGTCCGGTATCATCTATGTTTTATGGTTGTGCTCTCCAGAGTATTCTCTGTGGATATATTATAGTTTATTTCACCGAATCTCCTGCGTCGTGCACTTCCTTGCAGCCTTACGTGACAGGTGGTGTGATTATTTCTATTAATAATGAAAAGATAAACAATTCTGTTATGATACAGTATCTGATATATGTTACAGCTGCTGACTCATACATATACTTCATATATAGGACATACTACACAATTTCCCTTTGGAAAAATACACTCAAACTCTGCACAGACCATGTATACATGATTGTGTACAGACCGTGTTAACATGGCATCTGTGTATGTGCATGTGCGATGTGTGTGTGTATTCAGTCCATGCGTAGTCACAGACTGACACCGTGATAGGGGTTGGACCAAAATTGAGCACGACTACTGCAGACTTTTTTATCTGTACTTCCTCTACATTCTTACTTAAAAGAAATGACTATCCACACTCTGAATTTCCTCAACATATAAAATAAGAGAGACTATATTAAAGAATAATGTTTAATTAGAAGCCAGAGAGCTCTTTCATCTCTTGCTCAGAGCTCTATGACATGGCAATGGAACTAGGACAAAATTCCTTTATTGATCCATTTGAGCAAACCCGTGGTTTGGCAGCTGCCTAACTGTGTTCAACCAGACGTAAAAATGACTCTTAGAAAATTCTTTATCCGCAGCAAGGCCGGTTCGCTCATGTGATTTCTCTCTTCGCTTCTGAAATCAGAAGGATGTCTTGTACGGAGTTCTGTTTGCAAATATCAAAGGAATTGATGGAGTAGATGATTCTGCTCACATCTCATCCTTCGCCCACTTTAGCCAGTGGGTGAAACACACGGCGGAGAGCTGATGAATTCAAACCTCTGTCCTCTTAATGAATTAAAAGCTGATTACAGATGGGTGAATATAGCTCTGGCTACAGCTGGGCCTGCAAGTGAGCTGAGGGATGGAGAGAGAGAGAGTGAGAGAGGTAAGTCTGTAAAGAAGAGCGGGATAAAAAACCACTGCCGTAAGCCAGAAACAAACTATCTTGTGAAGCCTGGTAATCAGAAAGCATTGATCCGACATTTCCAATTAAGTGAGGACGCATGTAGAGTTGAGGAGTTTGTGATTACGCATTCATGCGTGTGCGTGCAAGGCAAAGTGTTTGTCTGTGCTTAGTGTGGTGTGATAATGGCGTGAAAGTCAAGACATTCTCTCGCCCCCCCCCCACACCTCCCCCCACCGTGCATTATCTGAATTCAAACTAAAACAAGCGAACCAAAGTTTTACACTGTAACGTGCAATGAATGAGTCAGTTTGTGGCAGTTAACACATACAAGAGCACACATGCATGGAATTTGCAACCACAGAATTCCTCAGAAACTCAGATTTCAACAGAATTCAAATTTCTACACATCAAACTGATTTAGTAGACTTACAGCCGAGTGTGTATTGGATCATCAAAGGCCAGCAGTAAAGACATTAGTCAAAAAAGTGAGATTAAATACATACATACAAGTACATACATACAATAAATACATACAAGTACATTTGTGTTATTTAGTATTTAATTATTGCAAGTTTTGCGTGTTATTCTGAGTTTGCATTTCACTGTTTTTATTCATTTTGAGGAATACTGAATCTGTTTTTGTGCAAGTGAGATAAGTAAATGCATGCTCACATTCAGTCTAGGACTACAATAACCATCATGTTTACACAGCGCACACAATGCCTCTGCATCTTACTCCCAATTTGTCAGTCAATAAATGGGAAAACAAAGTAATTTGTGTTACTTATTTAAAAAAGTAACTTGGATATTTTGTTGTAAAATTAAAATGTGTTTCTTTACTAGATACTTGAAAAAAAGTAATCTGATTACATAACTCACATTACTTGTAATGCGTTATCCCTAACACTGCTGGTTATAATTGCTGTGAAAATGTATTTATGCCACCTCTGAGCAGCATTAAACAGTCTAAACAATATTTACAATATTTACAGGCATTAGTTCTGACTGTAAAATCGAAATGGAAGTCACACTGCAATTATATTTTCTGAAATTGTAAATTAAAAATATAAAACATAAAAACATGTTATTTTGAAGAAATCGTCATGGCTCCGAGACGTGATAGTGCTGTCTGATTCATGAACGAGCTGATTCTTTTTAAATAAATAGGTGGTGCATTCCAAACGGGATATATCGCCCTCCGAAGGGCACTTCGGAGTGAAAACAATCATGGCGGCCATATTGAAGGGTCGTTCCAAACCGAAGTGCTCAAAACTGGCCACTTCAATGGGCCCTTTGGAATGAAGGATTTCGAAGGGTCCAACTGATGGACACTTCGGGCCCCCATTATCCTTTGCACAGGGAAGTTGTTTGATGTCACAGAATGGGTACAGGAGGCTTGGAGTTCGATTTTACCTCTAAATGTATGTATAGTATTTTTCTATACTACTGTCATATTTATACGAGTTAGATTTGGTACATTATTATGGTCAAAACGACATTGTACTTCAACAAAAATACTGTACAGCTCTCTTTATCAGTCCATTCAAATGTTTAAAATACAGACATAATATACAACATGCTGCGATAAACCAAAAATAAATAAATAAATAAATAAAGTAATGTTAAACAAAAGGCACAGTTTGCACAATCTACTCATCGTTCAGAGCGTGTTTTTTGGGGGTCAACCAGCGTACAAAATGTGCGACGAAGGCGCCTCCTTGATTGTCTCGTTAAGATGACGCAGAAGTGCATTCCAAAAAAGAGTTTTTTTGACCCCTACACCCTTCATCCCTTCGAAGCTCTCACTCCGGAGGCTAAACCCTTTGAAGGGTTTAGGGCATAGGGATGAGCCCTTCCGAATGGAACACAGGGAGGTTCATATATCGCACTGAACGATTCATTCTGCATCTGTTCTCGAGTCAACAACTCACTGATTCAAATGATTCGGTCAGAGCGAGTCTCCAGTTAACGATTCACTGAATTCACAAGTCAGTCTCAAAATGAGCCAAGAACGGGAGATCCTTGTAGCTTGAGTGTGCATGCGTGAATGCAAAATTTAAGGATATTATTGTATATGAAAATCATATTTAGGTCACGACTGTCAGAGATTTGTAAACTAAATCTGCTGTAAAAGGGTGAGCTGTTTAAGCCCACTGTATGAAATGCTTGAATGTGGACATGTCTACATTTGCATATTACCATCTGAACAGGGGAAGGTTTTAGGTAAAAACTAAACAATGTTAAAATAAGCACATTAACACCCATGCATCTTCCCCGCTAATGTAGCAGTTTTAAATTACATAAAATTAGTATGTTTGCATCACGTTTTTCTTAAAATGTTAACACATTTTGCTCTGTGAAATCTTTTTCTATTTTCACCTGTTTGCACACTTGAATTATCAGTGGGATAATTATTCAGTAGTGGTGTATGAAAAGTTTCGATAGAAAAATAAAACATCTTCTTACATGCAGAGACCTGCATATTAAGTGTCTGCATTCTTTACTGATTAGTGCTAGCTACCTGACAAGTCATACTTGACATCATACATAATGATGTCAAACTGAATTTCCTGTCTTTTGTATATGTTCATTCAATAGTTTGGCTAAATTGAAAATGCTACCTTTTCTGCTATCATTTAAACAATGTAGTTTTATATATATAAAAAAATCCACAGATTTTCTCCCATAATTGGCAAAAAAAGTGTGAGAAGGTTGGCAGGTGTTGGCCTACACATAAGTATTTTATCAGCTTTTCAGGAGGGCCAAAGTTAACAGGTTTCACAACACTTCAACACTTAGTTTGCTAATTAATATTTATATGCTTAAGGGTCCTGTCACCTGCTCCTTAAACAGTGCATAAGACAGGGACTGAAATGTACCAACCTTCTGGGGACCAGTGTTTTCTTTTGCAGAGCAACTCAATTCCAAATTTTTTTCTTTTGGATTTGGTTCAAAGATAGCTCGTCGTTTCTCATGGAAATCAAGTGAGTCAGCTAGATGGGGATTAGAATAGCAGATGGGAGGGAAAGGAAGTTTCTCCAAGCTGCAAACTTAATTCTGCATTTGTTTTATTAGAGATGTTTTCAGCCAATCAGTATGCTTGGATTTGAGACACTGGCTTTACTGGGCTTTATAGGGGGTTTTGTAGGTCAGTGGACTAATCGGGAGCCAGAGGTGATATTCTGCAGCACACACTGACCTCCATTGCACTACTGCAGGACATTAAAAGAAATAGTGAGAGACAGACAGAGATACCCATTAGTCCCATGTTAAAGCAACTCATTTCAGTACATTTCTGACTACAAACTCAGAGTCTGCCCTTAGTCTGTATGTAACACGGCATTTCCGTGGCTATAAAGCTCCAGGGACCTTATCAGCGCAGTGATCGTGTCAAATACACAGAGCGCTTTCAACTCTTCTAAAACATCCACAGACTCACAGTCCAACTGTAACTGGGATAGACATTCACAATTGGCTAGGAAAAAAAAAAAAAAAAAAAACAGAACAGAACAGAACAAAAACATAAAAAAGACCTGACACATGGTCTCGATCCCTGCGGACACATGCAGGCCATGCCACATTTTCCACTCTGAAAACCTGGGCAACAGTATGTGTTATTATCACTTCCAGCTAATATGGATCAACAATTACATTTTTTTTTTTCAGCCAAAAATGAAAATTCTATCATTTACTCAACCTCATGTTGTCCCAAACCTGTATCACTTACTATCTTCTGTGTAACACAAAGGGAGATGCTTTTAAGAATGTCCAAGCTGCTGTTTTTCATTCAATGAAAGAGAATCGAGACACGCTCTGTCAAACTACAGAAATGTACATGTTATACTGATATTATTTAGTTGACCTCATCTTTGCATTTTCAACTATATATTTTCTTGCAGGGTAGAGCAGGAGTAGCCAACCCTGTTCCTGGAGGGCTACCATCCTGCAGAGTTTAGCTCCAACCCCAATCAAACACACCAAAACCTGCTAAAAGTCTTCAGATTAACTTGTAAATTACATGGATGTGTGTTTGATTAGGATTAGAGCTAAACTCTGCAGGACAGTAGCCCTCAAGCCAGAGTTGACCAACTCTAAGGTTGAAGATGAAACAGTTTAGCAGTGCAAAAACACAAGAAATGTAAATTCCTTAATTTAAGGACAATTAGAGATGTGATACATGGAGCATGTCTTGCATATTACACATTTTTTGCATCACATAAAACAGAAATATTTTTTATACCTTAATAGAGCAATGTATCCTGGGAGATAAAACTCATAAAATCCAAAATATATCAAAAAGTCCTTTGAATTTCTTTTACTAGTTTAGATGATATAAAAAGTGACATGAAATAACTTTTTACTGATCATTTTTCACTCTTACTTGTTTAAGGGTTAAATTATAAGAGATAATTTATACATTACATTTATTTTTATTTATTATCTTATCTAGTTATCACATATCACAAATTCAGAATTTAAAAAAACAACAACATAGAGACATATAGGATGTCTAATGTGCATAATCTCTTATAAATAGTTCAGTATTGCAGATCAGTTCATTGTGGCACGCCATGGGATTTTGCTTGCCCTCCACCTTCCCCAGCACCACCTGCTTAGGTCTGCTGGTTCTCCCTATGTTTCCTTCATTCAATTCACTGTTTTCATGTGGATTTTAGATGTATCCACACTCAGAAGCAGCAGAAGCGTAGCAGATCTAGTCTGCCAAGACCAAGCCTATATGTACATAATAATGTTTATTAATAAATGCTGGTTAAATTAATTCCGAGAATTGTCATGATTGAATTACATGTTCATGGAATTTCCATCATTATTTTTAAAATCCCTGATATGCAGGTTTTCCACAACAGTATAATCCCAGTGTAA
This sequence comes from Hypophthalmichthys nobilis, assembly GCA_037950665.1. Classification (NCBI taxonomy): domain Eukaryota; kingdom Metazoa; phylum Chordata; class Actinopteri; order Cypriniformes; family Xenocyprididae; genus Hypophthalmichthys; species Hypophthalmichthys nobilis. The sequence goes on along the minus strand of CM075476.1, from coordinate 17,094,697 downwards.
TGTAAATAATTTACAGATACTAAGATTTTCTAAAATCTATTGAAACACAGGTTAAAGATCCTTGTGAAAAGAAATTATTCAGTGCTAGTTTTCAGGAGTCACTGTTAGTACCTTTTTTGCAGTACTGTAACTGTGTGTGCTGGCTCCTAAAGAACACTCTCTTTGATCACACATTCACATTGTCCGTTAATCCATTATAATGCATTAACTTTCTGCAGTAGCCATTGCTCCTTTGAACCCCAGACATCAACTAAAGCAATAGGCAGCTCTGGGAACATTATGAGTGGCCGTTATAACTCAAACCTTTCAATAATTGAAATTCAGTCTGACTTGTGATGAAGGCACAGACATACTGTTAAAGTGCATAACAACAAAACAGGTTTTTGATTAAAGATACATCTATGCCAACTTGGAGATAAATCACAGTCTTTATGCTGGCAACAATCCAGTATGTTCATACTCACCCTACACACATAAACATTTGCATACACTAAAGCTGGATCGACACCAACATTTTGGCTTCATTACTAGCAGCCTCTGTTTCCACAGTACTGATACTAAATCAATACTTTATGCAACAAATAAACAGCCTCGGGCAACTGATGAAATTAAACTACGGCTCTGAAAAGATTCAGTCAAATGTAAATAATTCAAGAATAATCTCAGAATTTTTCTACTATCTTTGGTTACTTTTTAAAGAAAGAAAGCAAAACGTCCAAGCATTTCATTTGGATGACAAACATAGCAGAATATTTCTATTGCATTAAACCGCACAGGAAATGCAAACACTATTAGAGCAAATCAGCTCTAATTAAGTAATATAACAACTTTTACCACACTTACGTAACAAAGAATCGTTTTTGCTGCTGCTGCTGTATGATGCTAGCGTCTTAATGTTTTACAAAAATATATTTCGTACTTGAGCATTGATGATAATCAAATTCCACCATACAAAGAGTGTAAATGATTTCACTTTTCTAAACATCCCATCTGGATTTGATTCATAGATAAATTACAGAATGAAGCAGTGATAATGTCAAATCCGCTAGTGCATAAAAACACATTTAATGAATCTCATGGGTAATCACATTAACATACGCTTCAACGCCACACTTCCTGCACTGCTGAACTGTGCTTCCACTGCTGAATTGTCATCCACCTCAGGTGCCGAAACTTGCAAAACGATAATAATCACAGTAAATTTTTGGTACTGCGGTAGCTACTTTTTAGTAAAGATATGCCTTGCAACTGTACATACACACACATACTCATATCAAAGCCATCACATTTGAGTGAATTCTGTTCATATTTCTGTGAAAGTGTTTACTCATTGGTCGAAATGAGAGATTGATTGAAACTTGAAACCACCTACCAAAGAGACACTCAATCAGGCTGAAACATTATTAAAACATCAAACGACTTCAACACTCCTCCCCTTTCATTCAACTGCACACAAAGGCAAAACACAATTCATTTTCTCTGTTTCTCTCCCACACATACACTCACATATGCTGACACACACCCACTGCCCCCATCTTCATAGTTAATACATCAAACAGCATTAGCTCACATTGGAAGGCCTCAGACAGACATGTTTCTGACAGACCGTGATCTCTCTCTCTTTCATACGCACAAACACACACATATACACAATGTGCTGCCAGTGTGTAGATTGTATCTGTGTTACTAGGCCTGTGTAATATCAAGTTGAAAGTGATGTGCTGTCTTACCTGCCAGTATAAACTGCTGTAGGAAGAGCCAATGAAAAACAAACTGACAAGCATCGAGATCTTTAGTTCAAACTTCTGAAAGCTCATATAAATCTATAAGGCTTCATTATCATCACTTATTATCACTGTCCATCAGGGATGGAGAGAAATGCATCAGTGTTCACAAAAGGCCTCATTATCAGGCTTTACGTATATGGCTAACACATCCATATTCATGAGTGTATCTTTTATTCGTTTGTAATGAAGGTTTGGATTAGAATGCTCCTGAACAAGCTTTATTGGCTCTTAAACCCATAAAGGCCTTTGGCGTCTAATGAAATGACCAGGTGGTCCATTAGATTTCCCCTCAAAAAAGACATTAATTAGTTCATGAGCTGAATAAAACTCCATGTAATTAACACTGATGGACGGAGCTCTCGTCCATTTCTCCTTTTCATGGAAAATAGCGTGTGGTGTCCGTCCTCTTTTATTTCATCAGCGCAGTAATTATGCTATTGATATTCATTATTAGTTTTCAAACAAGCCTTTGTAAGCGCTGCAGGGTTGTTAAATCTAGGTAGCCAAAAATAAACAAGCCCCATTGTGGACCCGCTTCTTCGCTCTACCCAAGTCTGGCCTCGCTTTCTTATTTTTCAGTGCCGATTTGCTATATTCAACTTCAAATGCAAGAATAAAGAAGATGTTTGCTGTGTTCCGCCTCAGCCTTAGCTCTCAGTAGGCATTAGAAAGGAATACCAGGGCTCTATGAACTCCTAAATGCGCCCTGACAATCTGAGACCCACTTGTTATGCCAACTTGGTATTAGCACTGACACGGTACTATTTGGAAGCTGAAGTGGTGTTATCTTCAATTACCTGATCATTCTCTGAGTGAGCAGGTAATCCATGAAAAAGAGCGTTTGGCTTTAAGGGTAGAGAATGTGTCGACACGTCTCTATTTTTTCACTCTGTTTTCCCCACCGTCCCCAGCGGACACGTTTCATTAGCCTAAACCAGCTGCGGTAGGAAACTCATTGCAATGACGCTTAGTAGATGGATTTCTCGTGTTTGAGAGGCATCCAGAGAGAGTTCCTTCGGCCTTAAAACGTGGGTGAGTGGGAGTGTTTTGGAGTGTAAATGCATAAATGCACCACGTTTCTGGAAAGCAGGGAGCACACAATCACATCACATGACTGCACTTTGGTGTCTCTGGAGCATCTGAAAAAGAAATGAGTGTGGGCCATTATCTTTAACCCTCCAACAGTGCAGACACAACATCTTCTCAGATATAACCCGGCGAAGTCCTTCCCCCAAGACCGCGTTCAATAACACAGCTCCTAACATCAGATTAATGAGGCCTGCCTGGCATGTGCACCAAACTCTTTCTTAATAACATCGCATTTTTTTGTGCTCTGTAGAACAACGCAGACCAATTTAGCAGAACTGAAGCTGCCTGAATTCTCCATAAATCTCCTCCGTCATTTGGCCTGCCGCCGCGGTATCTTTATGGGGATGGCGAGATAGCCCAGCGAATCTCCCTGGACCTATTTGCGATCTACCCGGCTGACTAAAGGTGTTTCAAGGAGTGTGTGCGTGTCTGACAAGGCAGCGCGTTCGCCTGCCTGTCTCTCCTCATTGCCACCCACGAGAAAATGTGAGGCTTGATTTAATTTCCACTTTGTTTTTGGTGATCTGTGTCATTCCAGTTAAAGATGTCACATGTCTGCGGACCCACCTCACCTCCGGCGGCTCGGTGACATTTTCAGAGCTGCTTTCATCAGTGTCTATCTGACAGGCTTTCTTTTCTCAATGCTCTCCATAAACATATAAGGAAAACATATGAAAAGACACAGCCCCTTGCGCTTTACCAGAGTTCCTATCAAAGAACCCTACATTAACTTGTCAAGCTAAAAATAAATAATGTATTGAATTTAAATAAAAAGGCAGAGACGCCAGTGGTGGCAGCTAGCGTGGCAGTGCTTTGATCCACTTCATCAAATATAGAGCGTGTCGTTCCCTCTCTTCCACTCTCCCTTGCATTCTGTCTATCTATATTGAGCCTGTGCTTTCTGCATTGTTTAAATGACAATCCTGGAAAAAAAAAAAAAAAAAAAAAAAGGTTCCAAACGATAAAGAAATGCTTTTTTTCCCCTCCGAATCTGGCTCGGTTTTTTTTTATTTGCATGGACGTGTGATGTGGGGATAAGTCACATGAAAGGCAGTGGCATTTTCAGGTGAGGTAGATAATGAAGAGGATGTGAAGAAGGGATGCAACTGCCAGCATCTTCCTGCTATGAATGGCGGTCCGGTGAATAATGCTTCCATTTCCCTGCTGGCATTTTAGTGGCATTTTGATGTGAGTGCGTGAAGGGTCCCAGGAGAGAGGGGAGGAGAAATCCAATAGAGATAAAACTCCCTTTTCTCTGTGTGCATTTATAGTTATGCCAAACATCAAAGATCAATATCAATGCTTGGTCCTCAGTTGGCTGATGACGGAGAAAGAATGTAAAAAAAAGACTTCTAAGAAGATCTGATCGATTGTGATGCGTAAGGTTCCATTTGCACTCTTTGTACCTACCTAATGCATTCTGATCGTGTGTGAAAATAAAGTGGGGGCTAATAATTCGGTACAGGTTCACTTAGGATGCTCCTCGGGCCTCAGCGAATGGTTTTTGCTGGGCTTGTTTTCAATGGTTACGTAATGTGGATCGAGCGATGCCGTGTGACTTAGAGAGAGGAAGAAGAGAGAGAGCGAGTTAAAGAGAGAGAGGTTTCCTTTCTCCCCTCTTGCTTTATTTATGAGGGCTGCTGGTGCTCTCATGGCTCTGATTCATGAATGGAAGGGAGAGAGGAAAGAAGAGCAGAAGAGAGGAGTGTGCATCGTGAGCCACTCCGGAAACTACTTGCTAGCTCATTGCTCGCACTCCACTTCCCTTTACTACACACGGCCAATTCAGGTATGAGAGTTTTCTCACCTGATGATGCTTTGGGGCTTTTGGTGCAGAGTTCCTTTTGGTTGGCATGAAAGTCGCTTTCCGAATTAAGCAACTGGCATACAAGTGCAGCTATCAGCTTAAATGTGGGACAAATGAATGTGGGAAAATCTCCCCAATTTGTCAAAACTATGTTACAAGAATATATTTCAAAACAACAATAAAATCTGATAACAATAGTATCATAAATCTCTTCAGCTCAAATCATGCAAAAAAATAAATGGTATTGTTCAGGCTGGTACAGTTAAAGGGTTAGGTCATCCAAAATTTTTGTCATTAATTACTCACCCTCATGTCGTTCCAAACCCGCAAGACATTCGTTCATCTTTGGAACACAAATTAAGATATGAAATCCAAGAGGTTTTTTTTTTTCTCCCATAGAAAGCAATGAAATTACCATATTCAAGGTCCAGAAAAGTAGTAAAGACATTGTTAAAATAGTCAACGTGACTACAGTGGTCCAAACTTAATTTTATGAAGCGACGAGAATACTTTTTGCGAGCAAAAACAAAACAAAATTAACGACTTTATTCAACAATGTCCTCTATACCCTGTCATTCTCCTTCACAATTTGCATTGAAGACATATTGCAGAGCTTACTTGTTTACGTCTGAACGGATTTCATCAAAAATATTTTTTGTGATATAATATAATTTGTGTTCTGAAGATGAACGAAGGTCTTACGGGTGTGGAACGACATGAGGGTGAGTACTTAATGACAGAAATTTCATTTTTGGGTGAACTAACCCTTTAATGTACATGCACACTATAGTAAACAAACTCCATCAAAAATTCAACAGAGTGCAACAGTCGGGTTCTGGAAGTAAAAATCACCTTTATTTTCTCCATAGATACTGATTTTTTAACTGTTCTGTATAAACCTTTCAAGACAGACCACCTTGAGCATTTAAAAAAGGCATTTATAAGGTTACAATAGTTTTTTTAAAAAAAAATATGTTCTTTTGAATTTTGTATTCATCAAAGAATTATGAAAAAATGTATCATGGATTACACAAAAGTATTAACCAGCACCTTTCAAGCAGAACTTTTTTTTAAACATTTATAATTGATAAGAAATGTTTCTTGAGCAGCAAATCAGCATATTAGAATGAATTCTGAAGGATCATGTGACACTGAAGACTGGAGTAAAATTGAGTAACTGCTGAAAATTCAGCTTTGCCATCACAAGAATAAATTGCATTTTAAAATATATTAAAATAAATTAAAAAAACAAACAAAAAAAAAAACACGTTTTAAATTGTAGTAATATTTCACAATATTGCTGTTTTTACCGTACTTTTGACAAACATATGCAGTCTGGGTGAGCATAAGAGACTTGCTTTCAAAAGCATAAAAACAATCGTAATGATTGCAAACTTGAGAGCGCAATGCTTCAGAGTGCTTTGGAATGTAATAATAGTTTTGAATTGTTCACCCCTCTCCATTTCTCTTTGTCCCAGACAATTCCTGCTTGTGACAGCTGTTTTGGCTCCTTTTTTGCAATCCAAGTGTCTCTGGTGCTTACTACACAGATGGACTCCTTTGTCGTAGAGTAAATGGAACCGTTTCCAATGTGGGTGCCGCCGGGGAGGCCGAAGGGACTCTAAGGTTTGTCTTATTTCTCTCTCAGCCTGCTTAGCAAAATGACAACCCTGACTAAAGCTCACATTAAGGAGGCAGAATCTGTCCGGGCAGCCTTGTGGCAGCGAGCTAGCCAAACACTCTCTTCCCTCATCATGACATCTTCATCTCAACAGCCTCTCAAAGAGAAGAGTGACTTGTCTTTCACTCTCTTTGACTCACTTCCTTCCTCCAAGTTTGTATCTCTCTCTCCATTCTCTTGGCTCTGCAGTGTGCCTGTCACTCACTGTCGGCTGGGTGGAAGCTCATGTCTGACATGCTTCCATTAGTAGGAAGACTGTTCAATTACCTCAGCTCACGATGTTTAAACCCTGCCAATTACTGATACATCTTCCATCTAAATTATGCATACACAGGGCTGGGCTGCTCCGTGTAATGATTTTCCCCTTTTGACACCGTGCTGTGTCGAGACCAGCGCGCCTGCAGTCGGAGGGAAGGTTTATCCAGATGCCCGTGCTCGTTGGTGTGCCGATAGATCCCAGTTTAGTATCTCGCTTTGGTGTATCTTGTGCTCATTTAGTCTGATGCCTTCACAACGGCAGCTTTCTGAAATCACTGGCACAAAGCTTGCCGTCTTCAAACTGGCACACTATCTCTCTGTATGTGCTCGGCACATCTCTTCTCATCCCACTGTCTCCTAGCAACCTCGGCTGTCTCCGGCCCATGAGGCTCCGTCGTATCTTCACTCGGCATGACTTATCCCCCTTTATTCCACCCTCCACCCCCTCCGCTAGTTGACCTCTATTCAGCGTTTGGGATGTGACCCCATCTCTTGCATGAGTACTCTCTCTGTACCATCTCAATCCAAGGCTACACTAACCTCTCTTTTCAGTTTGCTTGTTTCTTTCGTACATCGTCTCACTCCATCTCCGACTATTACTTCTTCTACGGCACCCTATAGTTAATCTCTGATTTGGAACCACCACATGTATCCAGACCTCAGTGTTCCTTTAAAAGACAACATGAAACACCATTCAAGATGCATTTAACTTCTGTAACGTGGCATTTCTGAGTAAAACATGACATTGGGTGAGGAAATAAAGAAGGGCAGGACTTTATTTTAACTACTGGGAATTGACTGGATTGTGAAAAAATGGGCGTAATATGCCAGAAAGGCACAAAATCTGAATGCAAATTTCTTTCATTATCTTAATAATAATTTAGCTACTGGTTAACATTATCCAGTAGCCCCCAAGGCTGAAAAGGAAAGCCATTTCAGAGGTTGATGAAGGCAGAATGAAGACATTTTTTTTTTTTTTTTTGGGAACAATATGCAATGAATCATACTTAATTCTACCAGAATGTTAATTAAGAAAGTAAATAAGGTGAATTTGGTTGACTTTAAAGACATGAAATGGCATTCGCACTGCATTTGCCAGTCATAATGTGACATATTTCTGAAGTACAATACAGAAGGAAATAATGCAAGGCAGGATTTGTTTTTATCCATCAGGATTTGATTGGACCCTAGGCTGTTATATTAATGTTTTTTTTTTGTTTTTTTTTTCCCCAACTGCACAGCCGTAGTTTATTAAATTTTGATTAAAAGCAAATGTTTATGAAAATAAACATTTTTCTTTAGAATAGTATGACCCAATGAGTCACGTATATTAAGTAACATTTATTAGGAAAGTAACTGTAAACTTGTCCCTCAAATCTGATTGGTTGATTGGAATGTTGTTCTAGGACCAACAATGATGTTGATCCAGGAACACGTTGTACTTGGTGAAATCACGTTCACCAACATGGTAGCATTCTTATCAATTCCTCCACTTTTCTTGAATGCATTTCTAAGATCGACTGTCAGGCAAGCATTATTACCAGTGGAATCAAGGAGAATAAACTGAATTACTTTCAAATCATCAAAGTTCCCCATAAGTAATTGTTTCTGAGTCAGTGACCACGGGCAGCAGGGGGCAAGGGATGGCCTGCCTGCCTGCAACCAAATAAGCCTGCAGTAGTGCTTGAAAGTGCATGCTGCCCTATTATGGATAAATGCACAAAGAGCTTGCATTAAATTACATTCAATTCAGACAGACTTCATCACACAGCACCCCTACACACAGCTAATATAGGCCATATCAAATGAGCTCTGAATCACTTCCAAATCAGCACTCTGATTAAATACACTTGCTCTATCAATAAGCAGCCGCCTCAAATCTAACACAAATTCGCATGCTGCTGAGACTAAAGACACAGACTTCAAGGAAAAGATCACCAAAATAGAAATAAAAAACCTGAAAAAAAAAAAAAAAAAAATCAAAAGAACTGGTTAAGAATAAAACACCCACATAATTACAGAACTCAGAAAACTGTTGGAATTATTATAAAAATTCAGGCTGAACTTTAAAACATTCAAAGTCTTTATTAAATACTCAATAACTTTTAATAGCAATATTGTTTTTGCCAAATTAATTTGTTTTTGTTTGCGAAAACAGAGAGCCAAGAATAAGCTTTTTAGTTTTTCTTTGAGAAAATAGAACAACCGATTAAAGCATTTCAAACTTATATTATGTAATTCAGAAAAACACAAACTGTGGCATGATCTTCATAGACATACAGTCCATTACTAAACATTTCTTTATTATTAGTTCGCCAACTAACCATCCACTAAAACTGTATTGGGAGATTGAATTTGGTGGGTTAAAGTATTAGTTCACTTCTGAATGAAAATTTCCTGATAATTTACTCACCCCAATGTCATCCAAGATGTTAACGTTGAAAGGTCACGTGTGGCGTAGGCGGAAGTACCGCGGTAGGGCGAAAAACTTAATCTAATTTTTTTTCTCTAACTTAAAAATGTCCTATATCACTGTTTTACCCTTTTTTTGTAAAGGGCGTTTGGCTTAATCTTTGCATGTTCGCTTTGTAGACACTGGATCGGTACTTCCACCTACGTCACGCATGACCTTTGTAACGTGATTATGTCGTGCATGCAGATCATAGAGCTAGTGCAGTACAAGAATTTGTGGTTAAAAAGTATATACATTTTGTTTTGATAGATAAGACCCTTATTCCTTGTCTGGGTTCGCATAGAGGCCTGCATTGAAACTGCAATTTGGGCCTTCCACCAATCCTGGAATGTTTCCCTCAAAAACCTCAAAAAATTTATTTTCGATTGAAGAAAGAAAGACAAACATCTTGGATGACATGGGGTTGAGTAAATTATCAGGAAATTTTCATTCAGAAGTGAACTAATCCCTTAAGGAGGGGTTGGTTGGTCCAGCAATTGCTTATAGTGGACAGAGAACAAATGGTGGCTGAGGGTCAACAAAATCATATAGCATGATACTTTTCTCATATATATATAAATAAGTTAAATTGCAAATGACAACTAAATTTGCAAATGTTTCTATTTCCCTTACACATTGGCTGATACATCATTACCTTGCACTTGCTAAACTTATATCTAAATATGTTACAATCTAAAAGTAAGTGCACATTGATTTTAAGGACAGCATATTTCACCATCTTAGATAAATATTGAAGAAGCAGGTTGTTAGAATAAGCACAAACTCTGAGACTGGCATGAGAAAGATTGACACGCTGTTCAACTGCAATCCAATTATAATATCGTAATGCATTGCAATGTATTGCATCGCAATACTTATTGCAGTATGTACTGTATTATGAAATAGTCTACACTACCCAGCACCAATTCCAACCATACCTGTGAGTATCAAAACATAGCAGTATCACTTTGAAAAAGTATTTCGGTGACGGTAAAGAAAAACAAGAGTTGTAGATAAAGATTTTTCCTCCATGAGCAGCGCTTTAAAGATTAAGAAGGGAAGCTCATTTCATATGCTGTGTTTGAGGTTCTCAGTCACAGTCAATTCAGGCGGATTGCCCTAAGACTTGTGGAGGCTCAAGCTGTGATGCTCTGGCACGGGAGGTATAGGGGGCTGCATCCCTCCCCAGCTGTGCTTCCATGGAGATGGGGAATGTAGAACACAGCCAGGGCAGGCTGGTTTGAATCCCAGCTGTGCTGCAATGGCAACAATCAAATGCAGGACAAAAGCGGTTCATACTTCATTTGGACCCCAGCTGGGTACCAGGGCGATGCCGGAAAACAGGACAGTTCAGCACACACCCTTGTGAAACCCCAGCTGTGATGGAGAAAAAAAGCCGAGGGGTAATACAGATATGTCTCCCTAGCCTTATACGCCAAGCTGAAATGGAGGGCACAGGGTTCCCCTACACTGGAGCCGATCCGTGCCTCCATAATGATGCCATCTTGAACAACAAAGCTCGAACACAGAAAAGTGGGGCAGAGCAGTGTTCTGTCAATATATCACTGATATGCTACATTTTCCTCTTCCCACATGCCACAAAAACTGGCACAGACAGGTTTTTAGAAAACACGGCCAAAGCGACCAACGAGTTGAAGCTAATAATTAGCTTTATCACACAATGACATGGGTCGTCTAAGAGGGCGCATCTCCCTCTTTGGTGAACAATAGCAGACAATATGTTTCAGCTCAGGAGAAATCTCCAGCGGGGATTGCCTGCTTCATATAATACTTGTCAAATCCCAGTTGACACTTCATATGGACTGCTAATCAGAGACAATCCATCCCTGGGCGAGACCCTGCAGTTTCCACAAATCTTTTTGTTGTGAGCACAAAAACCCACAGAGCTGCTGCTCGGACTTCACATTTCTGGACTTTTGTTTACTCTGACATTAATCCAAAAGGGAAAGAGGGGGGAAATATGAATTTCTAAACAGGTATTCTGTGCGAAGAAAGCTAAATGACTGCTGAAAGACTGAGTGATTGCAAACAAGGATAACGAGAGTATGAAAAACTGGTAAATAAAACAAATGGAAATAGACTGTCTATTTTCAGGACTGGTGCTCTGGAGACTCATGCCTCCGTGCTGCTTTCTCTAGTCTGATATTTTTAGATGGAAATTGGAGTGTGAGTATGACATTGTTTCACATACCTTACAATTACGCCTTAGGAAGTTTGCCACCCAGTTAAGGTGTGAGTAGTTCCTCATCTCCTGGTAAACCTTTAAAAATGTCAGACTTTGGAAAAAATAGGCATGTGCTGCACAGGAGCAAGATTCCACTTGACATGAATGTTTTGTGTACTGCTGGTCCATAAAATAGAATAGTTTGTGCTGTACAGTGTTTTGTAAATATGAATGGGGTAGCAGCTGAAGATTAAGGTAAGGGTAAAAGTTTGATTAGAGATTGTGCTTTTCTCTTGTGATTGGCATCATAAGAAACCAAAAGACAGTCATCTGCTTTTAGAACTTGATTACATAAGTATAGCAATTCAGACCAATTTTGTCTGAAGTGTTCATGTATTAGCAAAGTAATGAAAACATCTGCCTCTCCAAGGTCTTTAAGGGCTTCAATAAATGCTGAAGAACCATGATAGTCTTACAAACAATCTAACACATAATTGCATGCCACAGTGAACACTAGATAATTTTAAAAGCTCACTGAAACTCCTCTCAAAGGGACCAAATCCAATCTCCAAAACTCTCCTATTTCATGCTGTACTGCATTTTGGTATTGTTAATTACCTTCTATCATCCTGTTGAAAACAGCCAATATTTTTTTTTTTTTTTGCAATCGTGTCGATACCAGAGGCTATCTTTAGCTACCACTCTCTTACTGTAGCAGTTTTGTTGTAGTAGTCTACGCTGTTGTGTCAGAGTTCTGTCACTCCGGTTGGTCTTATTCTTGGTTTGGCGACAGAACCCTGACACTAATGTATCGTCTTGTCCTTGTGTGAGCATGCGGCTTCAAATGTGTGGGCCATGTGCTCGCTCGTGTGGTGTCAAGATCCCGGAACTCCTGTCTAGTTCGGTTCAGTATCGTGTCTGGACATTCATTCTCATTGTTTTGTATTTTGTTGTGAGCATGCAAGTGTTCATTCCCTCACAGTTTCCTCTTGTCAGGTCTTGTGTGTTTTTATAGAGTACCTGACTTGTGAACTGTTTTATTGGCCGAGTGTTCTTGTTTTGTGTAGCTTGTGATGGTTTGGGATGGTCATGTTTTGTGTGAGCACATGGCTTCTGTCATGTTCGTTGTGTCATGTGTCCCCTGTCTTGACACCACCCTCCTTGTTATCTGATTATTAGTTAATATACACACTTTGTCCTCCCTTGTTATCTTCCTCATTTGCTTCCCTATTTATTGTCCCCAGAGTTCTCTGTCTTGTGCAAGATGTTGTCGAATATCCCTGATGTTTCCTTATCGTGTCCTGCCTTGCTGTGTTGGTGGATCTTGTGTTTTCCCCTACAGAGTAGTTTTTGTTTATTTTTTTGCTATTTAAATAAAGTCCATTATCTCCTGTGTTTGAGTCCTGGCCTCATCCCCTACACCAAACCTGACAATTTGGAGCAGATACTGGTGTGCTGCTAAGCAAAGCGGTTGAGCTGTGTGATGCAGTCGTGTGTTCCTGGTTATGAAGTGTAGAGGCTTTAGCGGACTGGCCTATCGCATTAGCGTTACCACAGTGAGCATGGAGAGGGGGAGATAGACAGGCTCAGTGAGCATCAGGGTGGCCCTGCTCTTCTCTTCTTATCAGCCTGCAGTGCTTGCTGTCCAAAAAAAAAATGCAATGAAAGGGAGGGGAAAACAAAGTGCAAGAGAGGGAGAGAGAGTGAGAGAGAAAAAAAGTGCAGATGTAGCCAAGCAATTAATAGTCGCCTTGCCTGGCAGTTCAATTCAAAACTCAAGTAAAAATATCTATTATAAGGATGGTAATTATAGATAGAAAAGAGCTTTCTCACCCACCCTCTTATCCTGAACCTAAAATCCCATATGGACTGGACTATATTATTTTAAATACAAATTAAGAAGTCACTGCTGGTATTAGAATATGTAGTACAATATGGATCCCTTTCCATTTATGAATTGGAATCTGAACTAAATTAAATGTTTCTTGCATCTTAGCTCTATGTTTAGGACGTTAGGGTTTTTGAGCATCAAGGCCATTATTATTATTATTGAAAATAATCATTTAATTAATTTTAATTAAGTAAATGAATACAAATATATTTATAATTTATAATAATTTTATAATTTGTATAATAATATTACATGTACAAATTTATGGAGGTGGCATTATTAATATATATCAGTTCAGAATAGCGTACCACCCTGATTCAGATTTATTATTGAATTAAGTGTTTAGTGTTACTCATGCCACACACTGAGACCTTGCCTTGGGCCGATTCTTCAGAGACACGCTGAACACAAAGACATTTCAAAAGAAGCAGACAAAGACAATATAAGCAGGAGACAGAGGGGAAAGAGTGAGAGAGGGAGAAGAGGGGGTTAACGGGGGACAGCACTTGGAGGAGAAAAGGTTATGGTTCATTTGTCACTGTCCAATTGGTTTGTCTTTTCCTCATAACAGCATGCATGAATCCTTCCTTCCCCTAAAACCCCCTTCAAAGTCCCCCCACTGGCATGTATACACACACGCACACAGATATACATACACTCTCTTAGCTTGAAGATGAGCTTTATATCCTCTATCCTGTTCTACAGAGCTTCTGAAGGATTATTTTGATTGTCTTTATCATGGCCAAATAGTTTATTTAAACTCGATAAAATAGAAAAGATTTTTTTTTTTACATGGAGAACAATAGTGAGCTGGACAGCTGTCATGCTGTAGTGGAAGTACAGGACTAGGGCTGGGCCATGATGGTAGTGAGGTTGACTGTCTATATTTTTGTTGTTAATTGTTAGTGCTTTAGCTGATATTTGATCAAAGATAAAGAAAAAGAAAAGGTATATTGTGAAATATCACAATAAAAAAAAAAAAAATAATAAAAAAATATATATATATATATATATATATACACACACATACACTGCCAGTCAAAAGTTTGGAATTGGTAAGATTTTTTATGTTTTTAAAATAAGTTTCGTCTGCTCACCAAGGGTGCATTTATTTAATTAAAAATACAGTAAAAACAGTAATATTGTGAAATATTATTACAATTTAAAATAACTGTTTTCTGTTTGAATATATTTTATAAAGATATTTATTCCTGTGATGGCAAAGCTGAATTTTCAGCATCATTACTCCAGTCTTCAGTGTCACATGATCCTTCAGAAATCATTCTAATATGCTGATTTATTATCAATGTTGGAAACAGTTGTGCTGCTTAAAAGGTGAGTTCACACAAAAATGAAAATTCTGTCATTTATTACTCACCCTCATGCCGTTCCACACCCGTAAGACTTTTGTTAATCTTCAGAACGCAAATTGAGATATTTTTGTTGAAATCTGATGGCTCCGTGAGGCCTGCATAGGGAGCAATGACATTTCCTCTCTCAAGATCCATAAAGGTTCTGAAAACATATTTAAATCAGTTCATGTGAGTACAGTGGTTCAATATTAATATTATAAAGCGACGAGAACTGATTTAAATATGTTTTTAGTAGATTAATGGATCTTGAGAGAGGAAATGTCATTGCTGGCTATGGAGGCCTCACTGAGCCATCGGATTTCAACAAAAATATCTTAATTTGTGTTCCCGAAGATTAACGAAGGTCTTACCGGTGTGGAACGGCATGAGGGTGAGTAATAAATTACATTATTTTCATTTTTGGGTGAACTAACCCTTTAATATTATTTTATAACCTGTGATACTCTTTCAGGATTCTTTGATGAATCAGTCAGTAATTATTTTTTTTTTTTTTTGAAAGATATTAATACTTTTATTCAGCACGGATGTGTTAAATTGATAAAAAGTGATAGTAAAGATTTATATTGTTAGAAAAGATTTATATTTTGAATAAATGCTGTTCTTTTTAACCTTTTATTCATCAATGAATCCTGCAAAAAGTATCACAGGTTCCAAAAAAATATTAAGCAACACAACTGTTTTCAATACTGATAGTAACTGACTATAAAATCAGCATATTAGAATGATTGCTGAAGGATCATGTGACACTGAAGACTGGAGTAATGATGCTGAAAATTCAGCTTTGACATCACAGGAATAAATTATATTTTAAAGTATATTAAAATAGAAAACCATAATTTTAAATTTTAATAATTTTTCACAATATTATTGTTTTTTCTGTATTTATTATGAAATAAATGCAGCCTTAATGAGCATAAGATACTTCGTTCAAAAACATTAAAATTAGTAATGTTTCCAAACTTTTGACTGGTATATTTAAAAAAATAATGTATTCCTATGATGGCAAAGCTGAATTTCCAGAATCATTACTTCAGACTTCAGTGTTCATGATACTTCAGAAATCATTCTAATATGCTGATTTGGTGCTCAAGAACCATTTCTTATTATATTATCAATGTTGAAAACTTCATATTTTTGTAGAAACTGATACATTTCTTTTTCCATTTCAGGACTCCTTGAATTGAAAGTTCAAAAGAACAACATTAATATATAATAGAAGACTTTCATAACATTGTAAATGTCTGTCAATTTTGATCAATTTAATGTGTCCTTGCTTAAAAAAAAAAAAAACAACAACTTTTGAACTGTATTGTAAATGTCCGTAAGAAATGTGTTACAAGGCTTCATAAAGATTGGACTGGTCAAGATTGGTCAAGATTCCACTGGTTAGCATGACCCCGTTAGCCCCCTGCTGGTAGATGCCGTAAATACACAAAAAGCATAAAATATATGGTAAATACACAAAAAGCATAAAATATATGGTAACACTTTATTTTACAGTGCCGTAGTTACACATTACTACATGTACTTAGTATAGTAATAACAGTAAATTACAAGTAACTAACCCGAAACCAAATCCTAACCCTAACTGTAACTCTATATTAAGTTAATGTAGTTAATTAATAGTACTCAGTACTTATTTGAGTAATTACAATGTAACTACGGCACTGTAAAATAAAGTGTAACCAAATATATTTTTCCATTGATGGCCATCAAAATATATTTGTATTCTGGTTAAATAAATTATAATAATAAAAAAAGCTACATTTAAATTACAAATATTTCATTTTATTACAGTAGGAAACTTTTTATTTTGCTGGGCTTTTGAAAGAGCGTTTTTTTCCCCCACTGTTTCTTCATAGCTTCATGTCATAGCTTAGTCACTAGTAAAGGGTTTGGGACTGAGCCCATGAGCAAAGATGGCAGATTTCAAACTGAGAACTTCCAGGGGGTCCCGTACCAGGTGCCACTGAGATGAACGGGAATGCTAACAGATAGATCTCCAGGTGTTATAGCCCTCTTTGGTTCAAGCAACCCACCGACTAGTTGATTTTAAAACATTTTCAATATACAAGCCTAGGTATTTATTTTTATTTTTTTTTACAGAGGTGGTAACAACTAGAAAAATAGTTTTTTCACTCTCTCCTTATTATGTTTTCTCACTATCTTTCTCTATCCTGCTGGGACTGATATGGCTGTAGGATGTGAGGAAGGCCACAGCTGAGGTAGCAGTCCGGAATGCACTGCCGGCAGAATTGGATAAACTTGTTTATTGGTATTGTGTGTGCACTCAAAGAGCATCACTGTGTAATGAATGGCAGAGCACAGCTATTGCAGTAAACTCTCTCTCTCTCTGTGTCTTTCAAATTCACATCCATTGGAGCTTTAATGATGTGACTGTCCAAACTACAATATTACCAACAAAATGTAGAGCAATTTCTGAATATAACACAATCCTTTCTTCCTCTCTTTCATGGTGCACGGTCAAGCAGGTGACACGCTGGTTGCCGGTTCAAACCCCAAATGGGATCGAATAGAGTGTTTTCCAGCAGCTAGATAATTAACCTTAATTCTTCTGTGTATCCAAGCGCATAATGGACAACTGAGGGCCATGTCAGGGACTGCAGATAAGGGCATCTGCTCTGCATTCTGATTACAGTCATAGAAATAACGCTGATAATAATGTGTTATTATCATCAATTATCTTCTCATATTATGGAAACAGAAAAACATGAGTAAAAGAGATTGGATGTTTGTCTAATCTGTGCTGACAGTGCAGCAATTGTGTGTCTGTGTTGTATTGCCGAGGTTCGTGGCTTGAGAAAGTGAGGGCAAGAAAATCTCAGGCAAAACATGTCCACCAGAGTCCGAGACGACAGAGCTAATGATGACACTCCTCTTTTCCCTAAAGGACCACCATCTGTGCATTGACTCTGTGGTTTTATCTTATTTTCTGGCTTTTAATTTTTTTTAAAGCTCTTTAATTGGATTTCATCATCCTGACAAGTGCTTTTGGACAGATAATTATCACTGGTGCATTGTCCAGTGCTATCTCTGCCTCTCTTCTCAGTGGCCTTTGTGTTTAAACATGCCTTCTATCCAGATAAGTGCGTGAGACTGCCATGCAAATAATCATCTCTGAACACGCTTTAGAGCACTCACCCGAAGAATCTCTTACCACGGGAAATAAAGGATTAGACTGCAGTGGACGCTCTCTTCTCTCGTTTTCCCTCTTTCACACCAGTGCGTAGTTATTAGTCAGACAAGGGATTCCAACATGGTGGAAAATATTGGATCTGGATCAAGTGTAGCCATGTTATTCAACACCAGTGACCATTTCTACAGGGGGCTGGGGGAAAAGCTTCCGGAATCAATGTTGTAAGAAATATCATCCATTTAAATAGAAATCAACACCACTTACACAGACCGATATAAAATTGCAAATGTACCATTCCTCGATCCCAGGGGGATTTGAGCATGTTTCGCCACA
The DNA here is from genome assembly GCA_037950665.1 of Hypophthalmichthys nobilis. Lineage (NCBI taxonomy): Eukaryota > Metazoa > Chordata > Actinopteri > Cypriniformes > Xenocyprididae > Hypophthalmichthys > Hypophthalmichthys nobilis. Next base: position 17,076,684 of record CM075476.1, on the reverse strand, counting down.
TCGACAAGTTGAACATAAAAAGTTCATCTCGCAGGCGACTACAACCGAAGACTGATTCTGCGGGGCGCTTGAAGAGCCGGCTTGTGTCTGAACGCATTCAACGCTCCTTTCTTTCCCCCGCCCTCATCCTGGAATATATTCAGTTTGACACTGTTGCTTTTGAGACTAATACAAGGAGGCGCATCAGAACAATTCACATTGTCAGAAGCTCTTCTTTCTCACCCCATTTTATAGACTTATGCAATTAAGCCTTGTTCCTTTTTACTGCCAACATGAAACAGGGGCGAACATCATTTCTGCCACTGCCAAAAAGCCAGGGAGAGCTCAATATTCATGAAATATTCTAATATCCTACCTTCCCAGTGGGGTGAAGACAGTGAGAGAAATAATGATCACTGCTCATGTCAGCCAGCAAAAGCAGGAAAGAGAATTATGCAACAGCATATCTCCTCTGCACTTTTTTTTGTGGTTTCGCACTTTTTTTTTACCGGTAAGTGGATTATTCTCCAATCCAGGACACAGGAAAATTAATGTTTTCCATCATGACTACGCATAGTTTTGAAGCCTCGGATATTAAACTAGGCCTTAAACACGCTTGCCGCTGAAGATGTGGGTTGAACAATTTCAACATAATTGGTTTGCCGGTTTCTCCAAAACTGCACTATGTAGCAGTTCTCTTCAGGGGTGGAGATAAAGAATAGAAGATCTTATTAGGACTTGTATTTTGACTAGGTCAGGAGTTGAGTCTGCTCGTTGACATCTCAGTACGAGCGAGGCCGTCTTGGGGCTGTCGAGGGGCTTGACTGACAAGCCTCTGACGACGAACGCTGGATTTGAAGAATTGATTTAGTTGTATTTTCTTGTTTGTTTGTGCCAGGGTGTGATGCATGATTGAGTCACTGACAGCTCAAAACCAGAGAATTAGAGCAGCACATCATGACTGCAGGACGGTTTCTTCATTTCCTGCCATTCTTCCTGCACACAAAGCATGTCCTGTTGATTTCCAATGCAAATTGCTATCATGATATGAGTATGCTTGCAGTAAGTGATATTAACGTAGGTTTATAAAAGTAAAGCTCTACCAAGTCTGCCCCCAGGCATCTTTTCTGCTGTGACACGTGTATGCGTATGAAACCGCGTTTTCTCTTGGTAGTTTGTAACTTGCATTATGTATGAATGAAGCATCTGAATAATGAAACTTGATTGTAAGTGTAACAACACACCACTGCAAGGCTGTTAAGGTGTGAATGCGTGTGTGAATGTATACCTCTCTAATGGAACTTAATGGATTGTGTTCAGATCTCTACCACTTTAATGGGGTGAGATGTCTGAGAGGACTTTGTCCTTGTTTCACTCTCCACAGTTGAAACTTTCCCACTGACCCACAGCCGAGACTGAGGTCAGTGTCCACTAAACTGTTTCCTGTTGGATTTAGAGAGTCAAAAGCAAGGTGTTTCTTGAAAATGCAGTAAAGTGGCTGCCATTTTTGAGGTTTCCTCCTTTCTGACAAAACCAGCTTAGTCTGGCATGACTCTTCAGGTTGATTCATGCTGCTCTACCTGGATAGTTTAGCTGGTCAAGCTAGTTATGAAGCCTGGTGGGGAGGTCAACTTCCAAAACATATATTATCAGCAAGCCTGGTGGTTTCCTCAGCGCCTGCTGAAATGAATTATTGTTAGCGAGATGGCAAAACAAGATATTCTCAGTCTGTCAAATATGAAAATCATATTAAAGAAATGGAAATATATGAGACTCAGGGAAGCGTCAGTCTTCGGGAGACTGTTTGCCTTTTCACTTACAGCGTCTTCAATTTTATTATCATCAATACTTCCAAATAAGCCTCAGCAAATGCAGAGCTGTTGCCCATTTCTCCATGGCAACACATCGAATGGAGAAATGTGCTTCACAGTTATCATGCAAAGCCCATGACGAGACAATTACATCATGCAAAGTTGATTTTTCACACTGAGAGAATGAGCCACTTCATTACTGACACCTCTGAAATCTGATTGGCCTTGTTGGCCTTTGAATGAGCAAAATAACTTATATTTGCATAGTGAAAGATAAAGCGAGAGAAAGCCAGGGAGACAGAACACAAAAGACAGAATGGAAAACTGAAGCAAGAGTACACTGTAAAAAGTAATTATATTTTATCTAGCGTACAGTGCTTTTTTGAGTCACAGATAATAAAATGTGTGAATTTCTTTGAACCTTCATTAAAACACTGACAATATTCCCTCAAATGTTGCCTCAACTAGCCTAAATAAAGTTGCAATCACAAAGACTTTCATACAATAGTGTCGATGATGCGTTACAATTGCACATCAGAGATGTTTCTCTCTTCTCAGTACTCAGAGACAATGTTGCCAGATCTCGCTATAAAAACCAGCATGTAGGTCTGGAAAATGCCTCAACAAAATAAGTCTAAATAAAACCTTACAGCCACAAAACACCAAATTATGGTTGGCACTGTGACAATTTTTGTTAGAGTGTTTTATATAAAGTACACACAGAGAGAGATGTGCTTATTTTTCAATAAATATGGACTGTTTAACGCATTAAAATAATTAACACGATTAATGCAGCATTAATTTTTCTAATTCCTGACCCTAATATATAAAATATACTTTGCTGGGTCAACTATTCCTTTAATTAGAGACTTTACGTAGTTTTACGTTGAGCGTTTTTGGCTAAACAAAGGACAACTAGGACAAACTTAAAGACAACTTTTGGTGTTGAGAGAACCTTAAAAAAAGCACTTTTTTTCACCAATTCCATTTTACAGTGTACTTCGACCAATGTAAAGGAAAACAAGTAAAACCACTCAGACGGGATATAGGAACACCAAAAGAAAGAGAAGCATCTAAGAGTTACAGCAGCAGGAGAGAAATGGCATTGCACATTATTGAGAGAAGCATTGGTGCTAAGCTGCTTATTGATAAAAGCACTAATCTGCCTGGCGGAAGGTAAAGGAGGCTGGAATGAGTAGTGATAAAATATTTGAGCTAAAGGTATTGCCATCAGGGAGCTGAGCCTCTACATAGCTTTACCTAAAGGAGCTTCTCATTTTTAGTAAGTGCGACTCTGACCATCGCCGGCTCACTGAATGCATTCTTGTCAGCAGTGAAATGAGACAGGGCACAGAATACAATTGCCACTGCCTTTCATTGCTCAGGAAAACAGCTAGAGAGATGAAGAGAGAACGTCACTGTCTATAAGCTTGTCATGATTATTACATAATTAGTTGATTGTGATTATTGTGCATTTTAAATTTCAATCACATATTACCATCCAAATGTATAAAAGCCAATGTAGAAATGCCATGAAATGTCTTTATACTGTTTATCAATACATCACTATAATATATTATTCAGGTTGGCTGAGTTTCAGTGTTAATGAAAAGTGGACTATAACGATCGCTATTATTTGTATAACAATTATTCATAATTGTGTCAGCCCACCCTATCTATATTCATCCTTATCGTAGCTTTCTATTCTCATATCATAAGCAGGAATGTAATATGATGAAATCAGAGATGCCGTGCCTCTGGCGCAGTGACATGGCTTCGTAAACACCCATGTAGAAAAATGCTTCTAAGACAACATTCGCATAAATCAAGCTCCTTGTGGTTGTGTGCAGAAATATATTTGGGAGGAAATGAATCTGACTGTGAACACTTGCATATTACCATAATCATTATCATTATTGTCATCCTCGTCTTCGACGACACTATCATTACTCGCACATCTGTGTGCTGCTGCGGAGCGCTGCGCCTCGCTGTCGAACAGCTCAACAACATCAGCCATCTCAGAGGAATGGTCTCCTGCCAGTGAAGCACCTCCTGGGTTGGGGCTGTAATCCCTTTTAACAGGTAATCATTGGAATGTTAGATTGAAATCGCCAACAAACCATATAAGGACTGGACCAGAGGCGTAAAGATTTACGCAAGCCCCTCCACTACTCGAATCACAAGTTTCTGAGTTTGTGTCCTTTTGAGATGAAGAGAGAGAGGGAGAGAGAGAGAGAGAGAGAGACAAAGAGAGATGATCCAATTCTACTGTGTCAGTTCTGCAGGGCCCATCCCAGTGTGCTTGTCAAGATCACGAGAATCGATTAGCCCAAACTCAAAATGTCATGTCAGTCTCATTTATTTGAAGTAGAGATCCAACTGAGTGGTGATATCTAGTGAATCATTTTGGCAGAAGAACAGGCTTGAACATACTAAAATTGGTTGTTGGCCAAAATGTGGTTTGACTACAAAATGGCTAAGAAGGAACTGTAAAGAATTTTGAGGTTATACAGTCTTATCACTACTGGACAAGATTACTCATTTGGAATATGTCTGCCCAGTGCACTAAATCCCTGAGCACTTGTCCAGGTCAATCGATTCTGAAGTGTCAGCCAAGACCAGTCAGTCCATAAGTGCCTGCAGAGACTTGTTAGTCCCAGAGAGACCCTCTAGCGAGACTCTGTATGAACAAGAATGCATATCTGACCCTCCTTGTTGTCTTGATGGCATCTGCCATGTTGACAGCTGTAGAAGCAATGGAATTGTCTTATTATGCTAATTTACCTCAGTATGAATCATCTCTGTAGAATATCATTGCAAATTTCTTGATAATTGCTTAGTTGTTTGCTTCTACAGGCTGGGGGAAGGGAGGGTGCCTTGAAACCTCAAATTCCTGTAAGTGCAGCAGTTGTCTTCACGCTGAGCAAGAGCCTGTGAGGCCTTCGCACCTGACAGAAGATTGGTCCACCGAGAGGGAGCTGAGTGCCGGCAGTATTGTGCTCTAATGAGGAGCAGTCTGAGGGTATTATGGGCTGTATTCACTGAGGGGAGATCTGAGAGGGTGGGCGCCAGGTTTGAGGTTTACGGCTGCATTCTGCTATGGATATTAGCCAGAGCTGGGTTGAGCAGATGCTCAAAATGTGGGATTCTGGGAAGGGCCTTGAGGCAGCCTCCATAAAGGCAGGACTGCTTCACATAGAGAATATGTGAGTAGGAGATGAGCCATACAAAGAGCAGGGGGCTCTAAAGGTACTGAATATCTTGGTGCAGGGCTGATTTATGGCCATGTTGGATTCGTTATATAGGGTGCATAATTTACTAAAGTGAAAAAGAAAAGGAGAGGAAAAGACCAGAAGAATGCTCTGTAGAAAGGCAACATTTTTGATGGTAGATCCTCTTATCTTAAAGCTTTGCTTGCCAGAGAATATGAGACGTGTGTGGTAGATATGAAGATAGAGAGATGGAGTGGAGATAGCAGGAAAATGCTTGGCTTGGAGCTATTTTTCAGCTACAATGCTTTGCTAGCCTTCACTTCACTGCTTTTGCTTAGTTTTGCCATAGCCTGGATGGTCAAAGCAGTCTTGACAGAGTAAGGCTGAAATGAATCTTATAAATCTTTTATCAAAGTATGAGGAATTTGTATAGCATGCTATCTGTATTGTCTGACTGTATCACAATGCTTATTTTTGCTGGGAAATCAAGTAAAAAATGGATTAGTGAGTTAAAGATGAAGTGTGATATTTCTGCACCATTAGCTGCATCACACGTAGTTGCAATCTGTTTAAGCAACCCGACATCTGGGACAGAAGTAACCCATTTGTTTAACCAGTGGGGGAGTGTTTTAAACTTGTTAAGGGCAAACATTATTTTTGGAGTTGTGTTTAAATAACACAAGGGATAAATTCCTATCATTCACATTATGTAAATTATTAGTCAATAATGCCTGTGATTGCCCCGCCTGAGTTGTGTAAGCTGAAGCTGACCAATGAATGAACTAGAGCTGGACCTGAATATTCGATTACTCGAATATTCGTTCTGTGGGTTGTTATTCGATTTTCAATTTTGGGATATTTGTTTTTGTTTTTTTCCCGTACACCTGGCATCCTCTCGCGAAACGGTTCTCATTCGCGCTTGAATGTTTACACTATAAAATATGGCGAAATACAACACTCTTTTTTACAATTATCTTATATAGCCTAGCCGTTTTTAATAGGATGGACAGTTGAAGGAACCCAACCTTGTTTTTTTAGAAAAATGTTAGGCTACCTTATTAAAAGTATTGCTCTGAACAGACCTGTGTTTTATATCACTAGTGCAGTGTCCGTTCTCTAAGCATATAAGCCCTGCCCGCATGAGGCGCGCCGCTTTCAGCTATTTTGTTTCACTGTTCTGTAGTTTTTCAAAAGGTTATTCATTCTGAATGTGTCGCTTGTCCATATTGCGCCAAATGCGACACTGCACTCCCTTGGGTCCGCAGCAACACACCCGCCACGTGTGAAGTCGATTGGATGAACGGTTCTCGACATAATCAAAATGCAAACAGATAGACACAGAGATTCCTACTGTAACGCGTTGTGTACGGGATACGTTAGCTCACTTAGCTTGAGTTATTGATACCAGACAGACTTCACGGAGGCGATTGACATTTCACAACTGGCTCTTTATTCCCCATGAAACACGTGTAACTGTCCGTCGCAAATGCTATGCCTTCCACAGCGTTACTTAATAAAGAAAATAACTTTAAATGAGCAACAGAAAAACAGAAATAACACAGTGCTCGAGTCGCACATACAATGCAGACAGTTCAACCGGGAGTGCGCAGCTCTTAAAAGGGGCACACCATATTTCTACTCGTTACACTGCCTTTATTAAAGAAGAATATGTTCAGCCCCCTCCCTTCGAATATTCGGTGTTGATTACTACCGAAGCTTCGAAGCTCAAAAAAATCAGTATTCGGACCAGCCCTAGAATGAACATTGATAAACTGAAGTTATTTAACTCAAACCCAAAAGCATCCTACACATCAGATATATACACAACATAAATAGAGTATTACAACTGCTGTAACATCTGCATGTAACATCTTAGTCAATTTGTGCATTAGCATTAATTGCAAGTTAGAATGTGTAAGTCAGTTGTGAATACGCTCTTTCTTCACACTGTTTTATTAGAAAGCTATACTTAGTGTTATTTAGGAGATCAGGGTTTAAAGTATAAAATTGTTTTTTCTGTTGACATTTAAAAAAAATATATCATCAAAAAATTAACAGTACAACACTGTGATAGCATCTAGTTCAATTCTACTGGAAAGTAGTGACACACATAGGAAAACATAAACAATTAAACTGTGCTTCACACTGCAACCTTTTATAACAACTTCATCCTCATTAGTAAAAACAAAGCAGTCATGCCTACTAATAAGTATAGATCAAAATTTTTGCCAGATGAAACATTACTACCATCTCACAATATCTACCATCACCTTCCCAGTATAAAGCTTTTATGAGTGTTCTTCCAACACACTGGCTCTTGCAAATTTAAGAGATGTGAGACCTGAAGTCCCAATCCTCCTCCCTTCAGTTGGAAATGAAGGGCAGCTCATGGTAAAGATGGGGGGAAACAGAGTGTTATCTCCATCTAATAAAGCATTTTAATTGTATGGATTTAATTTAAGCACAGATTTACAGCTTCACAAGCTCTCATCACACCCATTTAAAAATAACTGGGAAGGTCTCTCCCTTGATCCCGACTGTCTCTCACTCAAGGCTGTTCCGGAGAAAGAGGAACACGTAACTAAAAAGGTGTTAGATCTTTGCCATGACCAAGCTAATTATTAGCACTGTACTTGATGAATCCATGCAGTCCCCTCGGTATCTGTCACACAGTCTAACACATTTGGAGGTTACAGGGAGAGAGTTTTGGGAAGATCCATGAACTGTGAAAGACACACGCACAAACACACCACACAGCAACACATTTAAACAAATCTCTCCTCGTGGAGTCAGGCCATGCCACTGTGAATTGAGCATTGAGGGTTTTTTTTCACACCTCAGGATAAGTCTTTCCGAACAAACAAACTCCTCTTAATGAGTTTTTTTACGGACCAGGAAGGAAAGCAGTGAAGCCAGTCATCACGCTCAATCCTCACTGGCAATAAACGGCAAACAAGGCCACTGTGTTTACACTCATCAGAGCTTAAACTGGGAGAGCTTGAGCCAAGGCTGTCACACGCACCTGAGCACACTGCCACACGCACTGAGTCATCGGTGAGCGTATTACCATTCGCTCCGTCACGCTCCACTCTCCACATCTGTCACTCAGTTTGGCTGAGATTTTAATTTTTTATTTTGGTCAATCTGTTAAGCCTGATGTGGGTTTCAGATGGGATGGAGGGGGTTCCCTCACGAGTTCACATCTGCCAAGAGATGTCACATGAGTCAACATCTGTCCCTTGTTTATATGCCTATCATTCAACTCTCACAGATACAAATATCCATTTATGTAACGCATATCGTCAAGCGGGAATCTGATCAGATAGGCCGAATTGCTGAAACGAGTCCACACACAGGAACCTCAGCCCACATTCACAAAAACGGATTACATGAGTGCATGCAGAAACCTAGAAGTACACACACACACAAACAATACACACCAATGCAGCACACTCTCCATAGCTGGAGTCTATTGTCACTTCCATGCCATATGCTGTCCATCACGGTGTGGGAGCTGCCGTGGGTAACTGTTCTCCCCAGTCAGTGAGTCTGCAAGGCCTGCACTCACCCTGACTGTCATCTAGCATCTGCTGGCTTTATCAAACACCAGACTGGTACTGACGGAGTCAGGACCCATGTGCCCTAGCTTTCCGTCTTAAGCCTATGCACAGTAAACTTCACTACCACTCACACTGGAGATTATACTCAATTTTAAATTTCTTACATTTCCCCTCAATCCATATCATAGAACCAATTGCTTTAAGTTTTTCCCCCTTGGATTCAATCTGAAATTATCATGTTGAATGGGTCAGACTGAAATTTCATCTAAGCCAATGAAAGTGACTTTGGACTTGTTCAATAGCAGCAGGTCAGATGGGCACCTCTCACTGGGTAGATCAGATTACATGAGCAATCTGAGAAAGCATGAACTCTATAAATTATGACCATTTTACACTCTACCACGCTACAAAAATACTATGAAATCATTTCATGACTGGACCTTTGTAATTGTCTATTCAAAAAAGTAAACTGAAGTGAATTGGTGACCAGAGTATATATACAGGGTGCATGATGTAATACAAGAGACATTTTTGACATCTTTCAAACAGACAGATTCTTGTATGCTAAGATGGTCTTTTCATATTATACGCTGGGAATTCAGCCACAACACACATATTAAAATGGGAATAATATTTAGCATATATACATAGTAGAATATTCATATATCAACACCCACTATTTTAGCAAAAGTACCATTCTCAACAAAATTGGAATGACCTATATCAATAATTGCAAGCAAAACCCATTTTTCCACCACCGCATTACACATATAAAATCAGAAATAAAGATTGGTACCGTTTTTGTGCTGTATTTTGGTTGATTGGTCTTGTAGCTGTAATCCGAGTACTGGTCTGAGCCGGTGGAGTTGTCATCACCGCCTGTTCCCACAAAGGTGTTGGCAGCAGGGAGCTCCTGGACAGCCTGATGCTTTTGGGAGGCAGATGGGGACTGGGCCTGGAGCTGGATGGAGGGCAATGGGGAATTGGAACGGTAGTGCCTGCCTAGGTCAGGGCTTCCAGGTGGATATGTCAGAGGCAAATGGATCCTGGGGCTGTCGTTGACCCCATCAAGGTTAAATTTCAGACTCTTTTGAAGGCTGACTTCCTCATCCTCTCCAAGAGGTTTAGGTGACTTTGGTGGCTTACCTTTTTTACCCTTTCTCCCCTTGCCACTTTTTGGCCCTTGCTTGGGGGCATACAAATCTTTGGTCTCCTTCTTGCCAGCCTGATAACCACTCTTAGCTTCTCTTTGAAGGCGATGCCTGATGAAGACCACCACAACAATCACAGTGACCACTCCCGCCACTCCAGCTAAACTGCCATATACAATGTTGCTCCTCTGGGCAGCCAAACCATAATCTGGGTCTCCTGCAATGTCCATATCCAGTGGGGTGTACAAGCTATGCCCCACAAGTGCTTCCACATGACTTACATTAGCAATGGTTTCATTTACGTAAATGTGTACCAAGGCGATAGCATGGCGGGATGGTTTGCCCCTGTCACTCACTTTTACCACCAGTCGATGCAGACCACTATGTTTTCGAGTTAGTTCCTTGGTTAGTGTGATCTCGCCATTAGATGGAGAGATGTAAAAAAGGTCATGTGGATTTCCCCCAGCAATGCTGTATACTAGTTCAGCATTGGAACCAGAATCAATGTCCTCTGCTTCAACCACTTCCACAACACTGTCTGGAGCAGCCATGGGAGACAGACGCATAAAGGATGAGTTAGATGGTTTGGTGACAACAGGTGCATTATCATTCTCATCGAGGACATTGATGGTCACTCCAACGTAGGATGACCTGGGTGGGTCCCCTCCATCTACAGCTTTCAACCGGAATGTGTAACTGCTCTCCTTCTCTCTGTCAAATGAGATACTGGACAGAATAGTGCCAGTACCATTCTGGATCACAAATTTGCCCACATCCGGTTCCACAGAAAGTTGAACTTGAGCATTCTCGCCCTCATCCATGTCCTGTACTGTTACCATGCCAACAGGGCTAAGAGGTGGCATGTTCTCCAAGACTGAGAAGCTGTAGCCACTCAGCATGAACTTAGGATCGTTGTCATTCCGATCAAGTACTTTGATTACAACTGTGGCAGTACCCCTGTGACTGGGAACCCCTTTATCAGCTGCAGTAACACGGAACTCATAGCGCTCCTTGTGCTCACGATCAAGAGGGCTTCGAGCACGTACTTCGCCTGAGCTGGGGTCAATCTCAAAAAGCCCCCTTGTCGAAGAGTCTGCAATAATGCTGTAGACAAGCTCTGCATTAGTGCCACTGTCTGCATCTGAGGCAACTACATCTACCACCTTTTCTCCTGGTTGGTTCTCCTCAGCAAACTCTACTTCAAACAGGGTTGGTGAGAAAATGGGGGAATTGTCATTTGTGTCAGTCACTTGGACTTTTAGCGAGTTAGTGCTGGACAGAGCTGGATTGCCTGAATCCACTGCCACTATCTCCACCCGGTAGTCCTTAACTCTTTCATAGTCCAGAGGTGTTGTCGTCTGCAGAAAGTATTTCCTCTTGTTGTCAACTGATGAATCACTGGCTGGCCGAAGCTGGAAAGGAACATCACCTGCAACCACACAGGTCACCACGGCATTCTCTCCCTCATCCTTGTCTGAAACCTGTACCAATGCCACTGCAGTGCCAACTGGCATGTCCTCTGAAATGTTTGCTACCCCATCACTATGAGTCACAAGACCAATGCCTCGAATCTCCACTGCTGGTGCATTGTCATTCTGGTCCATCACATCAATAGAAACATACGTTTTAGAACTTTTGGGTGAGGGGCCTTTATCTCGTGCAACGACATAAAATTTCAAATTGTTGATCTCCTCACGATCCAATGGGCCTTTGACATATATGATGCCTGATGAGCGGTCTATCCGGAGCAGTTTTGGCACAGGATCAATGGCCTGATGTAATGTGTATTCAATCTCGCCATTAGGACCCATGTCTGAATCATTAGCCTTCACCTGCAATAAAAAAATGAAATAAATTTGACTGAAACAAATGAAAATGTAAAACACTAAAATAAAAACAAAATAGATTTTACACATATTCAAGACGATTTACAAAAATAGGACAAAACTGCAAAACAACATTCATTAGACATTGGGCATTAAATATTGTGTATTTGAACACAGGGAACCTATTTATAGTGCAAAACTGGGAACATAGTCAACGTATTGCATAACAGGATTTCTGGGACATAGGCTATCTATAGAGAGTGGGGTTCCTTAAAAACAAACTATACAGATCATCTCAATAATCTCTTTCAAATCTATATTAATTTATACTTGTTTATTTTTTTAACCAAATGTCTGTGTATGTGATGATCAAAATGGATTATTCTAATCATTTAAGAAAGTGAATGTAGTAGTCAGGCCATACTTCACTGATGTAAAGCATCAAAGTGAAGAACAGACAGCTGGGAGGTTGGGACAGCAGTGCTCATTAACATTTCACACTCAGACATGATGCAATAGACAATTTATCTTGCCTTGGATCTAAAGGTTGACCTAGCATGTTTGCCATTTTACCTGTAACACAGAGTGTCCGATTGGGCTGTTCTCTGCAACCTCTGCTTCGTAGGAGGATTTTTCAAACGTGGGTGCATTGTCGTTGGCATCAGCAATGACAACCCTCAGCAAGGCACTGCTGTAGCGAGGTGGATTGCCTCCATCCACAGCTTTGATGGTGAGGTCATAGGAGTCTTTCAGCTCTCGATCAAGACTTCCCAACACAATGAGTTGAGGCAATTTTTCACCTCGGTCCTCTGCAACTTGCAGACCAAAGAGTGCTACAGCCTCTGGTCCTGCCGTTAAGGTGTAGTCAGCTACTCCATACCTCTCTGTATCTTTGTCAGTGGCCAGTGGAATTGAAAAGAGTGACCCCATGTGGGTGTTCTCTGGAACTGAGAGGGTAAGGACAGGTGAGGGGAATTGTGGTGTATTATCATTGATATCCTGCACCTCGATCCTTCCCTCTATCAGCCGTGGACTCTGATTTTGAATAAGGTCTGTGACGGACACCTCAAACTCCAGGAAGCAGGGCTTGCCTTTATTACGACAATCCTTCAGTGTCTCTCTGTCTATGGGGATCTCAGTGGTAAAGATATCTCCAGTTTTGCCATCCACCCGCAGATAGGGAGCCCCCACCTCCAGTTTGTACAGGTGTCCAGTATCTGGTAGCCCCTGGTCAGCCGCCAGGCTGCCAATCAGTGTGCTTGGAGGCTGTTCCTCATGTACGCGGTATAGAATGCCTCCCACCGCACCACTCAGCAAGTCCAGTAACAGTCCCCACAGCAGAAACAACACCACAGGGAGATCCATGGGCCCTCGGAGAGGTAACACCTCAGTCTGCAAAACAGTGTGAAAAACATGTTAAATCATAAACAAGTGTGCCGTGCTGTACTCTTTTGAATAAACATAGAAAAACAAACTTCCTTTTTTTTTTTTTTTAACTTACTTTACTGTTGATGGACTAGGCAAGGGTGAAACAGAATTCACACAGCACACACTGTTTTGTGTACACGTTGAGAGCACTAAATCCAAGGCTAAGAGTTGTAAAAGCTCTCCGGAAAATGCCTCTTCCCCCGACACCACTAAAAGCCTCCTCTCTCATTATCTTACATTATTTATCATCCTCATTTTTGAGCAGACAATTACTTTTATGTAAAGAAAGGAAAAGAAGGCCTACTGTAAAAATGTCGTTCACAAAGGTGTATGAAACCATGTTAATGTTTTCAACTTCAGCCAATGATTTAGTAGCATAACGGCTACAACAATGCTTCTTTACTTACATCTGGAAGTTAAATCATCCCTTTTAATACCACACAGGAAAATGTTAATTAGCACCCTTTTGAGTGCCTGTCCAAGCTAAGCTGCTTTTGAAAATTAATGATTTAGAACACGTAATAAGACACTTCTTAATGGGCTTTTTAATAAGAAGGTATGGGTTACTGTTAGGCTCAAAACAACAGCTCAGCAAACTTTGTACTATTTACAACATAAATTAAACCATCTTATATGCAGTTTATAATGCATTTCCTCAACATACCCTTAATCCTATACATATTCACAGCCAGTGATGGGGCTATTATTTTGGATGACTTCCCTTTAATGAAGGTTACACTCATTTGATTGGCCCATAACGTAAAATAGGCAGTTTCTCAATGCAAAGTGCTGATGAGACAAAAGGAACGAAGAAGACTGCTAACACAGCAAAGGAACCATTCAGCATCACAGTATGTAGGCTGAAAGATTCCCCTCTGTGAAACACTGGTATATTAAGACGCTGCACTCCCAGGTCACAGAGCACCTGAAGGCCAGCCCTTATCTCAAAGTACAGATTTACTCAAGACAGATGAAAAATATCTGTCCTATCAAGGCTCAGAAGTTTCAGGCTAATTACACACTGTAATGCTCATGTTTGATTTTCAACCTGCTAGGCCTCCTCATTAATCACTATCCTCTATTTTAGCATCTGCTTTGATCTGTATTCCCCTGGATCCAGGTTTCTCTCCTTTTTAAGCACCGAATGGTTTTGGAGTTTAATTATTTTCTAAGTGAGAAGATGTTGTGCCTTTAAAGGACAGTGGACAGTTTATTGAGCTGTGGCACTTAATGCTGCGGTCTTTAAAGACCCTGTATGTTTATATGCAAAACATCCATGTAACATCTAGAATGGAGCATAAGTCAAACCAGAATCAATACAGGATTTGCAAGCAACCATGATCCAAAGGAAAGTAAATAAGTGTTATACAAAATAGCTAAACACAAGAATGCATAGAAATCCAATCAGAAATCCAATTCCTCCGTATCTGTTAAGATTGGGAGTGCAGTGTATTGATGCACTAATTGCCCAGGTATTGATGTGTCCTCTTTTTGCATTTGCAGGGCAGCCTCCTGTCGATTTAGCTGTGCTGATAGTGTATAGGGTAAAAACATGATTAGGGACTGTGGCATAAAGCACAGCATCCGAAGGTCCAGGCAATAACTTGCACTCATGGCAGTGGGAAGGTGGACCCTAGTAATGTGGTAAGACTGGAACATTGGATCTACTTCTATAGATGTGTGAAAATACTCATAACGGTTATATGTTGGCCCATTCGTTATCCTAGTGGAGAAAATGCCATTTTGTGGCTTTTTGTGCATCGTTTTTTTTTTTTTTTTTTCTTCATTTGAGAATTTATAAACCTTAAGGGCTTTAAGTATGCTGCTGCAAATCACTGGCTAGCGCATGTAATTATTTTTAACCTCACAATTCAAACTGAATAGAAATCCACTGAAACTGCACTGCCTTACAAAGACAAAGCACAATAACTACACATTTTGTTAAAAGTGGGTTATGACCGAAATTGGGTCTATGATCTGTCCTCTAATAGACAGATTTAGCTGAACTCTCCTCAGATTCAGAGAAAACGGGGTACTAAAAAAAAAAAAAAAAAAAAACTTTGAAGCTATTTCCTCAGTTCCAGCATTGACAGTTATTGCATTTTGCCTTTGTAGGGTGGTTCACAGGGAAGTGAGAACATTTGGTTGAAATGTGTAAGTGGGAGGTTCACTTGCTAGCTTACTTTTTTCAGGCCACCATTGACAGGTTGTAGAAATAATTGTCATTTTTTTCCACTCCCTCAACAGCTACAACAAATTGACACAGATTCATACATGAATCCAGGAAATCATAAAAATAATATTAAAAATGTAAAACACAGCAACACACTTTACATAAGAGACTCTTCAAACACCCCAAGAGCATAAGCACTTCATCTCATCCTGATAAGAGTCTACAAACACTTAGCAAACTATTTAAGGGCTGTTGATTTTCAACTATTCAGAGTGCCTCACGAACAAAAGGTTATTATAATAGCTCTAAACTCAAGTGTAAGCCGGAAAACATGTGGAGGAAAACATTAAATATACAGTCTGTTTCAAAGACATCAGTTGGTTACACGCTGTGGAGAAGCAATGAACATAACATATGCTCACTATGGACTGCCTCCCTGGTGAACGCTAGTACACCTAGACAATCTAAACGAACCAGCCACATTTAGCCAGTGTATCAATCTCACACAGCGCTGAGAATATTCAGAGGTCTGTTGAAATTACAGCACAAGCATTTTCAGACAGAACCCTCAGTTGTAATTCCAAGCCTTGCTTACACTGCACAAGATGTCTGCAACAATTTCAGAAATAAATATGGGTGAAATCCACCCTAAACAAGTTCTGAAGTCATTTTTTGCTCTGCTCTTGAGACTGATAGTTCATGCAGACATTTCATTTTCCCTGAAGTATTGTGACCTTTTATTTTTCTGCAGTGCTGTAAATCATCTGTTATCACATTCATTCAGGTTCAACAGGTTTAGCATTTCAGCTCAGTCCAATTAAATCAGTTACCCATACTTGTCCACCCTAAGGACAATTTCAGAGTAATTTTACAGGCAACTGAATTCAGTAATGGCTGTTTATGACCATACTTATCATACGTATCATTTCTTACTTGATAACTGCAATATTTTTTTCATTTTTGGTATTGATGTAGTAGTTAATAACAACAATAATAATTATTATTATTGTCTTCTTCATGGGGGTATGAAATGATTCTATATTTATTTATTCATTCAATGAATTATTTTGGATTTTAAACACCATTTTGTAGATGCACATCATCCTTTCCTTTGAGTTCAGAGAGGGCTGTGGGTGGAGATGGTGGAAGGGGGAATCCTGTAATCAGCCTTACAGGGATTTGACCAAACATTGATCCTGCTGTTGACCCAGCCAACCCAGGTGGGCGCTCCACTGCGATTTCCTTTATATCTGCAGTCCTGTTGAATAAAATCTAACCCTGTGCGGCTAGATGGCGAGTTTTAACGATAACAATGTTAAACATGACTTGCAGTTGCGCGCAGCAAACAGCAGCCTACATTCAACTGGTCGTTCGTCAACTATCTTTATCGCAGCTGGCTTACGAATAAATGTTCTGCACCTTAAAATGCGTAGCAAAAGACCTGCAAACCGTTTACTGCGTAATAAAAATAAGATTCCCTGAATTCGCGTCGCACTAAATGGGCTAAGCGTTAACAAACAAGTGCCATTTGGTTATTTGTATGTAAACCTAAACAGCCCGATTGATTCTGGAAAACATAAACGCCATCGAAATATGGTCAGAATCTCGAAATAATAAGGGCTCGCACAAAAATCACTGACATCAATACGTAATCTTTCAAAACCCCTATAGTTTCTACAATGGCATACCATGCCGTGTATCGAATATTTAAATGTGACCCATCGACATATCGAACCTTCCCCTCAGCTTTATTCATTTTCCAGTGGCGACAGTAAAGTTCGTTGCCTACCTTCGTCGATCACTTTTTCCTGCCAAGACCGAGGCTTCTTGTCTGAGGATCAACTACAGCTGATGTTTCCTTCGAGGTTTACACGGACCCCTAAACACCTGATTTAAAGAATCCAGACATCAAGAAAACATAAAATCCTTCCGTTGGAAAACAATCCATAAGTAGCCGAGCTATTTTCCACGCCATTCCCACGACTCCGCATCAGTTTGATAACATCGGCACTCATTTAAGTGATAATGAATGAGAAATTACGGCTGATGATGGCTGTTCAAATGTCTTTGCTGTTGTTTCTAAACACAGAAAAGCATCTAAAACGAGCAGCTTCCCCCGTTTCAGTCCATAAATCCTCAAACACTCATTTTAGGAGAGTACAGCTTCTCACAAAATGTGATAGTGCTCCTGGTTATTTTTACGGAATGATAGCATAATCTACCGGAAATAATGTAAAAATGTAACAGTACATGGCAGAACGTATGGATTCGGATTTTCCCCCTTCGCTTTCCTCAGAAGTAGACTATCAACGCAGTTTTGGCACAAGGATCTTCTCCGCACAGGGTTAATCCTGCATTTCTATGCATGTGAAAGAGTGAGTGGAGAGATTTCTCAGCACCGCGCGCTGTTCCCCTCTAGAAGCGCGCGCAGGCGGACGCGCAAAGCGAGAGGAGGTGGGGCTCTCACGCGCCACAGGCTGTTTGATGAAAAAAAGCATTTAGGTTAGGAAAATAGTATAATTGTTAATAGCCTAATATATGGCACATATATGTTTTAATTGTGTTTCATTGCTTCCTATTAGCGTTTTTGTTGTTGTTTAGCCGGGACATTTCAATGAATTGTCTGAACCGGTTCGCAAAACCAGAATCTGACCGAATCGGTTCGAGCAGTTCACGAGTCATTAAGCTTTGAATCAGCATTTCCAAGACAACGCCTTCTCTTTCGAACTGAGAAATCATGTGGTCTTTGGACTAAACTGAAGATTTGACTGATGGGCCTAATTAAAATGAGGTACTTGCTTAAATCAAAAATGTTAAATGCAAATGAAAATTGCCAAATGCCTTCGTGTTGTAAATGTTTAAATTTAATGAGCTGAGTTGGCTGTAAGAAAAACTGAACTGGTAGCTATACATAAAATTACATGAAAAAAATAAACATCCGTATTCATAAAAAAAAAAAAAAAAAAATGTGGCGTTTTAGAGATCACGTTAGCATCGACTTTGAACCGGTACTTTGAAACGGTTTGGGGGGAAACGATTCACGTAGAGATGAGTCAAATCACAATTTCTTTTAGCAAACGTCTGCATCTGTTTTTCATTTAATGAGTTATTAGTTTTAAAGGGTGCGTGGCTTCAAAGTCTTTAAGCATCAGACACTTCCAAGGGTCACCCACGGAGCTCTGCTCGTTGTGTCGTTACTTTCTCGTGCGTGGATCATAATCCTGAGAAATTGGGTCGTAAAATGTGATGAGTATTGATCGAGTTGGAATCGCATCCAATGAACAAATACAGTTTGATGCATTCAACAGTTAAGAGCTGAGCGCTCTTTGCTCTTTTGGCGCCACCCACGGGCGTTGGAATGTACACACGGCTGGCAAAGCGTGTTCACATTGCCTCTAATCTACCCCATAAATCCACTCCTCCATCGCCCACGCACACACACTTACACACACTTACACACAGAGAGCCGCTGTTGTTGTTCTCATGCTGAAAACAGGATGCTAGATTGTGTAACAGTTTGTGTGAAGAGAAAGACTAGACCTCATCCATGAAAATAGCCTACTGTATAAAAATGAGAGCATTAGAAATGAATGGAGATGTGTGTGGTTCAGCAACATGAATGAAGACACCAACAACAGACAGGACACATCTACTGCTGCATCTATGTCATGTAGGCCTACGTTTATTTCATGTAGGGTGGGTGTGGGTGAGGTGAGTTACATGCATTTACATGCAACCAGATGAATCAAATACTGGCTCAATCGAATTGAAAAGTATGTAAACACCTCAATCGATCCAACTGAGCTTGATCTGAATGAAAATTAGTTTGGATTGAAATGGGTGGTGTAGACCTGAAATAATCTGATCAATAGGGAAAAAATTAAGCATGTACATGCACATGTGCAGTGCAGTGATCTGTATATTTACATGTTTTACATCTTACAACTGTTCCTATGTTTATTTTTGTCTTTCGTTTCACAAACCGGGAAGTGGAGGAAAACACTTTTTGTCATACTGCTTGAAACTTTCTTCACATCCTGATAGCAATTAATAATAGAAGTGGTCTAAATATTAAAAAATGTACATATATCTTCTGTGGAAGTCTCAGGACCAAAAATGTTTGTCCAATCATTGCATGTGGTCTGAATGCAATGATAGAATGTCCTACCTGCCTGTCAACCTATTTATTTGCATTCCTCAGCACAGAGATCACACATCATCAGCATGTTCTATGAGGCCATGCAGGGTTGTAGACACACAAGTATGTCCGAATTCACAGTATTCATAAAACAGTAGACAAAAAGTACCTGGAAGACCTACTACTTCCGTTGAGATTCTGAAGTGCGCTATGGCACCCTAAACACTCACGGTCTTCCTTCGAGTCCGCACTTTTTTGACGTAATGCTGCTTTGACTATCAGGTAGAAGTCTGCTGCAAAGCTCACTTCTGTGCAGGCTTGGCAAAACCCAGATAGCAAATTTGTGTTGGGCAAAATCCAGTTGAATTTCAGATGAGAGTTTGGCCCATATCCCGCATGGAATTACGGTCCAAGATTGGTCCAAAAGCTACTTAACCAAAAGTGAGGCAGACCAACGCCGGAAACAGGACAAAACTCACCCACAACTTCTTCCATGTCCAAGAAATCAGCTATAACTGCCAGAATCCCCAGATGTCAGCCAGAAAAGAGCCAAACTGCTGCCAGCGTCACCCCAGAACTCAACCACAACTCATCCAGAAGCACCAGAATACACCCGTAACTGAACCGATATTATGCCAAAATCCCCAAAAACTGAGCCAAAAATAATATTCATATAGTGAAATGTATAAATACAAATATGCTAGAATCAAGCCAGAAGTGCCGGATATAAGCCCGTTTTAGCCCATACTTCATTGCTATCTGAAGTGTGCATCGAGGGTGCATGTCAACCACAAAGAGGGCCACATGTCGACCACCCGCTAGCACCCTCCTAAATCCTAAAATGACAAATGGGACAAACTACATTTCACGGACTTCATGATCATGTGCAAGTGGCAGCCATTGTAAGTCCACAAGACCATAAGTGCATATGAAGTGTGGCATTTGGGACATGGCCTATCCCATGAGGCCATGAGAAAGGATTTGTGACTGGAAGTGAAGTGGCGTAACTGAAGCCGTCGGTCACATGACAATGACAACATGGTAGATGTAGGACGTCCAAATTTCATTTATATTACACACATACTATATAGAATGTACTTTTTTAACAGTTGCGATGTAAGTTTCAAGCCAAATGTAGTACCTACAATACAGTATGCGATTTTGAAAGCGGAGCGCCGCAAACAAACAGCAGCCACCTTTTACAGTTCCTCCTGAACCAAAACAATGAGCTTATGCTGCGTTCATGCCATGTCGTAATTATCATAATTATGAAATAGCAGCTCGTGAAGTTCTACTCGGAGCTATTCACATCCTCAGAGCTCTTTAAGTTGTTTACGTTCATTATTATTGTAATGTTATGTGCTTTGAGACATGAGGTACTTTAACGCCATCTCTTGTGACGATTTGCAGACTCTGCGCACATTCATGTGTTTTGAAGGAGGCATGCCTTAGGAGGGTGGGATCTTATGCTTTCAAAGCTAGCTTCTATTGCTAGCCTCTACAAAATTGCACTCCCTTGCTTTAATATTTATTTGCTATAAAAAAGTCTTCTGATATAAATGTCAGCCTTCTTTTTAGATGTGCCATCAAAACAAAAATGACAATTGTACTCTGGTGGTTTTCTCCGGTTGTGAACTCAGTGACTGTGAATCAGATTCTGAAGTTTAGGGTTTAAATAAACAGAACTTTCAGAATCTGAAATCAGATTTGAATTCCAATTGAGGAATATCCCCACATTCCAACTGAGGAGGATTAGTTAATGTAAACATAGTGTCTAAAACTCAGTGTTTTGTTAGCATCAGTGCTATATTATCATTTAAGAGCCATGAGAATGTCATGCAAATACCAGTGATTTGGTAGTCCTGACTGTAAATGAACTCCACCTGTACATTCATTTCTATTATATATTGTGTATTTCTACTAATTTATTTTATAAATTCTGTAATTAGGCAGTCAGGAGGACAATTTAGAGCTTGGATAATGTTCCATGCTCAAGTCCTTCATTACAGACAGCAAGCCAAGGCCAAAACAGTTTAGCTTCATCTCATTAACATAGGATCCTGTGAACTTTCGTTCATACTTCATTTGTCTTTCATTTAAAGTTATCATTCACCTAAAACTGAACATTTACTGACTCCTGTGTCTTGTTAAAACTTTCGTTTAACACAAAAAGTGTTACTTATAGCAGAATTTCCAAGTTGGTCTTTTCCATACAGTACAACTGAAAAAATAACTGAAGCTGTCAAGCAAGATTTCACACAAAGCTACCGAATTATATCTGAATTTGGTCTGAACACAAGTATGAGCTACTTTTATGGTTTTTATTGCAGTTTAACAGCTCCTGGTCCCCATCCACTTTCACTGTACAGAAGAAAGCAGCTCAGACATTTTGCTAAACATCTTCTTTGGTGTTTCAAAGGTTTAGAACAACACAAGTGGGAGTAAACAAGGACAGAATTTTCAATTTTTGCAGAACTATCCTTTTAAGTACCCAGTCTGCCAAGGCCTTTATTGATTGTCATGAGACCAGCGGAGTAGAAAGTAGAACCTGCTATGCTTAATTCAGTGTTTACATTGCAAAACTGAGGAATCAACTCTATATTTTAGCCCTGTATGTTTTCAACACGGTAGATGTTTCCTGCACTGGGTGTAACAGCATGCCACCTGATGCTGTCTGTTAAAATCATGCAGCTTCCACCAGCCGAGGGGAGGTCTGTATGAAAGAAAGACAGCAGGCAGTTTGTCCTTCGGAAAGAGTGCAACAGACGTTTAAGATTTTTTTTTGTTGGAAACTACACGTTTAATTATTTCCACCATGCTGTGGGGGGTTTATCAAAGCTCAGAGGGGAAGAACAATAGAAGTTGGATTCTGTATAGATAAAACCGAGCCAATAACCACATCCACCTCACACTTGTTTGACCTAAATGCTAAAAATGGTTCATCATCTTTTCATAAAGTCGTCTTTAAATAGACATCTTTTATGAAAGATCAATACAAACTTGTTAAACCTAATTATCACAGACACAGCAAAGCTTTGTCGAGCCACATCTCCCTGGTCTTTGTGCAAACATCAAATCCGATCCATGGTGAACAGTGGTGACAGAACCTAGGAGCTTCCAGAGCGGCTCACTGCAGCAGACCCCGAGCCCGGCCCTCAGGGAGAGGTAGGACTTCTTCTTTTCTGCCAGGCGCTCTGAAGACTGCCTCTTTCAAAGAGTTCCAGTGTGTGAGCCTTTCTCTCTCCTCTACCAGTCTCTCATTAGCAGCAAACAAACAGCTGTCGGGTTACCTCTCTTGGGCTCTCATTAAGTGCTGCCAATCATTCACAAGCCTGTCGCCAGCCAATCAAAGTGAGGCTTCTACCTACGCTTTGCCCGCCTTCATGCAACAGGGAGGAGGTCAGAGGTCAGCTGCGTATAAGGCAATCTTTCGTTCTATCTTTGTGTATGATGAGTAGGGCTGCACAACTAATCGAAATGAAACCAAAATCGCAATATGACCAGGGTGCATTACAAATAACGCGAGTTACTTAATCAGATTACCTTTTCCAAGTAACCTTAAGTAACGCATTACTTTTAAATTTTTTTTTTTTTTTTTGTAAATGTTGTTACTTTTTCAAATAAGTTTTTTTTTCATTTATTGGTTTATTCCTGCAAAGTTCAGCTCCAACCCTGATCAAACACAACTGAACCAGCTAATTAAGATCTTAAGTTGCACTTGATAATTACAGACAGGTGTGTTTGATCAGCATTGGATCTGAACTCTGCAGGTATAGGTAGATCTCCAGGACTAGGATTGGGCACCTACCTTCGCGCTGGTGACTTCTTGGGAAAATGCTTTAATAACTTTAAATGTGAACTATTTATGTCAAGAATTTACACAGTCGGGTTCTTTTGGTAACGTTATTTATTATTTCCTTTCTGTAACTGCCTTGCTTAGGGTTTCCGCGAGCAGAAACTTTAGCAATGTTGTGTCCTTGAATTGCTGTCAGAGTTTTATCACAATAATTGTGTGTCCACACAAATCTGTTAGCCTAATTGGAATAACAAGAATATTGTCTTTAAAAACAAATCTTTATTTTTAGAAATTGGTAGGCTATGATAACGGTATTGTTCTTGTGAGATTTAGTTACAAGTAATGGACACCTGAAAGTAGCACATCCACATATAATACTCCGAAGAATTAATGGTGTGAAGATTTTAGATCATTTTACATCATACCAGTTTAAACTGAACTGGTGCAATATATTAAGATTGTATAATTTGTAAGAAGTGTATTGAAAATACAAAACGGAAGTATGTGTTCATTTAATGTTATTCCCTGGAGAAATAATTTGATTTAATGCTGCTATACCAATGAGTACTGTTGTAAATCCTCTGTTTGGATAATGTTCCATGCTCAAGTCCTTCATTACAGACAGCAAGCCAAGGCCAAAACAGTTTAGCATTATGATGATGTTTTTTTTACTATGGTAAAAATGCCATGTACAGGAGTCAGTTTTTACTTCTTGTAGAAATGTAGAAATAGTATTATATTAAACACAATTTTTATTATTATGTATGTCATATTTATCGAAATAAAACTGAAAAAAATAGACTTTTTGATATTTAAAAAGAATAAGCTTATGTTGATCTTCATTGTACATACAGGCACTGAAAGTAGTACATTAAGCATTAAATGAAAAGTTTTTTTTTTCTGCACGTAAATGTCGGAAACGTCCGTTTATTTCACAAATACATATAAACAGCTTCATCTGCAATAAAGACAGCAAAGTTTGCAAGGTACTACAGGCAGCAGAAAATGTACGGCTTCCCCGTATTCAACTCCTCCTCCGACTTCAAGCAGCAAATCTCGCTGATTGGTAAGTTCGTTTGAGATCTGCCAAACACCTCGCCTTGAATTTACATGAAATTAGGCGACTACAGTCATCCTCTAACCACATTTGTGGCATATGTACAACTATTGGGCTCACTCCATTCGAGCGGCACTAGTATTCCATTATGCTGACGGAAGTGAGGATCCACTGCTTTGAGTCCAAACGGAAGCTGTGTGACGTCATGTGAAAAGGGTCTATTGCATTTGTGTTACATACTCTATTGCAATAACATGGCCTCACCCCTTTGTTGCGTGTTCTCGGGGGCAGGGTTTATGTAAATTTTAGGGTTAGTGATGTCACCAACCCAGCAAGAAGCTCATTGTAGTCCCTACCAGCCGTTTGTTGTAGTCCTTAAACAGAGAATTTTTAAGAAAATATGTCCCTTTGCTTTGAACTTTGAGCATCGTAACTTGTTGCAGATGTTGTTTATGCTCTAACAGGAACATTACACACTAACTAAAGTTAAAAAAGTGAAATCATAATCAACCACCCCTTTAAAAGTAACTTTCCCCAGCACTGGATATGACTTAATGTGATTATCAAACCGCGAAGGCTGCGTTTTAATTAAATAAATATATGTGCTGCCATAAATATTTCTATCGTAATTTTACAGTTGTAATGTAAAATAAATTATAATTCTTTTTTAATTTGTTTATTTTACAGTGAAATTTTTTTTATATTTTATCGTAATTATAATTAATATTTTTACTATTGTTATTATTTTAAAGCCATGTTTATATATAATTACAACATTTTGGTCAAATTGCGCAGCTCTACAAAAAGCAAAGCAAACTTTTTTTTTTTGAAAGCACATTTTATCAGAAAAAGTTTTTTTTACCCAAATCATGCAGCCCTACTTACAAGCATTATAACAACAACAACAAAAGGTAACAAAAGGCATGTTTAATTGTTAGTTTTTTCTTGTTGAAGAAGTGTTAGAAACCCAAACAGTAGTAAAAACATCTTTTACAGAATTCCGTTAAATACTCCAGACAAAAGCAGCTTGTCTCACAAAAGAAAGTCTACATCCAGGTTTTGTATAGCTTGAAACCTGTTCTAATGAAAGGTGAGAGACTTTAAAATCACCCATCTTTTGTTCTTTGATTGTGTAATAGCAGTGACTCATTCTTCACACAGTTTGCGATAATGACACCCCCTACTGTCAATCAGTATATTCAGAAATATTCAAATGGCATAAAACTGCATAATGGCATAGGAAACTCAGAGGGGGGTGCAGAGGAGTTGCTTTGGTTAGTGCTCTATTTCACAAGCAAAGCAGTTTGATTATTCCTCTCTTTAGAGCATGAGATGGTTTTGACATTTCCACACAGTCACTTCACACAATATGCATGCGGATGACATACACATTGTTCTTCTGCAGCTGAAATTCTCTTTTTCCCTCTTTCTCTCTCCAACTATCACGCTGATGAATTAAGTACTGAATGGAAAAGCATAATGTGTGTGGGCATTTTTTCTGTTTCCAGAAACCGACATTTACACATTAAAACGACTCCATTTCAGAGAAACTCAAGTGAATTAATGCTTCAGCCCTGAGGCTGACTCACGTGACAAGACCGCAGGGAACAATTAACTGGGCTTAGAAACGAAACCAGGCAGGAACCATTTCTACACACTTCAGGGTCAACAGCTTTATGACATTGCAGAGCCAGTGTATGAAGAACAAGACATTCCCACCCAAGGAACCTGCTAAAGTTGCACCTTTCAAACGAAGCGGTGGATCCAGCCTTGAACACGGTACAGGGGAGTAATGTTAAGAGAAAGGCCAAACTCTTTTAGCTGAGTGAATCTCTGAATGTTAGAGCACATTTATATTCAGAGGGTTTGTTGACCTTATGTAAAAGCTATATTTTGGATGACCAACCACTTTCAGCTCTGCCAGCCCCTAAAAAACACTACTTAATGCCCCATTCACACTGACAGCGATATTATTGTTGGAGGTCACTGCGTCGCTATACTGTTGGTTGCTACTTTCTGCTGCTGGAAACGCTAACATTATTGGTTGGCTGCGTAACTAGCAGGGTTGTGTAAAATTCAGAATTGAAGAACTGAGATATTGTAATTCAAAGAAATTCAACGCAGGTAACAAACAAACAACACGAGAACAAACCTCTTCTGGAAGCTCAAAGTGTTGTGTAACCAATGAGGTTCATTCAAGAGGTTTGTTCTTGCGCGTCATTCATGTTTGGCTGATTCATGTTCATTGATCAAGGTTTTAATGTGAGTAAAAGCCTAAATTAAATCTGTTCATCATAAAAAGTGATCATGCCAGTTGGTTTAAGCATATCGTTAACTATGACTGATTTGAAGCAGGAGATTCCCAACAGAAGGTTATCCCAGTATATTTTTCTGTTGATATGAAAAATCGGGTAGATTTAGCAGTATAGCAGGTGTATGATGTATATTACGATGTTATGATGAACTATATGCCTAACGTTCTGAGTTGTTTAAAGCGTTTCTAAAGGAAACTGATTTTTAAAGAAGACAGCTGTCTGACTCGCGAATGGGAACATGGTTTGTGTAACATTAGCAACACATTATTAACTGTTTGATACTGTAGTCAAGCAAAAGGCTAATCATATTAATTACCGTCATGTGTCCGATGTTGTAAAAAGCAATACCACTGTGCAGCGTTAACCTCAGTAAGTTCACCGAGTGGATCTCTGAGCTAGTGTGAGTGAGTGGAGGTGGGGCTAATTAGCATATTCATAGATCCGTGTATACTAAATGAAGCAAGGGTGTAGAGTTACATTCAAGATATTTTAAGGCACAAAGATTTTTTTTCACAGGAAAAAATGTTAAAATGTCATTTAGGTGATCGAAGATGAGTTTTATAGGGGATACAATTATTGGCTACAGGGGGAAATCTGTTTTATTGCTGCTCAAATTTCATTCTGGTGGGGAAAGTGTTAGTATATAAATTATAGCAGTGCATAATTCATCATATCATGAACAAGATGAACAATTATCAATGCATGAATCAAACTCAACGTTGACACTTTCTGACACAGTTTCCATGCATAATTATATCATGCCATGTGAGCAGAGACAAATCATATGGAACAGTAAAATCTCTCATATATAGATGGATCACATGAGCTACTGTACATTGCTTTCAGACCTCATGGTAGTTGCTGCATGGAGTTGCTGCTCATTTGAATAAAGTTAAACTTTTGTCACCTTTGTCACATCACTAGGCACACCCACAACTGCCGCTGTTACTCACGTTGACAGAAATCACCAACTCTCATTGAAAATTAATGACTTCTGGTTGCTTCGTCTCTGCAAATCACTGTCAGTGTGAAGGCCCCTTTACTGACTGCAGATGTTGTGCTACAATAATAAATAATAAACACTCTGCAGAATACATACACACTGTAATGTTTTATTAGACTTCTACAGAACACACAGTGAGTTGTCATGACTACTAAACCTATGATCTGCACCTGAAAGCTTCGAATAAAACAGAGCAGGCATAATGATTGAAAACTCAGCAAGTTTTCTTTTCAAGCTGGCTGACTTTATGGAAGGAAGCTTCACATAGTACAGATAACACTTCCTACAGTATCATCAAATACCCTATCATCTGAAGCCTTGAAAGTATAGAGATTGTATAATGTTAAAAAAATCACTGACATTGGCTGTTTCTCTGTGCAGGTTTGATGGCTTCACTGTGTCAGAGTGCTGAACAGTTTTATGCCACATACAGTAGACAAAAATCACTGACAGCAATGTAAAAATACTATAAACGTACGAGCAAATGAGCAAGTTTTCGAAAATTTTAAACTCACATGAACTACATGCTGCCTTCAAAGGCAGCATTCTAACTGAAATGGAACCTCATAAGTGACTAATTTAAGCAGCAACTCGCTGTCATACAAATAGTGAACCGCAAGACTCAACACACTATTGATTTAAATTAGCATGAAATGAAAGACACAGTACTTTAATTAGCATAAAAATACATTGCATACAGGACAATTGGGATTGTCCTTTAAAAAAATAAATAAATAAAATATATATATATACCTTTTAGAATAACTTAACATAACTTAACTTAACATATAACAATAACTTAACATTTGTTCATTGCAGTGCATTCTGGGATTACTTTCTCTGTGAAGGATATATACGATGTTGCCTTTCAATTTGGGCAAAAGAAGGTGTCTTAGGAGCCAGCATAATTAAGTTTAAGTTTAATAAATTACATTTGGAACAGTCTTCACGTTGAGAGCGTGTCTATGGAGTCTTAAAATTCTGCAGAAGCAGCTCATAGGTTTTGGAACAGAGCTGATGTCTTGGCTACCTCAGTGGAGAACTAATTTTCACAGTAGCTCAAATTGCTGAAGCAATGCTTGAAAAATGTAAATGAATAAATAGTAATGACGATTATAAACCTTTAGCTTTGTTAAATGCAAAGACAAGGATTAATGTGCATGGCGTTCATCCAAAGGAACATTAGCCAACACAATGTAAAATTGCATATTCCCGCTTAGAGGACAAGCTAAAATAATTATTTTTCATTAGAGTGCCTCAGACAATGCTGCTTGGAAAAGAAACTGCACTGGTTGCATTATCTTTCTACTGGTGGTTAGCATTGTAAGAAAAACAAATATTGGTGTTATCCCCTATATTGGTCTCTTTCCTTTCTCTAGGAGTCTATGTCTTATCATAATGACTACATATGATGCCCTTTCCTCATGCTAGACACATTGGTGTCTCATTCTTCAATATATATTTCACTCCTAATAATAAAAGGGAGGTTTTGCAGTGATGCCATAGAAGAATCATTTTGGGTTCCCCGAAGAACCTTTCAGTGATCAGTTCTTAATTTCTTAGGCCCCGTTTACACTAGTGCGTTTTGTTTTTAAATGGTGTTTTAAAATTAAAACGATCCTCGTCTACACTGACCTTTCCACAGCGTTTCAGAAACGATCTCCATCTACACTACACAACCAAAAACAGGTGTCACATGACCATTCATCCACACTGGGCATGCGCGTGCAAGTGTAAACAGTTGCCTCTTGCGCATATAGGCAGTTGCAGTATTAAAAAAATGCAGAGTTTAACTGCACAATAGCTGCTAAAAATTATAACAAAGCCAGCAAAGATTGCAGTTCAGTCTCCATGTTATTGTTTACACGGTCGTCAAGGATACGCAGAGCAAACGTGGGCAGCCATGCCATCGCTTTCGAAAGTCTCCGTTTTGGCCTGTTTATACTGAAACGCAACACCAGCGCTTTCAAACTAAAACGGGCTCTGCAGCATTTTCGAAAGTCTTAATTTTCCAGTTTCGCAAACGCAGGCGTATAGTGTAAACAACAGGAGTAACCGTAGCAAAACGTATGCGTTTTAAAACGAATATGCACTAATGTAAACGGAGCCTTATAGTGTGAACAATCATTAAATAATCTGAGAAACACTATGAAGAACCTTTTGTGCACTGAAAAGTTTCCATGGAGGTTCTTCATGTTACCACAGATGACAATAAAGAACCTTTATTTTTAAGAATGCTGGAAGAGATCTGCACCAACTTGTATATTTAAATTTTGGAGTGATACCAATAAGCTAAAAATGATTTTTCATGTTATGGCTGATATGTAAAGCCTAAATTAATTTAAAATAAAACACTGAAAAAAGCTAAAACCATTTTAAATTCTACATGTGAATTTAGACATCACAACATATGAAGGGACGGGAGTGCTTTATTTGCGGAAAAAAAAAAACATATTTTACCACTATATTTACAAAATATTAATCTCCAACGCGCTTTCACGCAACAACGTCTGCTCCCGCATCAATACAGCACACATGCATCATGATGCTCTCGTAAACGCGGATTGGAGATTAATATTTTGTATATAAAGTGGTAAATTATGCTTTTTTTGGGCAAACAAAGCACTCGCGTCGCTTCATAATACTGGGGTTAAACCACTGGAGTCACATGGACTACTTTTATGATGTCTTCACTACCTTTCTGGGGCTTGAAAGTATTTGCATAGGCTGCCAATGGAGGAACAGAAAGCTCTCAGATTTCATTAAAAAGATCTTTTGTGTTCTGAAGATGAACGAAAGTCTTAGGGGTTTGGAATGACATGAGGGTGAATAATAATGACAGAATTTTCAGTTTTGGGTGAACTAACCCTTTAATTACACACAACAATTATCATGTTGTTCAAAATTGTAGACAATTTCTCCTTCCTTTCCCACATACTTCAGGACTTGGATTGAATATGTTTTTGTACCTAATACGTTTTTATGTAACAGTTTGGAAGTCTCCATCTTCTCCCATAGCAAGTGTGCTATTTAAATTTGCCAGTTTTGCCAGAGGCCAGTATTTGTCTTCACTTAAACTGAGCATTGTCCAATAAGAGTCTTGGCAGCACGAACAGGTGGCATAATCCCCTCAACTCTATATTGTTGAAGTCTAACCACCACTTTTCTGTGATCTAACCCTGCGAGACAGAAATTCCAAAAGCAAACACTGAAACCATATGTGGTCATCGAACGGGCCTGAAGACTCCATATTGCCTCACTCTCTCTAATGAGAGGTCTCTTAACGCGATCCCCCGCAGGTCTCTTTCAGCTCAGACTGACCAGCCACTGCGCAAACAGGTCTAAATGAAGTCCTTCATCAAAGGTCTGTCACACCTCAATGCTCTAAGGCGGCGCACGCCCCCACAGATTGTGACAGAAGTGGATGGCATGGAGGCCTTTCATCGTATTATAGTGTTCAATATGGTATAATAACCCCCATATATCACAGAGTAATTATAACTGGCTTCTATGTCCATTGTAAATCAGTGGGCTACCATCTGTAATGGGAACGATTAGAAATTTCACAGTAACAATGGTGTACTGGAGATGAGTGATTATGTGTCTATTCTTGTAGCAAAAATACCACAAGAGAAATTGATGGAACAACATGCATTATTGTCATCATTGTCTTTGTTTCGGTCACAACGGGATCTTAAAAACAGAAGAGCTCATTTGCATCGCAAGTGCTACTGATTGCAACTAAAGTGTCTTATAATTGATATGTCCAAACAATAGAATTGAATGTTGGAAGAGTACCAAGAACATGTTAGGCCAAATCAGATAATGTCTTTTATTGTGTTATCATGCTTGCAGATGTATTCTTGATGTCTACATAAACCACTATAGTAAGGTGTTGTGGATGGTTACCAGGGCATTGCTAGTATATAAAATGTCACTATGTGAAAAGATACAATGTTTATATTGCACCAACGTTTAAAGTTCCCCTGTAGTCAATAATTTTATCCCTTAAAACTCATCTTTGATCACCAAAATAACAGTTAAACGTTTGTTCCTGTGAAAAAAAATCTTAATGCTCTACACCCTTGCCTCATTTAATATATACAGATCTATGAATATGATAATTAGCCCCGCCTCCACTCACTCGCACAAGCTCAGGCAAGATCCACTTGGTCAACTTACTGAGGTAATCGCTGTACAATGGCATCGCTTTTTACAACGACGGACACATAACGGTAATTAATATGATTAGTGTTTTGCTTGACTATGTTATCAAACAGTTAATAATGTGTTGCTAATGTTACACAAACCATGTTCACATTCACGAGTCAGACAGCTGCCTCTAGCAATCAATATCCTTAGAAACTCTTTGAACAACTCAGAATGTCAGTGAAAAAGGCATATAGTTCATCATAACATCGTAATATGCATCATAAACCCGCCATATTGCTAAATCTACCCGATTTTTCATATCAACAGAAAAATATACCGGGATATCCTTCTTTTAAGATTCCCTTGCGCGGTCAGTTAATGATATGCTAAAGCTTGCCAGCACGTTGACGTGAAGGTAGTTTGTGACGTCAGAAACACCAGCGATTTCAAACCGCGGGTTTGAGACTGTCTTTAGATCACTGCAGTTTTAAAGAGAAAATACTCAGCAATGGTGTTGACTTATGAATTTGCACATGGTTTGTCTTAAAGCATGTTAAAAAACACCACATAGACATATAAACAACATTAAAAACTTGATTTTCACCACAGGGGGACTTTAATAAAGCGCTGCAGTGAAGGCGTATTTTTGTAGGCCAACACGACTTGGTTCCCTCAACAAAAACCCAACAGGATTTTTCAATTGGCTTTGGATTATTGCAGAAAATAAGCTCTGTGACCAGCTAAAGTTTATGATTCTTACACATTTTGTCGATCATGATAATATTCACAAATGAACACAACTTTTATGAATTTTGAAGCCTAAATAAAATTACAACGGAAGTAAAAAGCTAAATGTAGGCTTTAAACGAACGACACCACGGTTGCAAGACTTCAGCATCATCATCAACTCTTCCAATTTTTCAAAAAGCATTTTCCCTGAAAGTCTGAGTTGGAATAGTTCACAAGAGTGCAATTATAAACACAAAGAGGCTGTGAAAGCAGACTAGTGAGTAGATTAGTTTACCCATTCGACAACAACCTCTGTAGTCCCATTTAGCCACTTGTCATCAGCCGCCTTTTTCAAGGGAGGTGGGTGTGGGGGGGAGGATACAAATGTATTTTGTTGCAGAATAAAACATGAAAATATTTTGAGCTTGTTTTCACCACAGACCATATTTCAGGCATTTAACCACAAACCCAATGGAATCGGAAGTGCTAAATTTTCACTGCACAACCCAAATCACCAAGTCACTAAGTGCTGCAGTATTCAAATACAGGATGACATCAAATAAGGGCAACAGGGCAGCAAGCATAATTAAACATTGTAGTCAAAATAAAAACAGCAATCAAAGAAACAAGAACAAGGTAAATGGAGAGTCGCAAGGGGAAAAAGACATTCGATACTTTGAACAAAATAAGGCGCTGAGTGCACAATAGACTTTAACAAGAAATATACAATTAGTGTTCTTAGGAGGCGGAGCAATGTCACACCATTGACTGTGTGAGTATATGACAAAATGTGCAATTCAATCTGGCTTAAAACGAAATACAATATAAGATAATTAAAGCTATACATCACCATAGATATATAATAAATAAATAAGTATAGACATTTGTCTTGCACAAAATTAACTCTGCATTGATAAGACTTTAATTTGCAAAAGACTGTTAAATTTCTTCATTTGTTTAGTTTTTTTTTTTTTTTTTTTTACCTTATCTCTCATTTTACAGGTAAAATGAAAACTTCTGAATGTAAACAAGTTATCAGCAAAACCTGTTTCCATCTGAGGTAAGAAAATGCAATTTGATTGCAGTTCCTTCAACATTGTTACGGTATTTGATTTATGCAATATAATTGCTTTCTGTTGGTCAGTCTCCACTGACATCTATTAGATAGTTGCTCATGTGATTCTGTCAGTTCATATTGTATTTGTTTTCGTGTTGTTGATAATTGTGTTTGGCCTTTACGTCTCAGAGCAGCAAAACTAAAAACGGTGTGTAATTGATTTTCTTCCTGTTTGAGAGACATCAGCATCTTATTTGCTTTGAGATGCTATTTCCACATCGATGGGGCTATTAGCTATCCAATCTGACATCTCAGATAGGTTTGAGAAAGAAAGAGGGAGGTGTGTGTGTGTGTATCTGTGT
Organism: Hypophthalmichthys nobilis; assembly: GCA_037950665.1. NCBI lineage: Eukaryota > Metazoa > Chordata > Actinopteri > Cypriniformes > Xenocyprididae > Hypophthalmichthys > Hypophthalmichthys nobilis. The sequence goes on along the minus strand of CM075476.1, from coordinate 17,042,935 downwards.
GTAAACCTGAGTGACAGCTCAAAGAGTCTGGTGTTTTGCCTCACACACAGTGTTATCAACTGATGTCAACCCCCTTATCGCGAGTAGCCTCCACATCTTCACCTCCCTTCTTCTCTTGTACACATACACAGATTGGATTCATAAATCTGTAAACAATGCCCAAACATCTGGATCTGGGCATTTTACTTTTTCACTTTTTAAAGAAAGCTTCTATATAGAACCTTAAAGGGTTTAGAGGTGGGATCATCATGGGATCATTTTATGGATTTAGTTTTTTTTTTTCATTCTTTTTTTGTATTTTAATTACATTTTGTGAATTAAACAGCATGTAAACATTATCACTAGAAAAATTTAATGACCTGTTAAACATGAAAGTATTATGCAATAATTTAAGACATTTCTCCTTATATATCTCCTTATATGGCCAAAACAGGTTTTTAAAACACTGTCAAGTACCCTAGAGTTCTATATAGAATCTCTTTATGAAAAAAAATGAGTGCATGCTTTGTACTTCTTTCTTATTCTTTTTTTTTTTTTTTTTTGTTAAATAAAGATCAGCTGTCTTAGACCATATTTACCATGCATCATCATTTATGTTGCTACTTTCAAACTTTTTAATGCATAGATATTATTGTTTATGCTTATAGACTACATTATAAAAATATTATTGCATTTTTGAAGTTTGTTAAAGAAAGTGTGTAAAAACATTTCAATATTTATTGTGTAAAACATGATTTTTTTTTTTTTAAATGACAATTATCTCTCAATTGTTGCACCATTTATTCAACAACAAACAATTTTTCAGAAGTTAGTGTTCTTGGTTACCATGGAAACAAAACTTTCAGTGACAGCCTGCTTGAAGAGAAATATGAGATATGTAATATGTGAAGAAAAAGGAAATCAAGGAACATTTCACAATTTTTATTCATTTCCAATCAAGCTGCAATTGTCAAATTATGCAAAAAGTATGAAAATATTATTTCATTGTGTGTATTTCAGATACATAATATGCTAGCTGTGACATTAGCCTTAGGAAGACAAAGGAGTCGGTCATTTTGTTCAAAAAAAATGTTTAAAGATGACCTATGCTTTTTTTTACATTTTGTTTACAACTTGTTAATGTGTAATGTTGCTGTTTGAGCATGAAAAAGGTCTGCAAAGTTACAAAGCACAAAGTCACTCCAAAGGGAGTTATTCTCTTTATCAGTACACACTGTTTTCTGAACTCCCTGAAACACATCGATTGTAGCTTTCTTCGGGGAACGAACACGTCACAACATTCCTCATTAAAATAATTCCTGCCCAAGGCCTGCTTGATTTGTGTTAGTAGTGTGTTGAAACTCACTATGGTGAGGGGCGTGACATTTCCGAAACATGCTCAAAGCGATTGACCAATCACAACAAACTGGTCAGGACGACCAATCAGAGCACATTGCATTTTTCGGAAGGAGGAGCTACATAGAGACTGAAACTAAACAGAGCGTTACTGACAGACTGTGAAGAGAGGTGCTTCAATAATGTAAAATATGTGAAAAATAATGTGTATTTTTTTTTTTGAACATTCAAGCATAAAAAACTATTCTAGTAGTCCCCAAAAAACAAAATCAAGTAATATGGCCTCTTTAACATTTCATTTCTGCCATCATCATTTCCATCTCGGAATGATATTAAACACAATAGATAATATGAGGTATGGTGGAAATGTTCTTGATTTAAAAATTCTCCTATGATATATTAATACCCTTACACAAAGAAAATATATTTCCCTATATATAAATGATCAATATTAAATGATTTAACGGTATATGTGAAAATATACAGAATAATATATTGTGTTAATATATTACAATATATTAAATAATACATAAGGAATTGCTGCATTTCATATATTGAAAAATATGTGACAATATATTTACTAATATAATATAATGTATATAATTTTGTATTTGTATATGGTATTGCATGTGTAAAATATTGCAGACATATTTACTCATGCAGTATAAACACATATATAGAGAAAAAATATATTTCTTATATTTTAAAATTACTTACATTATAAATGATTAGTATTTTCAAGCTTAACAATATTTACAATATTAACAAAAACTTACAAGCTAGTTAACTTCAGCACAATGGTAACCCCAAAAACTCAGACATACCAAACCTTTTAAATTCCAAAATAATAGAATCTCCCCCTATATTGATATCGAACAAAAACACATGAAATAACATTTCATTTTACCATTTACTCTTCCTTAATACACAAAAGCAAAGCATGCTGGGAACTAGAAATCTGTTGCAACTCATTCGGTGAATGTGTATATGTGTGTACAATACATTTACATTTACATGGGAACATGTATGCGCAATATATGTACACGATAAAGGAAAAAACTTTATGAATTTTACATGTAATGCTATTTTTGTCTTCATTTTTAAATATCTATCAATATATAGTCATGCATGGTCAATTCATATTGCAGTATATTGAAAAATATAAGCACTAGTTTCCCACACATGGAAATGTATTATGTAATACTTTGCAGTATACTCTCATATATTTTTGTTCCGTAAGGGTATCTACAGTACTGTTGAACTTTGTTATTAGACAAGTTAAACAAGCGAGAGTGTGAAAAGTTTGTTTTAAGAGAGTTTAGTCAGGGCCAAAGTGCCCATAGCTGAAGAAACACCTTTCCTTATAATAGATGAAGTCTCTATATTTTCCTCCTCCTTGACTGCGGTTAAATATACATTGCTGTCCTTGTCAGTATCATGTACATTGAACTTATATACTCTCTCTATTCTAGTGTCCAGAGGAAGCATCTGCCCGGGAAGTCATGCTCGAGGCAGCTGTGTGTAGGCGATGCTGAAGGCAGCTGGGGAGGAGAGGTGATGAAAGGTTTAGAGAAAACGCAGCATGCCGTGATGGCTAAAAGAGGAGAGATACTGTGGGGAAGAAACAGGGGCAGCCTTTAAGAAATAGCTTGTGTGAGCAGAGCATTGCAGAACTTTCTTGCTCTGCTTTGTAATATCTATTAAGTAGGTTTCCTCTGGCTGCTGGTGAAGCCTCTACAGCAAGCTGACTACTCCAGCCATTTGTCTTGTTGAGTAACACCATGCCAGCCCAGCCAGATGAGCTTTTAAATGACTGTCACTTCACCCTCTATTTCAAACAGCCTCATGTTATGGCATCCTATAGCAATTTACTTTATTTACGCTTCCTGCCTCTGGGTGCTTTCATTTATGGGCCGGATATAAGTTTGGTCAAAAAGAGTGAAGAAAGGTTTGGCCTTGTATTTTCTCAGCCAGTGTACAGTGGTTATTTAACTCACAGAGGAGGAAAAACAGCCCGTAGGAAAGAAAAATCACAAATGGGATCTTAATATCTCAATTGTTTCTCCTAGACAGCAATGGGATTAAATGGAAAGGAAATAGAGGCTAAAAGATATAGGGGAATATTCTGGGTTATATAATCACCAGCATATCTGACATAATATTGATTACCACAAAAATGAATTTCGACTTGTCCCTCCTTTTCTTTAAAAAAACAAAAATCTTGGTTACAGCGAGGCACTTACAATAGAAGTGAATGGGGCTAATTCATAAACATACCCAAGACATAAACAATACGCATTGTAAAAAACGATTAACTTTTTCTAACTTTGTTGGCATGACACGTAACACCATAAACCCTAAACTTGACTGTATAAATTATAATTTACACATCTTTACAGCTTAACCCTAAAGCATATTGTATCATATTTTATACACAAAAGCAACTTTGTCTATTATGTACATAATTTTTATTAAAAAAATCATGTTAAAATGTGCATATCAAATATGATACAACATGTATTTGAGGAATGTTTATTTGTACATCTCTCAGTCATATAAGACATTATTTGGAGATATTTGACAACTGATATTTATATGCATTTAAATAGTCTGCTCTCTCAGTGAGATCTCAATGATTTACATTATAAGCTATGAGAATTTCAACTTTTCGGACATATAAATGTCAGCAACTGCACCAAATTGCATATTTTTGCACAGTTTAGGCTTCTGAAACAAGTCAAAGACTATAGATATAGAAAGACGGTTCACTTCTATTAGTTATGAATGGGAGAAACTGCAACGCGCAATATGGCGGAATATTGGTGCATTCACGCTATATCGTAATTCCTGTAACTACGAGATTATGTATCACATGGCTGCTGTACCACCTGACCGCTGTAGATTCATTTAGGCGTTGATAGTGGTGCCATATAAACGCATAATTCCCAGTCAAAGGACGTGAACAGCCCTGAATATAACGGCACGTGTTGTCATCTCAAGATTCCAGTAAATACGAGGTGGCGTGAACCAAAGTCCCTTTAAGACAAGTCATTTCACTCGGCGGCCATCTTTGAAACGCCTCTCAGGCATTCAAGTGCAGCTCCTATCTCTTTGAATGGGGAAACATCAAATTCTCCAAAGCTGTTTGCCAAGCTTTCAAATAAATTTCATATTTGAAATTAAGTTTTAATTAACCAATGAAATCTGACAACAACTGTCTCAGAAATGTTGTTTCTAAACGCTCGAATCATGACAACTGTATTTTTCAGGCTGGATCAAGCTAATGCGCATGCGCAGTCCTAAATGCCTCATTTTGGAGGCACGCGTCTGACTGTTTCTATAAGAACCGGAGCTTCTAACGGCCGCCGCAGTGACACGATGACTTTACCAATCGGCGATTGGCTCTTATTTAGAAGGCGGGACTTATTCCGCCATATTGCGAGTTGCACTTTCTCTCATTCAAAACGGTAAGAGTAATGCGTCTTATGTTATTCTATAGACCTTATGTAGCCCCGCCCCTTTTCAGCGCTGCGCTTGTTGTCTTTTGACTTCCGGTTTGTATTTCCACAGCGGTCTTACGTATTTATGAATGAACTGCTCGTTTTAAAATCTTCTGGGTCTACTGACATTTGTTAAGATATCTGCTTTAAACATTACAATGCTCACGATAACTTTAATTAACTCTACAACAAGTAAATCCACTTCACCAGCTAATTATTCTTCAACAGTGATGCCATAGAAATATACAGAGCTACCGCAAAAACAAGTTCAAAGACAATATTATAAAGATGGCGGCGCGCTTGTTTCTCTGGCGCATAAGGTCTATAGTCTTTGCGTGAATGCAGCATATGTCCCACCTTCTAAGAAAAGGGCCAATCGTCGATTGATAAAGTCATTGCGTCACTGCAGCTGCCGTTAGAAGCTCCGGTTCCCATTGAAACCTGAGACTCGCGATGCGAGACTGCACATGCGCATTGGCTCCTCTAGCCTGAAAAATAAGCATTTTTAACGCTATTTGAGCATGAGAAACAACATTTATGGGACAGTTAATGTCAGATTTTGTTGCTGATTTGGAATATGTTATTTAATTGTGAGTTTGTCAAGCAGTTTTTGAGATTTCAGGATTCCCCCATTCAAATAGATAGGACTTGTTCTTGGATGCCCGAAATAGCTGCCCGGAGGTGTTGCAAATATGGCCGCTGAGTGAACAGACTTTCCTTGAAAGGGACTTTGATCAAGTGTGAGCTCCATATTCTCACATATCATATAGCCATAAAAGCCTGATAGATTTTTGAAAATATTTTGTCTACCAACCAAGAAAAGGTAATGAGTCAAAATTATGTGATAATCAACATTATGCCACAAATGTTATCAAATGAGCTTTTATCTAACACAATATTCCTTTTAATGTGAAATGTGTATCTTTTAATATATTAAAATGCACATTAACTTTCAGTGCAGTGACAGGGTTGTCTGTTTAGCCAGCCAGTGGGAGTTGGGGGCAAGTGTTCAGGTATTGTATTTCTCAAAGGAACTGTAGGAGAAACGTCAATGTTACTTATATGAAACACATCTTTAAAGTCTCCTGTGCTATGAAAGACCCTTTGAGCCATACAGTTTTCCTCTGGGCGGAGAAAATCATCTCCACAGATCTATTCCAGAGGTGATGAGCTGATTAAAAACACATTATAATTTAATGAACATGAGGAATAGAGTAAAAGGGAGGGGTTTCTGTTATGAGGGGGAGGGGCCAGGTACAGTCGGTTTTAGATGGAGTTGATTAATTAGGAGAAAAAGAGAGATGACTTAATTTAGAGAGAACAAAGAATAAGCCTTTTTTTCTCTTTGGGTGACAATTACCAACATGAGCCGTCAGCCCTTCTAGCACAGCAGGTCAAACAGAACATCCTGTGAGTTAATTAAAGAAGAGCTAGTCTAGATGTAAGCTGGGTAGTCAGAGCATATATGCCCTGTAAAGGTTGGTAAAACATGTCAGTAGAGACAGAGGGCATGCAAAAACAGACAAAGGGAGATTCATTTTTTTCCCCCTCAGACATCTATTCTGACATTTCAGCATAAACTTTAAGTTCTGTGAATTCAATATAAATTTAGGCCCTTTTATATTATTTATGTTCCACTGTGTGAAATATGCATTAAATCTCTTGTGCGTGTTTTATTTTTTACATTTTTTTTGGACTTCAGCTTTGGTGCTGGGGGTGTCAAACAAAGGCCTGACCCTCCTCCAGCCGGATTCAGGACATGACCCACCTTGGTTCCTCTGGAGGGGGCTAACAGGGCAGAAGCTGATTGTAGGTTGTTGGACAGACAGGAGAGTATCAGACTAGAAAGAGATGACTTATGAATTCTGTATGTCGTGACTTTGTGCTTTAGGCATCAAGCAGCTTTGAGAAGAACATGAGTGCAGACAGAATAACCTCAGTTACACTGTGTCCCGAACATCCAGTGTTGGAAAATGTTACTGTGGGAGTAAAATGACACATTATTCTTTAACAGTAATGTTACATTTGGCTTGAAGGTGACTGCTATTCAAATTTGAAGTGAGGTTTTTATTCATTCATTTATTTTATTTGTTTTTTAATGTTATTTAACTATTTATTGATATCTTATTTATATTTTTATTATCCAGAAATGTATTATTATTATTATTATTTCATTTTTAGGGAAACCTTTTAGTCTGTGTTTAGTTGATGCTGCTCATTTCAAATCTGATAAAATTCTGAAATCTTAGGTCCACAAAAATAAAATGATCCTGGTGCACGTTGCATTTTCAAATGCACTTTATAAGTGACATGAAGAGATTGAGTTTGTCTGGAGCAGCATTTACTGTGAACTGTACCGTTCTGTGACACTGAAAACACCAGATCATGAGCTGCTTGTGTGTAATTGAACACAGTGCCGTGCTTCACTCTGAAACACACAGTGGATCAGAACAAAATGCAACATTTTGTGATTTACAATCAAACTAAGCAATATTAAAGGGTTAGTTCACCCAGAAATTAAAATTCTGTCATTAATTACTCACCCTCATGTCGTTCTACACCCGTAAAACCTTCATTCATCTTCGGAACACAAATTAAGATATTTTTGATGAAATCCGAGAGGTATATGACTCGTCCATAGAAAGCAATATAACCACCACTTTCAAGGTCCAGAAAGGTAGTAAAGACATCGTTAAAAAAGTCTACGTAACTGCAGTGGTTCAACCATAATTTTATGAAGTGATGAGAATGCTTTTTGTATGCAAAAACAAAACCAAAATAATGATTTTATTCAACAATCTCTTCTCTTCCCTGTCATTATCCTTACGTAGTTGCCGCAGTAAGCACAATGAAGGCTTCTGTGTTTACGTCTGAACGCCGACTCAGTATTGGCCAAAACTGATCACGTGAGCAGCATGACGCATGCGTGTGATGCTGACGCAGGATCCGGCCAATAATGATTCGGCTTTCTGATGTAGAACCTGGAAGCGATAGACGTAAACAACGTATAAGAATGATACAGAAGAGAAGATATATATGTGTATATATATTGTTTGTTTGTTTTGTTTTGTTTTGTTTTTGACACTAAGGTTGAACCACTGCAGTCATATCGACTGTTTTAACGATGCCTTTAGTACCTTTCTGGACCTTGAAAGTGGTGGTTATTGCTTTCTACGGACGAGACATACAGGCTACCTCTCGGATTTCATCAAAAATATCTTAATTTGTGTTCTAAAGATGAATGAAGGTCTTATGGGTGTGGAACAACATGAGGGTGAGTAATTACTGACAGAATTTTCATTTTTGGGTGAACTAACCCTTTAAATATTATGATTTAATTATTTTTTGTTTTTTCATCAACTCATGAACCCCCTGCAGTTCCCTCACAAGCCCCCAGGTTGCCAAAGCAACTTATGATTCACACAGGATCATTGCATTCCATCTGGGCTATTTGTTTAATTGTTGGCCTAGGTAAACATGCACTTTTAGACACATATTAGTGTGTGATCAACAAGTTTTTACTGCGTCTATTTCGCAACAACTCCTGTGTGAATAGCTCATAACTTTTCCCTTGCAAATGAACCCATGACTTAGGTATTGGTAGCACTTTGTGCAGTTGAGCTACAGTAATTTTACCCCAACACTGCAATCCTGCACATCACATAGGCCTGCTGCTCATGTCATTTACACAGCAATTACCACTGAGTAAACAGGAAAAATACGGCATGTCCTAACATGTCTTTACTTGCAAACCAAAGTGGTTGGTATTCAAATTAGTCATCTTACTTCGTTTTGAGTTCTCTCTCTCTTCTTGCATTCTCAGAGATATGTTTAATGTCTGTGTACATGCTCCCAGCCACGTTTCACCTCTTTCCCTGCCGTGCTGTTTACTCCTCCAGCAGATGCTTGTTTTCTACCTTCTAGGCTATCTGCCATTGGGTTGTTTAGTGGGATTACATCTGTGTGGATCTGCGGTGGGGCTCTTGTCAAACCGACATGGCCAACAGTGATAGCGTTCTTTATCATTTTTTTACCCACGCACCAAACACAGAGAAGACAAGCGGCAAGAAAACAGCATATTAAGCCTCTTAATGATACAGTGGTTTGTCAAAAGAAGAGAAAAGGAAAGGAAGAGAAAAATGCTTTTGAATCAATATTACAGATTTGAGTGGATTAGCGCAAACGGTGTCTATTTGCACATTTCTCTAGGTTTGATATCATTTTAAGCTGCTTTTTTCCGTTAGGATTAATTCTGCCCCTTGGAACGCTATTAATTTATGATCGCGGTGCACGTCTGTAATTAGTTGTTAACAATTGGCTCTTTCTACAAATCCTCAGCTGTTGATACGTTGTTACCCTGTTGTATTTTCCAAATACATCACACCTAGTTTTGCGGATTATCAAGTTTGGGTACGTGTTTTCATCTGAACTGCACGCCTCTCGCAGTCTCATTTGCCAGCTTATCGCATACACACTCTCAGAAGTAGCTGAATGTCAATCCAGACCAGCTTTGAAGATATCATCCCATTTCACTGCCGGAACATCCTTATAATACACAAAATTCACTGGCTCCAACTTTGCAGCATATGTTTATCTCAGACTTTAATATATGGTACATGTATTCCCAGGTACATGTGGTATTTCACAGGCATCCTCATGTACTTTGTGTGTACCGTCGGATGTTTACGTTAATATTCGCAAATGTGCTCTGAGGAGTTTCATTGTCTTCTGGCTAGGAACAAAGAAAACATTTCCCCAGCAGCCCGAGTGCAGTTTTCCGAACCGAGGAGTGTGGAAAAACAAAAAAAGCATGGCTGGCCCTATTTGCAGAGTAAATGCAGGAATCCACAGTGTTTGAAAGAGAGAGGAAGAGGGAGTCAGGGGGTAGAAACATGAAGTCTTCTGCTTTGATGTAATGTGCTCTGTGTTTACATGATCTGTACCTCTTTGATGTTGTAACGGAAAGTGTTGGGAGTGCAGTGTCAGGGTATTATCTGCCGCTGAAGGCATTACCTTCACCTTGCTGTGAGCAGCACCTTAAGAGAAAGGGTATCCTGAGAACAAAATTTCCCCTGAACTCTAACCACACACTGTATTCACATTAAAATTGATTCAGATATGTTGGGCTATCTTGAGCTGTGGCTTAGCGGTGAGTGCACATGCTATGACACATTGGCTGTGTTTACACAGTCAGGAATTCAAAACTGGTGTGACTCTCATATCGTCCTGTTCATACAGTCTCCATCTGTACAAACAAATAACCAGTTAAGTAATTTTTCTATTCTCAAGGTAAGCATGCATATCACCTGTAACCATATAGCGGTTGAAATTAAAGTAAATACCGAACATAGTGACGTCCATAACACTCTAATGTCTTATTACAATTAACATGACATTAATTAATAGACAAGTCTAATCAAGGTGCGAGTTGTCTGTCAAATCTTAATTAACCAACAGCGGCTTTGATTGCTGTAGAGCAAAACACAAAACTCCTGCTGTCTGAATGCAGCCATTGAGCCCTGGAACTTATATGGGAATTATGAGTTTGAATCTGGTTACCAACATTTCCTCATTTTGTTCTTCCCCTTTATTCTTTTACTTCTCAACTGTGTTGTGTGTGTAGATATCATACTGGGGGAAAATGACTTTTAAATGAGTTTTTAATTAGTTGTTTTTTTAACTTGTTTTCTGTTACAAAAAGTCCAAAAATCATTGAAACACAATACATTTACAAGAGAAGCAACATTGCATAAGATATTAAGACTTGTTTTTTGTATCTTGAATATACTTTATTGTGTCTATTGTATCTTGTCTTGCTGCAGTGGTGGATTTTTTTTTTTTTTTTTTTTGTAACTTTTTTTGTGCTTGTTTGTAACTTGTTTATACTTAAAAAGAAAAAGGAAAAAAAAAAAAGAGAAAAAATTGCCAGTGCAGTCAGATAAAATACATGCATAGTATTAAAATACATCCTAAATTATTTTATTTTTAAAATACATCCTGTCTTATTTGAAGAAATAACTTGAAATAAAAAGACGAATTAGCTGGCATGAATTAGCATGTTGTTAGCATGTTTCAGCATATTGCTAGCATGAATTAGCACGTTTTAGGATGTTGCAAGCATGAATTACATTTTGCCAGCATGATTAAGCATGTTGTTAACATGTTTTAGCACAGTGATAGCATGAATTAGCATGTTTTAGCACATTGATAGCAAGAATTAACACATTGCTATCATGATTATTTAATGTGTTGTTAACATGTTTTATCTCATTGCTAGCATGCATTAGCATGTTTTATCATATTGCTAGCATGAATTAGCATGTCAGATAAAATACACTGAAAATCAAAAAAAAAAAAAAAATCTGAATGTTGTTTCCCATTACATTTCTTATTTAAAGAAATAAGAATTGAAATAAAAAGATGGTATTTCAAGTAGAAATCTTATTTCAAGGATTTGACTTGAAAATTCTTTCTGTGGAAAGTATTTTGAAATGTCTTTGTGTTTTTTTGTTTTTTTTTTCTGTACAATGAAAGTCAATGGGATCCAGTGTTGAGCATTATTTAGAATATCTTCTTTTGCATTCAACAGAAGAAAAATGCTTTCTATAAGCTTAAAAAATAGTATTATAAAAAAATAAAAAAAATACTAACATGTCCGTGTCCTTATCGTCACCTTCCCACAGCAGTTTCAACCCATGCAGAACACAGCCAGATGTGCCCCCTCCCCTCATAGTGCCTCAGACACACCCTGCAGCATGAGGGGGATGTTCACGGAGCGGAATAAGAGGTGGACAGACCTTACAGTGAACTGTGGACATGCTCTTCTGAAGACACTGGTTTACAGTGGAAGAGGATGTATACTGTAAATATTCCATCTGCTTACGGTTGGAGAAAAGGCCATTAAGACTTGGCAGGGGTTAGGGGTCAAGAAAGGCTCGGAGCTGCGAGAACCGAATATGGAAGCATTTTGACATTTAAAGAGAGATTGTTTATAGAGAGAATATTTGGAGCACATGAAGAAAACAAAGCCGTCATAATTACTCACAGCAAAAAGTAATTGTGTAGTTTGTAATGTAACTAAAACATGACATTTCAGCAATAAGCCTGTTCCACCTAAAACAAGGTCTTACAAGCAGATGAGCTGCCTTAAAAATTAAGTTTGTGAAGCTGGACAATGCTATTTAACATTGGTTTTATGCAAATGACAGTTTTGTAAAGATTAGATGCTATTTTGACACAGGAAGTAACATATTCGTAACAGTTTTGAAGGGTTAGTTTGCCTAAAAATTCTGTCATTAATTACTCACCCTCATGTCGTTCCACACCCTCAAGACCTCCGTTCATCTTTGGAAAACAAATTAAGATGAAATCCGAGAGGTATATGACTCGTCCATAGACAGCAATTTAACCAACACTTTCAAGGTCCAGAAAGGTTGTAAAGACATCGTTAAAACAGTCAACATGACTGCAGTGGTTCAATCTTAATTTTATGAAGCGACGAGAATACTTTTTGTGCACAAAAGCAAAACAAAAATAACGACTTTATTCAACAATCTCTTCTCTTCCCTGTCATTATCCTTACGTAGTTGCCGCAGTAAGCGCAGTGAAGGCTTCTGTGTTTACGTCCAAACGCAGGCTCAGTATTGGCCAAAGCTGCACACATGAGCAGCACGACGCATGCGTGTGATGCTGACGCAGGAGCCGGCCAATAATGAGTCTGCGCTCTGACGTAGAACCTGGAAGCGCTGGATGTAAACGTATGAGAATGACACAGAAGGGAATATATTGTTGAATAAAATCATTATTTTTGTTTTGTTTTTGCGCACAAAAAGTATTCTCGTTGTAAAAGTAGAGACTCTAAACCGCAGGCAATGCAGTTCCACCTAAAACAAGGTTCAAAATTGCTGGAACGCTATAAAACCTTGTAGTAATTTTCTCATTGAGGAGAATATTTGATGTATTGTTAGAATGGATTAATTTTCTGAAAATGGCCTTTACTGGATCCCTCAAGTCTAAAGTGGCATTATAAAACTTTTCTCTAAAAGCTGTCGATTTTAACAGTGTTTTGAGAACACATCAATGGCACTTGTAGGGTTTTGTAGTTTTGTATAATCAGGATCTGCAAGGAATTAGTGTCTGGCAATTTTTTTAGTAAAAATCCATGAAATGCAGGAGCTGTAGTATCAGACATTAAATCACTCTACAACACTTTACATTATAGATCCCATGTTGTTTATGCTAATTCATTATTTTGTAATTAATATGAATAACAACAACAACAAAGTGTAATTACAGACTGTTCCACAACATCATTACATACATGTAAAAGAGCATGTTGTTGATTATTGAACATTTCTATATGTAATTACGCTGTAAAGCCTGTAAAAGTACTCAGGCTGGCCATGGGCACTCGCCACTTATCATTGAAGGGGAGAATTTTCTCTTTGATGAAGGAGGCTATAAGCTATAGGCCGCAATGGGAAATTTGTCCAAGGTGTCGGGTTATCACCCTAGCTTTCCTGCAAGAAGTGCCCTGGGAATTTTAATGATGACAGAAAGTCAAAAAAGATTTCTCAAGTTATCTTTGCCCACACTTGCTTAGCCTTGACAGGTGTGGCTGACGTCAGGTTCACCGACTCCACTAAATGCTTGAAGTGTGTATGACACAGTATGATATAGCATTTGATAAGAAACTAATGAAGTTTATGCACAAATGCATGAATTCATAAAAATATTGCAGAATAGCTCAATTAAATATATGTTTTGTATTCTTTGATGTATAAAGACATGAAGTGTAATTTCATTATTTGACTGGAAAGAGAATAGAACCCTAGAAAGAGTGTTTTCATGAATCTCATTTCATAAATCATTTCAGAGCTGTCAAAAGACACTTCAAAATGGCAAATTTTAAACTGAAGAAATGTTATGTCATTAGAAGTGTTATTTCTGTATGCCTGCAGTAACCTTTTTTTCCTCATACAAGAGCTTTGATTTATGAGCAGTTGTTGGTGTTTTCAAGTAAACAAATCAAGTTTGGGATCGCTTTTATGGACCTTTAAAACTTTTAACGTGTAATAAGGACTCAACACCACCAATGTGTAATTCACCACATCACTGTCAGTGTCAACACATCAAAAATAGACTGCAGAACAGCTAGATAAATGTATATTAGGATTTTGGTGAAGGTTATGATTTGAAATTTCAAAGCCTTTTGTTTTATTCTAAAAAAGTGACGAAATAGCAACTGAATACAGAGCCAGAACTGCAATACTGCCGAAACTTTGGTACTATAACTTGGCTGTTTATATACAACTGTTCAAAAGTTTGTGGTCGGTAAGATTTTAAAAATGTTTACGTTCAGTTATTATGTTCACCAAGGCTGCATTTATTTGATAAAAATACAGAATTGTAAAATACAGTTTTAAAGAGGACCAATTATGCTTTTTTACATTTTCAACTTTCTTAATGTTGCTGTTTGAGCTTGAAACAGGTCTGCAAAGCTACAAAGCACAAAGTCACTCCAAAGGGAGTTATTCTCTTTATCAGTAAGCACTGAACTCCCTGAAATGACTCAAATGTAGTCTTGGGTGTTCTTCCGGGAATGAACATGTGACAATATTCCCCATTTAAATCATTCCCACCCAAGGCATACGCACAATAAATGGGGCGAGTCCGGGTTGAGTTGCATTAGTAGTGTGTTCAAACTCATGGTTATAGTAAGGGGTGTGACATTTCCCAAACACACTCGAAGTGGTTGACCAATCACAACACACTGATCCAGCTGACCAGAGCACATGACCAGCTGACCTTTTCAGAAGGAGGAGCTTCATAGCGACCGGAACCAAAGACTATAGATATAGAAAGACCGTTCACTCCTATTAGTTATGAATGGGAGAAACTGCAACGCGCAATATGGTGGAATCCTTTTGCAACGCAGTTGCATTATAAATATAAGAGCTTTCTAAAGAGCAAATTTCTGCGACATTGTTGCAAATGTCGCGCCATGGCTGTGGCATGTGCAGAGCCTCTCTGCACAGGCACAGTGAGTGCGTGCGATGTCTGGGGAAGTCCCACGCAGAAACCGTGCTCACTGTGTTTTCACTACTGTGCTCAGTTGAATATGACATGACATTCTTCCCTGACTCAGGCGAGACTCATGGTACATATTCTTCCTAAATGAGCGCTTTTTCCGACGTTTGTTGCAAAATGCTGAATCTCTGAGTGTGTCACTTGCCGGCCACACCCCCGCAAGCCACGTTCATTGAAAAAGGGCGCGAGAGCGAGCTCAATGCTGACAGCGCTCAGCTGAATATGACATGATGCTCTCCCCTGACTCAGGTGAGACTCTTGGAATATATATTCACTCTAAAAGAGTATTTCTCCAGCATTTGTTGTAATATGCCCAGTCTCTGAGCGTGTCGTTTGCCAGCCACACCCCCGCGAACCGCGTTCACTGAGGGTGTGTGCTCTCACGTTGAGAGCGCTACAATGAGCTCAATACTGACAGCGCTCAGCTGTATATGACATGATGCTCTCCCCTGACTCAGGTTAGACTCTTGGAATATATATTCACTCTAAGAGTGTATTTCTCCAGCATTTGTTGTAAAATGCCCTATCTCTGAGCGTGTCATTTGACGCCACACCCCCGTGAGCCGGGTTCATTGAGGGCGTGCTCTCACGATGAGCGCTACAATGAGCTCAATACTGACAACGCTCAGCTGTATATGACTCAGGTGAGACTCTTGTAATATATTAACTCTGAAAGAGCATATTTCTCTGGTGTTTGTTATTAAATGCCAAACTTCTGAGAGCTTCTCCAGCGTTTGTTGTAAAATGCCCAATCTCTAAGCGTGTCGTTTGCCGGCCACACCCCCGCGAGCTGCGTTCATTGAGGACTCGTGTTCTCACTACAAGAGCAGGTAAAGGATCTCAATGCTGACAGTGCTCAGCTGAATATGACGTGACGCTCTCCCCTGACTCAGGTGAGACTCATGGTATATATTAACACTGAGAGAGCATATCTCTCTAGTGTTTGTTATTAAATGCCGAACCTCTGAGTGCTTCACTTGCCGGCCCCGCCCCCGCAAGCCGCATTCATTGAGGGAGTGTGCTCTCACTACAAGATTGCTAGAACAAGCTCAATGCTGACAACACTCAGCTGAATATGACATGACGCTCTCCCCTGACTCAGGTGAGACTCATGGAATATATTAATTCTGAGAAAGCAGATTTCTTTGGTGTTTATTATAAAATGCTGAATCACTGTGCGCTTCACTTGCTGGCCCCGCCCCGCAAGCCGCATTCACTGACCCAAACAGCCTCGTATGTGTTCCCAGTCGCCCCGATCAATTCCAGGTGCTGGGAAAATGTGTTTATTGCACGCGTTCTAGCGCCCAAGTGTATAACCATTGTGGTAGCAGACAAGATAAAACTCCTCTTCCACCCCATGTGTGCACTACAGTCCCTCACAGCGACCAGAACCTATCCAGCCCCTTGCCACGCAGGCCATCCCCGGAGTGTCAACTTGAGTGCTGAACATAATAAAACGAGGTTATGTACTCCAATTAGCTCAATGGGCCCCGTTATTCAACGGCGTGGCCCAGACCTCTGTGGAAATCAAGGACGTGCACGTCCTGCATTCTGAGGTGAACACCATGCTGGCAAAAGGAGCCATAGAAGTGGTTCCCCCAGCGCTGAGCGAGTCAGGCTTCTACAGCAGGTACTTCTTCGTTCCCAAAAAAGGGATGGTGCTCTCAGACCCATCCTCGATCTCAGACATCTTAACAGGGCCCTGTTATAGCGCTCATTCAGAATGATCACTTTGAAGCAGATCTTCCAGCAAGTACGCCAGGGATAATTTTAGACTCGACCCACATGAGGGCCGTGGTCACTCCAGAGCGTTCTCTGGCCATTCAGCAGCTCGTAAAAACCTTTACGCCCAGGGCTTCTCTGCCACTCAGAACGTTTCAGAGGATGCTAGGTCCGATGAGTTCAGCATCTCCAGCTCTGCAGCTGGGCTTGCTTCACATGCACCCTCTGCAGCTCTGGCTGAAACCACGGGTCCCGCCCCTTAACCTGGCAACATGGTCGTTGCTTGCTCAAGGTGATCCAGGTGTGCCCCTCGGACGAACCCTTGCTGGTTCAAGCAGGGCGTGGCAATTGGGGCGATAGACAAGAGGAAGGTTGTCTTCATAGATGCCTCCAAGATGGGTTGGGGAGCTCTGTGCAACAACCGTCCGGCCGTTGGCGCTTGGAACGGCCTGGAAAGTGAGCTACATATCAACCGCCTGGAAATGATGGCGGTATATCGAGCTCTCCAGGTTTTCCTTCCTCTCCTCGTGGGTCACCACGTCTTGGTCAGATCAGACAACATGACGGTGATGTCCTTCATAAATCACCAGGGCGGCCTCTCTTCAAAGCCCCTCTTCACTCTAGTGAAAACCATTCTAGAGTGGGCCCAGTGCACACATACAGGGCGTGCTGAACACAGGGGCGGACATGTTGTCCTGGAGCACTCCACTGTCACTCCACCCCCCGCTCAGTCCAGAGAATTTGGGGTGTCTTCGGGAAGGCAGAGTTCAACCTCTTTGCCTCAGAAGACAATCATCACTGCCCAATATATTTCTCAAAAGCCAGGGACACGCTGGCCCATGACTGGCCCAGCCTCCTCCTTTATGCTTTTCTCCCAATTGCGTTGATTCCCCAAGTAATCAGACGAGTCAGGGAAGGTGCTCACAAAGTCCTCCTGGTGGCTCCTCTTTGGAGGACCCAACCATGGTTCTCGGAGCTATCTCGGCTATCGCCCCTGGAGCCATGGCCAATCCCTCTGAGACAGGACCTCCTCTCCCAAGCAAGAGGGACAATATGGCACCCCAGACCCGAGCTGTTGGACCTTTATGTAGTGGTTTCTCAATGGGAGCCTGCAAGCCTCCCTGAGAATGTCTTAAACACTATCTCTCAGGCCAGAGCTCTGTCTACAAGACGTCTCTGCTCCCTGAAATGGGCCATCTTTGCTGCCTGGTGTACAGCCCGGGTGAGGACCCAGTGACTTGTGACATATCCTAGATATTGTCCTTCCTTCAAGACTTAATGGATAGAGGCTGTACTCCCTCTACTCTTAAAGTCTATGTTGCAGCTATAGCAGCTTCTCACGCTCCTATAGCGGGGCAGTGGATAGGGAGAAATTACCTTGTTGTTCGCTTCCTTAAGGAATCCAGGAGGTTGAATCCCCTCACGGTTCCTACCTGGGATCTTTCTGTGGTTCTTAGAGGCCTTAAAGGCCCTCCCTTTGAACCAATCCAGACTGCCGACCTACGACCCCTGCCGCTGAAAACTGCCTTGCTGCTAGCTTTAGCGTCAGTTAAGCATGTGGGAGATTTACAGACGCTCTCTGTGAGCCCCTCGTGTCTTGAGTTCAGGCCTAACGACTCCAAAGTCGTCCTGAAACCGAGACATGGATATGTCCCGAAAGTCCTATCTACCCCTTTTAGGGCACAGATGGTCGTACTGTCCGCTCTTCCTCCTTCTCAGGATGAACAGGAGTTGAACCTACTCTGTCCTGTCAGAGCCCTGAGGTCTTACATTGACCGTTCCGCTTCCTTTCGTCAGGCGGAACAGCTTTTTGTCTGCTTCAGTGGCTGCACAAAAGGTCTTCCGGTCACGAAGCCCAGACTTTCCAGATGGATAGTCAACGCTATAGCACTCGCTTCCTCCTCCTTAGGCCTTCAATGCCCCTTGGGTGTGAGAGCACATTCCACGAGAGGTATGGCCTCCTCGTGGGTGTGGTCCTGTGGAGTTTCCATTGCCGACATCTGTGCGGCGGCCGGCTGGGCCTCACTGTCCACATTTTTCAAGTTTTATAATCTGGATGTCCCTGCACTTCAGTCGCAGGTCCTTTCTGCATGAGCCTCCCTGCTGTGTCCAGCTTATGGTTTTCCATTACGACCCCGACCACGTCTGGGCTTAACTATGTTCTGTGCCCTCTATATATGTACCCTAAGCCCCTCCAGTGCCCTAGTTATGGGCTTGGGTGGATGACTACAGTGTTTCAGTACCCCATTGTCTGGGCTACTCTGTCTTGAGTGTCTGTCGTGAGCCCTTTTTCAAGTGCTCTGCACTGATGCTCGGTCATCCCCCTGCGTAGCACGGCATGATTGTACTGTCCTCGTAGCGTCTTGTCTTATTAATAATCAGTATTAATTAATAAGACGAACGACGCAGTACTCATGTAGTATTGCAAGGGAACTCGGTTACTAATGTAACTCGGTTACTAATGTAACTTCGGTTCCCTTAGATACGGAACGAGTACTGCGTTCTCTGCCGCGCTATGCGCGAGACGCCTCATGCTGTCACTTCAGTCGAATTTAATTGATTTGCCGTGGTGAGATGGCCGCTTTTATAGCCTGAGACCCCGCCCCTTTTGCCGGCCTCGCTCACCATTGGCTTGCGCGTTCCGTGCCATCATTGGTTCGTTTTCTTTAATCTTTACGAACCAATGTCCGTGCAGTTCACACTGCGTGATTTTATAAAGGCTTCAGAATCTGAGAAAAAGGGGTTTTCCCCATAGTGTCTTGTCTTATTAATAATCAATATTAATTAATAAGACGAACGATGCAGTACTCCTTCCGTATCTAAGGGAACTGAGGTTACGTTAGTAACCGAGTACGTTTTTGAGATTTCAGGATTCCCCCATTCAAATGGATAGGACTTGGTCTTGGATGTCTGAAATAGCTGCTCGGAGGTGTTGCAAATATGTCCGCTGAGTGAACAGACTTTCCTTGAAAGGGACTTTGCCGGAACTAAGCAGAGCGTTACTGACAGACTGGGAAGAGAAGTGCTACAACATCCTTGCATTTTCTGGAAGGATGGGCTTCATAAAGACCGTATATATATACATATGTGTATACATATGAAAGGTCCATAGGAAATAAATTGTTGTTTGTGGCAAAATTTGCTCTTGATGTGAATAGGCCAAGTCAATCTTAGCCAGGAACCCTCTCATCCGAGTCCCTGTTAGGTCCACACAGCTTAACTCTAGTGGATTACCGAAGATGAGTTGCAGGCAAAGTGTTTTCAGGCTTTTGTTTATTTAAAAAAACATCTTTTTGACAGAGCTTCACAACAGGCCTGCAGTGACGGCTAAACGTAGAATCATGCCCATGCTGCATTGTGGGCCTGACTGACAGATCTCATTCACACTCTGCTGCTTGTTTCCCCAGGTGTTTTTCAATACCAGGTCATGGCATCACCATTCTAAGCAGGGAAGTGGGCCACTTACCTGGATGCTTCACAGCACGAGTGCATTCACCTGTTCACGTCAACGTGGCTGCACTTAAGGCCAGGGTGTGAAAACGTCTCAAGGACGTGTGATTTAAAAAAAAAAAAATGCGACCACTTTTGGGGACCCCAGGGCTGCATGTAAACCCAAGGCAAAACCCAATCACGACGATACGCCGCTTCTGACGATTCCTTCTTCCATCGCTTTGTTTGGGCTAAGTACAGTGTGACAGGCAAAGAGGCTTAATAAAAAGCAAAGCAGATTGAAGGAATGACAGACCTGACAGGAGTTAATGGGCTGGTGATAAAAAGAAATGTAGAGCAGAAACAAACTGTCGATTTAACCTAATTTAAATGTACATCTTCCCTTTCACTGTTATTCCCAAAGGGGTCACAAACGCACCGACTCGGTTGCCTAGATACATCGCAGAGCAGATTCTGCCAACTAAAATGATTGTGTACAAAATAAGCAAATCACTCAAACTGATTTGTGATATTAATTTAATGCATGTCAGACTTGATTCCGTTTGGAAAAGGTCACATTCATTCTTCTGCGTTTCAGCATTGTTGCTCCTTGTTTATTTCTCTAAATAAAGATCTCTGAGCAAGCGAGGATTTGTAAATGTATCGGCCCACGTTTGCGCCGGCTCCTTGTCTCAGCAAATTTAGAATGTCAAACACTGACCTGTGATAAATAGAAGCTTGAGTGAGAATTGCTCTTTCTTTTTTCTCTTATTTTCCAAAGGGTAGAGTGCTCTCCTCCATATATTCCCTCAATTGTATAAGTGCGTTCTGTTCGTTTGTTGATTTAATTCATTTAGCAATGGAAATATAACATGATTAATACATTCTAAGAAATACATACTATAGAAGCTTTTCAGAATTGAAACCACTATTTAAAAAAAAAAAAAAAAAAAAAAAAAATACAAACTGGATTTGACGCTTTGTGTTACCAAGCCCTGGTGAGAAAACCATCTTAAACCAGCCTAAGCCAGTTTACTGGTCTTAACTGGTCTCCCAGCTGGTCAATAGGTTGGCTTCAGAGAGGTTTTGGGAACTTTTCTGCTGGTCAGGCTAGAACACAACTAAAAAAATCACTAAATTATAAATGAAAATAAATAACAAAGGCACAGACTAAATTTTAACTGGTAAGAAGAACACACATTAACTCATCTGAGCTTAAAAATTATGCCTATATTAGCCTACATTTGTTTTACCCCATTAGTCCCTTTTACAACAGTTACTGCTATCATAAAAATACACTAACATGTAGGTTTAAAACTCTACATAAGGTATATTTAATGTCCAGCAACAAATATTTCAGCAAAATGTATATTTGGCGCACATGCACTCAACATTGCTTGTTCACTGTGAAGTTTAGCGGAGACTTTTTTTTTTTTACAGTATAAATCACTTTTTAAAAAAATAATTGTTATTTCTAAATTATGGAGCCTTAATTGTGTTTATTTTTCCTGTCATATGTCAAAATGTACTAGCACAGAACACACATTTTTGTTATTACCAATTATTTTTTGACAATAGCTACTATCATGACTTGAAATATGAAAAAATATAAATCAGATTAAATGAGGAAAAGGAAAAATAATTCAGTATATTATTTCAGCCACATTAGCCAGAGAGGTTTTAATGTATTACATTATAAACTGGCAGGAATTCTGAGTGCTGCAAGCCGAACACTCTGCAAATAAAGATGATGAATACTAAAGAGAGAATGAGCAAGAGCGTGAGGGAGAGAGAGAGGAATAGAGGTTCACATGTGTTCCTTCGGTCCATTTAAGACATGTCCTGTTGGGCAAACCGCACTGCTCTTTCAAGCCTGCCTCACATTACCATGGCAACACACAAACCCCCGCTGGCCTCTGCCAGACTCACTGTCCATGTAAGAGAGTGCAAGCAAGACGTGCTCTCTCTCTCTCTCACCTTCTCCTTCCTTCACACACACCCAAACATGCATGAGCACACACACAAGTTACAGTAGGTGACAAGGCACACAACCAACACACTTCCCACGTTTGGCCACAAAATGGTACCGCACAGAAAGTCTAATTAGCATTCAGGCGCAGGAAGCTTTATATGTCACCAACAACACACTTATGGCACTGTGATAAGCTGCATTAATTCCAAGGAAAGCAGAAACCTTGGAGTCATGTGTATCTAAGCATGCAGATCTGGCTAATGGCTCAACGCGGAGATAGAATCAGGGCTCAAGGGGGGATCATGCAGACAGGCAGCCGATCACAAGCCCTTCCCTGCGGGGCGTAACGGCATTTTCCATGGATGAACTGGGCTGTCGCTGCTCTGTTCGGAGAGCTGAAAGAAGCACAGATGCAGTGTGACAGTCTACCACCTTCTGCAGTGGATGAACGAACTGTGAACTGTGTTGTATCGCCATTAATTTTGTACCGAAAGCACAAAAAACAAAGATTGAATCGCGCCCACTGATGGCCTCATTTATTTGTTCACACCATCTGCTTTATTTTAGCACCCAATTTACTAAAAAGTGGTTTTAAAGTCGGCATTAAACAGTTGCGTTAGTCTTTACTTCTCTATTGTATTGTGTTATAGGCCTATCTGAGTGAAACGGCTTCTCGAAGAAGAAAATATGTAGGGTGGGAATTGGTTGGACTGCTGTGGTTTGCTATTGCTGTAATCAGTAAACACATCATCAGAGAAGAGAAGATTGCTGTGTTCGAAATAGCCCCCATACCCTCATTCACTATTCCCTATATTAGTCCACTAAGATAGTCCCCTTGAAGGAGTTAATGAAAAGGAGTGAGCGAATTCGGACACTGAGTGCTCCAGAGGGCTGCCGCTTTTGCATAGTTTGTGCTTGCTGTTTAATAATCATTAGCAAACTGGCAGCTCTAGTAGTAATGAAAATATTTATCTTGAACTTTGTCATGGAAACCAGCATGTATAAACCTTAATTAAACAATTTAATAATCCATTAAAAATTAATTTATACCTGTATGATACTACGCTGTATCCACATTGGACCAGCAGTATGGAAAATGGATGGATGGATGATTCAGCCTCCTCCGTGAACACTGGATTCTGCTGGAGTATTTGGGGTGGATGCTTTGGCAGGGTGGTTCCTATCTCCCCATCTGCGAGCCAGAGACAGCCACCGAGTCTGTCCTAGAGCCAGAGCCTGCTAACAGTCCCGGAGTCTATTCATGTTACTCAGTCCATCCCAGTCCAGAAGCGGATGACTGCCTGATAGACCTGTGTGCTATGGATCCAGTTCCCTCCCGAGTCCCCATCCGGCTATCTGGATGCTCGGGTCCCATCTGGAGACTTTCCTCCTCCAATGCTCCTGCCCAACTTCCAGTCCCGTCTCCTTTGCTGGTTCCATCGGCATCACTGGTATCGTCCTGCTCCTCGGCTCTGCCCCCATCAATAGCTCTGTGTGTCTCTTCAGCTCCACCTTGGGTATCCCCTCCACCAGCTCAGTGTGATGCTCAGTCCCCGGCTGCACCTTGGGCCTCCAGGCCCATGTCTCCACCTCAGCCTGTCAGCCCGTCAGCTCTGCCCCAACTCTGAGCTCCCTCGACTTCACCATGGTCCGTTAACCCTTGGACTCCTCCGGGCTCCCTTGTCCCTCCAGCTCAGTCAGTCATCACTCTGCCTCTACCATGGAATTCAGGGTCTTCAGTTGCACCCCAATCCTCCACCCCTTTGGCTCCACCAGGCTTCTCCTTCCCTCCGGATTCCCCGGTGTCCTCACTCCCTCTGTCGTCGCCCCGGGTTTGCCAAGCCCCTGTCTCTGCCTTAGTCCCGCGAGCCAGCAGTTCTACCTTGGGCTTCTGGGCCGTGGATGTCACCCTGGTCCGTCGGCCTCTCTGCTCTGCCGGATACTCCACGCTTCCTGGTTCTGCCTCTGTCAGTCGGTCTCCAGGTTCCGCCTGGGCGTTCTGCCAAAGCTCCTTCACCAAGGTGTCTTTCTCCACCAACTCCTCCTCTTCCCTGCCAATCACCAGCTCCGTGCCCTCCTCCTAAGCCCCCTCCTTCACTCCTCAGGTGTAATCATTATGGCGCAAGTACGCACCTTCCGGGAGGAGGGTGTACTGTCACGGTTATGGACTTTTATTATTTTGTTTAGTTCCTGTTTCTCTGCTCCGTTCAGATTTGATATCTCCTTGCTTGTTTCTATGGTTACGTTTAATTATCACCTGTCAGTCATTATGTTTATCTTGTATTTAAACCCCCTCTTTTGTTCAGTCTCTTGTTGGTTCTCATTTCAGTTTAGGTGGTTTGCATTTTTGCCTGTGTTTCCCTGGATATCTTCTGCGTGTATATTACTTGGAATAAAGTCTTTGTTTGTTAACTCTATCGCTGTGTGTGCTGCATACCATATCTGTTACAGATATTCTCTAGCCGTTGAGTGTACATCAGTTGTACACTTATTATTGAGGTGCATTATGGAATTAAATGAGTGCACTTGATAATGTCCACTATGGTTTTGGACACCACTACAAATAGTGCCCTATTTAAGGGTATAGCGTCCGATTTCAGACACAGTCAAGATGTCACTGCAAGAGAGAGGGGCAGTTATTTTTTATTTAAGATTAATGACTTATGTTCCATGACTTTAAAAAATATTTTATAATAAATATTCTGCAATATTCCATAAAAAAATTTGGACAAATATGTTGATTTCATCTTGACATTTACAAGCATGTTGTATGTTGTTTAAGCCTGGCATATAAAAACATGCCTATAGTATCATAATGTGTATTTTTATTAAGCACATATTTTTATTTTGAGATCAAACAATAACTGGCAGACCCCCTGCAGTAGCATTGTCGACCCCCTGTTGAAGACCTCTTAACTAAAAGAATCATGCAAATCAGGTAACAATGCAAATACAGTCCAAAATGATTGCTGAACTCAATCTGCATGGCACAGATTTTTTGTAGGTTGGTGTGCAAGAATGCACCAGGCTACCATTTTGGCATACTTTTCTGTTTGTACACCATAGCCCCACTACTGTGACCCAGGTTCATAAATCAGTTCTTTAAAATGCCCCAAGTATGCTGGGGTTTTTTTTAACCTATAAATCCTATATTTATGCAAAGTAACTTTTTTGCAGACACTGTCACTACAGGATGATGGCGATCATACATGATGCATCTAATTTCTAAGTAGTTAAACTGATTGTTACAATTCACCCTGTTATAGCTACACCTGTATGCACCCTCATCACTGCATGCTGATCGCTATAAAATGTACATAAATGTCTTGAGTTTTCAAAATTCAGATTACCAGCTTTTTTTTTGTCAGCAGTAATAGCACACTGTTAAAGTCGGCATGAAACGGAAGTTGTGATAGTCTTTTCTTCCCTATTGTGACGTAGATTGGAGTGAAAGGCTTTCTCGAACAAGAAAAAAAAAATGTAGGGTATGTGAAAATCTAAGAATAGGAAAAGGAATTTAGTCCAACTTGGATAGAAATGCTCTGTTTACACAGAAAGGTTATGTGGAGAATGAATCAGAAACATATTTAATACAGATGGCTGGACGTGCGACTGGCTCTGATGCTTCTTTTGAGCTCTCCGGTCCTGCTCCCCTCCACTATGGAGAAGATGAAAATGATGTGCGCTCGTTAAATTAACAGTCCCCAGTGCAGTCTAATTAGCATGTAATAGGACACCAAATCCAGTGCAGGAGCCTTGTTATTTAAGGATAAAGCTCATCTCTCATTTGAATGCATTTTTCATTAGCTGTGCTAATTAAGTTTCATTAGCATTATTAATTAAACATGAAAAGTTCCTCATCCCCTCGCTATGATTATGTCTGCATTAAAGTGGGGCTGAGTGACAGCACTCTATGGGGTGGAGAAGGAATGATTAGTCCCAACACTCAGCATTCGACCTGGTCAAAAGTACCCCGGTGCCTTCGCCGCCAACATTTATCTCCCAGCACGATGACTCGGTTTTCACGGCGAGCGAAACGAATCATGTTGTCTGAAGCTGCGGCGTTCCTGTCTTATGAATGTATTTACATGGTTTGAAGATTGATTTCTCCCTGTATATGAATGGAAAACTTACGCAGGTTGAAAAAGGCCTGTTGATACGGACAAAGTAAGTGCTTACAGCATCCAGCAACAAAAAAAAAAAAGTCATAATAGGCTTCCCGGAATTCATATGGCGGATTATAAGAAAGTGTCAATCAAAGAGAGGCTCGCTTTGTGCGCACAGGTTTTATTGAGAACAGGACTGACACCCGTGATTACTCACTCTAAATCACACGGGCTAGTGTCATCACCCATAGCCGCTAGCAATAAAACCTCCCACCAACCCCAGAAGAGGTTCTCTGCTGTTCCCCCTTCAAAAAAAAAAAAAAAAAAAAAAGTCTGGTGCTCAGTTCTGGCTAAGCAGAGCAAGAGCACGGCTCTGTGGAAATTGAGGTGAGTTTCTCAGCGGGAGGCTTGCTCTGAATCTGTTATGGATACCCCCCAAACTCATCTCTCACTAGACTCTGATAAGTGAAACCAAATCAATTTTGCATCTCCCTGGGCTAAGTGTCCTCCCATTGGTCATGCCCCCCCATCCCAGAATCCCATACTCTGTGGTTTGCTCCAGTTGCCCTTGGAGCAGGGCAGGGTTACTCAGCTAGATTTTGGAGTGGTCTTCGGGTAGTCATTTGTAATGTAGCCGAAGAAAAACAGTTACCACCACACAGCTCTTTTTATTTTACAGTACTGCATGTAGGAAGCTCAAACAAAAGTGAACATTTGCTCTGCTTCTCTCACTCAACAACACAGGTGCTTTTGCATTGTTGTCAGGTGGTCCGCAAGGAGGAGAAATCCCTCACCACCTGAACTAAAAATAATCCCAGAGGTGAACAGGCTCTAATTAAAAACTAGAGGCCAGATGTTTTGCCTTCTCTGTTTCTTTTCCCAAATGCTTTCCTTTGGCATCCGTCGACTCTTTTTGCTCTTGCAACAGCGGCTGCACACAGATTTGGATGCTCAATAAAGCAACATAACCTGCTTTAATACCCAGCCAAACTGATGGTGTGATTGGGTTTGTTCTGCCACTGATAGCGAAACGTGCTTCCTCTGCAAAATAAGTTGATTTTGAATGCAGTGAGCGTTTGATCATTTGGCTGATAGGTCCTTTACATGCAATCAGTAAGCAATCACATCATTACCGTATAGCACATGCTGACTGGCCTCTGCTGATCCTACAGCCAATGAGATAGCTTGCTCTGGTTCATTGTGTGCTGTAGGCTAGAACTGAAGTGCTCTATCAGAGTTCCTCTGATAGACCCTCCACCTCCCCCAGCTCCACCTGCCTAGATCTGCTACAGGATTTATGTATGTCTATTTATGAAACAAAAGCATATCATACATGCTCACAGCAGGATGTCTGTGTATCTGTTAGCAGTAGAAGTCCAAATACATTAACATTTCCATATTTAATTCTAAAACTATTATGAGAATAAAAAGTTCAAAAGTCAAAAGTTTGGAATAATTTAGATTTTTAGTGTTTTTAAAGGAAGTATCTTATGCTCACCAAGGCTGCATTTATTTTATCAAAATACAGTAAAACCATATTATTGTGAATTATGACAGTTATTTTTATTATTATGATTATTTAAAACAACTGCTTTCTATTTATATATATATATATTTTTAAAATGTAATATATTCCTGTAATATATGGCATCATTGCTTACATTATGCTAAAATTTCGGAAATCATTCTAATATGCTGAAGTGCTGCTCAATTATTATCATTAATTATTATTGGTGCTCAATTATTAATAATGTTTCTTATTATTATCAAATGTGAAAACAAGTTTTTGCTGCTTAAAATATTTGTAGAAACTGTGATACGTTATTTTCAGGATTCTTTGATGAATAGAAAGTTCAAAAGAACAGCATTTATTTGAAATAGAAATCTTTTGAAACTGTGTAAATGTTGTTAAAGGTGCAATATGTAAGATTTTTGCAGTAAAATATCCAAAAACCACTAGGCCAGTGTTATATATTTTGTTCAGTTGAGTACTTACAATATCCCAAATGTTTCCAACTATTTGTAAATCGTGAGAATATTGCAATTTTAACCAAGGCTCCGGGACATGTGAGGAGTCGCCTGTCAATGGCATCATACCCGCGTTACCCTCGGTTTCCGGTTTTATTTTGAAGAAACCACAGAAACACCAAAGACGCTTTAATAAATTACAAGTTTTAATAGACAAGGGAACAACTGTTTGGTTACGTTTATAGACAGAAAACTTACTGCAGTGTGTCTCAAACAAGTGTCTCACAGCAGCCGCCGAGCGAACACACAGAGTAACGTTATAACATCATTTTCAACACTCTCAAATGTATCCAATATGATAAACAGAGCTGCGTTGCCTCATACTCATGACCGAAAAGCGGAAGCACTGCCGGCGACTGTGGCATAATAAAAGTTCCGCTGTTCGTGAGGCGTGTGTTGCGCAATCGCTCCAGCGGCCTCGTTCAGCTCCCACAACACTCGGTCCTGCTCTGCTTCATACTACAGTAACGTTAATAATTACATCCATGAACATGATTTCTATGAGTCCTATCCCGATTGTTTCCACCGGCTGTGATGTTAAGACCACATGTCCCAAGATTCCGTGCTCAAACTTGCTGTCATCAAGCTACGCCTTTGTTTTGAATAGGCCTCTAGCGACCTCTAGCGGACAGAAATCTTACATATTGCACCTTTAATGTCCTTTTGATCAGTTTAAGTTTGTTTGAAGCAAAAATCTCTTGTAACGATCATATCATAAAAGATGATCTAATTAAACCCATGGTCAGACATTTTTTTTTTCATAAATAAATCTATAAATAAATCTGCCTGCCCTCTTAGAACAAACCCCAAGTGAAAAATCAATGTTCTAGATTTCACCCCATATGAATAAACAGTGGCATGAATTAATAAAGAGATTTGAAAATGCAACAGTATCTGGGAGGGATGTTGGTGTGGCTGTTTGTGAGGTTGTGGGGTACACAGGATGAGTGGGTGAGTTGTTACCAACTAGAGGGCTATCAGAGGAATATCACTGATGAGACACTTTCATTCTGCACGGCTGCTTGTCTGCGTTGATGAGCTGCACTGATGGCTTACTTTTGATTGGGTTTTGAGAGAAACAGTGGAGAGACCTTTGGGAAAACACGGCTATGTGTGGAGAATAAGAAATTGAGCTGTTTAGATGCTGAATTGGGAGTTCCTGTCTTAATCAGACATGTGAATTGTATTAAAAAACCCCAGTTTTCACTCCCAGATTGCAGCTGACAGCATTGTCAGTGAAGTCTCATATGTAGTGCTATGAAAATCATCAATGTTGCTGGCCTAAATGGCCTCCCACAGGGCCAGCTGAGGGCATAGATGACACTTATCTGCTTAGTTAATATACTCTGCTCCATTTGAATGTTCTAAACATGGCATTACACAATGCATTTAGTGCATAGACTACATGCACACATGACAAAGGGCTCTGACCTGTTCTTTCTTTTTCTCAAGCACAAAAATCAGTCACCTTAACCTGGTCCATGCTGGGTGTTTTCAATTTTTCAGGATTTTCTTAGTCACAGCAAGTAGCCTTGACATTCCGTGAAGTGACCTGGCTTTGAACTCACACCCTGCTCGATTTCCCACACACTCAAGTCGACTTTTTCACTCCTATCCACTAATAGAAACAGTACAGTCAGATATACAGATGAAGGGATGGATTGATAAATAATTACATAGAAAGTATACATCATATATATTAAATATAATAAAGTATATTGATTTATAATAAAATTGATTTTTATTTGATTTTATTTATATAAATTATGAATTATTTTGTTTATATAGATTAACATAGTAGATACATTTTAGAGATCTAAAATATATTTACACAGATGATGGATAGATAGGTAGATAAATAGATAGATAGATAGATAATCTTGCTTTCGACTAAAAAAAAAAAATCATTGTCAGGAAGCGTAACAGTAAACTGCTGCTCTGTGGTCTCTAATTGACCCCTTAACACAATGTTCGAGTCATATTCCTGACATCCGATCTCATCAATTCTGTTTATGAAACTCTATCAACCTCACTGTAGAAAATAATTAAGTCTATAGATCACAAAATAATTGGCCCACTGTTTATCCTCATTTTGAGGCATTCTGGGAAGAGGAGTTTATCCTTTGATAATTAGCCTCTCAGTGAAAAGCTAAAAAAATAAAAAAATAAACAGAGGTGTTAGTTATGTGTGAAGATATAATTCCATGCTTTGATAACAACAGGACACCCTCTAGCAGAGAAACAGTAGCAAAGCTACAGCTAATTAACGGAGGATTTGTCTGCAAAGCAAGGCTGTTTTTCCATATTACACATAGATTTATTTATAAGAGAGTGGACGAATTCAGAGTTGCTAGCCAAAAATGGTCTGGTGCGAGTCACATGAAACATTTGTCTCAGTATTGTTACAAAGTGGTAATAACCTTTAAAAAAAATCCCTTAGATAATAAAAGACAAATGGTTGTATGGCTCAAAGCTGCTATCAACATCTTGCCACTGCATTTAGATCGGTCACCCTCCGTCTTACATTAGAGAGCCTATTGATGGCATCTCTTTAGATTTGCTAAACAGCGCAGAGG
This sequence comes from Hypophthalmichthys nobilis, assembly GCA_037950665.1. Taxonomy (NCBI): domain Eukaryota; kingdom Metazoa; phylum Chordata; class Actinopteri; order Cypriniformes; family Xenocyprididae; genus Hypophthalmichthys; species Hypophthalmichthys nobilis. Next base: position 17,012,178 of record CM075476.1, on the reverse strand, counting down.
GAGATCATTTTTCCATTCTGACATGCAGTAAATGTGAACAGTGCATTGCATTTCAGGGGCATTACAGTGTCCTTGTTACATATACAATAGTACACACTAATATAATTCATTATATTGCAATAACAATATCAATGCAACAATAGTAATTACAAGCAGCTCCACAACATAATTACATATTAAGTGCATGTTTGTAATTAAAATGACCCTGCAAATATTCATGTAATTATATTGCCAAGTGAACACTGTAAAGGGCAAACCAGTATCACAAACCCTCAAGACCTATTTTATATATCTACATAGTATGTACTGCATAGTATGTATATGAGAGACCCGGGGCAAGTTGTCACATGGGGAAATTGCATTTAACTCCCACGTTTTCTCTAGCAGGTTTTGTATGCATGTTTACATGTACAGTACTGTAATTTAGTGAATTCAACCTATAAAACTAAAATATTTATCACTATAGCTGTTGGATAAACAAGTGAACACAATAAAAGCAAATTAGCATGCATTCAGGTAAGAGTCAACTATATTAAAGCAATAAGCCATGTGCTACAGTGGAGAGTCTAAACCACCTTACCAATGGTGTAATTCACTGCAACGTACAGAGTCGAGGGGCTTATTGCTTTTAAAAAACGCCAGCAATGGCACTATGATAAAAGACACCAATGTTCAATAAAGGGTTACATTTATTATAAACAATTATTGGTATAATTCATCTGAGTTCATTATCCTGGCTGTAGGCTGTTTATGGTTGCCAAGCAGCTTGGTGACTTGGCACATTAGTATAGAATGTGCAGTTGCAGATGTGTCTTCAAAGTAATTTTTTGTATTTAAACGTGGCTCGACCAATTAGTGTCATGTAAGGTTGGTTGCAATGAGCGCACAATGAATGGAGTACAACAAACAAACAGTCTGTAATCAAAATCCAACTGAGAAACACGCAGGAGAATAACTAGGAGTAAATATATGCAAACAACGCAAACGAGACTGAACAATGAACAGAGGAAACTAAAGACTTAAATATACACGGGGCAAACGAAGGGAGCTAAATGAAACGCAGGTGAAACTAATCAGTATATGGAAACAAACTGGCACACAATAGGAACTGGGTCAACTTAATGGCTACGTTCACACTGTCAGTCCAAATCCTATTATTTGTGTATCTGATTGGAATCTGATTTAAAATGAGCCTTTTGCCTGTCCACACTGAGAATCACATCTGTTCATATCCGATTTGTGTGTCCCATGCCGCTCTTTCATTTTCCCGAATATCTGCATTGGTTTCTATGGTAATGACGTTGCGTTGGTATACGCCAAAAACAACAACAACCATAACATGGAGGGATTTGCAAGTCCAGATGTTGTCTTATTTACAACATGACCATGTGTAGCAGCCGCCGCGCTGGACTACTGCGTCTTCCTATCCATCCGTCCGTCTATCTACCTGTCTGTCTGTCTGTCCGTCCGTCCGTCCGTCCGTCTGTCTATCTATCTATCTAATCTTCTAATATTGTTATATTTTTCACTTTTTATCAAGATATACTGTATATATATATATATATATTGTTTATATAATAAAATATTATGACACTTGTAGTAAAATACATATACATTGCAAGTTTTTTTTTTTTTTTGGGGTTGTTATTGTTGTTTGTTTGTTTTTATAAGTAACTTCCATATTCATTCCCAGTTTATCATTAAATGAGTTAAAAAGAATTAATTTTTGGTTTTGGTGTCAATGAAGGGGTGCTTAAGCCTTACTGATGGGGCTGTGCTGGTTGAGAAACACTGCCCTATACAACATCTAGTCATGCACCTTACATGCAAAATACATATGTCTATCATTCTGGGTGATTATGGTATGAGCAAACCTTCACATTAACAATCAGAAAATTTAATCTCTGTGAAAGACCGGAAACTGTTGTGTGACACATTTTGCCCACTCAATAGCAGGAGTGGGAGTCCATCTCAAATGGAAATCAAGAAAGGTAGTGTATTAGACAGCAATTTAATGCCACAGCACGCTTCCCCATAACCACAAACAAGAACATTGTCTACCATTAAGGCCCCAGTGAGCAGGTGTGCTACTTCAGTGGAGCAGGACTTGAGGACTGAAAACTCAAGTGCCCATTCAGATTGGCCCTCCTCTAATTTCTCTCAGGCGCCAAAGCATTTTTATTTTTTGTCTCGGGATCTGGTTTTCAGGTTTTTGCTCTTGTGTGGGCACCGAGACCAACCATTAATCACACACCGCTCGCCTCGCACAGTCCATTGGGAGCGAACGAGTAATGAATACTTTCAGCTCGTCTAAAAATGAATCAGCGTTGTATTAAAACAGGCTAGCAGCACATCCATTTTTATCTTTTTAACCAATACTAGATACAAGCGATCTAAAGCGGTGTGAAAATGTGCAGGACTTTTTCAAACGAGTTGATAAATGACACTTAAGCTCCATGTCTATTGGATTAGCATATATTAGCAATGCAGCGCACTTTAGCCACACAGCAACACTCGGCCACTTAGAACATGCACGGACGAACTGAGGAGTGTTGGACCCTCCCAGCACTACATTATCTCACATTAATGAAGAGTACTCATGCACACAGGGCTCACTTGCACACTCTCATGCCAGAATAAATCTCCGACCGTGCCCAGAGAGAGAGTTTACAGTACATTAGCACTAGCAATATGAAGACCTTTCTGGATAGTGGTCATTAGACTACCTTGCACAGGTATCATTATGTTTAATGAAAAAAGAAAAAAAAAACAATTTGAGGGATTAACCCTCAACCCCCGCTGACTGGAATTAATTTTGGTTTTCGTTGGCGATGAATCGCACTGAGTGAGAGACGGTGTAGCTGTCAGTGACTGCAAATATCATGGTTTCTTGGTCATACATATTATCTCTCTGAGAAAAAATGGGGAATTTATTGTCCGTTCAATGGAAAACGCTTTAAGACATCATGATACTGTACATTCATCTTCGATGACACAATTCACAACATATCAAGTTATCTGCAACATAACTGTCCTCCATATGCACTCGTACAATCTAAAGCAATCTCTCTGTGTCAGCAGCCGCACAGAGTTCAGGAGATATCTTCTCGCAATCGATAACCATCTTCTCGGCACACAAACACACTTCCCACTCTTTTGATATTGCTAATAACTGATAGAAGGAAAGTTAATGAAATTGCCTCTGCCGCAGTTCTGACACTCAAACCAGGGCCTGAGCTGTCAGGGTTTTATCAGACTAATGTTCAGGCATCATGCCCGATCTAGTCAGAGAAGTAGTGACTCATGGGAAAACGAGCGAATGGCTCCTGACCAGATTCTGCATTTTGTCTCAGCGGAACGCCTCTGATTAGCAGAGACTACACTTAAGAAAGTAAACACAATACATACAAATGATATATAATCACCCGGCCAACAGCAAGGCCAATAATCGATCAAGGCTGTCGACCCGCCTGCTGATTGCCTCAAGCTCTCTCCGGGCTCAGATGTGTTTGGTCAGCAAAAACACAACAGCAGCTGGGAATGGCGATATTAGCTAACTTCGCACAAATCTGCTACGAGGGATTGCAGAAGGACACACCCATCCAAGCAGTTTTGCCTATGGAGTTGTTTTTCACCAGCACCGTTCAATTCAAGAGGTCAGAATATAGTTATATAGTAATATATGTTGTGCAAGATCCTATTTAGACATACACTCGCAAACTTCCTTAAGCACTTCCTCTTTGGAGAATCCCCACAGCCATTTTGAAGTGCGTTCAACTTCGTCAAGTGGACGAGGGAAGTTTATTTGGACAGACCCTCGACCTCTCGATTTTGACCGAGGGAGCGAGTCTACTCAACATGTACACTTCAGGCAGATCCATAGACCACAATGCACCATGATTGTGACATCACAGCAGATCACGTTTTATTTACCCCCACCCCACACAACTCTAGTGTATGATATTGGCATTATTTTGACATTTAACTGCATTTAATACTTGTAGCTACCTTAATCTGACTGTTTTTTTAACACAGTTATAGTTTATTATATTGTTATCTTTTTTTTGTGTGTATTTTTTAATATTTTATATTTAATATATTCATATATATATTTAATTTTTTAACAGTCCAGTGAAATACAGGCCTATAGAATGGTGCGTAAAACAAATTCATAAGGGAAAAAAAAAACTGTAAATAATAAATCAGATCTATAGCAGATTCCCAGTGATCAAGGGCTTATGGCGTTCCATTTTATTCAGATTCAAACCTCAGTGGAATCACCCATTTTACAGAAGAGATACTGCTGGCAAAAAGAATACGCGACAGAGCTCATAATAACACGAGAAACATTGGCTTGGCTCTTCGGAGATGAATTCTGAAGGATTTGAAATGTTGTAAAAGCGACGCAGAGGTGGCGTTTTTATTACCCAACAGGTGAGTAAGGTATTTTATTGAACAGGTAAATTGCCATAATTAGCTCTCTAACAGAGTTCATTGTAAAGCATTATATATTGTTAAAGGTCATTTCATTATGGTTGTTGTAGCGCTGTACTGGAATTTATTTTCAAGGAAGTACCGTGTTTATTATGGGTAACTGCAGTAACTTCTTCAGCAAGTCAGCTTGAGATCCTTTCCATCTAAACAGTTTATCTCTCTTAAGCCTAGTAGTGAATGATTTATGAGCAGCATTATAACCATATTCATCTGCACAGTTACGCAGAGTCGAAGCACAACCAAAACAATGTTCTTCCGCAAAATACATGCTGTTTTTCTGTGTCCGAAAATTGGGTTTAGGAACCCCTGGGGGTTTGTGAGGGAACTGCATAACATTTTTGAGTTGATGAAAAGCTAACAATTAATTAAATCATTAAAATGTTACATTAAAATAATCAAAATAAAACAAACTTGAAATAGATGAAATATTTCATATTTATATGACTGAGACGAATTGTGAATGAACATGCAAATTTGTTATTAAATATTAATGTAGAATTTCAGGGTGTACTTAAAGTAAATATTTAAGAAGTTCAGCTGACAAAACCGAAAACAAAAAGTTATTTTTAAACGTGATATAGGCTACAGACATCTTTCCCCACTGACAGTTATTCAAATGTAGCCGTTTATTGTGACAAAATCAAACTGGTCTGTAACGGTAACTTTATATTGTAAATATTTTATTAAATTATAGTAAATATATATAAATGCAATGTATACTTTGTTGGTTCTATCTTAATATTATAAAGCGATAAGAATATTTTTTTTAAACGAATTTTCAACAATATCTATATGGGCCAATTTCAAAACTGCTTCATGAAGCTTCTGATATTAATCTTTTGTTTCGAATTAGTGATACGGCTAAACTGCTGAAATCACGTGACTTTGGCGCTACGATTCACTTCACTGATTCAATTCGTAAAGCTCAGAAGCAGTGTTTTGAAATTGGCCCATATAGATATTGTTGAAAAGTCCTTATTTAGTTTTTTTGGCTCACAAAAAGTATTCTTGTCGCTTTATAATATTAAGATAGAACCACTGAAGTCACATGAACTGTTTTAAATATGTTTTTAGCACCTTTATGTATCTTGAGAAGTGCAGTAACATTGCTAGCAATAGAGGCCTCACTGAGCCATCGGATTTCAGCAACAATATCTTAATTTGTGTTCCGAAGATGAACGAAGGTCTTACGGGTGTAGAACGACATGAGGGTGAGTAATAAATGACATTATTTTCATTTTTGGGTGAACTAACCCTTTAGATGCATGAATGTTTCGCCAATCATTCTTACATATTACGTAAGACTACATCTAACACGGATGGATCTCTACCTGTCGCGATAACATAAAACTCCCCTGATATTAGAGTAACAAATACAGAAGAATAAAATAAAGCATTTGTTACCTTTTGGAGCTTGGAAGAGCTCAGTTTGAGCAGATGTTTTATGCCATCATCACTGTCCTCGTCAGAGCTCATTTCCCAGTACATTCAGCAAATGATAGTTTTGAGAATATGTTCAAGATCGCAAATATGAGCCCATTCGCGATCTCAAAAAACTATATAATTTTCAACATCTTCAAAATCAATATTTTGAATCAATATCGCTACAGCTTCACCAGATCCATCAAGTGACAGTTACAGTCATATTTGATTGCGTTCAGTACTTGTTCTGCAGTAAATCGCTGAGCCATTTCATGTTTTGCTAATGATACTTCCTGTTCTTTTGTTTTCTGTCTGAGTAAAACGTCACTTCATCATTGTGTGTCAGACATTGCCACCTTGTGGTATAAGGGTGAATTGCACTTATTCCATCATCAAAGATTCAATTATTGTTGTTGTGCGGAAAAAAATCACTGATACACACTTTGGGTCGTTAGCAACCCTATACAAGTTTTACAAAAAATGAATTGGAAAACAGGCATTCTTCTATAATTTTATCATTTTTTTCTTGTTATATTGTTTATAATGAATTGATTGAGGAATACTAAGAAGGTTGATGTCTAACTTTAAAAAATGAATGAGGAGGGTAGTGAATGACGTCCCGGGTTGATAAAGACCCGAGGTATGCATTTAAGGGTTAAAAATCTTTTAGTGTGTACCCAGCATAAGCTTGTTCCAGTGTTTCACCGTCCTGTGTTTTGTTCCTGTTTCCTTTGTTTCCATTGCTGCCTTGTTCGATCCCTTATTATCTTGTGTATTTAAACCCCAGTGTTTTCCCATGTTTTTTTTGTTTTCTCCATATTTTGTTGGTGTCATTTATCATTTATTCTTGTTTTCTCTCTACCTAGGTGTTCTGCTCCTTGTGTTTTTATTTGTGTGTGTATTAATAAATATTATTACTGCAATTGGATGCTACTTTCCTGCAACTTTAAAGCTCACCTGCATAACAATTATAGACCTTGCAGGCCCTTTTTGGCCCTCTACTGGTGGCAACAGACACCTACTTTGACCTCTAACTTCGTAAAGTTAAGGGAAGAAAAACTGTTTTTTTTTTTTCTTTATGAATTGTCCATTCACAGTGTTGCTAGGGGTCAAGGGAGACAAGTGTAAACCAATGACACCGCAAAATGATGTGACCCAAACGTTGGACAGAAACAAATCAGTGCTCTACAAACCACCTCAGGATACTCCTCAATTTGTAATGTTGCAAGATTTCTGGAACATGAGGAAAAATGAATTTCTGACTCAATCCATCACACTTGGCAGTTTTGTGAGATGGTGGTCCAGGGAGGAAAATGAATTAGATTTGCAATGTGGCCTGACGTGGTGAAATGAGCAGCCGGACCCCAGTCCTGTATCTCCTGTCAATATTCATGATCTCTGCATTGCGAGCTGCTGGCTGGCGAGATGAGAGCTGAGATGATTGTGTGCATGCCGGTTAACAATGCCAGCATGATGCAGGGTTGGTACAAACGGGAGGCTTGTTGTTATGGCATGACCATACAAGTTCAAATAAAGGATGCAAGCTGTCCATCGAAATGAATGGTCCTATTTAGAGGGCGAAATGGCCTTTAAATTGTCATGTTTGATAAAATCATTGTGGCACTCCAGAAAACTGTAAAACATGTCATGTCCCATTATAAATAAAATTAATCAAAATGTGGGGTAGATTTTGGCATGTGAACTGCAAAACAGAAATGCTGTGTAATTGTAAGGGTAATGTTCAGTCAGCTGGTCATTATTGGAAAATAAGCTGGAGGAAGTAATTTCTTATTGACTCATTCTGCAGTTTACATCGATACGCCACTAGGAGGCGACTCTTTAATTAATCTTTTAAAACAATTCTTTCAAAAACACTGATTCATTTATGTATGAAGCAGGTGACTGTCATTATGAGTGAGTCATTGAATCATTTAATCAACTGATTTGCCTAAAACACTGATTCATTCAAGTATGAAACTGATGACTGCACTGCGCAGACCGATCGGTGTATTAGGCTACATCAAAGTACCCTGACAGTGATTGGAGAGCAGACGACTCTTTATGCTTTTGAATCGCTCTCGCGGTACTTTGATGTCAGGCAATCGGTTTCATAGCGCCGATGCATCTCGAACAAGCCTAATCACTCAATCAGTCAACCGATTCGTAAAAATGCTGAACATTGCTTCAAAAGAGAATGCAGGGAAATATTACGTAATTAATACATTTCCTGATCTGGACAAGTATATGTAAACTATCCAAAGCTCTGTTAATCTTAAAGCAATGAAAACTGTATCTCTTTATTCATCCTTTGTGTCCTCTTAACCAAACAGATCTCGCCCCCCATTTACTACCATAGTACGACAAATACTATGGAAGTCAATGGGGGCCGAGATCTGTTTGGTTACTGACATTCTTCCAATATCTTCTTTTGTGTTCAGCAGAAGAAAGAAATTCATACAGGTTTGGAACTACTTGGGGGTGAGTAAATGATGACAGAATTTTTCATTTTTGGGTGAACTATCCCTTTAAGGTGTAAATGTATGACATTGTAGTTATGCTGCTCATAACCTATGCATGTTTATTGTTGTCGTTTTATTGTAAAAACACACTGGCACAAATAATTTTAGCATTTACTCCATTGTTATTCTTCTACTAAAGCGAAATTTTGCAAGCAATAAAGGTCGTGAGGGACAGACTTACAGTCTTTACAATGGCAAGCACTGTATAAAGGTCCTATCACATAACTTTCAAAACAGTTTTATGTCTACTGATTTGATTTTTTCTTTTGTCAGCTGTTATGTATGTTGTTAAACAACAGTACAATCCATTGAACGCACTGTACTTCAGCCTTGTTCTCATTCATGTCAAAGAAAGGTTCATTGTCTATTGTCCATGGTTTAGTGAAGCACAACTCACACAGAAGTCACTTTCAGATTACTATTGTTCAATGCGGTGAATCCATGTGACCAACTTGAACCTGTTGCAAAATCTGCTTTGGGAAATATTTGGCCCTCACATATAATTACCAATTGCATTTATTACTTTTGAAATGACTGGATTTTGCCCTATAATTTGCCAAACAGTGGTAAATGTGACAGCACAATAATGAATCAGAAGTCTTACACATTCACTTAGTATTAAAAAATGCCTGATTGCTGAATGTCACGATTGACCAATCAGAATCAATTCCAGAGCACTGTGTAATAAATAAAATTAAATAATAAATTTGTGGTTAACTGGAATGGTAAATGTTGACATATGCACTTCAGAACTGTGTTGCACACTAATTAATCAAAACTCATGCCTGAATATCTGTTTATTCCAATTGTATGACTGTAGGGGTGAGTAAATATGACAGTGTGGGAAGATTTTTCAATTACAGAGTTGACCAGTCCTAGTTCAAAAAAAAATCTGCATTAGCGAGGTGAAAAACAGGGTTTTTAAAAGAGTTTCAGAAATGTCAATAAAAGCCAGATTACACTTTTTAAAAAACCTCAGCTTATTAAGAAGTGCTGTTTTCCATGGTGTGAATTTGTTTTAACTGCCGTATCGTTGACCTGCACTTCTGGCATCCAACATCTCTAATGGAGCACTAGCACACTGAACTTACTGTGGAGTTTTATGTGTGTGTGCAGGTGTCTGACAGCAAGCCCCGTGTGGGTGGGTGGATCTGTGAGTGCATGCTTGTTAAAAGGTGTTTGTGTCTTAAACCGTAATAGGCTGGTGTATGTGTGTATCCGAGTATGCTGAGTTTGTGTTTGCGAGAGCAGTTCTGTCGGGTAGCAGTGTGTGAATTTATAAAACAAGTATATGTATGTATGTGTGCTAGTTCAGCTGGAGCAGAACAGGCGCATTGGGTGGGGAGATGCATTGCTACAAATCTGTCGGTCTAATTAAATAGTCTGAACGCCACATGCAGTGCTATAGCTCTAAACATGAAAACCCTTTGCTTTGTATTCTCGTAATTATTGAGCCAGTCCTCTCTTGTTCTGAGCTTTAAGGAGCCATTGCCTTCAAAGGACCGAACTCATTTCCTCTGTGCCGGGCTTGCCTGAGGCTTTGCCTGTGTCGCTTGTACTATGAGTATGAAGAAGTGGGAGTTTGTATTATTCAGTTGAAGAATTGAGAAAGAAGGTGTGGATGGAATTTCGATTGAATCAAAAGCTCCCACAATAGAGCTTACAGTGCGACTGGGAACAGATGATCATGGAGGGATGATGTCACAAGGTGCGTAGAGGAAAATCACAAAGGTTTGCAATAGTAATGCAAAGATAGTGGGAAAATCTATGGTTTGAGAGATTGACGGACTGTCATTGACACTCAAATTCACAGGGTCCCTGCGCAGTGTTCATTGCTCCCTATGCACTCAGCAGGGAATGGCTGTCGAAGTTCACTTCACTTGGCAAAATTTTTTTTCATTTCGAACAACCTGCAGTGTCAAACATATAAACACTTTTGTGCAGATTTATGTATGAAGCAGGTGACTCTCATTATAAGTGAGTCGTTGAATCATTTACTCAACTCATTCACTCAAAACACTGATTCATTCAAGTATGAAACAGATGACTCTTTTATGAGTGAATTGATTCATTCACTTAACCGACTCAAGTATGATTTCAAAAATTATTTTCATGATTTATCGCAACATTTTTTCTTTTGTCAATAATTAAATTAATTCAATAAATAATGTGGTTCGGATAACATAATATTTTGAGTTTCTGTTGATTAAACCAATCGCCTTCATTGTATTAACTCAAATTTTTAATTTCAATGAACTCAAAATTTTAAAAGCAACCAGGTAACTTACTTTTTTTAAGTTAAACCAACAATTCTTCTATACAGTGTGTGTGATAAAAGAATAAGATCTTCAATAAATTATTTTAATGCATATTAAAGTATGAAATACATCCATGTGTATATGTATATGTATGTATGACACACACACACACAGTGCATATATTATATATTTTTTACTGAACAGTATGCTTTATGTGCACACATCAGTTTAGTAACAACTGCAGAGGTGACTTAAGCTGAATAAAAACTCCTTTTCATTTTAATTTTAGCTAAAGTACATTTAGTACTGATGTTATAAGCAATAACATCCTGTGAAATGATTCAGTGGAGTGTATACATTTACAAACCCCTTGCAGAATCTGCAAGATGTTTATAATTAAAAAAAGTGTTTTTTTTTATTTTTATTTTTTTAGGTACTGCTCTTATTAGGCGATTTCGCAGAACAGACTAATTATCCTGTTTAAAAGTTTACCCTTGGTTCTTATGATGGTGTGCATCTGCACATTTGAGCATTTCTTTCTAACAGTGACTACATGATGCTGAGATCCAGCTTTTCACACTTTGGACAAGTGAGTTTATGAATTTAATTATTGCAAACTTGTGCACTCAACTTTAAATTGATGCGCTCTGGTTCTCTATGCCATTTGTAGTGCGTTTCGGACAGAGCACATATGCTTACTGCTATTTGAAATCTAACTTAAGATGTCTGAACACTCTTTCTGATTCACTTGGACCCCTTTCCTGGCATTTGTAATTTACCCTTTGACACTCTCTGACATCCATTGACCATTGAGAATTTTAGAGAGGCGTGTCTAGTTGTGCTTATAGAAATCCAATTTGTTACATTCCTGCTTGATTTCCACTCCCTCCAAATTGATCTTACACATTCTTACCCATCAAACATCAGCGCTTTCTCTAGTGTCTTAATGACAGCAACAGAATAAAAGAAGCTTTAATGAATGCAGGTATGTACACTTGTATTTGCATGGAAATGTGTGCATTATGTGAATGTGCTGAATGAGGATGAGGAGTGACTGTGTATGTAGAAAAGCATGAAAGATTTACAGTTTCCTTACGTGCATATGTATGTGCATCAGTATAATTAAGTGTGTGTGTATGTGGGTATGTGGGTGGAGGTTTTTACTCTGCAGGCACGTGGCTGGTAATTAGTTCCTTCCACTGCTCTTGGCTGGCAGTCCAAACACAAGCCCAAACTCCAACATTTATATTATCCAGAGGCTAATTACTGAAATGACACAACATTTATAAGAGAGAAACAGTGTGTATCCGCACAAACTACAAATCAATATATATTTTGTCTTTAATTGGAGCTGTGTGGGATTAACACAGTGTCAAAAAAGGTTTAGGAAAGGCAGAGGGGAAAAAAACAGAGTAATACATTTTTAAAACTACCATGTTTTAATTAAACCAACACACTGTAATCCTCCATAAAATTTTTTTTTTTTTTTTTTTTTTTTTTTTTTGTTCGTGTTGAAATAGCTAAACCCTGAGGAACTTAATTTTAGTTTAGACACCAAAAAGCTTTCATACAATGGGCTGAAAAGTTCAGGACCAAGGACAGTGACAGATCTGACTGTACAGAACATTTTATGACATCCTTAGATGAGCACTGTCATCGTTTTCTCACCCTAATGTCATTAAAAATCCATGCAATTTTTTTTCCTTCAAAGGAACACAAAAGCAGATGTTAAACAATGTTCAGACTGCTTTTTTTAAACAATTAAAGTGAATGGTGGCAAGTTCTAAAAATGATAGTTGCTAAGTAGCACTCATTTGTCTCAAATTTTTGATTTTGTTAATATTTGTTTCTGAAGAAAGACAAACATAAATAGTGTTGCTGCCATCTTTCTAAAGTCGATTTTAACCTCTTGTGATTTGGCTCCAAATCTGAGGTGAAAATGGTCATTCTGATATTCATCCATGATAATTTAAAGGGTTAGTTCACCCAAAAATGAAAATTCTGTCATTAATTACTCACCCTCATGTCGTTCCACACCTGTAAGATCTTCGTTCATCTTCGGAATACAAATTAAGATATTTTTGATAAAATCTGATGGCTCAGTGAGGCCTGCTTTGCCAGCAAGACAATTTACACTTTCAGTGCCCAGAAAGCTACTAAAGACGTATTTAATGTGACTACAGTGGTTCAACCTTAATGTTATGAAGTGACAAGAATTACTTTTTGTGCGCCAAGAAACAAATAACTTCATTCAACAATATCTAGTGATGCCGATTTTATTTATTTATTTTTAAACTACTTTAACAAAACAGATTCACTGCTTAGTAATATTTGGGGGAAAATGTATCTGCCAAACCAGGTGATGCAGAAAAAAAAAGTCAAATCATTCATGATTTATGAATTTATAATTTATGATATTTGTAAAAAAAAAAAAAAAAATTGGAATATATATATATATATATATATATATATATATATTACTAATATCATAAATCATATTAAATTATCAAATATCATAAATCATATATGAATATATTTTATAAAGTAATTTATTCCTGTGTTCAAAGCTGAATTTTCAGCACCATTACTCCAGTCTTCAGTGTCACATGATCCTTCTGAAATCATTCTAATATGCTGATCTGCTGCTCAAGAAACATTTATTGTGTACAATTGTACAAAATATTTGTGTACAATATTTTTTTTCAGAATTCTTTGATGAATAGAAAGTTCAAAAGAACAGCATTTATTTGAAATATAATCTTTTGTAACATTATAAATGTCTTTACTGTCACTTTTGATCGATTTAATGCATCCTTGCTGAATAAAAGTATTAATTTCTTTAATTTCTTTTCAAAAATATACAAATTCTTACTGACCCCAAACTTTTGAATGGTAGTGTATAATGTTACAAAAGCTTTGTATTTCAGATAAATGCTGTTCTTTTGAACTTTCTATGCATCAAGGAATCCTGAAAAAAAAGTACACAACTGTTTTCAACATTGATAATAATCATAAATGTTTCTTGAGCAGCAAATCAGCATATTAGAATGATTTCTGAAGGATCATGTGACACTGAAGACTGGAGTAATGATGCTGAAAATTCAGCTTTGCCATCACAGGAATAAATTACTTTATAAAATATATTCAAACAGAAAACAGTTATTTTAAATTGTAAAAATATTTCACAATATTACTGTTTTTACTGTATTTTTAATTAAATAAATGCAGCCTTGGTGAACAGACGAAACTACTTTTAAAAACATTAAAAATCTTACAGATTCCAAACTTTTGACTGGTAGTGTATATATATATATATATATATATATATATATATATATATATATGTGTGTGTGTGTGTGTGTGTGTGTGTGTTTAATATTAGCTACCACATAGTGTTTTCAAGCTGCAATACATGCTGGGAATTTGCACAATAAAGTAAAGTAAAATTGTTTATTCAGATGACTTACTCAGTTTGAATAGTTGGGCTGGTTTTGAACAAATACTTAAGTATCTAAGTATGGTAAACAAAATAACTTTTGTTAGAAACATGTTTAGAGTATTCTTGTTCAGTTCACACAAAATAATAAACTTATCTTACTTTAAAAAAAACTGTTCAAACTACTTTTTTTACATTTGTTAGAAGAACCTTTTGCAAGTTGGATTTTTTACAGTGCACACCTTTAAATCATTCCAGTCCTGTTGAGCTATCAATCCAATAACTAACAAATGATTTGGTTGCATGTAAATGTAGCTAGTGTAACACACAGAGATGTTTCAGCACCATGGACAGAGATGCTCAGCTGCAAGTTCAGATCAGCACAGGAAACATGACTTACGTGTGCTGGAATGAGAACTGTGAATAACACCAGCAAGCGTACATTTCAGCACAGATGACAAGTCTGTGTCACAGAATGTAAATAAGCAAAATTGCCAAATTTTCTCTACTGTATTCATCTTTTATTTTCCAAAGAGAGAGCTCCGAGAGCCCGTGTGCTCAGCTATCCTGACAATAGCAACTGCTAATGCGCCATTGTGACATGTTTTGGCTTACTATGTGAATAATGAGCTAATTACGTTTCCTCCATTGTGCATTGAGATAATCCTCCGTGAATAGGCGAAAATGATTGTGTTGTCATTTTCAAATTGTAAAGTAATGTTCAGCTAAACCAACTCCAGCAGTCTGAATTCCTCTTTTTGTGCGTCTGCCCCAGAGATCAGCCACTCCGGAGATCAGCAGCTCTGACAGCCAGTAGTGATCTCTGCGCACGCTGTCTCCAACACTACCGGCTGGGGGACAGCATCTCAGTAAATGGAAAATAGTCTAGTGTACAGTGGTGTTCTCAGAGGCATAGTGCGTGTTTAACTGCCAGTGTGGCTGAGACAAGCTCTGCGTAAACCTTCTTTATGACACATCTCCTTGTGATGAGGCATCGCGCCATCAGTGTGGCTTACATCCGTGGCCTGGAACAGCCCTGAGGTTGGCTGTTTGTTTGTCTTATTAGCGCCTGGTGAATTAAATCCTTTAGATCCAGCGTTGTCATCCGGGGGCCCATGGGCCCCTGTGGAGTCTTTAGATAGATAGATAGATAGATAGATAGTCTAAGCAATATTTATTTCTACATGTTTTTAATTACATTTTTTTTTTTTATCTGTGATCATAATAATATTATTATTATATAAGTCATGAGACATGCTGACTCAAGGACATGATAAAGGATGTAAACATACTTAAAGGATTAGTTCACTTTAAAATTAAAATTACCCCAAGCTTTACTCGCCCTCAAGCCATCCTAGGTGTATATGACTTTCCTTTTTCTGATGAACACAATCGGAGTTATATTAATAAATATCCTGATGTGTCCAAGCTTTTTAATGGCAGTGATTGGGGGCAATGAGTTTGATGCTCAAAAAAGTGCATCCATCCATCATAAATGTACTCCACATGGCTTTAATAAAGGCCTTCTGAAGTGAAGCGATGCATTTGTGTAAGAAAAAAATACCAAATTTAACAAGTTATGAAGTAAAATATCTAGCTTCCGCCAGTTCACCTACCGTATTCAACTTACGAAAAAAAGTGTAACGCTTCTCGCAGTTCAAGCATTTACGTTACGTCCTACGCCTTCCCTATTCAACTTACGGAAAAAGTGTAACTGACCTTTGCTCGGAGTCGTGTGGAGTACGTTTATGATGGATGGATGCACTTTGTTGAGCTTCAAACTCCATTTGCCTCCATTCACTGCCATTATAAAGCTTGGACGTGTCAGGATATTTATTAATATAACTCTGATTGTGTTCATCAGAATGAAGAAAGTCATATACACCTAGGATGGCTTGAGGGTGAGTAAAGCTTGGGGTCATTTTCATTTTAAAGTGAACTAATCCTTCAATTGAGAAAGTAGGTTTCACCTTAGAACTAAAAAATAATACTATTAATAAACATTTTTTGCGTGTTTCAGAGTATTTTTATATCATCAGGTCCCTGGCCTCTAGAGACTCTGGGGTGGGGTTCCCTGGGTCTGACAAAGTTGACAGCCTCTGCTTTAGACCAGCGGATGGCAGTTCCCTGAGTGCCCCCGCACCCCTACATCCTATTCAAGAGAAGACATCTAAAGGCCTAATTACGGTACTGGCTCAACCTGCAACCAAGCTGACCGTTTTTGGTCTCGCTTTTATTCAGCGTCTCTGACACTGTCGTCCCCAGGGTGCTCTTCCCAGAAAACGCAAAGAGGGAAGCGCTTCTCTGGCTCTCTGGTCTCTGGCCCTGATTTGGAAAGGGGGATGGGTGATGTGAGAAATCGAGTGCCCAGCTTCATATCGCTGACAGCTCATTACCACGGAAACAGCACTGTCCTGACATCAGCACTCCAGCCTCATCTCTGGAAGAAAAATAGAGAGAATGAAAGTGGTAGGGTAGTTTTATTCTCTCCCACACCCTCTCTCTCCAATTAAGATATTAAACCAAAGAGTAAGGGCATCTGAGCTGGATTAGTCTGGCTTTTTTTTTTTTCACTGGATAATCAAACACTGGGACTCTAATAACAGAGAAAGATAGAGAGGGAACGAGAGAGATGGGGTAGTGGCTTTGCTGGCATTGCATCATAACTGCATAACAGGTGAATGTTGCCCATAAGTGCCATGCAGCAGAACATCATTAAAACTTGTGTGCACAAATGTAATTGCATCAGGGAAGCGTGTCTAAAACAATTCATCATTTTCACCATGAATATTGTAGTAAGCCCGGCTCACAGTATGTGAAATCAACGCATTGTTACATATAAAGTCTCTAATTAATAAATGAATTAATTAAGTGATAGATTAAATAACTTGTGATTTCCTGGCATGCACTTAAGTGCTTAAAGTGAGTGTTTCAGTTCCCACTGTCCCACAGAGTGAATCTGGTAATTAATGGTCTCTCAGCGGGGAGCGCTGAGCATGGCAGATGGCATGGGTTACTCGGAGTGAAAGCAACACTGCTGAGCTCGCATCCGAAATGACGGTGGAGTGATGAGATCTCTCTCTGAACATGAATCAGCGTTTTTGATTAGACCCCCACGATATGAACAACTCTACAACTGTCGCGTTTCTTAATCGACGTACCGCATGCTTTTAATTTAACCAGGACGTAAGGCTATGCTGCAGTTTATTTAATAATAAAACTTACAGATGACATTAACTGTCAAAAAGTCCTTTGTGAATACAAATGTGAGAATAATATATATATAATATATACCGGCCACTTATTAGATACACCTGTTCAACTGCTCATTAATGCAAATATCTAATTAGTCAATCACATGGCAGAAACTGAATGCATTTACGCTTGCAGACATGGTCACGATGATCTGCTGAAGTTCAAACTGAGCATCAGAATAGGGAAGAAAGGTGATTTAAGTGACTTTGAATTTGGTATGGTTATTGGTACCAGATGGGCTGGTCTGAGTATTTCATAAACTGCTGATCTGGGATTTTCACGTATAACCATCTCTGGTTTACAGAGGATGGTCCAAAAAAAAAGAGAAAATATGCAGTGAGCAGCAGTTCTGTGGGCAAATATGCCTTGTTGATGCTAGGGGTCAGAGGAGAATGGCCAGATTGGTTTGAGCTGATAGAAAGGCCACAGTAACTCAAATATAGTAAACATATGTTACAACTGAGGTCTGCAGGATAGCATCTCTGAACACACAACACTTTGAACCTTTAAGCAGATGGAGTACAGCAGCAGAAGATCACACTGGGTGACACTCCTGTCAGCTAAGAACAGGAAACTGAGGCTACAACTCACACGGGCTCACCTAAATTGGACAATGGAAGATTGTCCGGTCTGATGAGTCTCGATTTCTGCTGCGACATTCAGATGGTAGTATCAGAATTTGGTATAAACAACATGAAAGAATGTCTTGTAATAACGGTTCGGGCAACTGCTGGTGGTATAATGGTGTGGGGGATATTTTCTTGGCACACTTTGGGCCCCTTAGTACCAATTGAGCATCATTTAAACGTCACAGCCTAGCTGAGTATTGTTTCTGATCATGTCCATTCCTTTATGACCACAGTGTACCCATCTTCTGATGGCTACTTCAAGCAGGATGAAGCTCAAATCATTCAAAACTAGTTTCTTGAACATGACAATAAGATCACAATCCACCTCTTTCCTACGCCCCATGATATTTTGCGCAAATTAAGGCCCTGATATACTCACTGCAAAGTTCTTTTTTGTTCTTCGTTTAGGAGTAAAACGAAGTTTGAAATATGTGCGCAGCGATATACTGTTATCAAACATCTGACACCACCCACACTTCTGAGAGCGACATTTAGATGAATATGTAAATATGTGACGCACACTTTTTATCTCAGTAACAACATAAACAAAGCAAAAATAAGAAAACAGCAAGCATTTTTTATAGAAAGCATTAGAATAGCATCTGATCATAACATTTGTATGTAAACACGAGCTCCAGTAAAGTCACGTCACATTTATTTATATGGCATTTTATTCAATAGATTGCTTAATAGCAAGCAGCATTACAGTATCAAACATGAAAAACAGTGTCAGTGCCTCATTTCATCAGAAGCACAACTTCATTTTGTACTATAAAGCGGCAATCCATTGTGTTTGTGTTTTCACCCGTGGATATCTTACCTCAGTGGACTCAACGGATGATATGAGTCAGAGAAGAGTTCTGCGTGAAAGAAGGCGGAGTCTCTGCGCACACCTATTACGTTATCATCACGGACCAATACGAAGGTGTTTTGCAGCTGGAGCAAACTTTTCCTGAGTGTTCATTTTGCAAGCCGTTTTCGAACTCCCAAAACGAACACAAAACAAACACTTTGTTTTGGCCTGATTTTGTTTGAAATTACATCACATCAGTTCATTCTTCGATTTCGCTTGAAGTATATTGGGGCCTTTATGGGATTAACTTCCATTAAACTGTGAACAATCAGTGAAAGGCTCACTCTATGAATGCAATAATAATGCAATAATAATAATGAATGCAATAAAATTAATTGGTACATTGAAGTGACATTATTGTACTCAACCTTCAACCATTGAACATTGAAAGGAAACTTAAAAGTGTAAAAGCATTGACAAAATACTACAACAGACCACGAATAACCCCAAAACCGTGATTCCTTCCGCAGCAATATTATGGATGTGTTAAATATGACACTGTAGTAATATTTGTCTATATTATGTAACACAGGTTGCCTTAATCAAAAATGTTCATGAACTTTAACATTGAGTGATGCTATTTCAAAGTGTTTTCTGTCATTTTGACAGATAACATATATTTTTACCTGCTTTAGAAATGTTCAATTACACACTGCTAATAAGGATAAGAAGTGAAAAGGGGCGATAATTACATTTTAAAGCATCCGTGTGAAAACAAACCTGGAAAAAGATGTGAGGATTTGGGGAGATTCTTAGTGCATTCCAGTAAATCATTCATGGGATATATATCATAAAGTAAATCAGGAGGGCAGACCACAAATGTGCAGTAAATGTTGTGTTTTTTCATACTGTTACAGTGGAATACAAAGGAAAAAAGATAATCAGGAGGAAAAGAATGCAGTGACTGAAAACAGCTCTTGCCACAGATATTCTTGTGATAACGTCATATTAAAATACCAAGCTCATTCAGTCAAACTGGCTGATAATGATTATTTGTAGTGCAACCATATTATTTGAAATGAATTGTTTCAGTCTTTTTGAGTGGAAGTTCCCCAAACCAGAAGTGCCTCCCATAATTTAAAATGCATAGGATCATCAGGAAAAAGGTGGATAATCAAATTGCCTTGACAGTCGCCAGATCCCAATCCAATACAGCACCTTTGGGATGTGATGTGATTCACATCATGAATGTGTGGCCGACAAATCTGCAGCAACTGTGTGATGCTATCATGTCAATATAGACCAAAATCTAATGTTTCCAGCACCTTGTTTAATCTAAACCACAAAGTATTCTGTCAGTTCTGAAGGCAAAAAGGGGTCCAACCTAGTACTAGCAAGGTGTATGTAATAAAGTGGTCAGTGAGTGTGTTTGTATATACATAAAAATAAACAGAAATTCAATGTCAGAGAATCAGTGTAATTTAAAAACAATCTGTGAAATATCTAAACCTCAGTTCTCTGGGGTCATATCACAAAAACATCCTGTCTTAAGATCTGACAAATTGTATGTTGAACTGACATCGCCATGGTAACTGAACAGATAAGATAGGAATTAAAGGGATTTGTGAACTCTTTTATATTTATTTTTTTAGTCCTTCCCTACTACAAGGGGGATTTAACATATTATCCTTAAACTACTGATTTAATTACCTTAAAAGTCATAAACAAGTGTTTGGACTTAAAATATGTGTGTTAATTTCTAAATCAACCTTTTGTCATAGACGTCATACATCAGGAAAATTGCAGTGGATTGTGAGAAACAGGTGTTTTGGAAAGTGCTGTGGTGCTGTTATGTATTTTGGGAGGACATAAAACCAAAATGGCCTTTTATCCTGGGCGGCTTTTAGCCTCGTTGTTCCCCATGTTTGGATTAGCGATTTCACGAATGGTTTTAGTTTTGAAAGTTTCCACCAAGTTGACTGTACAAATCACTGTCATCTTGTTCCATTATGTAAATGAGCCATCATTTTGCAGCATTATGTGATGATCTTCACGCTGGAAAAACCTTTGCATGGATCACTGTTCAGACGTTCACGTTCTGCATGGTGATATTCAAGCATCTTGCCCTGTTGTGCACATCTAGAGTTTAAATCCAGTAATATCACTTTAATGAACTTCTAAAACTGCGTCTCATTGGCATGAAAGCCTCAGATGCCGAGAAGACGCGTCTGAGAGGAAAGTGAAGAGGCAAAACATCTGCGCTCCAATTTTTAATTAGACTTGGCTCCTGCTCATCTGTTTCTTGTTGAGCCAGTGCCGGCTTTCCGGCCCCAATGACCAAATGATGGGCTTCTCTCAGACCCAAATGAGAATTTAGATCACCAAAGCAGGCCAATGGATCAAGAAAACCTTTGTGAGTGTTTGCATGTGAATAAGCACGATTGCTGCCTTTTGCATATGCAGTGATTACTGTTTGTAAGTAACGTATCTACATTCTTCAGTGTGAAATTAGCTGTTCTCAAAACAGTATAGCGATGTAAAGTGGTAAATGCTACATTATCTTTTTATAATGGACCAGTAACATTACATTCTTTTTTTTTTTTTTACTTTTTTTTCTAAAATATATTAAAAATTCAATTCACTCAATAACTTGAATACTCCTCTTCTATGATGTGTTTGTAACTGGGGGGGTCCACTAATGTTAGGGTGATATAAAAGAAAACTATGGAATCCCGTTTTTGCCACAGTTGAGTAAAAAATCAGATTCTGTAAGTTGTCATAATGAGAAACTTTCTTATATCTCATTAGCATCTCATCCCATTAGCATCTCGTTATATTGAGCAAATGTCTTAGCATATCATAATAATGAGAAACTTTTCTCATAATTATGGCTTATTATTTCATAAAGAGAAGCCTTCTTATAATTACAAGTTATATTGTAAATTTAGGGGAAAAAATTGAATAATTATGACTTTGTATCTCGTAATAATGAGAAACTTTTTCAAAATAATGACTTAACATCTCATAATAATAAGAAAATTTCTCATAATAGTTTCTTCTTAAGATATTTTATATCATTATTACAAGAAAGTTTCTCATTATTATGACTTCTTAAACTTCAGAATCAGAAATGGGTAGTATGGCATAATCTAGACAAAATATTTGAACAAAATTGCTCAACTGCTTATTAATTTTCTGATTAACTGATTAAATTGTTTGTCAAATCAAAGTTATGGTTCAGGTTATAAAATATCATGTGAAACAATTAATTCAAAAAGCACATTTCTACAAAGTTGACACATGCTCTCTTTTTTAAACTAGAACTAGATTCATTAGAGTATTCATTATCGCTGTTTTTGACTTCCTTATATAACAAATGGGGGGGGGGGGGGTGTGCTTAGCAGTCCAGCGTGTGTGCGGGAGATTGCCGTCAGGCATCCCCTTCAGTGCATATGCTCCCCATTTTTGCGCCCTTGGTTCTGGGTTAAATACATGTTAAGCTCTGCCGACAGCATATGCGGCATCCCACTGCCAACAGAAAATAATTTTGATTCCCACAGTTTGTACAAAAAAAGTCTTTGTTTGTTTGTTTTACAAACTGTGAGACATTTAATTTTTTTTTTTTTTTCCTGCAGTAATCAATTGAATGTCACAGCTATCACAACTTTTAATCTGTTTTTGATTTAACTATAGGCCTATAATCCAAAAATTTAAATCTTGTTAGCTAATTTCCAGCAGAAAAATAATGATCAAATTATGTTTTAAACATTCAACCAATTACAGCACATATATCCTATATTTTCTCACTTGGAAGCAAGAGTGCAATTTGCTTTAATTAAAGCTAATTTGTTCACTGCATAAGTAAACATATCCATCAACCTTGCACTCTAAGCAATGTCTGTTGAGAGATACGGATTTCAAACCAATACCACTTTCCACCATATTCTCACATTTTGCAGATCAGTCTGTGCAGTCCATAGCTGTCTGTCATGAAATATGAAAGTCTGAGCCGCTAAAAGACTGAACCCGAAATATTACAAATCCTGATGTACCCAAAGACCATGGAGCGGGAAAATCACAAATCCAGAGGTTCTCTGAGACTAGAGGGCTGTCAGAGTGATTACTGCCCGAGGCGGCGCTCATCCCCGCAAAGAACAAAGTCTGAGGCTGACAATAGTTCCATGGTCATGTGCGATAAAAATAGCCAGATTACAGTTCCTGCTCCCTGTCCGTAAGAGGCAATAACTGTGAGCATTATGGGGGGATATTTTGTTAAGAAAAGACACCATGGCTCAATAATCTTTAGCTTCTCGGTGAATACAAGCATCCGGCTGCCTCGTGACAGGTCTGAGCCCTTGAAAATCTGAATAGGCGAGATGGAAACAATGCAGGATGAACTTCCCCAGCTGTAAGTCACCACAAATCGAGAAGAAAGAGTGACGGAAAGAATGATGATGGTGTGGTATTGGTGAAAGATGGTTAATGAAACAGCCTTCCTGCTGTTCTTCTCACAAGAAGTGTGAACGACACCCCCGTCGCACCACTTACAAACGTGCAATCTGCACCCATGTGGCTGATTAGACTTCAAGCCAGAATCGAAACGCTGCTGCGGTTGCCATTTGTGTACGTACGTATATGTGTATGTACGCATTGTGCATCAACAGTGACAGTTGCAGTTGAAAAAGAAATTGCGTTATTGCTCTCATTTCGATTTCTTCTGCAGCTCTTCCTTTTCCTCAGGGCAAGCCCGTGAGTCAGGGCCGCAGATGTGGTGAGCGTGTCCACGGTCCCCACGCTTTCAGTCTGAACCCCATCAGGAGGCAAAAAAACATGGACTCTTTGTCTGCATTTAATGAGAAACTGCAAGCCCAGAGGGCAGATGTAGAGGAGTCCATCCGAGCAGAACATCCTTTTCTGTCTTTCTCTCAGCTTCGATCTGTGGGAGACCTGAGCCACACATGGAGGAACGTCTGCCATCTTCTTCTGTTTGATAATGCATCTTCTTAAATATCATCATCAGCGCAAATCACTTGCCGTGAGGCTAAACGAACTATGAACAGCAACATATATGTGTGTGAAATAATAGCTTGTAAATAATCACGATTCTACCGGACTTCTGTGAGGCTTTTAGAGATTTCTAAACTAGATCATATGGTTGAACTTTTGAAAAAAGATCTTACATAAAACGCATCTTCAGGTTGTTTTACACAACGTTATTTGATCAAACGGCATAATGCCATTCCTTGTGTCTTTTACCTCACTGAGGCACGGAGCAAATTGCGTTAAGGAGAATTACAATGAAATGAAACTGGATTCTCTTCCTCAGCTAATGCTGCAAGCTTCCCATCACCCATACCTCAATGACAATTTACTTTCCCGGCTGGCTGAATTCTGATGAGTAGACTAAACCTGAACATTTTTAGACATGACTGACTACATCCAGTGGCAATAATTGGAGCGATACTTTACAGTTTGTTTGAGTATTTAATTATGGGGGATTCAGATCACGCATATCTTAAAAGCAAGTGAACCATGCCAGAATCCCATACACGCATCTGCCCTCAAACCACATGCTCTATTAAACCGGTATTGAGTTACTATAATGATCTTATGGGCTTAGGAAGCGAGTTGAGAGAACAATCAACTAATATGACCTATAGGCAGAGGGTCTTGTTTTGACAGTTCCGTCTGAGCTCAATAGGGGAACGAAATGGAATAACATCAGTCATTCCCAGTGGTGACGCAACCGTACTTTATGAGAACCTCACTAAAGTACTTTCTTTGCAGTTAGTTCCAATAAAAAGTGAGCGGGTTTGTTTATGAAAGTTTAATGTTGTGGAGTCTTTGTTTCCAGTCATTCTTAAACAAAAAAAGCATTAAAAATGCATTCATGCAACAGTGATACATTATTTTTACACGAGCATGGTGGGTTTCCTCAATGCAGCCTGAGTTTTTTCATTCTTTTCTTCTCTTATTCCTTTTTATTTGCAGAGACAGAGCTGCAGCAAACAGCTTTCTATCCTCACAGCCACCCAGGCAGTTTCTGAAGAGGGCTCGCATTACCTGACAGCCTGTTATGTCAGTGCCAGCCAGCCAATTTCATAAACATATGCACCAATTAAGAAATCCATTAATATCCATCATGTCCTGTCATAAATCATACAGCTCTGCAGCGGGTCTGACTATGTAATTATTGTTGAGCAAAAAGCGGAAGTCCTTGATTAGGTTGACTCATTATTTCTCTCCAAATGATTCAACTCGGCCCTGATATAATGAAAAAGTAAAATGAAGCAACTCCGCTTCAGTGTGTTTATAATTGCACATTTGGGCTCTTTGAAAACGTCAGCCGGGTGGGATGCCGGTTTCCCTGCGGGCTGATGAATTCAACCGGCACTCTTACCCCCCGAGCGTTCTCTCTGGGCGCATCTACAGCACAGAGGAAAGAATCAGATCATTATTTAAACCAGGGGAGACGTTTGCACCGAAGCATCTGCCAGGAACATAAAAGTAAATGTAAATGCAAAGTCTAAACTGAGGATTAGCGATACGTCCAATTTGTAACTAATTACAGATGGGAAGTCTTAGCTGAGCCACCGGAGGAAAAATCTGAGAGAGATTCAAAGAAACTGAATTAAAGGAATATTCCCATTTAATACAAGTCAAGTTCAATTGACAGCATTTGTGGTGTAATGTTTCTTGCCACAAAAAAAAAAAAAAGACTTGTTTCTCTTGTTTTCTTAAAAAAAAGAAAAACTGAAAATTGAGGTTATGACTAACAATGAAAGTGAATGGGGCAATTTTTTTGGAGAATTTAAAAGCCGAAATGTGAAAAGCTTATAATTTTATAAGAGCACTTAAATTAATTATTCTGTTAAAACATCATTTTAGGGTTTTAGGCGTTGTGGTGTTGTAACGGATGCAAGCTAGTAAGAGCTGCGCGAGTAAACCTCACTTTAGTTCCCTGGCCTCAAAAGGCACGCTAGCGACTGATGCTATAGAGACTGTGTTCTTTAGCATCCTTGTTAGCGCACCTGCCTCCCATGTCAGAGACGCCGGTTCGAATCCCGCTTTGAGCAGGTTGAGTAGGACCGGTTACATTTGGTGCCGTGACCCGGATGGGAGTGAGGTTTAGGGGGGCGGTGAGTGTAATGGAGGCAAGCTAGTAAGAGATGTGCATGTAAACCTTACTCCCCTGGCATCATGAGGTGCGCTAGAGACTGCTGTCTTTAGCATCCTTGTTAGTGTGTCCGGCTCCCATGCCAGAGACGCTGGTACGAATCCCACTCTGAGCGGGTCGAGTAGGACTGGTTACATTTTCATTTACAGTTGTAAAACTGGATAAAACCAGTTACTAACTTAAAGTTAAAGTGTTAAAGTGTAAAGTTATTAACTTATATTATCTGTGTTTGGTTTAAGCTGTAAATATGTAAATTATGTTTCATACAGTCAAATTTAGGGTTTATGGCTCATAATTTTTCAAACTAAAATCATGCTAACACTGCTGTTTACGTCCTGTGGCTATACTATTAAAGGATTTTAATGTTTATGGACTGGCCCCATTAACTTCCATTGTAAGTGCCTCACTGTAACCCAGATGTTTGCTTTTTGTTTTAAAGAGAAGGCAGCACAAGTAGAAATACATTTTTGTGGCCATCAACATTATGCCACAAGTGCTGTTGATTGAGTTTAACTTTATTGAACCAAGAATATCCTGTGTTCAATACAAAAATTTTACATCAAATTGTGATTCAGGTGTCTTTCTAATGTAATTCTGCCTTACTGATTTCCAGCGCTCTCGCTAAATGTGGCCTAACTGTGAGTCTGAATTCAGATTGCTCGTTATAGCCGTCAGTTGTATATCTTTAACCCTATTGATCTTTCGGTGCAGCAATTTCTCTTAATTATGAAAATAACCCAATTTACAGTGGCTGCATATACAAGATTAAAAATATCCTTCAACCTGAATGCAACACGCCAGACTCTCAGTTATGTAGACTAGTTGGCGGATGGCCAGAGCTGACTAATGCCTCCATGCTAGTGGGGGTTGGAAGAGAATCGATACCACCCAATAACCAGTTCTTCCTTTAGGACAGTAAAGAATACGTATGGCTCTGAGAGCAAACCCTATTAAAAAACGACACCGTAAATGCATACATTATTTAAAGATTCCCCTTTCATGAAGCCAGATCTAAACAATTATTAATTATGCATCCATTTCAAGTCAGGTAGTTTTGATTTTTGCCAAAGGGGATATACGTAAGTAAATGCCGTAATGGTAATAATACAGAGTTTCTGTATGTTTTGATTGTTAGTTTAAAATGCAGCGATGCACTTGGTCAATGAAGGCACTCTGAATGCAGGGAGGTGATCCACTCCACACAGATCAAAGTTAATGGGGGTTCGCCATCGTGGCCGGGCCACATTAGTGGAGGCTCTCACAGCGTATCGATTAGAGCCCAGGGAAAAAGTTTTGCCATTATGTGAAAGCGGTGACGGGATGAACCAGCTCTCTGGGAGATCAATGATGTGCCCACAGCAGTAATCACCAGGCAGCTGATGATGTTTTCATTGGCCTAGCAAGTACTGGGAGAATGTGTTTGCAGTTTCTGTTGTCTGTATTGTGTCAGCAGACTGAGTGGCTCGTAGTGGACTGGGAACAGAATTAGGGTGTAAAGTCAACAATCATTTAGAATATTATACACAAGCAATTGTGCCTCAGAGTGCTAGATTCTTCCTAATGCAGTACTAATTTTTTGTCTTCTTTTTTTGAAGACGCTGTCTAAACAACAAATAGGCCATTTGTTTTCTGTGTGAACAACACACCGGGGGTCTGATGGAGCTTAGTGTTTTACATGCAGCAAAATGAAAACCATTAAAAAGAAAATGCTTTTTTACCTTCAAGACATAGTACTGTAGTTTTAAAAGCTGAGAAGTGTTTTACACATTTGTTTTGACAGAGCTTTGGTATATTCGTATCATTGCTGAACTGATTAAATATTAGATCTTCTGGCATTTCTTTGCAGCTGCTCTTCTGTACAGCACGTTAGCATTTGTCTCAAATCCCAGTGTGCTGCCGATCTAGATGATTTTTGGGCATTAAATTCAGACTAATTATGCTTCTTTCTAAGATACTTAATTTTGTTCAATGTTTTACTCACACTCAAATATAATTACTGAGATGTATTGATAGATCTAAATGTGTTATTTTACACAATGTTAGCTTAGCCACATGCTAATGTTAGAATGAAAGAATAAACATTAAACCAACCGCATGCTCACAACCAACATTACTTCAGTAATATGACATATTTCGGATTGAAACAGGATACTGAACAGGAAAAAAATTAGTAATCTTTCCTCAGAGAATTATATGATGTGCTAGCTTAGCCATGCGCTAATGTTAGAAATTAAACTCGTATTTCAAAGTGAAATGGGACCCTCAATAAGGATAAAATGATCAAAATCTTTTCTGTTACATCATGTTAGCAACATAATGTTAAAATTAAAGAAGCATATCAAGTTATTACATCTTGATGAAAGATTACTAACATTTTTATTCCTTGGTTTGTTCCAAACCTGTATTATTTTCTTTTAAGCAAAACCAAAAGTTGGATCCCTTTGACTTCTAATGGGAAAGAGAGAGAGAGAGAGAGAGAGAGAGAAACATTTTCCAGATATCTTCTTTGGATTGGTTTGGAACCACATGAGGGATGACAGAATTTTCATTTTTGGGTGAACTTTTTCACATTTTGAAACCAATTTCTTATGTAGACAGATTGAGTAAGTTTTCTTCAACATTGTCCATATGAAAACTTCTCTAAATCATATCCATATTCCCTGAAATATCCAATATAGCAATATACTTCTCACGATTCTCTCTTAACACGATCAACATTTCTGTTCCATTGAGAGCGGAAATGACCCTTTCTATTTGAAAAGCAATTTGCCATTGTCCGCACCTCAGGGACGCGTCTGCGCCTTCGCACCGGTCGAGAGCTGCGACCTCCGTGATCTTTCTACAGACTGATTTTAACCTTCGCTCCAAAGAAGAAATCTTCACCACGCTCCCGTTTGGCTTCAATCACAAGAAGCCTGATTCAGAGCACCGGCGTAGACGTGCTGAGAGATGTGGGGTGTTTTATACTGCTGAGAATCTAAGAGGATAGTGAGAAAGAGTTCATTTTTCAAAGTGCTGAGAGGCATGTGATGGTCCCTCAGCCATTGTCTTGGTGTCAGGGCAGATGAATGGGACAATATGGGGGAGAATAGCTTGAGACTGAAAAACCGAAGACAACATGGGGAGCAGTGCAGAGAATGAAAGCAACTAGACAACAGCATTAAAAAGCACTACCTCCCTTTTCCTCTCAAGCTCTCCGTGTCATATCATATGCAATTCATCATTCCGCACGCCCCTCGTGGGAAGATCCATTCCGTTTTAAGGTAGCACTCTGAATTGCTTCTCAGAAAATTGCGATACGCCTTCTCATTAGGTGCTTTAAAGTTTCACATTTATTCCTGGAAAAACGCCTGACAGCCGTTCGAGATTAGAACATTCGTGATATTTCCGAGGAATGAATGCTGTGACAGCTCTGTCAGGGAAAAGTGAGAAACTAAACACAAATATGTCAACTTATTGAGTGCTCTTTCTGTAAAGGACGGCCCACCGATCTGTCATTGCATTCTTTTAAAGGGATTCAATGATTTTGGGGTCAATAGAACGCTGTTAGCGGCTTGTCTGTCAGAGCTGTCTGCTTGTAAGGGAGTTGAGCGAAAATGTCAACTGATGTATCTTCATATCTCTCTGCCTGCCATTTCCTGATGGCCGTGCACAGTCGGGCAGGCTGTGTGATGTGCGTTGCATAATTCCCTCAAATAATTCATATGGAGCCTTGCGTTGGAAATGAAATTTGACTACAGTAGAATATCCTCCCATGTATCACCAGCCGTACAGTCGAATTATGCTTCGTGAAAAAAGTCTACGTTCATCCCACATTCAGGAGCAGACAAAACATGGCCATGATGAGAAATGCCACCAAGATGGTGAAATATTTCATGGCATTACCACTGTGAAATGTCACAGGCCGCTGGCTAAAGCTGCGCGTCCTCAGGGGCTGCGCCTTTTCGCATTGAGCTTCGTAACAGATTGAATAAATATTCATTATGAAAATTGGATATGAAAAAAATGCTTGTATTGTGAAATATTGCCCAGATCTATTCTCCGAGAGCTTTCGAGCCAGAGTATTTATCTAGCCAATTGAAGCAATATTACCATAATTGGTTTGAGACCAAACGACAAGACATTGTGGTGGGAGTCAGCTTCATGCTAAATAATTTCAACAATATGAAGTGAATTTCTGTGCAATTTGCCTTGAAATATCAATGAAGAAACATCAAAGTGCATTTCATCAGCGCTAAATGAAGGTACTGTGGTACGATACAACATCCCTCAAGGGTCATTTATGAGCTATTTTGAATTGATAAATGAAAATGAAGGAAATCGTGAAGACGAGTGCCTTAAGATATTAGAAAAATAATACTGACAAGATCTTTCAAGATACTTCAAACATGAGAAAAGAGCAGCAAGACTCTTTGAGTGGGATATTCTATAGAGATTTTTATAATACTTACAGCCTGCTATGTGAATGCTAACATAGATTTTTGCAAGCGAATTAGCATGTATGCGGTCTACTGTATGCGTGTTAAGCTTGTTTGTCCATAATCCTTCACACACTCTTTAAGTTTTTTGAGCTGAACATCCTTAATATATTCACTTTTATTCTTTGAAGTGTAAAAACGCCTTGATCATACAGTTATTGTGCAATGTTGCGTATTTAAGCACGGGGATGGTGGTGGAACAAGGCTGTGCTATTTATCTTTTTTCCCCTTTGTGTTTGCAGATAAGCAATTAAAATAAGTGGGTCACCCGTTGTTGAATGAACACTTGAACCCACAGGCACAGGGGTTTCATATCTGATTTTATCACTGATGCTTCTGTTTTAGCTCCCCAGGTTTTGCTGCTCGGAGAGATGGAGAATGGCAGAGATATTATACTCATGACAGAAGCCAGAAGCCCTTATTTACCTACAGCCTAATCTGCACATATAATGCGATTTTATCATTGGCGTGTTCTGCACCAATGATAGAATATGAGGAGCCGCTCACCCCATGCAGGAACGAGCGCAGCAGCAACAGGCTCCAGCCATCGACAGGCACCGGGACCTGTAAAATATCCCCAGGCCAGTGCGTCTCACCCCCATCCATCCACAGAACTGTCAGTGATATTGAGAGACTGTCAGACTCCTTCTCAAGTACGTCCAAATCAACAGTAAATATTAGTCCTGTAGGGCCTCTGGGAGCTCAGTTACATCCCCTTTATTAACCTTGCAGCCTGGCTGTTTGATGTTAAATAATTACTCTGGCAGCTCTCGGGGGAAAACGCGGCACAAGGCTCTTTCCGTCCCTTAGCCGTGTCGCCGCTCAAGGGGCTTCGTTTCACACCGTCTAACACACATCCTGAGCATGAACGTTAATAGGGCAATGAAAATAAGAGTGTCCATGATAAAGAAAGAACGCTTTTTTAAAAAAAACATCTACTTTAAAACATGTCCCAGGTTCTTACAAATGTACTCTTTGTATTCATGTTGGTTTTCAAAAGCCTTCATATGATTTTCAAGAAAAGTTTCACATTTGTTGACTAAAAATGTCATGTGGTGTATCTATCAAGTAAGGAGTAACATTTTTATCTTAATCATTACTTTCAAAAAAGTGTCTGAATAATTTTTGGTTCCAAATTTTTGGGTATAATATGTCACAGTTTACTTTTTTTTTTTACTTTTGCTATCCTCACTTACATAAATGAACTATAGTGTCCTGCACCCACTAGTAAAAATATATCAAAAAATGTCTGAATAATTTTTGGTTTGACTGTATGTATGTATATGTGTATATATATATATATATATATATATACACACTACCAGTCAAAAGTTTGGACACGGTAAGATTTTTAATGTTTTTAAAAGAAGTTTCATCTGCTCACCAAGGCTGCATTTATTTAATTAAAAATACAGTAAAAACAGTAATATTGTGAAATATTATTACAATTTAAAATATTTGTTTTCTGTTTGAATATATTTTATAAAGTAATTTATTCCTGTGATGGCAAAGCTGAATTTTCAGCATCGTTACTCCAGTCTTCAGTGTCACATGATCATTCAGAAATCATTCTAATATGATGATTTGCTGCTCAAGAAACATTTATGATTATTATCAATGTTGAAAACAGTTGTGTACTTTTTTTTTCAGGATTCCTTGATGAATAGAAAGTTCAGAAGAACAGCATTTATCTGAAATACAAAGCTTTTGTAACATTATACACTACCGTTCAAAAGTTTGGGGTCAGTAAGAATTTTTATTTTTTTGAAAAGAAATTAAAGAAATTAATACTTTTATTCAGCAAGGATGCATTAAATCAATCAAAAGTGACAGTAAAGACATTTATGTTACAAAAGATTATATTTCAAATAAATGCTGTTCTTTTGAACTTTCTATTCATCAAAAATCCTGAAAAAAAAATATTGTACACAAATATTTTGTACAATTGTACACAATAAATGTTTCTTGAGCAGCAGATCAGCATATTAGAATGATTTCTGAAGGATCATGTGACACTGAAGACTGGAGTGATGCTATAAATTCAGATTTGATCACAGGAATAAATTACTTTATAAAATATATTCAAACAGAAAACAGTTATTTTAAATTGTAATAATATTTCACAATATTACTGTTTTTACTGTATTTTTAATTAAATAAATGCAGCCTTGGTGAGCAGACGAAACTTCTTTTAAAAACATTAAAAATCTTACTGTGTCCAAACTTTTGACTGGTAGTGTATATATATATGTATGTATATTCCAATTTTTTTTTTTTTTTTTTTTTCAAATATCATAAATTATAAATTCATAAATCATGAATGATTTGAATTTTTTTTTTTCTGCATCATCTGGTTTGGCAGACACATTTTCCCCCAAATATTACTAAGCAGTGAATCCGTTTTGTTATTATGCCAAACAACTTAATTAATATTACTAATACTTTTCATGAGGATTTTTCTTTATCACCATCATCTTGACTTTATATCACCCAAAAAATATCAAAATAAATTAATTCAGAAATAAAAAATGGTCATTTTAGAAAAGGTTTATTCAAGGTATGTATAAATTGCATTTTTAATGTATTTTTGGATTAATTTTGGACATGCAGGCAAAAGAACAAGCGTTAAGTCATTGCATCAGAATAATACATTTTGGTTACACTTGGATTAATAAGATCTGGGAGGAGGATGTGTTACAGTATCACAGATCTAATTATGGAGTGAGGGGGTGTAAATAAGGCAGCTGAGACATACTATTCTCGCAATCATTTGCACTACAGTGGATGAATTATTTATGATACATGTTATTTGTGGCCTTACACAGCTGGGCTGCGGAAACACAGGCCTGTCATGTTGACATCAAAACTCACACTGTTCTCTACTGTGCAGCAAACATGACTCTTGTACACACAACACCCCCCATGAACCCCCCTCGACAAAGCACAGTCTGGAGTCCGAGCAGCATCCTCACTCTTATTCAAACAAACAGGGGCTTACTCTAATCCTTGCTTCCTGTCTCCCCGGCTTGTTTCCAAGGTAACGTGTCAGAAGAGACAAGAGCGCTGCTGACTGCCTCTACGGGGCCAGTTCCCCTCCTTTGCCCAAGTTCGTCTGACTTTTGGTCACATGACACCTGTTCCCATGACTACCAGGTTGAGGACAGCCCAAGAGCACGCGAGCGAGGGGAGCTCCACACGTTCTGCCGAAAATGAAGACGGGGGATTGAGATCGGCCTCGCTCCCAGAAGTCCCTCAATATTACACGCCGCTTAACTGCGCCGGCAGCCAGTCGGATCTCAGGTGCCTTTGTTAAATGAAGAAAACATATCGTATTTCAGACAATCAAGAAATCACTCAACAGTGTGATGGATCCGAAGCACCTTCAAATGAGCATCCTCTCCAAAACAATAATAGCATGTATTGGAAAGAAACTGTAATAAGGGGCTCATCATCAAATACATGGGCACACATTTTCTTGCTTTCCTGTTGCAGTTGTGTTGCTATGGGAACATGATTCAAATTGACAGCATTTGAATAAAGGTTTTGATGTTAATTTGGAGGAAAATCACTTGGCTGAACCTGTCCAGGGAGAGATGCGATGCGTTCCATTTCCTCACCTCTTCATTTCTTCACCAGGTTAATCATTTGTGATTGTACGCTCGAGAGCGTAAATGTCTCCGTTACAGTCCTAAAATATGAGCAGCTGCCGACAATTATCATCAGATTTAATTCACATGAATGGAATAAGACTCCCAAGTACCGTGCCAACAACTTTAATGTGTTATCTTGCAGAACAGTGCTCGACTTCTTGGCTACGGTGGCCGTAGAAGAGACCCTAAGGTTAAAGAAGCAGATAAGCACATGACCTTCTTGCAGTCATTGTAAACCTGCACTGTCTCCAAGCCTTTTAGTTGTGTAAAGATCAGAAAGGTTGGAACGGAGCCATCAGACAGCACGGGGGGACCGATTGAGGAATGAGAGCCAGGGTGGTTTGGCCTCAGACACCTGTCCCTTCTTACTTCCTCTCCTGAGTCCGATGGATCCAGCTGCATTGATTCAGGCTGGGATGTTGTAGATAGTTTGTTGGCCATCGGCTCGGCTCAACACACTGTCCAATCCATCGGAGACCTTCCTGACCTATAAGACTTATAAGGGTTGTGATCTTCTCCTGACAACAGTATTAAGGTCACATCTGGATTTGGAGCAGTAATGGAACAGACAGTGGTGTCAAACACAAATCCAGAAGGGCACTATGGATGATGAGAGTGAAGCTCGTTCATCTCCGGCTGGAATCCTCACAATTCTGTCTGAATTTGAACCTGACAGTCCATCAGCGCTACGTATCCCTGCTGTTACTACCCCACGTGTGAGTCAGACTCCCGGAGCTACCGCGTAGCTTTGGCTGACAACCTCATGCATTTCCCGCCACTGTGACTTCGCAGGAACACAAATCACCTTGCGTGGCCATTAAAAACCAGTGAATGGAGCTCCAGACTCCTCTGATTTCCCATCCAACCAATCGTGCTGATTTATTATCCTCCAAACACCCAGAGAGCCAGCAATAGATCAGAAAGATTCACGCCTTCCTCGCCGGAGCAATATGAACTGCTTCCACGTCTCACAGGAAGAAGCAGATGATTAGGGTCACGCTGGCAGAGTCGATGCTGACATGCTCCTCTGAATCAGCACGGGCGTCCCCGGACCTGGGGAATCCTGGGAAATCCTCGTTGTGATCCATCTGCCGTACTTCTTACTCAGCATCCAGGCCTACTTGGGAGGTTCCTCGGTTTCCACACTTTGGCCTCTCTCTTCCTTCGTCTCCTTCATCATTTCCCTGCATTCTGCTAATAAATCACCACAGTGGAGGCCTTGGCTGCTAAGCTCAACCCCGCAGTGCGCTGAAAACCTGATTAGTGGCGTTTACCCAAATGATTTACAGAAAACAATTGCCTCAACTAATTCTAGCCGGCTAATTTCATTTTCTCTCGTATCCTCAATTCATACGCAAGAAAATTATGTACGGCAACTCCAATGACTCAAGGCGATCATTTTGCATAAAACGACGGACGGTAGTCGACAATTTAGCTTCATCAGGCGGCTGTATGTGTGTTCTGGTTTGGCCTGGGCTCTCTTTCGCTGAATGAGAGCAGGTTGGAAAGAAATGCAAATTACAAGGTCACACACACACACACACACACCATCTGAATTTCATCCTGATGATTGGCTGTGAAGGTTCTGACCCTGCTAATATCTCTATTTCACCTCTCTCATTTCACGCCTTGCCTTTCAGACCATGGGGAGAAGAGAGGGAAATGGTAATGTTAATGTATTAATGGTAATGTATTAACCAGTATAATGTAACTTAAAGCCTAGTCAGAAACTCTATGACCGAAGAGCATATAACAACATAGCCTTGCCTCTTTTTTTTTTTTTTTTTTTTTTTTTTTGTGGCTGTACAGCAGCCTGTTTTGATTTTCTCAGACTTGCCAAGGCTTTGGTCTTTCTTTTTTTTTTTTTTTTTACTCTCCCTGGATATTGATGTTGTTTAACATGATTTACACAAGTAGTAGTTGTTCCTGGATCGACATCCTTTGTTGTTCCTGGAACAGCATTCGAATCAGCCAATCGCAGTCCTTTTATTTTACAGCTAGGGTCATGGTGATGATTGGTTGATCCAGCAACAGCAAAAGATGTCAATACAGGAGCTTAAACTTGTGTAAATCATGTTCTGCTGCCCTAAAAAGACAAAATGCAGTAACTTTTTTGTCAAAATGGAGTTAAACCAGGTCTCTTAGGCCAGGAATTTTTGAACTGGGTTTGCAAAAATATATATTTTAGAGAAAAAAAAATGTTATATTGGTAAATAATAAAAATGAAATATCTTGCTTACCTATCAATGGATGTATGTTAATAGTTCACCCAAAAATGAAAATTATCCCATGATTTACTCACTCTCAAGCCATCCAAGATGTATACGACTATATTCTTTCAGACGAACACAATCAGAGATATATTTAATATCCCTCAAAGCTTTATAATGGTTGTGAATGGGGGGCCACATTTTGAAGCAAAAATAAATTGCATCCATCCATAATAAAAGTAATCCATATGGCTCCAGTGGGTTAATAAAGGCCTTTTAAAGCGAAGAGATGCGTTTTTGTAAGAAAAATATCCATATTTAAAACTTTATAAATTCAAATAACTAGTTTCCAGCAGACGACCATTCGCATACTGCGCAAGTCGACTTGCGCCAAATGAGTAACCCCCTGACGCAATGTAGGTGTAGCGTAAGCTTTTTTTGTTTGTTTGCTCACAAGTTGGCATTATTTGTCCTGACAAACATGCTCAGATTTTTAAAAAATAATAATAATATTTCAATCTTAATTTCAGTTTTTGTTTTAGTTACTGCCTTTTTCCTTTGTAGGGCTACATTCGTATTAGAACTGGCATTAGAATAGCACTGAAAGAAAGAAAGATATACATTTTTTCATATTCCAATATCATTCCCAAATAAAGAAATGTGTGTCATTGTATTCATACTTCTAATTTGTCCATTTAACATGTAGAACAGGTTTATATCTGTGTTTAGCACACAGCTTAGCTTTAGGTTGATAGATTATCAGGTGTAGAAAAATGAAGTCTTTTGAAATAGCCTTCATGGTTCTCTGGGACCAAATTGGTGATATGGTAATACACCCAAGAGGACTGTACGATAAGGAGGAATGAAGTCATGTAAAACATGGACTGTATGATATGTGGATATGAGAAAGTAGATCACCAACATAATGTGTTATTATGGTAATGAAATATAATAAATCATTCTCGCGATATCCAAATGATTCCGTTTTAACATGTGGATAAATCTGCACGCCCTGAGCTCTTATAGCAAATGTGTGAAATTCAAAGTGAAGTGGAGCTCCGGTCTTTAGCACTAATCAGACGAATGCTATCCATATTGACTCTCAAATAGTCAGAATAATTCAAATCTACATCAGAGGATATTACTTTGCATATTTACACAAGGATTTGCATAAAGACGGAGTTAAAAAGAGAGAGCAAGTAAGAAAGAGAGAGAGAGAGAGTTCAGTGGCATTGCCAATATTGCAGACCAGGCTTTATTGCTGCTCCCAAAGGGACTGCAAAGGAACCATTAAATTAGTATTGGACCGAGCGGTGAACCTTGCTGTCAGCATCAGCAGTATGGCGAATGGCTTTGTTATTGTATTTGACATACTGAGACAGATTATAAAATGAATGTCTACATTGTGCCTCCCAAAAAAGACTACCCAGATTAATTGTGCTTTCCATTCTCTCATGTCTTTTCAAAGAGTCCTTTTTATCCACACACCTCCAGTCCGAGAGATATGATAGCAGAGTCCATTAAAAACGTTATTAGCTCTTTCAGGGGCCTATAGATGATGTATATTTAAAGAGGTATTTCACACAAAAATTAGATTCTGTCATCATTTACTCACCGTCATGTCTTTCCAAGCCTCAGTGTAGTTTTTAATAATATGCTGGTCGCTCTTTTCCAAGCTGCATTAAAGTCTCAAAAAGGACACATAAACACCATAAAAGAATCATAAAAGTGGCCCGTATATCTTCTGAAGCTTTGGAGGAACAGACTCAAATTTAAGTTATTGTTCAATAAATTTCACTGCTGCAACTGAATCATTGAGTCACTGAGTTGAATGTGAGATGTCTGTCCAATTAATGAATGAATCATTGAGACTGGTTTTGTGAACTGGATTAAAAGATTCATTGAAAATATGTGAATTAAAAATTTAAAAAAAAAAATAGATATCAGTACTCCCCTTAACACCCCAAAGGTAGATTTTTTTGTTTAGTAAATATTTCAATTTCACTCTGTTTTATACACAAAGCTATTTTGACTTCAGAAGGCTTCAAATATAGTGCACAAGTCATATGGACCACATTTAAGATACTTTCATTGTACCTTTTTGAAAGTCTTTATTCATATATTGAAAAGAATAGCCTGGAAGTTCTTCAAAAGATTGACTTTTGTGTTCCGCTGAAAAAAAAGCAAGTCATACGGGTTTAGAATGACATGAAGATGAACTATTCCTTTAAAACTGGAGTGACTGAGGCCGGGTCATGTTAAACCTCAATGTGTAAGAGAGGTTGGCTATCCTGGGACTAATTAATTACTCTGCGGCAGACTAATAATGCTGCTGCCATTAATTCACACAAGTTCATTAGGAACTGCTTCCTCTCTCATCACAGATCTTTGCTGGAAATATAAGCTCGTCCCACGCTGAAATCCGGAGAGCACTCACTCTTCGACACCGCTCAGCTGTCTTCATTTGTTTTGGCCAAAATCCAAGTTTCGTGTCATTCCGACCCACTTATGATCATTATAGCTCAGCGAGTCTCAACTGGTGGGTCACGAACCAAAAATTTTTGCAAATCTGTTGTGATAGCAGGGCAAAAAAACAAAACAAGATTTGTGCAAATAATACAATGCAACATAAGAAACAATATTTATGGGACAGTTCATGTTCCATAAATGACATGGTTGCTGATTTGAAATATGATGTTCTATTAGCAAAGTTCGAGAGGAGCACATGCTAGTAACCCAATCAGCATGAGAGGAGTCCTCCTTTTGCTGCCAAAACAGCCCTGACCCGTCGAGGCATGGACTCCACTAGACCCCTGAAGGTGTGCTGTGGTATCTGGCACCAAGATGTTAGTCCTGTAAGTTTCAAGGTGGGGCCTCCATGGATCGGACTTGTTTGTTCAACACATCCCACAGATGCTCGATTAAATTAAGATCTGGGGAATTTGGAGGCCAAGTCAACACCTCAAACTCGTTGTTGTGCTCCTCAAACCATTCCTGAACCGTTTTTGCTTTGTGGCAGGGCGCATTATCCTGCTGAAAGAGGCCACAGCCACCAGGGAATACCGTTTCCATGAAAGGGTGTACATGGTTTCGGCGGTGGACAGGGGTCAACATGGGCACCCTGACTGGGCACCCATACACAACAAACTGCGATGCACTGAGTATTCTGACACCTTTCTATCAGAACCAACATTAACTTCTTAAGCAATTTGAGCTACAGTAGCTCGTCTGTTGGATTGGACCACGCGGGCCAGCCTTCGCTCTCCACATGCATCAATGAGCCTTGGCCGCCCATGACCCTGTCGCGGTTCACCACTCTTCCTTCCTTTGACCACTTTTGATAGATACTGACCACTGCAGACCGGGAACATTTCACAAGAGCAGCAGTTTTAGAGATGCTCTGACCCAGTCGTCTAGCCATCACAATTTGGCCCTTGTCAAACTTGTTCAAATCCATTTTTCCTGCTTCTAACACATCAACTTTGAGGACAAAATGTTCACTTGCTGCCTAACATATCCTACCCACTAACAGGTGCCATGATGAAGAGATAATCAGTGTTATTCACTTCACCTGTCAGTGGTCATAATGTTATGCCTGATCGGTGTATATATATATATATATATATATATATATATATATACCACAACACTTTATGGGGGATTACTCTGGGTTTGGGCCAAATTCCAAGCTCAGAGCCTTCCCCTTGGACAGCACGGCAAATATGCATACTCTCTTCTCTATCTGAGTATATGTAAGTGTGAACTCCTGAGATGTTATTTAAATGTGTTTCGCAAGTAGGGCTTTTTTTTTTTTTTTTGATATTTCACTATTTCACATTCAAGTGAAGAAAGGACTTGAACTTGCATACCTAAAATAGCTTACCAGAGGCTTTGCGAATATGGCCACAAAGTGAACTGACTTTCCTCGAAATGGACTGCATGGGATAGCAAAATAAATATACTTCCTATATTATTTATTGACATCTGTATTTTGGTGCAGATGCCACTTGGTATAATGGCTAATACTAATAAAATATGAAATCACACTTTTGCTGTTGTTTATACATTTACAAAATTTACATTTTTCTTTTTTAGCCTGTCATTTCACATACTTTTGGGCCTGTGCAGTTAATTGTAATATTAAGAAATTTTTCTGTCTGATACTTTTGCATTTTATGTTAGGCTACTTTACAAAACTATAAGGGATTGTTGTATGGAGACTTGTTTCTGCCTCAGAGTGAAAAAAGGGTAATTGTGAAAAAATTAAAATGAAAAAATTCTTCTTCTTTTTTTACTCTGAGGTGTAAATGGGTCATTACTTGAAATCCAATGTAAAATCTGAGGCTTGAAGCAAAACCATTCTAGAAGCACCGCTCTAATCTGTCAACAAGGAGATTTTCTCATAACGTCTGCCGCGACTTAGCCGAGGTTGTGTCGTGCCTCGGTAAATGCCACCGTCTCTTATTTAATTTGAGCGGCGAGCCGGTATGCTATTCTAGAGTTATCAGTGTATTAAGTTGATACAATAACTGTGTTTGTACTTGATTAAGAAGTCTTTGTTCTGCGGTTGTCGCTGGGTAAATTAACTTGACAGAGTCACCTCAGGGGGGTGAGTAGCAGATACAGATACAGTCAAATTACAGTGCTGCCTCGGCCGTGTGTGCGGAGGATCTGACCCAGTGGCAGATCGATACGGCTCACCGTCCAGCACACAGCCAGCCATTAATCACACCATCAAGCCTGTCGAGCCCCATACAAGGCCATCTGCCTCAAAGGACTGTGTACAAACACTGCATGGCTCCTGTGCTGAGGAGGCACTCACACAATTCCCACCATCACATCATGCGAAATTCAGCCGCTAAGTGAGGGACGGATATAGAGCGCAATCCCAGAAGCCTTGGGAGGTTCTTATGCCGACAGGATTACTGGCTTTCTCTGTTCTGGCTCACCTGACAAACCCATCTACTCTGTATATGCACACAATAGGAGTTGGAGTGGAAATCGCTGGAGGGAAAGATATCGAGAGCGAGTGAGAGGAAGGTGTGTGGGTGTGAGAGAGGAAACTGAAAACAGTATAATTCCTCATTGTCTTCAGCGAATTGGAACTAGTCTCCAAGATATTTCGGCCTCATCTTCTTTGTGGTTGGTTGGTGACGTTTTGGCGCTCAAGCTCCCACAAGCTCCCCGAAGACTGGCGTGGTACAGCAAAGCTCGATCCCTCCCCTCGCGCTCCAGCCTTGCGCTAATTACACCCGGCTCCATGCTGATGAGACGTGCAGCTGTCAGGCCCTCCACGCGTGCTATAAATCACAGTTCCGTGGGCTTTGTTTATCTGATTGGACAGGCTGAGGGGGGAGCCGGCGAAAGCTCTCCTATCTCTCCGCCTCAGATCCAGCCTGCTCCGCTCCTTTCCTCTGTCTGCCAGCAGGTTTAATCTACACGCTCAGACGGAGTCAATTCTCCACCTCACTGTCGCGGGCTCTAGATCCGCCGCATGGTCTCAAATTGAATTGCGGACACAGGCTGTGGCATCAGGCCATGTTACACCACACACCGTCCTCTGTCATCACACTCCATGCACAGATAATGCCAGAACAGTGAAGCTCAGAGATTCTGTTATTATGGCTCTGTTAAATTGCTTTCACATGTTTAGGACTCTTGCCAGTCTCATTTTAGACCGGAAGAATAGAGTCTTCTTCTCGCTTGAAAGACGTGCCTGCCTCATATATGCACAGTATATTATAATCGCTGACATTGATGATGTTGTACTTTGTGTAAGGGATAGTTCACTCAAAAAGGAAATTTCTGTCAAACCTGTAAGGCTTTGTCTTCTGTGGAAAATACAAGAAGATATTCCGAATAAAATTATAAGAAAT
This sequence comes from Hypophthalmichthys nobilis, assembly GCA_037950665.1. NCBI lineage: Eukaryota > Metazoa > Chordata > Actinopteri > Cypriniformes > Xenocyprididae > Hypophthalmichthys > Hypophthalmichthys nobilis. Next base: position 16,969,981 of record CM075476.1, on the reverse strand, counting down.
TATCCGTACAATTCAATGGCAAGCAAACTGTTTGGTTACCAACATTCTACTAAAACTGTAAGTAAAATTGTTAGGTTACCAACATTCTTCCAAAAACTGGTAAGCAAACTGTTTGGTTACCAGCATACCTCAAAATATCTCCTTTTATGTTCCAAGGAAGAAAGAATGTCATACAGAGTTGAAACAATATACAGTAAGAGTGATTTAAAGGATTAGTTCACTTTCAAATGAAAATTACCCCAAGATTTACTCACCCTCAAGCCGTCCTAAGTGTATATGACTTTCTTCTTTCTGATGAACACAATCAGAGATATATTAATAAATATCATGACGCATCCGAGCTTTATAATAGCAGTGAGCAGGATCAATGAGTATGAACTGAAGAAAGTGCTTCCATCCACATCCATCCATCATAAACATACTCCACACCACTCCGGGGGGTTAATAAAGGTCTTCTAAAGTGAAGCGATGCATTTTTGTAAAAAAAAAAAATCTGTATTTAAGTTATGAAGTAAAATATCTAGCTTCCACCCGACCACCTTCCGTATTCTACTTATGGCGAAAGTGTAAAGCTCTCGCAGTTCAAAAAGCTACGTCCTACGCCTTCCCTATTCAACTTATGGAAAAAGCTTAAAGGATTAGTCCACTTTCAAATAAAATTTTCCTGATAATTTACTCCCCCCCATGTCATCCAAGATGTTCATGTCTTTATTTTTTCAGTCGAAAAGAAATTAAGGTTTTTGATGAAAACATTCTCCTTATAGTGGACTTCAATGGTCTCCAAACGGTTGAAGTTTAAAATTACAAAATTACAGTTTCAGTGCAGCTTCAAAGGGCTTTAAACGATACCAGACAAGGAATAAGGGTCTTATCTAGCGAAACGATCTGTCATTTTCTAAAAAAATACAAATGTATATGCTTTATAAACACAAATGATCGCCTTGCAAGTGCTTCTGCTTTCCGTATTCTTCAAAAAGAATACGCTGTATGTCCTATGCCTTCCCTATTCAACTTATGGAACAAACGCAGCGCCAGTTCCGTTTTTTTCATAAGTAGAATAGGGAAGGCGTAGGACATACAGCGTAAGCTTTTTGAAGAATACGGAAAGCGGAATGGTGGAAGCACTTGCAAGGCGATCATTTGTGTTTATAAAGCATATACAGTTGAATTTTTTTTAAGAAAATGACCGATCGTTTCACTAGATAAGACCCTTATTCCTCGTCTGGTATCGTTTAAAGCCCTTTGAAGCTGTACTAAAACTAATTTTGTCCTTCAACCGTTTGGAGACCATTGAAGTCCACTATAAGGAGAATAATCCTGGAATGTTTTCATCAAAAACCTTAATTTCCTTTCGACTGAAGAAAGAAAGACATGAACATCTTGGATGACATGGGGGTGAGTAAATTATCAGGAAATTTTCATTCAGAAGTGAACTAATCCTTTAACTGACACAACATCAATTCCGTTTTTTTGTAATTTTAATACGGAAGGCGGTCTGGCAGAAGCTAGATTTTACTTCATAACTTGTTAAATATGGATTTTTTTTTTTTTTTACACGAACGCATCGCTACGCTTCAGAGTGCCTTTATTAACCCCCCGGAGCCGTGTGGAGTACGTTTATGATGGATGGAGGCACTTTCTTCAGTTCATACTCATTGATCCCGCTCACTGCCATTATAAAGCTCAGATGTGTCAGGATATTTATTAAGATATCTATGATTGTGTTCATCAGAAAGAAGAAAGTCATATACACCTAGGATGGCTTGAGGGTGAGTAAAGCTTGGGGTAATGTTCATTTAAAAGTGAACTAATCCTTTAAATGAACACAGAATTTTCATCTATGAGTGAACTGTCCCTTTAAGTGTGTTACTGTTATTAGATATCTAAAAACTACCCACAAACATCTTTGACATTCCATTATGTTCTTAAAAATAAAGGTCTTTTGAATGATTCTTTGATGCACTTTAACAGCTTCTTTTTATCAAGAACCATTTTTCATTTTATATAGTGTACATTGGGCTCATTTGAGATTAAAAAGTTATTGACAGTTAACTGTCAGGGGGAAAAAAGTAAAAATTGTACCTTTAGGGGTACAACAGCTTGTCATTGAGGCAGGACCTTCAAGGATACACCTTTATATTTTATCTGTCCCTTAAGGTTCTTAAAGGTATATGTACCCGTTAGGAATAGATAAGGTACAAAAGTGTACCTTTGAGGGTACAGCCTCAGTGACAAGATAAAGGACTTTGAAATTCAATCCAGTATGGAAAAACACTGATAACTGAAAGTGCTTATTCATATTTAGAAATAGTTTTGCACCGTTTATGAAATACCTGTTTGTTAAAATGTTTTAAAATGTACGTCATAATACTGCATTATTGAAAATGACGAATCACAGAAAACAATGTATCATTTACCCAAATATTACTTTTATTGTTGCTTAGTTACAAAAAAATTATTTCCACTTCACCAGCAGCATGAAATGTAAATTCATGCTAAAATCTATTTTGTAAATGCATGAGATCGAATTGTGAATGATTTATCTATATATGTTTCTTTTTACTCTTTCGACTGCAAGCTCGCATTCAGATCTGTTTTCATCCATTCAACACCCGATGGACAGAATGAAGTCAATGGCCTACGTTTCTTTTTCCTTTTTTGTTTTTGTTTTTGTTGTCTTTTTTAATAATCCATTTCACTGAAAAAGATCTGTTGCCAATTTCTTTCTAAATTTACTTGAAAGTGAGTAATGTGTTACCCCAACACTGCTCATCAAGAACCATATTTTGTTTATATATTATAGTTATGTCTCATTAATACGTGATGGTCTTCTGGGTTCTTTGAATGGTTTTCTAAAGAAGCACAGATGATGCAATTTTAAAAGTCACCATGAAATCAAAATTGACATTTCTTTTTTTTTTATGGAATATTGTAGTATACATTATACGATTTATCCTTGCACATCATTATTTTTTTAAATAAATTCATGTGCCCTCATAAACTGCCCATCAAAATAACTTCCCCTCCCTTCTGCAGTAACATCTCTTCTCTTCTCTGATGATGAGAGGGCGGGACAACATGTCAATCACATGACATCACAGCAATAGCAAACCTCAACCATCCAATCAATTCCTAATAGACAAAATCAAGTCCCGCCCTACATTTTTTTCTTATTGGAGAAGTCGTTTAATTCAGATATACATCACAATAGGGAAGACTATCGCAACTTTCATTTCATGCCGACTTTAAGAGTGTTTAATTTCGTCACCGCCGATAGCCTTGTGGGCAGTGCGCCAATAGCACCATCTCTCCCACCTCGCTTCCTGTCTGCTCTATACTATCCTATCACAATAAAGCCAAAAATAAATCTTTAAAACAAGTGTTTAATTTCTGCTTGCTGTTCAAATCATTAGCCAACTGTAATGGAATAAGTGGAATGCTGGATTGATGTCCGTTTGGTTAACCTCATGTTCCCTTGGACCTTAAAGAGGAAATGGGCGGGAATCCACATTAACTCTGTTACTGGTGTTTAATTATATTCTCCAGGCCGTGTCGTATTAAAAGCTTTGCTTGCCTGCTGGACCCTTGCTGCCCAGTGGCTCGGCGAGTGCTGTGTAATGTAGATTATTAATTGCTCTGACACTGTCACAAAGCGTTTGTAGAAAACAAACATCCAGACTCGATCTTTATTAGAATCACAGTCCTCTCAAAGCAATATGTTTGTTTTTATTGTTTTGTTTGTAATGATATAAGGCTGTTGCTGTGTTTCACCCAGGGGAAGATCTTTGGCTTTGCTGGGGAAAAAACTCTGCTATCATAATGTGTCTGTAGACTAACACTGCATTCATTTGAGTTATCTTTGCGCACAGTTCAGCAGCGCACACACTCAACATAAGCACCAACGCACAACAGAAATGTGCTGCTATGTGCCAGCACACACTAATACACACACTTCGGTTATCTTAGCACACAGCTCTCTCTATGGCGGGGAACCTTGTAACTGTTCATGTGTGATTATTACATTGGTTTCCATGGTGACCGAGCAGAATGCGAGTAACAATGCGATTGAATGCCAGCCGAAGACCTTTGAGGAAACGAGCGCAGATCTCTCGTAGCCGTCCAACATACACAGTTTAAGCCACAATCATACATCTATTCTTTAGCCTTTTACAAGAAGAAAAAACTCCTTGAACAAGTGGTAATTGGTTTCGCCTAATCTAGTTTCTTTTGACACGGCCTGCATTTAATTATTGAGTTTGTACAAGTAAAAGACCTTTTATGTTGCAGAGTTTTAATGGAATTCAATTTAATATGAAAAAGTGAAAGTAGGTATTCATATTTAAAAATGTCTACTGACATTTTTTTGTACAGTTTATGAAATAATTGTCCAACTGATCAAAGTTAAATTGGTAATACTTTACAATATGGTTCAAATTAATACATTATGTATCTCAAACTAACAATGAACAATATATTTATGGCATTTATTGATCTAACATTTATAAATTGCATAAATTAACATGATTTAACATTGAACAATAGTATATTTATAAATTGGCATTAACCATATATTTAAATGCTGTAAAATGTTATTTTTCATTATTTTTTTATGATAACTAATACATAAGGGATAATTTGCAGTCACCCAGTCATTATAACAAAATAAACAGAGTTATCAGGACGCAGACATGGCTAAATAAATACCTGGACATGAAATATTATATTGATTTGAAATTAAGTTCATTTGATTTTATAAATTTGCCTGTATATTAGCTTAAAGCTTCCACTAAGAACAACAACAAAAAATACAACACAATCAGTGTAGCAACAAGATGGACACTGCAGCTATGTTACAGTAATGTTAATGCTCAAGTCCTCTGATGTCATTTCCACTACAGTAGACACAAGATGCCACCAGTTGCGTTTGTATGACATAACATGAGACAACACACTCTCATAGCAATTTGTAACTAATTGGCTGTTTATTCGTATGAGTTTGTACAGTCTACTTGTGTCCCGCTTACTGTTAGGTTTAGGGTTGAGGTTAATGGTGGACCTTCATGCATATATTTTTGTTTTTCTTAAAATTGTATGTTGACATACGAATCACATAATATGAATTCATGTGAATTCTACCTTGTAAAATAGTTACGTTTTCTCAAGAGATTGGGTTGGACATGAAAGTATTGTGAGGTTTGAGGGTACGTTTACACGACAACAATGTACTAAAAATGTAAAAGTTTTTCCTTTACGTTGTTCTCGTACAGACAATAGCATTGTCAAAATGATCCCCGTTCACACGTATCTGCCAAAACGACTAAAAATCTGTATTATTCATGCCAGGCCAGTAGTTGGCGAAGTCACTTTGTACCCAGATAGCACAGGTATGTCTGTAAGATGTCTGCTAAAGATCTGGAGATTTGGAAAACATCTAATAAACGTCTTAGAAAGAGCAGTTTTACATGCATTCTAAAACATAAACATCCTAAAAACATCTTCTAAATGTCTATATGACATCTGACAGGAGACTTCCTATAGACATATTGCAGATGAGCAAACACTCTAAAAAATACATCTTGCAGATGCATATGCAGATATCAAATAGATGTCTCCAAGATGTTCGTGTGCTATCAGGGGAAACATTATGCGCCTTTACACCATGTCTACACCAGATGCGACTTTTTTGCGTTGTATCGCGCCGCAACAGCTAAAAGCTGTCTACACTGAACTCGACAAACCGACCATTGCAAAGCACTTGGACTACATCAGAAATAGAACAGGGAATCCGTTTACTGTCGTGAATTTGTCTGCCGCGCCACATCCAGTGTAGACAATATAACTGATTATAATGGGTTCTATTATCTTTTGACGCGTTGCGTCGCACCGCTCTCGTCCGATGTAGACACGGCGTTAGACTGAACACATAACACGCATGATGTCACCGTTTTCACAAATTCACGTTTTTTGTTGTTTACATGGATACGATAATGGTATCGTTTTCAAAAACTTGCATATTCAGACCCCCAAAATGCCATTGTCGTGTAAATGAATAGCCAGAACGCATAAAAAGTTTTTGTTTTTAGCTGAAAACTGTGTTGTGTAAACAGCCCCTCAGTTTCCCGAATGAACTAACTGATATGACAACGGTAAATATTAGGAAATATCTTACTGCTGAATGTGCTTGATTGACCAATCAGAATCAAGTATTCCAGAGAGCCGTATAATAATTTTAAGAAATTGAACAAATTAAATTATTTTTAAATTGTTAACATTACACTTTACATGAAAATAGTGTCACACTCTGAATACTGATTAAAAGATTCACAAATCCAGAATAGTGAAACACAACCATAATCAACATTTTTTACTGCTGAATAACATGGCCACTGGCTAGACCCGCACCAAACAAGAAATAACCAACTTGAAAACTCATGCTGGTTCTTTTCAGTAGGGTTACATGCAATAAAACCAGAATTCAAAGCTGACCCTACAGCCATGGCATCACCCTCTGTATCAAGACCAACTTCCTGCATATGAAGACATTACATGCTCGAATATGCCACCTGCAGATGTAAGTAGAAACCCCCCTAGCCACCCCCTACCTGCATAGAAGCACACGCACAGAGCAGCGCCCGCTGCGCGCCACAACAACAGGCCCGAGAAAGCTGGGACTACAACAATATGGCTGTCAATCAAACAGTGTGGGCCTGTGTACGGAGAAGGTTCAGCTCAGTCAATCGACTGTGGGCCCCAGTAGACACCAGCACCACTGGAGCATCTAATGTGGATTATTGTGCTTTGTCGGCCAGTGAGGGCTCAAAGCAGGGAGCAGCAGGAAAGAGTTCTCTTGCCTCAGTGTGCTTGAACTCTAAAGAGTCTCTTGACCCTGGATGGTGGACAAGACGGTGCTATAAAAAGTCCAGGTCATGGCCGTAACCCCTGTGGTTGTGGAGTGGACAAGACTACTGGGTTTTGAGAGACTGCCGTATTGAAAATTATTTTTTTGGCTCTTGTGTTTTCTAATCTATGCCAGAAACCCGATCAGTGATTCTCACTTTCACAGCTTAGAAGTAGCATAATACTCTCCAGTCTGCTCATGAGACATGCGGTGGCTTCAACTTACATCGATTGCTTCTTATTCTGCTTTATTGCTATCAGATTGAAACATTCACATAGGTTTTTTTTTTTCTCCAAATCTTCTCTATGATGGTAATATGACTCCATCGGAATTAGATCTGAGAATTATATAATTGCTAAACATTCACCTGCCTTTGTTTTAACAGCCTAAATTGAGCGAGATATTCAATTATCTTGAGAGATCATGCCTTGTGTTAACAAGGCGCATCTGTGTTCTTGAAACCACCACCTCCTGTTTTTGATTGCACAATAAATATCTCTGACTTTGTGAGATCTCAAAACAAAAGCTGTCACAAAGACCAAGGAGCTTCCTGCGAGACGTCAAGGTGAAGATCTTAGTGGTAAAAAAAAAAAGAAAATTTAAAAAAAGACACTGGAGAAGTTTATTAAAAGACTAGCAAACTTTTTAACCTTCTGCAAAGAAACCTTACACCCCCACAATAATATATAATAACATACATGTACAGACAAAAGTTTGGGATCAGTAAGATATTTTTGCTTTTACTTGTATTCAGCAAGAACACATTAAATTGTGTAAATTGTGAATTAATGTGACAATAAATACATTTACATAGTCACAAAAGATTTCTATTTCAAATAAATGCTATTTCTTTGATTCATCAATCCTCAATATATATATATATATATATATATATATATATATATTCATGTTTCATTACATATATTCAGACCTTCATTCCATATATTCAGATTTCATTCCATATATTCAGACTTTCATTCCATATACTCAAATTTCATATTATAAATACAATAATTTCTTGAACGGCATGCCATGATATGTATGTATATGTATGTATGTATGTGTGTGTATATATATATAAAAATGTATATACATTTTTTATAAATTTATACATTTTCATCCATCCATCCATCCTAATGAACCTTATTGTAAAGTGTTACTTGATGGATGGATGGAAACAAGCTGAAGACTAATTTGGTTGAGTAGCCTTGCAGCGCATCAAAAATAGAAACAGTAGTAGTCCAGGTATGAACTTCAAAAAAAACAAAAAAAGCACAATCTAGACATAGCGCTACAATCAGGCCATCCTACAAGCCCAAGCAACCAGACAAAAAAGGGCATTTGTCTGAGAGGTGACCGTGAGCCGGCTACAACACTGACAGAGCTGAGGAGATTTTATGCTGAAATGGAAGAACCTGTCTAGGCATAAACAGTTTCTTCACAGATTTGACCTCTTTGGTAGAATGGCTAGAAGGGAACTACTTCTGAGGAAGGCCAACATTAAGTCATGCCTGGGGATTGCTAGAAGCCATGTGACAAAACCTGAAACCCTTTGAAAGAAAACGTTGTGCTCTACTGAGTTGTGGCCTGAAAAGAAAGCGCTATGATTGGCACAAACTAAACACACACCAACACCTTGGAAATAGAAACGCTCGTTGCCAGCTAGGACAGTGTGGATGGAGCCAAATACAGGCAAATCCTTCAGGAGAGCCTGTTTTATTTAGTCTACATTTAGGGTAAATACATTTTTCACCAGAACAATGACCCACATCAAGCAGCACAAGCTGATGAAATGACTTGAAAAGTAAGGTTGGCACTCACAAACGCCCCAGCCAGATCCCAGACCTCATTCCAACCAGAAATCTGTGGTATGACCTGAAAATTTCAATCCGATGGCAAGTTATTTGGCAGAAGAATTTACATAGAAGAATGGGCGAGAAGCCTTTAATTACAAAGAAATTAGCATTCTTGGACACCAAATATGAAATGTGTTGTGAAGAGAGAAAAAATGAGGTGCAACAGGAACAAAAACATGAAAAAAACGAAGTAAATACTGTCTAAAAGTGGTGTAAATAAATCTGTGACAATGTATGTGTCCGTATGGGGAGGCTGGCACTTAGAATTGATAATTTGGTGTGTCAGGTCAACTGATAGGACCATTAATTAAGGTGAGTTAGTGTGTTGGTTTCTTGTGTGTATTGTCCATGCGTGCCATCTGTGTGTATGCGAATGTGTGCGTGTGAGCCTGCATCCATCTGTTTAGGAAGCGTGGGAGCTCACAGTAACGAGTTGTGTCTCGGCTCACCTGCCCACGCACAGCTTGGGTCACCGGCGCCCAGCAAATGTAAAATCACCACGATCCAGATCTCCTCTCACTTCCTGCCTCTGCTTGTCTTCGAGCGATCACCATAGACAGTAAATATGAGCATGTTTTAAAGTGAATTCTGATGAAATGGTCAAGAATTTAATCCTTTAATGTGTAATTGCACTAATTAAACAAATACTAGAGATTAAACGTAGTTCTGACGGAAAATATTACCATGGACTATTTTACCTTAGTGTTACCAATTAGTTTATTGTACATTTTTGCTTGTAAAATAATGGGAGACAAATAGCATTCAGTTGGTCACGGTGACCTGCTGTATGTGAAATAAAACAGCTTTTATTAGGAATGGAGTCTTCATCTCATTTGATTTTACATAATATAAAAATATTTTTCAAAAGTATTAGATATTTCTTTGTGTAAAACATTTTTTTAATTAGGGAACTGCACATTTAAATGGGTTCATTATTATTTCAGGAGGAGTAATTTTAGGCATTTAATAATAAAAATGATAAAGACCTAAACTGTTAATCAAACTCAACTGTTTTTCTACTTATTAGTAACAATTATCAAACATGATCAATAATTTAACAGTTAGTTTAATATAGTTAATATATAAAGACAACAAATCCTGTAATAAATATTACATCTAGCAAGCTGATTTACTTAAAAGGATAGTTCACCTAAAAATGGGAACTCTGTCATAATTTGCTTGTGATTTCATCATCTTGATTTTATGGTTTTGGCATTTCAATTTAGATTAGAGTTAGATTATTTTGAAAGTAATAATAATATAAGTTATAACTTATCATGCAGCCCCCTGTTGAAAACCACTAGCCTAAATCCCTTCCAATATAAATGACATGGCAAATATTGAGCTCTTCTTGAAACTTAGACAGTCTTGGAAAAGATTTTTTGCACCTTTTTCTATGTTTTTGTTGAGTTATGGTTATTGGGTAAAGTGCAATGATTTAGTGATACTAAGAGCAATGCTGCTCGTAAAAAATTTGCAGGGTGTCACAAAAACATTTCCAAGTCACATTTCACCTAAAGTCAAAAGGAAAAAAAAAAACAAGAAATTAAATTTGTCATGAAAATGTCTTAATAAAATCTTAAAGGTCCTAAAATAGGTCCATAAAATGATCATATATCATAATTTCAGTACATACTCTGTCCCTCTGACTAAATATTGTGGGAAAATGCCAAATAACAGAATCACATTATCAGTAATGTGCTGTTGCAATTTGCTAAACATACTGAAATTTGTCATCAAAATGTGTTAAAATATTTATGTGGTGTTTAATAACACTTCAAGTGCCTGTATATGAAGCAAACAGTTGAATTTTGAAATCTGTGAAAATATTTGCAAAGCAGTAAGTCTGAAAACTATCAAAGAAGAAACTGCCATATACCAAACACACAACATATTCCTCACTAAGACTCAAAGAGATCAACATCCTCTCTCTCAGTCTCTGTGTGTATGTAAAACACACAATCATAACCATATAATCTCCAGTACCCAAAAGTTCCAAAATGTATAATTTTAGTCTTCCATATTAGATAATTATGAGTGAACTGATCTGAGAAAACATTTGACTGTGCAGTCTGAATGGCTTTCAAGGTGAACTATCTATTATATCCTGTTTTCACTCTGGCCTACATCATAGACTTTTGTGTCATGTGCTGATTATGTGTTTTTCTTGCTTTTGATCTCTTTCTCTGTCGTCTCAATATATTCATTCTGGTTTAGATCATTGACTCTCAAAACACCTTACAGGTACTTCTGACTACAATGCAAAGCAATCTGAGGAGGCTCTTTAGCAGTGTCAAGCATGCAAGGCACCAAGACAAGTGTCTGTTTGAACATTTTTGTTCATTTACCTGCCTCTTATATGATTCATGTACATCATGTAAATCTCACTGCGTTTCCTTCAGCAGTATTTTTCGAAAGTCAGAAGTCAGATTGGAGTGGGCAAAAACCACTGAAGTAATCAGGGTTTCACTGCCTCGCTCCGACACCATGCTGGGCTAACTTCCACAACACTAGAGATCCAACCAACCAGTTCATCTGCCAGAAAAAAAAAAAAAAAAAAAAAAAAAATCATGTAGCTCACTTTAGACTTAGTACATCATTTTGATTGCAAACTGATTCCTTTTTATTGCTCGGTGATGAAGGAAATTAAGCTAAACTTTTGCAGGTTACCAATGAAAGGATAATATCCTGTGCAGATTAAAATACCCAATCTTTTCCGACAGTTTTCATTTTACGATTTTATTTCAGCCAATTTGAATCGTGTGCTTCAAACACAGGCTGGTGATCAGCAGCTTTTATCATGAAGACAGCGTCTTGATAGGTGTGAAGAGACTGACAGATAAAACAGATTGAGGAGCAGAAACAAATGTGGAAATGCGCCGGGATGTCAGTCATTTCTGCGAGCAGGTTGGGCTGTCACAGTAGTTAAGCATTCAGGTACGGCTCGGGAGATAACTTGTTATGTTTACCGAGTTCTCAGAACAAGATGTTCACTTAAAACGCAGATTTGAGTGAGTATTGCGAACGTCTGCGGGAGCCGTGTTTTCGTTTACACAGCCTCGACGCAGTTGCTTGAAACCGTGTCGAATGCTTATCTCGCCATTTTTTCTTTTTTTTTTTTTCTCACCACTGAGCTAATTCGCCTGGTTGTGAAAGCAAGCTTGGTGTGAAACAGACGCCCAGGTGGAAAAGATGAGAGATGGTTCAGTTAGTTTGTTGAAAAGGTGCAGAAGGCCTTGAATTAAATTACTGAGGGTCTGAACGCTTCTAAACATCAGCATGCAGAGCGCTCTGTTGTAATAGGGCTCGTCGAGGCCGGGTATCAAACAATGTAATAAGCAGTGGGCTTTGTTGTCGTGATGCTGACAGCTCTCTCAATCAGTCTTGGGTTTGAGGGTGGCAACAGATGTTTCTTCTGAAATACCTTGGGAGAAATAAAAGAAGAAAGAAATGAGACAATAGTTGACCTACAGAAATAATACAGAGCTATAACCGAATGACGTTCTGTTTTTTTCAATACAAACCTGGATACTCATAGGCTTTCAGCGTAATTTGCTGTTCTCAAGGTGTGGTCACATTAGCAAAATCTCCCAAGTTCATTTTGTATTGTCAATAGTGTATAGCACATCTCACACAGAAGTCACTATCAAACTACGCAGCATTCTGTTGGTAAACGCGGCAAATTCACACAACAATCTTGGAAATTTTCGCCAGTGAAATTTTGCCTAACAACTCTAAATGTGACCTCATCCTTACATTAATTCTTTCCCCGCCATTAACGGAATTTTCCGTCATTTATGAGACAACGCTTTCCATTGTCGTCATTTTCTGGCTTTATGTTTGTACTGTTATAAGGTAGAGTTTCTGTTCTTTCTTTTTACTTAATGTATATTCACATATTCAAACAACAAAATATTTTGGGGGCAATGAAAGTTTTGTGAAAATTATCAAAAATGCTGGTGGCAACTTTATATAAAAAAAAATGCTGGTGGGAAAGACAATAGACCTTTATCACACTTCCTATTTCCGGTAAGCGAAGCAGTGTATCGCTATTTCCGGTCCCATCGCAACGCAATCAAAACTAAAGGCTGAATTTTCTCACCGGTGTTACTGCAGCGATCCGGCAGCTGTAATTCTAAACAACGACACCCTTACCTCAGTTTTCACGATTTCCTGACAACAAGAATAGAGGAAAGCATGGGTGAGACTGATATGGTGGGATGAAGATCATTCTCTATAATAAATAAATGGTTTCCCCAACTAACCTGCCGCAGTCCAGTGCTCGTCTTTTTATTAACAGTGTTTTTCTCTTACAGATCGTATTTCATACCTGTTGAATTTACATTTTTAAATGAATTTGACTGATGAGCTCCCTTACGAAAATTAACCATGTTTTATTATTATTATTATTATTGAAAAAATGTAGTAACCATGTTTTTTTATTTTTGTTTTTGTTTTTTTCGCGGGTCGATTACCACTTGTAGGCTACTATTACCACAGTTTTACTACAAATACCATGGTTGATTTGTGGTTACCATGGTTTAAATATAATCGTTTTTTGGTTTTACTTGTAGTAAAACCATGGTTCATTTTCATAAGAGCAGTATTTAAAAAGATGAATGAATGCGCCTTATTGAAATTTAATGATGTGTTAAGTAATCTTAATCAGAAATGCGTTGACAGTGCTTTGAATAGCCTATTAATTATGAATTTTGGCAATTGTTGTGAATTGCATACAGTGAAATGATTTTCAATGAAAAATTACACAGAATAATGACTAAAATATTTAATTCAAATGAATATGTTCATTCTGATCTCATTCATCAAGTCTCTCACACACTGCAGCGTTGCCGTTACTAGTTAAGAGGAGCTCTGACACCGCGTGGTGAAATAATTACGTATGTTTACGAGCCACGGCTTCCTCAGATAAATTCTGTACACAGCAATCATGAAAATATCTTTTCTCTTGTCTCTGAAAATGTCCGGATTTTGAAATTATCCCGTGGATGCTTATTTTATTCAACTTATTTTATTCAACTGTATATTTTCACATTGTAAAATTAAGTGCCTTAAGTGCCACCAACTGTCAGAGAGTGTATTTGTATTTTCATTCAGCCCGTCTGCTGTTTTTGTTCAGACCAATTATATATAACACATAGGCCTATTTAAGCTTAAATGTGTAAAACAAACTGTAAAGCTGTTTAAATCATAGTTTTTACTGTCATTTTATAGTTTAGGATGTTCCCATAGACATAACAACATGTAGTTCTATTCTTATATCAGAATTTTCCAAAATGATTTCAGCTGCTGTTTATCCTCCCCTCCTTTTAAAACCTGCTTTAGCACCAATTTAATGTATTTATATAGCTAAAATATACCCAGATGACTTACTACAGGGGTTTCCAAACACATGGAGCCTCCCCAACACTGCATGTTTTCCATGTCTCCTTAATCAAACACACCTGATTCAGATCATCAGCTCATTAGTCAAGACTCCAAGACCTGAAATGGGTGTGTGAGACAAAGGAGACATGCAAAATGTGCAGTGTTGGGGAGGCGCCAAGATTCTGAAGTGACACTTTACTATCCCATGAGGCCACGAGATTGTGAATGGCAGCAACACAACTGACACCGTTAGTCACATGACAATGACAACATGGCAAATGTACTGTATGTTTTGATTACATTCACACATTCTATAGCATAGATAGATTATGCTTTTTAACGGCTGTGAAGTAATTATTAAAAATAATTACCTGCACAGAGAGTATACACTGTAAAAAATGAATGTGATTTTAACGGTAAAATATTGTAAAAACTCTATGGAAAAAAAATTGTAAATAGGTTAACAGTAAGTTCCCATACTATATACAGGGAAAAACTGTAAAAGCTCTTACCAGACATTTCAAGTAATTTTCACTGTAAAATGCTGTGCATTTTACAATTTTTAGAAGTAAAAAAGACAAAATCAATGTATAATTTACAGTCAAAAACTGTAAACTGATATTCCCACAATTCCCTGTGTGACAATCCACATTTGAAAGTATTTTGTTGAAATAATCATGTTTCTTAATAGTTTTTGTTATCAGTTATGTACATTAGGGTTTTATGTTACATCTTCTGTTGTTTAATGAATGTTTATTGCATTATGTAAGTGTTGTGTTACCATGATGGTGTTTTGCGTTTGCGTGAATGACTCTGTGCACCTTTACATTAGTATACTTTAGCTCGTGGAAAAGCTACTTGTGATGAACTCTGATTCTTCATGTGGCTTTCTCTTTTACCACCTGCATTATTATGGTGGTTGTCAGTATATGTTAAACGTACAAAACAGATTGTTGAATTTATTGGTTTACATTCAAATTTTCTTGTTTGTAATTTACAGTTTTATACTGTAAAATGTACAGTTTGTTCTGTAAATGTGTTTACAGTTTTCCTGTATTTTTACAAAATTATTCTGGCAACCACAGCTGCCAAAATTATTTTGTAAAAACTATGGAATTTTTTTTACAGTGTATGTGAATTTAGATGTAGCCACAATGCAAACAGTGTGGTCTGATTCCCGAGGAAATGACTCTAATGAGTCAATTCTTTTTAGTGAATCAAACACATACAGCTTACAACTGACTGAGATTAAATCAGTGTACTGACAGGTCACTTATATCACTATGTGGAGTGAAAGATACACATTGTGTGTTTTGTCAGCAGTATTTTATAAATATTAATGAATGGAATATATTAACACATTTTTTGTTTGTTTATTGTTGTGTAATATATAGTAAGGATGGTTATTTATTGTATTTATGACACCTCACCTCAAAAGACTGAAAATTCACTGAAAGTGTTTTAAATGTGTTTTATTGAAATGATCTCGTCATTTGTAATGGAACAGCATTTCTGTATAAATGTTTATCCCTTAGAAATAATCATTAATGGAATCGTTATGAAACTGGAATCGTTAAACTCTTTACAATTCCCATACAGGAAATGCTCTGCATGACAGGACAAACAGAATAACCAAGACAGTTGACATGGAATATAAACATGTTTCTGAGTCACTTTAATGCAGTACCAAAGTCCATAATTTCAGTCATAGACATTGCCAGACCCCATCTTTCATCTCAGCTCCCTTCAAAATCTGCAATTAAGCTGTCAGCCTTTTAAAAAAATCTTTGATTATCCAATCCCTCAGTTCCACTAGGATATCTGAGGTTATTTCACTCAGAATCCTCCCCTTACTAGTTGTTCAAAACTTTAAATTTCTTACATTAAGTATAATCCGTCCCTCCAGCAATAGGCGACACAGAGCGCCATGAACTGCAGCCTCCACATACAGTATATGGATTCTTCTTCTATATCTTTCATCCAAACACTCTCCTTTCCAGTAAAAATCACAAAAAGTGCAACCAAATATGCCACAGTTGCTGATAAACATGCACATTTATTTGCTTTGTAAAGAAATTAGGGAAGATATATACATCATATAGGCTATCGGACGACATACAATGGCTGTTTCTCAATTCCAAGAACGCAGAGAACGGACTTGCGTTCTCGTGGAGTCCGGTCTTGCCAGGCGACCTTGAAAGAACGAACTCGGAAGGACGCGAGGACACAGAACGCATCATTTGTGAATTGAGATGTGCTGCGATCTTGTTGCTCAACTGACTGACCCAGCATCTCATAAGTGGCTAATGCACAATAAATACACATAACATCATAAACAAATGTCATAACCTATTAAAAGATTTATTTCATGTTATTATAGACATTGTTTTCATGTAATTTTATATCTTTTTATTTCACTGCGTGTATTTATGAAAATGAGTAGCCTTTGTGTTGTATGCTTTGTCAACATTAAGATTCTTTTTTATATTCCAATAAATACTGCAGGCTTTCTTCAGGTTATCACTTTATTAAAATTAAGCAAAACAAACGGACAAATGTATACTTTCACGAGCCGTCACGGGAATCTCATAAGTGAGAATGAGAACTTTAAAGCTTGCAGGCTTCCGTACGTCGACCGCCCCCAGAGTCTTCTGCATTCGATGCATCCTCGATATCAAGAACACATCCAGGTACTTTCATGCATCCTCTGTTCTTGCATTCTTGAGTATTGGAACTGAACTTTGACAGTTGATGATGACGTAGAGCAAGAACACAAGGACGCAAGACCGCATAAGAACGCATATTGAGAAACAGCCAATATCAGTACAATATTGGTTGAAATTAGATTTTTTTTTTTTTTTTTTTAAGTTTTCAGAAAGGCTAAAATCCTAGAGTTGCCCATGATTTCAACCGTGGATGACTTTATCATAGATTGAGATGATCATAGGTTGAATTAAGTGCTACATGGATTGGGGGATCACAGACCTGCCCGAGGGGGAACACAGCGACCCCTGCAGCATTCGCTTCCCTCTCGAATATTGTGAAGATCTGCGCATATCTGAAAGGGGATTATTAGAGGAACCTGAGAACAAGGTCAAAGACTTATGGTGGAACAAGGAGCAAGTTTAAGTTTAACTTCCTCCTCATCCCTGAGCCTCTGAAATACTTGCGAGATAGCTGCGGCTGAAGCTGGTGAAAGCTCCCCCGCCGGCATGCTAGGCTCTACTTTTGATGTTAATTCCTTGAAAGCTGTTTCTTTAGCTAGGGATTAGCGCATGGAGAGCTTGGCTTAGCATGCTTGGGCTAATAAAGATGACACATCTAACACAGGTAGTGCAGCCCGGGAGCTGCTTTCATAAAGTTGCCTTAATTATGATGAACTGCCTGCTCTTTAGTGCATCCTAGAAAAGCCACACTATACTGCTCTGAAAGGGCTTGAATCGAGAGAAGATCTGGATTTTAAGGGCATTAGCTCGCCCATTATCACCATGCAGAGCGCTGTAAGGGCCTTAGCTTGTGGCTTTTGTGACATTTCCCCCCACTTTTTTGTGCTTCATAGCCAATGAGGCTCCGTGCCCAGGTTCCAGAGACTGACAGTTATGAAGTGTGTCCATTATAACCCGTAAACGACTATTATGGTTACTGATTAGCTGCTGTGGCCGTGTAAGCTCCGGGGAGCACCACGGCTAATGATCGCACGGCAGCGTGCATACAAAACTGACATTGCGATTTATCTGCTAAACCAACGTCCCCAAGATTGATTGGTAATTCCCCTATATGAGTCCGTGTGGTGAATGCTAAAAATGATTCCTTTCCCCCAACTCAGATATCTACTCGGTAATATTTGAAGCAGCAAAACACTTCAAGGTCCAATTTCTCCCTCTGTGATCAATTATCTTTTATTTTCAATGGGTAGTTCTGACAATGGAAGATTTCATGACAAACATCCTAATTATGAATTATCGTTATTTTGCATCACTCCACAACTCTTGTAAAATTCGACTTGAAACCATTGTAACTGGGTTTTTCTTTTTCTTTTTCTGTTTTTTTCTTCTTCTTTTTTTTTCTGTACAAATAAAAAAAAAAAAAAAAAAAATTAAACACTGCATTGACAAAGTTGATATTGTGGCTTTATATACGGCCAGACAGTTGCATGTGTCGTTGTATTACTACAATTTTACCAAAATCAAGCTCAAATGGAGTTTTTGATTAGCGAATTTCGGAGAATTTCAGTCATACCCGTTTTGTCTGTCATTAGAACGGCTGCATCTGAGGCAGTAAGTGCATCGCATTACGTTTTCATCAACTTACAGGTTATAAATTTTACTGGTTATTCGGCCAAAATCTCATGTTGTAAAAGATGAAGTGCTACGCATAGGCTATTTAAGACAGTATTTCCTATGACTCAACGACAAATGCTATAGACTCTTCTTTGCTCCTCAAATACATAAAACATTTGCTTATATACAGTATGTAAGTGTTTGTGTATTTGCTTATATATGTGTGTGTCTCTGTGTGCGCGTTTTTGTGACATATCAGGACACAAATTCGAATAATGACATGGGTATGATATAGGTATTACAAGGAGAGGGTGACTTATGAGGACATTACTCCATGTCCCTATTTTTTTAAAAGGCTTATAAATCACACAGAATGAGTTTTTGTGAGAAAGTAAAAATGTGCACAGTTTTCTGTGATGGGTAGGTTTAGGAATAGGGGTAGTGTAGGGTGATAGAAAATACGGTTTGTACAGTATAAAAACCATTACGCTTATGGAATGTCCCCACAATTCACAAAAACAAACCTGTGTGTGTGTGTGTGTGTTTCTTGTATAAAGAAAATGCTGCACTTATTCAAACAAACAGATCTTTATTTATCCTTGCACTGCAAACAAGCAGAGACCATTCAACACGTGTGCTGCACTTCATTCACCCTATAGAGGCGGGGTGGAGTTTTGAGATTTTACCAACAGTTTGAGGATCCATTGGTTAAATATTTGCAAAACAGGGACTGATGTAAAGGGTGACCAATAGTAATGATTTAGGGGAAAAAAATAAAAATGACAAAATATGGAGTGCAAGGTTTCTGCCCAACAGTGCCAATATCTTTCTTTCTAAATGGGTGGTTCTTGGCCAGATCTTGTTCCATTTATTTGGCACCGTGAGACTATCAAATATGAGTGCTTAAACAATAATTTTTCCACCACAGCCTATTCAACTGTATTTCATGAGGTTATTTAATGTAAATGTAACCTGGAGTTGCATTAGCAGTAGAGCGCCATGTCTCTCAGGTTTCTGCAGGGGGCGGGGGGTGGGGATGGGGGGGTATGATGTTTGAGATGCAGACGGTGTGATGATGCGTGAGTGTGAGCGCTGTCTGCTCCAAAAGGGAGGTAAACACAGGGGTCACCCCTCTACCTGCAACATTCCCATATTGACAACACCACCAGCGTTGGATAAGAATTCAGAGCCAAAGAAATGGGTTTGTTCAACTCAATCTCCTGAAAAACTGTTACTGTTTTATGAGGTGATGATTTCGTATGCATTCAATGGGATTCATGTGGAAACTTAGAATTTTTGGTAACCCTTTAGTATAGGGAACACGTATAAACTAGTAACTATGACTTTTTTCTCAATAAACTTCTAATTTACTGTTTATTAATAGCAGTAAGGTAGTAAGTAAGGCAGTTGTTAAGTTTAGGTATTAGGTAGGATTAAGAATGTACAATAAGGTCATGCAGAATAAGGCATTAACATGTGCTTAATAAGTACTAAATAGCCAATATTATAGTAATACGCATGCTAATAAGCAACTAGTTAAAAGACCATAAAATAAAGTGTTACCAAATTTTTAGATAGAAATATAAGCATAAAAGTCCACCCTTAACCTAAGAATGTGTGAGGTGTTAAAAGATCATTCAAAAATTTATGAATGAGAATGTACGGATTAGCCACGAATTAGCGAAAATGTAAAATAGTTACAAATTGCCATTACAGCATGTTGGTCATTTTGATTTATGTGTGGTATCTGTAAGACTTTTCCAACTTTTTTAAACTCTCAACACTCCAAGTTTGTCGTAACCTTTTAAAATTACACTAAATGCACAATTTCTTTGAATTTTCTGTCATTTTAATTCAACTTCCTCAAATTCAAAATTCAATTCTACAACCTGTTTTCTACCAAACGCTATCTCTCGAACAATTCGTATGTATTTTACGAGATGGCTAATTCAAACGAATTCCTATGAATTCACTCGTAAGAATTCATATGATTTGTCTAAACCCCAGTGACGGGTAGGTTTAGGAGTAGGGTTAGGGGTTTGGCAACTCATAAAATATGTACGATTTAGCAAAACATACTAATTCGTACAAGTGAGGTCGTACGAATTCGCCACTTTGTAAAATACATACGAATTGCCGTGAGATCGGGTTGTTTCTACCTCATTTCAAATCCAGGAATTTAAAATACATTATAAATTCATTTCTGAATGATGCACCATCCTGGGCATCACAGAGCAAAGAATGAGCAAATATGCTGCAACCGTGAACAATTAGAAAAATTCTACCGCAGAGGACAGTAAAACAGATCAAACAATCAGTGCAGTTTGAAAGATGTCCTGTGAGCATGATGTAAGGTTATGAAGGGAACATCACAAAGGCAGAAGAATAATGAGTTCGTCCGAGTTCATTACGAGCCTTTTGAAAGTCCTATGGCTCTTTTTCTGCAAGACATCACAGCGTGGTTGAAATTCACGGTGATGTTGGCGAATCTGAATGAGAGCTACAAAATGGGCTGTTCTTGAAGCACAGAAGAACCTAAATCAACTAAACAGCCCAAGGGCTCAAGTAATTAAATTTTGACTTAAGAGAGAATCATGCAGTGAGGTAAAACTGGCCTAAACTTGACATTGCATTTTAGACATTCCCTATGATTTCTGAGGGAATTATTTTATTTTTTTAGAAGCTTAACCCATTGCAGATTGTTGCATCACTAGGGATTAATTTCCAAAAACAAAACAAGAACGGGTGTGGGGTTACCCGCCGATGTCATCAGACGGACGCTGAGCATCCAAGCCCTTGGCAGAGGCGCCCCAAGGCCAGATGTGGCTGTCATTACTGAGGCATGTCATCAGAACCGGTCTGCAGTACAGCCCTGCTCCTATAGGGGGCAGCATGATGGACGCTAATCCAAATAAACAACTTCAATGAGACAATGAATGTCAGCTAATGTAAAATAAATAAATCACAATCGGTTAATCAACAAGAACGCATGCATGACTGATGAAAGGTATTGATTTAATATGCATGTGCGTAGCTTGAGGTATCAGACCAGGCTATAATTCAATATTTTTCACAGGCAGGGTTTCTTGATGTGGTTTAATTAGCCAACAAATCAATACCCTCATGTGTCTGAACTCCATATGGAATGTCAGAGGGAGCGCACCATAATATGTTTGGAGTGTTAGCTCTGTGCCTCCAGCTAAAGAATCATCTGCTTTGCTCCGCACACCTGTTTCTCTCGCCGCCGTAACTGACAAACCCTCTGCAGACCTTATGGGACTTCACAAAGAAGTGAGACTTGAGCCTACAATCTCATTTAACTCTAAGTGGTTTGTGTGCAACGGAACTCAGCAGATGCACAGTGCCTGCCCAGCTACGCTAAATGTCATCGGTTACGCTAACAAATGCAAGCATCTCGGGATTTCGTGAAATTGAGTTCGCTCGCTTGACTGTAACAGCAAATGCATCGGTTTTGCAGTGAGCTTTTGTAT
This sequence comes from Hypophthalmichthys nobilis, assembly GCA_037950665.1. Lineage (NCBI taxonomy): Eukaryota > Metazoa > Chordata > Actinopteri > Cypriniformes > Xenocyprididae > Hypophthalmichthys > Hypophthalmichthys nobilis. Next base: position 16,948,071 of record CM075476.1, on the reverse strand, counting down.
TGAATATCTATACAAACCTGCTAGCTGCTACGACACCTTGTCACTGACTTCCCGTTGCTTTCGTGGAGAGGTACGGTGTAAGATACAGTATGTTTTTTTAGCAATTATTTGTGATACTGTCAGCCAGGAAATTTCAGCCATTGAACCTAACAGCCTGATCACTTTCTCCTTTTCTTCCAAAGCAGCTCCCTCCATCTTAGCGGCCGGACTGTCAGTCAGTCATGGTTTGATGTGTGCATCTGAAGTGGGTTCAGTCGATGTCAAAACTTTCAATTCTATTTTATACGCATCACTAATGATACCCCCCACCACCACCCCCCACTTGAAATCTGCTCTGCCCTTGTGTTTTAGGAGAGCAGCACCACAGTGCCCCCTCCTGGTGGCAGACGGGAAGATGTCTCATTTCACAACCTTCCCTCTGTTTCTGAGTCACATTCATCAAAGCCTCGGGTGCAGTTTGATCTCTTTGCACATTCTATTTTAATCATGTAAGCATGTCAGAAACGTCTCCCGATTGCATTTTTTTACTCTTGTAAATCCAGCAAATTAGTTTCACAGAGAGATTCTTAAGCAAATTAGTTTAGCTCCCATCAGTTTAGGCTGAGTTTTATGTAGGTGTCCCTCACATAATGAGACCCGGTTTAACAGGAATTTGCATTTAAAAACGCACATAATTTGTGATCTTAATTTGCAAAACAAGCCCAAAACACACTTTTGGAAGAGGAGCCTTAGGAGCAGTTGAGTTCAAGTGATGCTATGTGGAATACAAAAGCACAAGGTGGTGTCTGCCATTGAAATAAAGTGTTTCACCTCAACAGTTTCTGCCAGGCTCTCTCGTCTCATGGTCAGCTGCCTGGGACCTTCACGGTGTTGTGTTGTGTTGGTCCATAGCAAAAATGCATTTAAAAGCAAAGAAAAATGAGAGGAGTTTAATAGTTTTTAGCTATGTAAGCTGCGACACAGATATGAGATTTAAAGGTAGGGTAGGTAATTTTCGGAGAGGATACCAATAGCGAGCTAGCTCTGAAAGCACAAGATCCCACCCTCCCTTCAGAGTGCTCATCAAAGCCACACCTCTTCCATAACACATGAACAAGTACAGAAACGAGCAAACAAAAGTGCCACGAGAGACGGCGTTAAACTACCTCATGTCTCAAAGCACATAACATTACAATAATAATGAACGTAAACAACTTAAATAGCACTGACCTGTACCACCTGACTGCTGCAGATTCATTTCGACATTGATAGTGTTGCCATTGAAACGCATAAATTCGAGTCACGAACCGCTCCGAGTATAATGTCACGGGTTTCCATTACTTCCATATTTCGGTAGTTATGGCATAAATGCAGCATAGGCTCATTGTTTTGGTTCAGGAGGAACTGTAAAAGGTGGCATGAAATGCGCTGAAGGCGTGTGATGTCTGTGCAAGCAGGATGTGCGGAGGGTATGGAAATATATACGCTGACAGGCAGGTAGGACATTGTATCATTGCATTCGGACCGAATTCAATAACTCTTTCAGAGTTAGTACTAACTGCAGATAAAGTCCTTGTTGTTGGTGATTTTAATATCCATGTAGATAATAAAAAAGACTCATTGGGATTGGCATTTACAGACATTCTAAACTCTATTGGTGTTAGACAACACGTGTCAGGACCCACTCATTGTCGTAATCATACTTTAGATCTAATATTGTCACATGGAATCGATATTGATGCCGTTGAAATTCTGCAGCAGAGTGATGACATCTCAGATCATTATTTAGTCTCATGTATACTACATTTAGTCAAGGCAGCTAAACTGCCTCCCTGCCATAAATATGGTAGAACCATCACTTCTACCACTAAAGATCGCTTTCTAAATAATCTTCCTGATCAGTTTCATCGCCTTAGCATACCAGATAGCTTAGAAGACCTCGATGTTGAAACAGAAACTATTGCCTCTGTCTTTTCCAGCACATTAGACTCGGTTGCTCCTTTGCGTTTAAAAGATTAAGGAAATTAATCCAACGCCGTGGTACGATGAGCACACTCGGGCCCTAAAGGTAGCAGCCAGAAAAATGGAGCGCAGCTGGAAGAAAACAAAACTAGAAGTTTTTCGCATTTCGTGGAGAGAGAGAATGATTGAGTACAGAAAGGCCTTAAAAACTGCTAGATCTGCCTATTTTTCAAAACTTTTAGAAGAAAATAAGCACAACCCTAGGTATTTATTTGATACAGTGGCTAAATTAACAAGAAATAAAGCTTCAACTTCTGATGTTTCCAAAGAGCACAGCAGTAATGACTTTATGAACTTCTTTACTTGTAAGATTGATAATATTAGAGAAAAAATTATAACCATGCAACCGTCTACTACAGTATCGCGTCAGACAGTGCATTGTAGTGTCCCTGAGGAAAAATTAAATTCATTTACTACTTTAGGAAAGGAAGAATTGTCTAAACTTATTAAATCATCAAAATCAACAACATGTATGTTAGACCCTATACCGACTAAACTATTGAAAGAGATGCTTCCAGAGACCATAGATCCTCTTCTTAATATCGTCAATTCATCTTTATCACTAGGATACGTACCAAAAAGTTTTAAGCTGGCTATTATTAAACCTCTTATTAAAAAACCACAACTTGATCCTAGAGAATTAGTCAATTACAGGCCGATCTCAAATCTCACTTTTCTGTCAAAAATACTAGAAAAGGCAGTATCATCACAACTATGTTCCTTTTTAGACAGAAATAGTATCTGTGAGGATTTCCAGTCAGGTTTTAGACCGTACCATAGTACTGAGACTGCTCTCATTAGAGTTACTAATGATTTGCTCTTATCATCAGATCGTGGTTGTATCTCTCTATTAGTGTTAATGTATTAGTGTAATTTTGTGAACACTGTGATGAATTTAGTTTTTCAGGAATCTTTGTTGAACGAAGTTCAAAAGAACAGCATGTATTTGAAATAGGAATCTTTTGTAACATTATAAATGTCTTTACTGTATTTCTTTACTGTCAATTTTGATCAAAAAGTGACAGTTAAATCAAATCAAACAATCAAAATGATCTTACTGACCCCAAACTTCTGAACGGTATCTATATTCCAAATATATTTCATATGGGAGATCCAGTCGCACTTACCTGACATTAAACAAATTTTAAAAAATATTCACATATCATTTAAAATGCTTAACTTATTTGATTGTGTTTCCTTTCTTAAAGGGTATTAAAAGGAATTAAATTATGCAAATAAAAGGAGAAAAAAAGCATTTACATCACTTTCTTTGGGGAGAGAAATGAGAGAAGCATGAATCCAATTGATGAAATGATCTGATAAATAATCAGATATTAAAGGCAGGGTAGGTGATTTGTTCTAGAAACATGTTGTTATGCTGCTTGAATGTCTCTGATAGCAACCACTAAGTTAAGTGGTCTAAATGTATATTATATGAAGAGTTTGGTTCCAAAACGCGATAAACGCCATTTTCAAAAAAATTGAGTTTCTGCTAAAATCAGTATTGTATCTGGTCAGTATTGAAAAGTCATTTATTAATTTTGCGTAAAATGCGATTTCTGTCGTGTTATTCTGTCATGTTTTCTCCCTTCCTTTACAAAATGTGACAAACGCCAGTCTCCCTTCTCTGCACAATGCGATATATCCGCTCAACCAATCACGCCGCACCATTCCACGCACTGTAAACAGTAATGGCGGCGCTCTGAATACACCCAGCATCCTAGTTTTCCTTATCTACTTTGTACTTTGTGATCAACAAAAACAGAAAAATGAATAATTTTGACAGCATTGATGAACCTGTGGTGGTTTCTGCGGTGGGGAAGAAATGCAAGTCATCGAAATGTAATCATTTACATGAGGAGATTAAGAATATGAGGCACTCGAGTCGGGAGGAGGAAAAATGCCGGCTGTTGCTTGTTCCACGACAGCATCAAACTTCTGTCACGGTCCCCAAAACTGAATTATGGACAGTTTTTAAAAGCCGTTTTTTATACCAATGTACTCTGTAAATGTGTTTATTTTAACCGTGCGGTGGCACCAGATACTCTTTAATCGGTAATGACAAAGGGAGACATAATTCATTTATAACATTAACAAGATGACTCGTTGAATTCATTTTGGGAGCGACGGCTGAATTTATTTTTAGTAAAATGCCTGTATATAAGATTAGTATTGACAAAGTTCAGAGGCTGTCATATATGTGAATCAACTTACTTTGTTGTGTATTTTCAATATGAAAAATAACTTTTATATTGATGGATTAATTGCATTTTGAAAAAAAAAAAACGTGTCAGATTTATTTTGGGAAAAAAATAATCAGTTTTTATAATAAACCTTTTAAAATCAAAATGTAGATTTGAATTTTTAATGTTTTTATAACCAAAAGATGCTATGTGAAAGTTTGAGACAGAAAATAGTGGTTCTGAAGGATCATGTGACACTGAAGACTGGAGTAATGATGCTGAAAATTCAGCTTTAGCATCACAGGAATAAATTACATTTTAAAGTGTGTTGTAATAGAAAACAGTTATTTGAAATTGTAATATTTAGTGGTTTTGATTAAATAAATGCAGCCTTAATGAGCAAGAGAATTCTAAAAAAAGTAAAAAAAAAAAAATCTGACCTCCAAATTTTGAAGAGTATATATTAAATAATAATGTCTTATTATATTTTATATATTAAATATATATTTAATATATTATCATATGTTTATTTGAATAGACTGAATAGATAAAAGACTGTCAGTTTTATGATAGGATGAAATGTTATAGTCTCTTTACTAAACTTACTTGTAGCTGGAAATGTTTTGCGGAGGACTCAAAGTCACAAAATCCCCCACTGAACCCCATTAGCCAACTTCTTTTCTAAAAAAGCAACCTGCCAAAGACTTGCCAAAGTATTTGATGTGATCTGAGGAGAATGGACCCTTAACATTAGAGAATTCCAGGAGAAGTACAAATGGCCATAAAGGAAGCATCAGAGGATGCTGTTTTTTTTTAGTGTGAACTGAACATTTTCTCGTTTTTGATTTCAGAATCCTTGTGATCATTTTAAACGCTGCACAGAGCAAGACAGAGAGAGACAGAAAGAGAGTACAGATGGAAAAATCTGAATGCACCAGATACAGATCAATAGTTGATTGAGGCAGACGTCATGAGTTTGAATGTATGGAAAATTCTGTAATAAATGCTGTTCACGATAAAAGGGTTGACCTTGAACATAGTACCTGCTCGCTGAGCAGCCAGAAAGCTGGATATGTACAGTATGCAACTGAACAACTGAATACACCCACTTTGAGGAGGCAAAGCCATGGCCAACAGACACCCACTCGAACACCCATGCATTTCTCTATTTCTGTCAGGACCACTATCGTCAAATATTATTGATAATTGCATAGAGTTTGTATTGGCGGTATGGTTCTGAACTCCCTGCAGATCCATGCAGCCTAGCATGGATAAGAGCAGGGAGAGCAGCAATAACCCCCCTTGGGTAACAGAACAGAACCAATATGCAGATATAATTAATGTCAATAATTTAACATGTACACAAATTTCAAGAATAGTTTGATTCAGGGGAATCATAAGGCCAATCTTGACTGAAGAGAGGAGGAGCTGGGGATGGAGGAGGGTAATTAGCTCCTGAGAAATGCAATAGCTGCTGATAATGCTGAGGAGCTTATATATGGATGCTGTGATAGGTGTCGTATTCCTATAGGTAGACGTGAGTCACCTGGGAGTCAACTGATGCAAGCTTGACTGATGTGACCTGCCAGAACTGACGCTAACGCTGGATGTCTGTGCAATTGCTGACTCTTGCTCTTGATGGGCAGCAGAAATTAGTGCTAATAGTATAGCAATCGGTCAATAAATCTACTGAACATTATGAATGATCAGTCAAACCTTGAATGAATCAATTGGTGAGTAAACTAAGCATTAGGAATTAACCAAATCTTGAATTAATGAATCAGTCATTGAATCAATCACTGAGTCAATCCACTGAACATTAGGAATGAATCAATCAGTCAAACCTTGATGAATCATTGAAAAAATAAAGTAATGCATTAGAAATGACTCAGTCCACCAAATCTTAAATCACTGAAACAATCAGTCAGTCCGTCTACTGAACAATTGGAATGGATCAGTCAATCAAACCTTGAATGAATCAATGAATCAACTGGTCAATCAATAATCTAAGCATGACTCATCAATCCATTAAATCAATCATTAATCAGTCAGTCAATCTACTGAACATTAGGAATGAATCAATCAATCAAAACTCAAATGAATCAATCAGGCAGTCAATAAACTAAGCATAACGAATGACTCAATCAGTCAATTAAGCCACCAAATCTTGAATGAATAAATGAATCAATCAATTACTGAATCAGTTGATGAATCAAACAGTCAGTCAGTCAGTCAATCAATATACTGAACAGTAGGAATGAGTGAATCAACCAATAATAAACCAAATTAATAAACTGATTGCTGACTTTTGCTATTGGGCAGCAATTAGTGCTAATAGTGTAGGAATGGTCCTTTTTTTTTCTCAAGCAGTTTGTAAAGTCTGTAAACAAGGAACCATGAGCTATTACAGCTGTGGCCATGAGCAAGCCACTTAACCCCAGGTTACTTCAGGATGATTGTCCCTGTAATAAGTGTACTGACAGTCGCTTTGGGTAAAATGGTTTTCTAAATGACTGCTTGCTACTTGTAGGATAGATGAATTGATGGGTTGTCACATTGCTGGTGTTGCAGCACTGATGTTTGTGTATTGGGACAGGTATAATGCTAGTAGACATCACAGCTGGAAGGAAGCTCTGTTTTCCTTATTCAGCACCACATAATGACACTGAGAGTTAACACAATGTGGAGCGTGATGTGGAAAGGCAACACAGCATAACGTGGAACTCATAAGTGGAACACAAGACGCAGCACCATGACAGGGCATATGGTGTTAGCACACAATGGCACTAACATGACGAGCGTATGGGAGGAAGGAAGTTGTGAGCACAGAAAAGCACAACGTGTTGTATGTCACAGACTGTCAAGCATCCCATAGAGCAATTTTTTGATGCCACAGACCCTCTAAATATTCTTGCTTTCTATTAAGTTTACACTGTATCTTTTTTTTTTTTTTACCCACCATAGATTTATAAACCTGAAGAGAAACAAAATATAAGAAACTAAAGAGCCATTATTCTTATCATTAAATTCCTTAGAAATCAGAATAAAACTGCAAATTCTGTAACTTATTTATTTTGTTATTATAAACTGGTTTTGTTATATATTAAACATTTTTTACAACATTGTTTTCTGAACTTTTTATTGGACCCCCCTTGAGGTGCCCTGGGCGTCCCTTGAAAACCCCTGCCATAGAGAATGTGGAATAATGTATGGATTGTGGAATGAATGGTAACACTTTCGTAAGGGAAACAATTCTCACTTTTAAATAGTTATTATATTAGTTGCATATTGGCTGTTTAATATTACTTATAAAGCACATATTAATGCCTTATTCTGCATGACCATATTCTACATCCAAAAAATCCTACTCCATACCTAAACTTAAATGCTACAACAACCACCTTACTAATTATTAATAAGCAGTAAAAGTTGTGGTTAATAGTGAATGTGTTCCCTATACCAAAGTGTTACCGAATGAATCAATGAATTAGCTAATCAATCATTTAAAATGAATCAGTTAATCAATTTTATGAATTAATGGTTCAACTATAGACAGAACCTGGGCCGCACTTCCCCCAAAAAATTGAGTTTTAGTATTATAAAATAAATTATTGATCAATTGATAGACAGAACTTGGGCTATGTTTCTCAAAAGCATCATAAACCTAAGTACCCCAATGCAAAATCTAAATGGGGAAATCTTTGCCCTCGCATGAATTTTCAGAATGTGGAGATTCCTATTGAAATGACTGGATTTTGTACATGAAAATTTGCCGAAAAAAGGTAAATGTGACTGCGCCTTTGGATGAATCAATCAACCCACCAAATCTTAAATCAATCGATTAAACAGTCAATAAATTAAAATCAATGTACTAATAATTAGGAATGAATAAGTAAATCAACCAATCAATTAATCAAACAATCAATCAGCCATCAATAAACTACGCATTAGGAAAGACTCAATCAATCCAGCAAATCTTGACTCAATTAATTAATTCATTAATAATTGAATTAATCAGTTAATCAATCTACTGAACATTAGGAATTACTCAATCAATACAACCTTGAATGAATCAATGATTCAATCAGTCAATCAATAAACAAACATGAGGAATTACATAAAATCAACCAATCCACCAAATCCTGAATCAATGAATTAATCAGTAAATCAATCAATCAATCAATAATAATGCAAATTAAAATATGAATTGAACTCGCCATTCATGAATGTTAGGAGATATTTCAGAAGAGCGAAAGAGCAAAGGACATGTAAGACAGTTTGGGAGGAAAACTTGGTTGTCAGATTGTTGTCTATAAAGTCATTTTGTAACCTTGATATATTTACTGTATAAGTAAAAGAAAGATGCATGAATACAGATTGTGAATGTGATTTTATATTCTGATGGAAGTAGATTCACATTCAGGAAGGTCCAACCCCTACCATTGTATTTTCATAATGTGCAGAAGTTCATCTTTTATCCATCTATCAATAATACTAATGTTATCTTCCAAAACTTTTTCAATTATCTCAGGGAATGAGGGTTGCAAACAGCCCCGAAGTTTATTCACTCATTCACTCCCTCAATTCTGTCCTTCTCGATGAGGAAAGTGCTTCACACAAACCCTGTGAGCTCCACAGTGCTTTAAATTGCCAGTTTAATATTAAACTATTAATTTGCCATAATAATGTACTCCTCAGAAAAGACAATCTCATCAAGAAATGTGGTGGTTATGATAAATTACTAATGCATTAGTAATATCAGAGCATGAATAATTGATGCACAGCTGACCTGCCATGAAAGAGAGCTGTAGTCGTGGAGACAGCAGTATGATTAGCACAAACCCCTCTGGCTCTGTGGGTTTGGAGGAATGTGTGTGTGTGTGTGTGTGTGTGTGTGGGTGGGTGGGTGGGTGAGTGTGTGTGTGTTTGAGGTGTGGAGAGAGTGTGTGTGTTTGCTGCTTCTATGAAGGCCACAGTGCGGCCAAACACATGGATTTCTCAGAACTTGACCGTCTGTGGAAGAAGCAGAGCTGCATTATGGAGAGGCCAAAGGATACTTTTATTGCTCTAAGGTTGCTTTTAGCTCAAGAGCTTTAGTAGATTTATCAGTTATGCCTTTGTCTCAGATATTTCTCCTAAAAGTCCATTGCCAAAACACAAATTGTAAAAAGTAAGAGTGTACAGCTACAGTATATCATGAGGATGGCACAGACCAGATAATTTGAATCTGGAAAAAATGTAATGTTAAATGGGGTCATGAACTGCATTTTTTTTATTAATGTTTTATGTTTCCTGGGGTGCACGTATAATGTTAGTATGATTTTTACATAAAAAATTAATAATTAGTAATAATTTAGAAATAAAAGGTCATTTTCTCCTCTGATTTGAACGCTCTGTTGGAAGGGGCATGTCTGCTGTGAAACTTCAATGTAAACACCCACTGCTATGATTGCATTTGCATTATCATTTGCATATGAAATAAGTATTATATGTGGAACTCTCTCGAAAACTTTTAATATGGTTTTATTACAGCTGTGGAGATAAACTAATCATGAAAAGTGATTATAGCATATGTAGATCTACTCCCGTCGCATGAAAGGTTGCAGCGACGAGCATTGTAGCCAATGACAGACATGAGCGCATGAATGCAGTGATCTCGATTTCTGCTTTCATCATAACCAAAGACTATAGAATACACAAGACACATCACTCCTATTGTTTTGAATGGGAGAAAGTGCAACGCGCAAAATGGCGGAATAAGTCCCGCCTTCTAAATAAGAGCCAGTCGCCGACTGGTAAAGTCATCGCATCACTGCAGCAGCTGATCGAAGCTCCGGTTCCTATAGAAACAGTCAGACGCGCGCCTCCGAAATGAGACACAAGAGACGAGCATTTAGGACTGCGCATTGCGCATTAGCTTGAGCTGTGTGATTGACAGCTCCAGCGATTATAAAGGGAGCGTTCTTTGATCTCTTTCTGCATATAACTGAATCACAATTTAGGGACCGTTTACACGAGACCATTTTCATCTAAAAACGGAAAACTTTTTATGCGTTTTGGCCACACATTTACACGACAACAGCGTTTTAGGAGCCTGAAAACACAAACTTTTGAAAAAGTTTTTGAAAACGATACTATTATGATCTCTGTGTAAACTACGGTGACGTCCTGCACATGCATATTATGTATTCAGTCCTTAGGCGCGTAGTGTTTCTTTACAAAGTGACATTGCCAACTACTGGTCTTGCATGAATAATATATGCAGCATTATTAATTGTTTTCGCAGATCCCTGTGAACTGGGAAAGTTTGACAAGATTGTTGTCTGTACGCGAAAAACACAAAGGAAAAACTTTTCCATTTTTAGTACATCGTTGTCGTGTAAATGTACCCTTAAATAATAGATTTTTTTCATGCTACAAAGAGAAACAATGTGAAGTTGACCATTATGTCAATGGCTTGTTTTACTGATGCATAAACAGCAATAAAGGATTATGTTGTGGCATTACTGTCGGGTCCATATCTTACAGTAAAAGTCTTTTTGCAAAGTCTGCACCGAAATTGCGACTGATTTACCAAAGAATCCACAATGAAATGTACTGAACAAACAAATAATGCTCTACTGAGACATTCACATAGTTGAACATAAATAACCACATTCCTCGCATTAGGACCCTTATGATGTTATCTTTAGTCCAATGATCCTGTATCTCTGTTCTCTCCTATTCATTTCACTAACAGTGGGCAGGGCCAAAGACTCAATGATGTAGAAGTAGGCGTTGATCTGATTCTGCAGAGGCTGTGTTTCATCAAATTGTGATAATGAATCAAACACACTCCTAATGAATGAATGATTCAATGAACAAATCAATTAAAATCTTGTTAATTAATCAAAGAATCAGTTCAGCCAAATGTAAAGAATGAACGAATCAATCAGTCGACTGAACCTTAACAATTAATAAAATTAAATCAAATTTAATTTAATATATGAATAAATTATTCAATTAATGAATATAGGAATAAATCACATTCTTATTATTGAATCAATAAATCAGTTCAACCAATTCTAATGAATGAATCAATCAATTGAACTTAATAAATGAATTGATGAATCAAACTAAATATTTTAAATGTATGAACAAATCAAAACATTATTAATGATAATGTCCTTATTAATTAATTATTCAATGTATAAATGAATGAATCAAAATGTTGTTGATTTAATAAATCAATTCAACCAAATGTAGTGAATAATTGAGTGAACAAATCAAGAAAACAACTGAACTTATAATTGAATCAAACTAAATCTTATATATGAATAAAATATTCAATGAATAAATCAATCAGTTCAATCAAATCTAATAAATGAATGAATCAGTCAGTCAATCAACTGAACAATACATGAATCGATTTATCAAACTAAATCTTGTTCTTGTTTTATATATTTTTTTTATAAAAATTGAATAAGTTCTGTCTTGAAGGAGAATATCTTCACTGAATATTAATTTAAACTGTTTCTCATACAAATCTGTCACGACTTCAGAAGGCTGTGAATCATCACCACTTTATTATGCTTTTTGAAATTTTTTCAACTTAAAGGGTTAGTTCACCCAAAAATGAAAATAATATCATTTATTACTCACCCTCATGTCATTCTACACCCATAAGTCCTTCCTTCATCTTTGGAACACAAGTTAAGATATTTTTGATGAAATCCAATGGCCGATTTTAAAACACTGCTTCATGAAACTTCGGAACTTTACGAATCGAATCAGTGGTTCGGAGCGCCAAAGTCACGTAATTTCAGCAGTTTGGCGGTTTGATACGCGATCCGAATCACTGATTCGACACAAAAGATTCGGAACGCTCCAAAGCAGTGTTTTGAAATCGGCCATCACTAGATATTGTTAAAAAGTTATTTTGTTTTTTTGGCCCATAAAAAAATATTCTCGTCACTTTATAATATTAAGGTAGAACCACCGTACTCACATGATCTGTTTTAAATATGTTTTTAGTACCTTTATGGATCTTGAGAGAGGAAGTACCATTGCTGGCAATGCAGGCTTCAATGAGCCATCAGATTTCATCAAAAATATCTTAATTTGTGTTCTGAAGATGAACGAAGGTCTTACGGGTGTAGAACGACATGAGGGTGAGTAATAAATGACATTCTTTTCATTTTTGGGTGAACTAACCCTTTAACAGCATCCATTTACTGTTCTTGTACGGTATAATATAACATTCAACCTAACGTTTCATTCTGTGCTCTACGGACAAAAGAAAGACATTCAGGTTTGGAAAGCCATGAGGGTGAATAAATGATCACAGAATTTTCTCTTCTGGGTGAAATAATCTTTTTAGCAAACGTCACCATTGCGACCTATTGAAAAACAATTGAGACGTTAAACAGATCTCATTTGTATTTTTTCCAACAAAGACGAGAGAGAGCGAGAATCGAACAGGCCACGTAACCGGCTTTCACGCTGTCATCTCTATGATTGTGACCAATCATGATAAGTGCCCTGCATTGATTCCGCGTGTTCTCCTTCTCCATCCTCACCCCATCGGGTCAATGGGAGAGGTGAGACTATTATCAGCACGCTCTTCACCTACCTGTAATTTAGAGGCACTCACCTCCTGCTATGCTCCTCTCCGTCGTATTGCACACATTTATGTGTGCGTTTGTCTAAGCATTTGCCAGCCTGTGTACGTACACACGTGTGTGTGCTAGTCTGAAAGTGTGGTAAGTGCTAATTTTATACTTGAGCAGATTTTAGACACTCGGTATTGGCTGAAAGAGATCCTTATTACCTCCGAAAGATTGTAATGGACCAAAACAGCCTGAGCTTGCGTGTGAAAGGAAAGTCTGTAGAATCATTGTCTCATAAGAGTGTATTACACTCTCTCGTATGCTCTCACGAAGAGTATTGTGAGAAAGAGATAGAGTGAATGAGTTTATTACCTGCATTCAGATTTAGCATTTTCCTTCAGGTCTGTCCTGTGTTCATAATAAAAAATCTGTTTAAATGTCCAATGTATTATCTTGTCCTTTTAACAGTTAAGGGGTTTTCCTGTGACTGACAGCGCTAGTCAAAGCATTTGTCAGTTGTGTCTTGTTCCGTGTTCACAACAATTCAGTCTTTTCAATGTAAAAGTCTTCGCTACTGACTGACACACTCATAAAGACAGTCTTTGCCGCTATCTAATGGTGTAATAATATAACTTCTGTTGCTGTTCACGGTCAGGGACTATTTTTTCCGGCGGAAGGAAGGCTTTTATTGAAAGTTTACTTCATGAAAGTTGCATTGATTCATATTTTTGGCTTTAATATTTGTATTGTGTGGTAACCATTTTATAAAAGCAATAAGGTACTCGAGGCTAGTGCTGTATCATGAATAAGTCACAGCTGAAGGGGTTGCAGGCATTCCCCTTCACAGGCTCTCGTGCTTACTTATATTATATTATAGTGTACATGTACAATGTGGCCTCAATGGATTGGTATGGATGGTTAACTCTTGACCAGATCTTCATCCTGTTGAAATGAGGGCATCATAGCACTAGTCACATCCAAACAGACGTGTCTCATGAAACCAATCGCACTGCAGCAGATGTTTCAGATAGCACCAATCACACGGTGGCAGATGTTTCCCACAGAGCTATTTGGATACAAGCAATTACCTCTCAACATAAGCATCTAATACAGGCCGATGTCTCTTGCCGTGTACGTCGCGATACAGGCCAGATGTTCTGCATGCAGGCATGAAGCAACAGCATCTGAAAAGTTCCAGCCGTGGTCTAAAGGAAGAGAGGAACAGAAAGCAACACTGTTTACAGAGAGAGAGATAGAGCTGTCAAAGCATGCAAAAGGTCAGGTTGTTGGTCAGGTTATAGTGTTGCTATAGTGAACGCTGCCCTGTGGTTTCACAACACAGAGGACACGCAGTGTCCTCCCACGGACGAAAGATATTGTGGATCTCTATGTCTTCACTGTTGTTTGAAAGTAAACAGCAGAGGTTAAGAGTTTTTTCTTTATGCTGGAAGGACGACCCTGTGAGAACTATTTCAGAAATGCTTTGAATGCCAGTTTTGCACATAATGCAGCATGATCTCCAACTGTACCCTTGACTTTAGGTCATATTTCTAAAAAGAAATATTGCATATATATTGGTACATTACCGCATTATGTGCTGTAAGATCGCAGTAGCGCAGATGCTGTGCACAAAAGAAAAAACATACACGCTGATGTGATGTCTAAAATGTTTCTTCTGTTCACCTTTTACATTCAATGGAGAGCAAATAAAGATTTCAGATTTTTCTCTAGAGCCTTGTAAGTTCATGTCTTCTATGCCGACTTTTCCTTCCTAAAATATAACAGCAGCTATATATTTTCAAACACCAATTTATACTGTGAGTATAAATATTAAGTGATTATAGAGATGAAAATAAGATAAATAATTGGATTTTTATATTGCCATTGCACTTAGGCCAAAACTAATTATTAAAATATTATCTTTTTATTTATATTTTAGAATAATTATAATTATATTTATTTAATTATCTATCTATCTATCTAATTAATCTATCTATTACATTTTATTATGCAGACAGCATATTTTTTAACTACTATTAGAGAATATTAGATGTATAAATCAAAAGAGAACATTTTTCAAAAACTTTCAGAAAAGCTTTGAATGCCAGTTTGCACATATTGCTCCAGCTGTACTCTTTCAATTGAATTTAGGTCATATTTCTAAAAAGAAATATGGCATTTGTATTGCTACATTGCTGCATTGTGCTGTATAAGATCACAGAAGCGCAGATGCAGTGCATTGAAAAACATAAAGGTTGTAAAAAGCTCCCATCAGCTCAGCCATTTAGGAGATTTTTACCCCATCTTTACATTCCCTTTTCCGTCCCTTCTTTTTTGAACATGTCATACTCTGACGCTTTTCCTCTAATGGAGATTTATGAATTCGCCCAGATGCCTGTAGCGTTTAAAACTTTTGGATCTCACAAATGAGATAGTAACTCTTTCCATAATGTATATTGAGGGCTGGAGCCGGTACAGGCAGTTTGAACTTTAATCCTTCTTATGTGTCATCAACGCATACAGACAGACTCCCATCTGTCATTACGAGACACATCAGAGGAAAAGAGAGAGAGCCAAGAAGAAAGACAGAAAAGTGGATGGGGGGTTGGGAGGATTCTGTGCGGTGCCAATTATATATATATATATATATATATATATATATATAGTATTTTTTGTATCATCTTTAAGTTATAGAAAATAGAAATTACTAAAGAAGATCTAATTAATCAAATAAAATTAAGTTACTATTTCATTTGCTTATTGAGCCATGCCAGAAGGAAGGTTTCAAAAATTAAAGCGGTCACGAAGAACCTAGGGCAACAGCTTGGGATCTTTGGGTGTCTTTACTGTGGTTAACGTCAGCATTCATGAATAAATCATCAGCAATGCACTGAACGTGACTGGTGTTAAAATGAGATTATGAAGATGGAAGTACTTCTCTCCAAGCAGAACATTTGAAGTTTGCCAAAACCAGCGACTTTTGCAAGAATGTACTGCGGATACAAAAGTGAAGCACTTTAGTAGAAACCTCAAAAGAATCCCATCTCAACATAAAGCATGCATTTTAAGGCCTCTGGACTCAGTTGGTTTGCAATTATCATGAGAACACAGATTTTGTAGAGTGCCAGAAAACTTTACAGTCTTTTATCCAACAAAAACCATGAATATTAGACAGATGAATATAGATGAAAGCGTGTTTTATTTTTGTGTTATTTCTTCACTCATACCCTCTTGTCAGGACACAGACGACAATCAACTCTCATTGCGTAATACAGATCATTTTAAAGGGTTCTCAAACTTTCAACGCTTCATATCCTTATTTAATTTTCTATTTTAACAACTGTCACTGGCACTTGCGTTTCATCATGCTGTTAGGAAAAAATAAATGCCCTGAAATTTCTTGAGTCCTGTTTGGTAAATAAATCAAGCCAAATGTTCGTCCCTCACACTGATACCAGTGTTTCTAATTATGTATGTGATTTGTTTGAACAGCCTTGACTAATGCAAATGCAGCATCCATTTACATGCAGCAGCACAGAACTATATTCCACAAAGTCATGCACACAATATTTCTATGATGGCATGTTTTTTTTCATAGGTTTGTTTGCCTAGTTATTTTGCATGTAAGGCCTGGAATGTTTTGCATGTTCTTGACCATTTTGCTAGCGTCTATAAAAAGCCTATAATCACCTATGCTATTCAATTTCACAACCAGCGATCATGTTACTGAATTTGAATGTGGAAACAGTCTAACACAGCATTTAGGCTCAGATAAATCTCGCTGTTGTACTCACATATTCCTTATTGGGAAGCTTGCAGGTGAGAGATAAGGTACAGTCACACTGCACAGATGGCTGAGAACAAAAACATGTTTGTTTTTTTCCCACAGAGAGACTGAAACTAATAGGTTGGTTGAACAGAGTGAAATTTGTTAATATAAAAATCTTATTCTCAAACACAATGTTTAAACGACAACAGGGTACATTTATCTCATACCAACATGGAAGACATTTTCATATCAAATATGATGTCTCAAATGTTTCTTCTGTTCACCTTTTAGATTCAGTGGAGAGCTAATGGAGACTTGTAATCTTATAAATGTCTTCTATAGCAGGGGTTTTCCTTTCTATAATGTTACTGCAGCTATATATTTTCAATATATATTTTTATATAATATTAAGTGATTACAGAGATATAATTGGGATAATTGGAAAGAACTTTCATCATCAACCTTCCACATTCGTTTATATACCTCTATAGTCTTACTGTATGTCAACAATTGTCACATATTAATGTCTCAATAAATTTTAGAAGAAATACCTGAGATAATTTAAGGGATAGTTCACCTAAAAATGAAAATTAATTTACTCACCCTCATGTGGAACACAAAAGATATTTAAGAAAATGTTTCAGCTGTTTTGTCTTTATAGTAATAAACGGCGTCTAAAACAACACTGGAACAAATGGTGGCTATTTTCATTTGGGAATTTTACTGACACTAAGTCTGTTGTATACAGGGCATACATGCAGACATGCAAACAGGAAGTTTGGAGACTAAAGCTGAGGCTCTGAATAGCCAGCTGGACCAGAGAGCTTTTACAATCCCTGGCTAAGGCAAGCTATTGTGCCTCAGCTGGGAACTGTGGTCAAATCTGACCTGGCATCGACCGGAGCCAGTGGAGGCCGAAGAGGCACCAGGTAGAGGGCCATGATCCGGCAGCCGAAGACCAAGACTGTGGAACAGGTTTTAGAGTCTGGTGACTCTAATTCAGAAGTGACACCAGCTGGATTCCTGACAGGAAGTCGGTGAGGAAGTGACCCGGGAGCAGCGGGAATGAGCCGGGACCCAGATGGAGCAGCTCAGAGGTGTGAATGCAGTGACATGACCTGTTCTTCAGCAGAGTAGCGCTTAACAATCTCTTTGTTATAATAGCTACAATATTTATATTGCAGAATATGCATTAAAAGGATGAATCAGAATGGGAAATACAGTACATGGGGTAAATGTCAACAATGCTTCAACCACCTTGTTGACAGGGTTTGTGCATCACCTCTTGACACATGAAGTAAAGATATATTCAGTTTATCTTCCCCTCGAGTTTATTTTCTCACCTTCCTGCCTTCCTTACTATTAAGAATGTTTTTAATTGAACTACAACACTGTCTCATTTCATTTTGCTCTGTGCATATTTTAATTTAATTGATACCAATGTCACTGCAGTCATAAAGGCCAGACTGAATTCCAGCAAGAGCCGAGTTACTGAATGTAGATGGAGAATGCTGGTAATGAGAGAGCACGGAAATTAGGCTTTGCTTTGATAAGATGTTTACACTGAAATATGTGTGTGTGTGTGTTTTATTTCAGCACAGTAAACTGAACTCCAAGGTCTGGAGGGCAGAATAAAAGCGTGGGAGAGCATCGCAGAGCTGCTGAAA
The DNA here is from genome assembly GCA_037950665.1 of Hypophthalmichthys nobilis. Lineage (NCBI taxonomy): Eukaryota > Metazoa > Chordata > Actinopteri > Cypriniformes > Xenocyprididae > Hypophthalmichthys > Hypophthalmichthys nobilis. Next base: position 16,929,863 of record CM075476.1, on the reverse strand, counting down.
CAGTAGAAGTAAGGTATTCAGTCAAAAAGAATTCATTTCATAATTTCTTGTTTCAAGCACAGGAATTGGACCTTGAGGCCGTCAGTCACAGGTTACAATCTACTGTGGCCCGAACGTAGGAAAAGAGAACATTACTACAGGTCCGGCAGACCAAATCAAATGAGATAAAGATCAAAGTAAAACACTTCATGTGGTTAGAAAGTTTCAATATTACTACTGCACAAAGTTTTTACACAAACCCCTAACCCTAAAAATAAAATATTAAACATAGCTCAACCCACACCACTTGTGCTGCAATCAAACCTTTTTATATATTATGGTATATATACTACCTTTCAAAAGTTTAGGGCCAGTAAGATTTTTTAATACTTTTATTCAGCAAGGATGCATTAAATTGATCAAAAGAGACATTTATAATGTTACAAAAGAATTATATTTCAAATTATTGCTGCTCTTTTGAACTATTCTGGGGAGGGGGGGCGTATCTCTGTTTCCACAGAAATATTAAGCAGCACAACTGTTTTCAACATTGATGAAAATAAGAAATGTTTCTTGAGCAGCAAATCAACGTATTAGAATGATTTCTGAAGGATCATGTGACCCTTAAGACTGGAGTAATGATGCATGTCTTGAGTTAGATGCGTTCCTGGGTCAACATATTTTGTTGATCCTGGAACAACATTCCTGTCTGAAAATTTAATGCTAACTATATCCCTACCCCTAAACCTAACCCTACCCATAAGTTATCCCTTAAAATCAGAGGGAAATGATAGGTGAATAACACTGATGTAGAAACACCTACCTCTGGCTGTAAGCCTAAACTTGACATAAACCGTAAACTTGTCCCTTAAATCTGATTGGTTGATTGAAATGTTGTTCCAGGATATACATACCTACATACATACAGTACTGTGCAAAAGCCTTAGGCACGTTAATATTTTCACACACACACACAAAATGGTTTTAAACCAGTTATTTATATCTTCTGCTGTGCTGTGTCAGTAGGAAATATCAGTTTACATTTCCAAACATTCCTTTTGCCATTAATTGTAATAAAACAGTGAGATTTTTGTATGCACAAGGAGTCTGACAACAGCTGGGATGATCCAAACGGAGGTCTGATCTCACATCATATATGTGTCAAATTATTTTTGGCAGTCTTGATTGTGGCTTGGGGAAATGTAATATTAAAAAATAATAATTTAAAAAAAAATCAATAAATTGAGAATTGGGTTCTCTTGACATGGCCCAGTAATCAACGGCAGCAATATTTGCATGGATAAGCAGCACTCCCTTTTTCTTCACAAAATACAAAAATCTAGTTTTGTCTCTTTCCCTTTCCCTTTCTACATTTTAAACATGATTACAAAGACTACATTTCAGATTTACAGCATAAATCTATACAGAAAAGCAATGATGTTGCCTGAACACAGCACTGAATGTAAAGCAGTTCTCCAGGAGCTGATAAGAGACAACTGTATGTCTTTCTGTTCTCTGGTGCTTTTCTTGATCAATTTCATAAAAGTTAGAGATGCAAAATGTATCGGTACCATATCAGATACTGGTTGATGATTATTTTTCTATTATGTCAGTTGATATTAGATATTTAATTGTTCATGCTCATTCTTTCCATTTTTATATTTAGATAACCTACATTATTAACACAGTCAAATGTAATCTTTAGCAAATATTAGATGAATATCCATTTTTTTCATTAGATACACTTAATGTTGTGATGCCTAAATTCACTTGTAGCATTTAAAATGGTTTTAAATTCTACACAAAGCATAGAATTTTAATGTTAGCCATTTATAAGTGGTTATAAGTCATAACATAAAATTTATTATAGGCTTATCGTTATCAGACTGGATTTTAATAGTCTATTGCCTTGTGATTACCTGCAGTCTCGTTCCTATGGCTGAATCCTGTATAACAGTGTGACGTTGTTTAATTGTCACAGTTATCTCTTTCCTAACTCACATCACAAGCGTTTTAGTGTCTACAGCCCAGACTCCAGGTCTAGATGCTCTGCAAGTCAACAACAGCTCTACTCACAAATTCAGACAGAAAAACAGACGTCCGCACCGCAAGAGCTCAAAGCAGAGGTAAAGAAACTGAAAGCGAGCACAGGTAAAACATACTCTGTTATTCAGTTCTGTTTACTGCATCACACACAAACAGCTCATGACAGGACAGAAAGAGATAAAAGAGCCTTTTTGTGCTCACAGACTGCGTACTCGCCAAACAACAAAAGCTGCTGTTTTTCTACAACCATCCGCTGGTGTGACAGCACAGACACGTCCATTGAATTCAATCCAAGTAAAAGACAAGATATGACTGTGAAAGTGTGCATTTGGCTTGCTTTACCAGTTTTGATAAAACATCTTGACATTGCTTTATTCTCTCTTTCATGAGGATTTACAAATGGGGTTGTGCTGATAGAACAAAAAACATCACCGTAGAAAAATACAGGTTCATGTATGCAGTCATATGTATATATATGGCTTTGCTTTGATGCAGAGGTTCGTGATCATCAAACTGAAATTTTCTCTCAGCTCTCCAGTGTCCTCTAGTGGCCAATGGATTTGCATTTTCATTAAATTGTGTCTGGCAGAGAAATAAAATATTGAAAATTGATCAAAGCTCATAAAACTTGGACAAATAATTAAAAATAGTAATACAAGCAGTATCCTAATCTCTCAGAAAAGTCTGTAAGTTCAGCAAGTCATGCTAATAAGCTTGACTAATGAGCAACTGTTTTGTTGAATTCGAGTGCTGCTCATTTGTTCTCAAATCTTGAAGCTGTGATAAGCCTTTTATTCTTGATGGTAGCCCAGGCCTTGGACACAGAGACTCTACAAAGTGTAATTCCACTGAGAGTCTGTCTGAAAAACAACATAACAAGCTGCGGAATCTAGACTGAGCTGGTTGAGGCGAGTACAGAGTTAGCAGGTTAACATTAACTTAGCTGATAAGTGGTGGAACACTGTATCTTTTACTTTCATTACAAAAAGGTATTGTGGCAGCACCATGGTACACTATCATCATGATAACCATATTCATGTACCATAGAATTTACATCAAAAATGCACCTCGGTACATGATGGTTTTTTGGTCATCTAATATGATATTCTTACTATGGTACCCTGGAGTAAATGCCATGGTACAGAGATTTTATTACAATCCCTTAATAAATAGTGGCAGTAGAATGGTACAGTAATAGTAATACCATAATGGTAATGGTACTGAACCATGGTAGTAGCATGTTATTTTTTGTAAGAGATGGTATATTTCAATGTATCATATTATTATATTCTGTTACTATCACTAAACCATGGTACTGCCACAGTAATTTTCCGTGAAGTATGGTCTTTAGTACTACGCATTGCACTTTATTTTACAGTGTGTGCACTTACAGTGTACTTACTCAAGAAAATATTGTGTAATATAAGGAAGCATGGACTTAACTTGAGTTTAGGTTAAATTTAGGTTAAGGTTCTGGCTTAGTATTTAGTTTTTACTCATATATTGTAATTACATAGTAATTACATAGTACTAATGGTGTTCTGTAAGGTACTTCAAAGAATACCAAGGTAAAGAGACACCCTCTCCTTAGTGTGACACCCTCATACATTGAGACATTTTTTTCTTTTTCTGTGAAGGTAAAGAAACTACATTGAGTGAGAGAATCATACACTTAACAAAGGTTCTTTATTGGCATATTGTTCCATGAGGAACGTTTAGCATCCACTGAACCCTTCTATTGCATGAAACGTTCTTAATAGTGGGAAAAGACTAAGAAAAACATGGTTCTTTTTAGAACTGTTCACTAAAAGCTTCTTTGGAGAACCCAAATTGGTTCTACTTTGGCATCGCTATGAAACCTTTTGGAATCTTTAAATAAATAATGAAGTGTAAAACAAAAAAGGCCATTCAAAAGCAGTTTTCTAAAATAAACAACCAAAACCTAGAAAGTCTAGATAAATGCATGTTAGACATTGTATACAGTATCAGCGGTGGCCTGATTCTACTCATTCATGTTTAATGAGGATGGAGTTTTCCCCCAAGCTCTGTAATTACCTGAGTCATTTGCCTAAAATATAGAGGGACTGCATAATTCCCAGGAGAGCTGCTTTTGTCTCCCTTTGCCTCATTAGGGCGAGTACACAGATCTCCAGCGGTGGAGCTCATTGTAAGAGCTTAAGAAAGCCAAGGCAGGTAATTGGGAGGTCAGCTCAGGCTCGGAATTCCTGCGTTTGTGCTCTTCAGTTCGGTTTCCAAATGACACATGTGCTGGGAGTCTTTAGCTCACCCACACTGGCATTGAAATCTCTTGAAGTGAGGTCAAACTCAATGGAGAGGAAGGCAGCAAGATGAAATTGAGATGACAGCTGGAGTGCAGGAACTAAAGAGACAGGCCTCAGGTGTTTATCACCATCACTCAATGTCTGCATGCTCACATATTCATTGTTTATCCTGATGCAGGGTTTTTCCTCAAAAAATGTAAGAAGAAATGGAAGCCTTTTCAGCCCAGCAATGAGATAAATGCTTTCAAAAGCTTTGGTTCAAATTCAAAAAAAGAAAAGAAAAGAAAAGAAAAGAAAAGAAAAGAAAAAAGAAAAGAAATACATTTATTTAGCAAGGATGCATTAAATTGATCAAAAGTAACAATAAAGACATTTACAAATGTTACAAAAGATTTCTATTGTTTTAAATGTTGTTCTTTTGATCAAAAATATGAAGCAGCACAACTGTTTTCAGCATTGATAATAATAAGAAATGTTTCTTGAGCAGCAAATCAGCATATTAGAATGATTTCTAGAACGATGCTGAAAATTTTAATGCTGTTTTTACTGTATTTTTAATCAAATAAATGCAGTCTTGGTGAGCTATTACGATTTCTGTTTCATGTTTCCCTGTTTTGTGTCGTAGAACTATGATATGTAGTTCCTGTTCTCATGGTTCCTGTGTTTTACTTCCTGTGTTTGCTTTGTTTCCTTAGTCCCTGGTTTGTTTCCATAGTTACCCTTATTAATCTCCAGCTACTAATTACTTTCACCTGTTCCTTCCTCCAGCCCTTGTTATCTTGTGTACTGATGCTGCCTTCAAGTGCTATCGGAAATTTCCTATTTTCCACTTCTGAAGTTGTGATTACGAGCTTGTCTCATTCAAGTGCTTTGTTGTTGGAAAGAACAGGGGCCCATTTCAGAAAGGAGGTTAAGTGAAAACTCTGAGTATGTTAACCCTGAAATGAGGGAAACTCTGGGTTTTCCATTTCAGAATGGGAGGTATGTCAAACCCGAGAAAGCAGGTTAAGTCAAGCCCGTTTCTGAAAGAGAGGTAATCAGTTACCATGGTAACTTACTCTGTGAACCTAACCTGGTCGGGAGCAGGTTTCCTTTGGTCTCCTCCACCTTTTTAAAGTGCAAGTTATGTTTAAATAGTTCATTCATTCATTCACACTGCAGAAATGCTTTTCGTACTGAGTATTTTTTGTCCTATTTCAAGAACAAATATCTAAAAATTCTTAAATCAAGATGGATTTTGTATATAAGAAAATTATATAAGATATTTAGTCTTGTTTCCTGGGGGGATCTAAAGTAAGTCCATTTTACTTAAGTAAAATTATCAATATCTGCCAGTGTGGTAATAAAAATAATCTTAATGCAAACGGAAAACAAGATTTGAAATGGGCCCCAGGAATCATGGAGGACACAAGGTTTACTCTTGCCTGTTTATTTGGAAAATGTTATTAAAGCTGAAATTTTATTTAGCATCCCATTCATTGACAACCATAAACATTCACTGCGCTATCTAGATTGTCCGCTTGCTGACAATTATGGAATTTCGGTCAAATACAGGGTATTTTTGCTGTGTATAAAACACAATACGCTTCAAATGATTATTCATATACGTAAATATGCATTATTTGGAAGACAAAGACAAGGCGATTTCTGTTGTGGAAAAAACTAATAAAGAAAACCAGTCACAGCAGCAATCGTTTTTCCCTCCGCCATGTTTAAAGTTTATGTCACGCCCAACTTGAGAACTTGGGTATCAAAATTAGCCTTGAGATTCCCAGTGGTAAATACGACTTGAGAGGATGTTCATGTCCAGTTTTTAACTAGGAAATTCATATTTACGATAACTCTGAGAGCACATGAAGGCAGCATTAAACCCCAGTGTTTCCCATGTTCTTTGTCTGATTTTGTCCTTGGTAGATGTTACGTGTGTGTGTGTGTGTTTCAGTTTTGATTTTGTCCGTGTCTGAAATATTCCATTTCAACTCTTGCTGTGTTTGTTTAAATAAAAGTGTCTGCTGCAGTTGGATCCAACTCTCCTTCGTTTCTGAAACAGCCATGTTACATGAGCACAAAAACTTCTTTCAAAAATACTAAAAAAGAAACCTTTCCCAACACAAACATTTGAAGGGTAGTGTATTTATTATTTTATTAATTAAATGACACATTTACATAATTAAATTAGTTAATAATTTACTTTTTTTTAATGTATTTATGTATTTATTTTAAATGACCACAATCAAGCAAAGATTTTCACACACACACATAAAAAAGAAGAAGTTTATGTTTAAGTTTTCATTATGCAAGTATATATACACCAGCTGCTCAATACTTTTGTTCTACCATCTAATTTAACTGGTACAATATTTCAGCGTTAAGCTCAGGCAGTTGGTCTGAAACCCCAGGAGAACCAATCAAAGTTCACCTGGAGTCACCTAGATGAGCAAGAAACTTTGCTCATAGGCTTAATGACTGAAAAAAAAAACATCTTACTGTAATAACCTGGATCAGAGATGCTCTAATTAATGTTCTGACATAAAATAATAATAATAATAATTTGAGGTAACTTGCTGAGAATCATTCACAAACACTTGATATCTATTTAGCACTGATTATTTTACTTAACATTGTATTTGACACTGTCATGCTAGATTATTAGAGTCTCAGATCTGGATGACTGTCAGACTCTTATGTCGCTCTTGTGTGATTAGGCACTTGATGAGACATGCAGCTCTACAGGACATCTACCGGAGAGACAGCAGACGGAGATTGTCAGTGACAGTGCAGTCTTCTGTTATTTACACAAAAGCATCAATAAAATGACATCTATTCTGAACCACAGATGTGTCACAGGTACTGTTTTTCAAATTAAGACAGGACAGGACATTTTTAACACCCCAAAACAAACATGTATTCATATGTAATCACAGATTTGAGTGCTGTGTGTCCAGTGTTGTTAGATATGATGCCATGTTAGTGTGCAATGCAAAAGTTTGATACTTACAATTAATAATCTTTATCTTTAAATGTTTCTCCTGCTCTGTTTTGGTTTAATTCTAGTTCCTGTTTCCTTTGTTCTCATTTTCCTGTCACTAGTTTGTTTCTATGATTGTTAATTAGTTCCCCACACCTGTTCTGCTTCTACATTGATTACCCTGTTGATATATGTCCTGCGTTCCATTCGGAAGGGCTCATCCCTATGCCCTAATCCCTTCAAAGGGTTTACCCTCCGGACTGAGAGCTTCGAAGGGATGAAGGGTGTAGGGGTCAAAAAAACTATTTTTCTTAACGAGACAGTCAAGGAGGCGTCTTCATCTTTTTTCCCCTGGTTTACTCTTTGTATTAATACGCATTCATTTACTGTAGTAACATTATAAGCTACTGCCAAACTTTTACATTAAATATATTGTGTCTATGTATTTGAAACATTTGAATGGACTGATAAAGGGAACTGTAAAGTATTTTTGTTGAAGTACAGTGTAATTTTGACCATAATAATGTACCAAATCTAACTCGTATATTGCAGTAGTATAGAAAAATACTATATACATTTATAGGTAAAATCAAACTCCTAACCTCCTGTACCTATTCTGTGACGTCAAACTGTGCAAAGGACCATGGGGGCCCGAAGTGTCCATCAGTTGTACCCTTCGAAATCCTTCATTCCGAAGGGCCCTTTGAAGTGGCCAGCTTTTAACACTTCGGTTTGGAACTACCCTTCAATATGGCAGCCATGATTGTTTTCACTCCGAAGTGCCCTTTGGAGGGCGATATATCCCATTTGGAACGCACCAAATGAACTCTGATTTTGGCTTGTGATGTCAGAACCGGAACCAGTAATAACTTTTTTCCGGGCTTCTGATTGGGCAACATGGCTTTACGGTTAGGGTTATATCGCCACCTGCTGGTTTGGCATGCTCTTGACAGTGCTTCACAGCATGTTTTTGCATTTTCAGGTAGATGTGATTTTTTGTGTGTGTGTGTGTGGACTAGGCCTAATACTTTTTCGTTTGAAAACACATCTTTTTCTCTCTGTTTTGGCCTTCCGTTCACACTGAGACTGCATTTTTGTCAAGGAAAACTCTCCAAAATAGATAAATTTGAAAAAGCCGCTTTTGCGTTGTAGTGTGGATGGCGAAAACGGAGGTACGTACCCATATTGTACCCATAGATAATTATAGTTATACCAGCATTGTTATGCCTGCTATTTACATAAACAGCATTGATCAAGATAAATGCTCCTTTGTAGAATCTTCGTATTATATTCCTCCATTGAATTTACTCACATTTGCTGTCCTGCGTGGCAAAATATGATGACAATTGTGTTTTAAACATGATTTTGAGCGTGACCTGAATGCAACCGTGAGTAATGCGATATTGTACTAATAAAATGATCGTTCCAGAAGAATAGCGTGAGAACTTGATTATATCTGCTCTCTCTGCATCATTTCGGGGGCTTTTAGTAGGTCTATGTTTTATGAATGTGCAGTAAGGTGATTTAATCATTTTCAGAAGTTTCAATGTGGATAAGCAACTTTTGGAAAACACTTGAAAACGCTATTGTGGAAACACTATTGTGAATATTTCTAATATTAAGGCGAGACACCCCAGGTGAATAGGGTAAAACAATTAACTAATAGATATCACCATACTTCCCCAGCTGATTGATTACATTAAAAATGGCAAACATTTTTTGTATTACAAGTTTTCTAAAATGTTATGTTTCAATATGCAAATTAGACGTTATCTAATTAAATATGCACTAATTTGCATAAATTCTAGAATAGTTTTTGGGACATTCAAGACCTCCTTTATCATGTGGATAAGTACCTTGAGTCAATTCCCTCAGTTCTGTTTTTTTTTAAAAAAGAAAATAATGGGTTGTCTTAACAGTAACTTCCAAAAGCCCAGAAGAAGCCAAGGCAGAACACCGTAACACAAGTTACAGCTCTTTGCCTTTGTTTTGGAATGCTCAAATTGAGTTAGGGTGCTCTGCTATTGCTTAGCCGTTGTTTAGAAGTAACTGTGCCAGCCTGGAGTTACGGTATTCTGCCTTTGTTTTACTGTCCATTAAAGTTTACTGTGTTTAAATTATGGTGTAGCCTGTGCCATACAAGTGTATTAAAATGTAGGTAGTAGTTAAAACAAATAGTTGAGTAGTTGATTTTACAAATAGCGTTAAAGGATGGCCCATTGCTCTCGAAGGTAAATGATGGATGAGATTGCTTTGAAACGCAGACATTAAGGTCATCGAGGTAAGAAATAAGATGCATTAGACAAACAAATTAGATAGATCGCAATCTACTTCATTTAGCTAGCTAGCAGCCTATAGCATAAATAGGCTAGTCAGCTATGAATAGGCTACCAAACTGCTCCATATAAAAAAAGCAATTGTAAATCATCCAAAATAAATGCCATGATCACTAGATTTTTACAGGTGTTACTATAATGATTTTGTAAATGGTGAACCAAATATTGATAATGTGGAAATGCCATTTGCCTTGGTGTAACTTTTCACTTGTTGAAGACAATACAAAGGCAGAATAGAGTAACTTCAAAATAGTGGTCAAATATCAAGCTTGAGCTCAGGATTTTTTATGTAAATAATTGTCTTTACTAAAACACCTAATTGCCAGATTTCCAGTGTCTTACCTATAATTAATTTGGATGGACAACTAAAAATCTTTGAAAGACTCAGTTTCACACTCTAGCGAGTTAAGGTCTTTTGCCTTTGTAGGGCAGAATATTTCATTACATGTACATTGATATTGGCCTTGTCAAGCTCAAGAGTTCAACTCTGTTATGGAAAGAAATGTGATCAGTTTTTTTTTCTTCCAGACAAAAGCACAATAAAATATTAATCTGGTGTAGCACAATAATATTTGCTAGATAAGGCAGTTACTTACCATTTTACTCTATTCTTTAAAGTCACCATGAAATCAAAAGCCCCACCCTTTTTTTTCAGAAGCTGTTTCACTTGGATATACGTCACAAAACGATAACTACAATGATAATGATAAAGATTTAATAATCGCTCTAATTAGCACAGCAAACCTATAATGATAATGACACAGAAGAACAGTATCATTGGAATCACTTTCAATACGACTTTTCAAGCTGATGAAGGATATAAACAGTAACAGCCAATCAGAATCCTCCAACTTGAGCATTTAAAGCAGATGACATGCTTAGAATAAACATTGTCATCTGTTGGTGTGGATGCTAATATAGTTATAATTCTTGGTGTGAACAAGCCTTAATCCTATTATTTTTAACCCCAAAGCATGTTGTAACTGCACTTCAGGTTATTTTGTAAAACTGTCCATTTAAAGTACATTCAAACTAAATAGTTAGCACATTAAATAAAAAGCTTTCACTCAACAGTGTTATGGAAAATTACTTTCTTGAGGTGTAAACTCCAAGATTAATCACTAGATGTATTGGTTTTAGGCTACTTCCAGTTTTGTTTAAACAAACCTCTTGCATTTTACATGAGAAAATATGGTTTACTTAGTTTCTACCTTAGACCTCAATTATTAATGATATTTACCCTTATCCCTGCAACTCACCCTTTGCTTTTCTGCCAAAATCTCTCTATAATCCCTTGAGATCCAAAATGCTGCTCCTCAGGAATTTTTCACACAATTTGTCTTTTTTCTCTCTCTCTCGTCTCTAGTTTCCCATAGCTGGCACTGGCACAATCAGGCTCATGTTAGCAACCAACAGACTTTGCCCCCTGCTGCTTGCAGCTATTATCAAACCATATTTCCAAACTTATGCAGTGAGGGACTATTTGAACAGTTCTGTCCAAAAAAACACATAAATAAAACACTATGGGCCTCAATGTTTGAGTAGCAAAGACCTATGACCCTGAGTTATGTGGCCACTATTTGATATACACTCAGACGTTTTCCTAGGAGAGGTTTCTAAGAGCAGTTTAGTTCTATGTTTTATGATATTTCAGCATACAGTTTGGCCCTGAATACTGCTGGAAGGAGCAACTGAGCAGTAGGCAGCAGGTGAACGAGGCACCCATCCCTCTCTGTTGTCTTCTGAGCTCAGATAAACAAAATATTTACATACTTATTTACCCAGGGCAGATATAGCTTAGATTACCAGTCATTCAGCCCAAAAGAAGGAAAACAGGCTTTTATTGGGACATTATTTGTATTATGCAAACAATCAGAGCATCAGACTGCAGTATGAGTCATCTAATCACAGGTGTGACAGGAGCATCAGTGGGACTGTCACAATACAGATAGAAAGAGGTCACAATGCCCTCAGCATCCCAACAACATTCAGCCAGAGACACTCAAAAGGAATGATTCAGTCAAAGAAAACTCTGTCTCCATAACATTTATAAAGGCATCCAGATGAACTTAGTTTAATATCAAAAATGGTGATGTTAATAGTTAATTAAATGTCTTTTGTGTCAAAATAAATCATTAATGGGTTAGTTCACCCCCAAAATTAAAAAAAAAATAAAATTCTGTCATTAATTACTCATGTCGTTCCACACCCGTAAGACTTTCGTTCTCCTTTGGAAGACAAATTAAGATATTTTTGATGACAGAATGCTGTCAGGTTGCTGCCAGAAGCTCAAACATGCTGTGAAACCAACATTCTCATGAGTTACGCAGCACGTTTGAGCTTCCGAAAGAGAGCTTCTGCTTATGTTCGCTGATCAATGTTTACATGTGAGTAAAAGCCTAAATTAAATCTGTCAATCATAACAAGCAATCGATTCTCTTCAGAAAATTTGGACTAAACCGTTCGATTCATATGGATTTGTTTTACGATCTCTTTATAAAGTTTTTGAAGCGTCAAAGTGGAAGTTGCAAAGGCAGTCAATGGAAGGAAATCTGACAGAATTCTGTCATCAAAAATATCTTAATTTGTCTTCCGAAGAAGGACGAGAGGCTTAAGGGTGTGGAATGACATAAGGGTGAGTAATTAATGACAGAATTTTCATTTTGGGGTGAACTAACCCTTAAAAATGATTAATCTGTATTTGATGCATGCAAGTAGTTTTAATGTTTCATTCCATGGTTCCAGATCATACAAGGAGAGTCACATCACCAAGAAGTCACCACGACGCCAAAAACAGTATAGGGGCACAACTAACTAACTAACTGAAAATAAAATAAAATAAAATATGAAACAAAATAAAACAAACAAACAAATTTTATTTATTTGGAAAGAGGACACCAGAAGTAGTGTAGGGGTACAAACAAACAAACAGAAAGAGGAGGCCAGAAACATTAGGGTACAATTATGCGGAAAGCAGCATCTCAGTGTCTCAGTTTCTTTCAAGTCTTCTTGCGCTTTCACACAAAAATAATTTCAACAGTCAACATGGCCGGTGACTATCCCAGCAAACATAGTTGGTTATGTCTTAAGTGAATGTAAAAAGTAGAGAGAGACAACACATTCATGTGTGAAAATGATTTTTCATGCTCTCTGAACCATTCTTTCACAATTTTAACCCTGGTGAATCTTGACATTGTCATCCTGGATTATGGCCATGATGTGTCTTCCTACATGGTTGGTTAAGAAATGAAAAGCTACACACTCCATCTTTAAGGGTTAAAAGAACCGTTGCCAAACATATAACATGCTAGAAACATAATAATCACTGTAATAATGATCCAATAGAAGTATTTGCCTATTAAAATCCAAACAGCGACTTTTTTTTTTGGCCGGGCAGTGTGTGTATATATATTTATTTGTATACATATTTATTATATTATATAATATATTATACAATGCATGCGTGCGTGTGTGCATGCATATATAGAGAGAGATCAGGAAAAACATAGTTGGCTTTTCCAGTTGTTTGATACACAACTGGAAAAATACTGTGTCAATTTTTGTCATGTTGTTAGAATGAAAATTAAACTGATATGGTTGCTATTCCCTAACTAGTTTTTCACTTAAAGTAAATACACTTAAAATTGTAAACCCGATTAAATTACAACAAGCTGATTTGATTTCATCAGCATAAAAGTGTTCATCTGAGAATCATGACTGTTTATACAGGTAAGATTACTGTGGAAAGGTGGGGGAAAAAACCATCTAAAACCACAACATAAAAGCTTCTTGCACAAGACCCTGACATTGAAGACGAAAGAGTCGTATTTAAAACTGTCAAAGAGAGTGCAGCCATGAGAGGAACGTGGCACAATGTGGCATCAAAATTTGTCTGAACATTTAAGTCACACTTACAACATTTTCATTGCACTGGACAAAAAATATCAAATTGAGCATTCATTTTAAAAGGATTAAAAGCCCTTCAAGCAAAATATTTCATGCATGATATTAAAGGGAACTGACCTGCATCCTAAAAAACAACAACTTGACACCACCTGTATAAAAAAAACTAAAAAAGAATTTCATATGTTTAAATTGTAGCTGTCCACTGTATGCAATGACAGTTTGAATACTTATGAAGGGTTTATTGGGAAAATGAGAGGTGACCCTTGTCACTCTTCATGGATGATCATCCATCTGGTCTTAAAATGAGGTGTTGCTGTGCGCTGTGGGATCTGGGCTGTACCTTTAACGGCTAGAGTCGTTAACGCCAACTCATCTGGTACCGTTTCAAATGGCAGGCGAAACCCAAAACAAAGCCATTAAACAAGATTTCAAGTTGAACTTCTGAAGCATCAAGCAGCAAAACCAACACCTGGGCTGAAGATGAGGGTCAGGAGGCTAATAATGACTCTGGGGAAGTTTCTGGAAAGCCAAGTAAGATAGATGTGTCATTGGAAGCTGGAGAGGTGGAGGTGGCGTGGCAGCAGGCCATGGTAGTAGGGCAGGTGGTGCAGCAAGGGGCTGGCCAGGTCAGAGGACAAAGGTGTGAGGTCTGGACCCAAGCTGGTGGGTCAGAGAGAGCCAGCTGGCTGACCACACCGCACAGCTGAATGATTCAAAGGTTAAAATCAAACTGTGGAAAATGGAAAAGCTGAAGAAATGCAGGTAAATATTCATTTTGTTCCTAAAGCAGCATCTGCATCATTTTTATTTTTATTTTATTATTATTATTATTATTATTTTTACACAAACATATGCAAATATATTTGAGCTATGGACATAAATGATGCTTAAATCATGCAGCTTATAATAAAAAAAAAAAAAAAAAAGTGTGTTACTACTTTTCTATGCTATCAAGTGTTATTTTAGTATTAATAATTTGCAGCTTAAGGCTGCATTTATTTGATCAACAATATACAGTTAAAACAGTAGTATTGTGAAATGCTGTATTATTAATTTTTAAAATAACTTTTCTATTTTACTATATTTCGAAATGTAATTTATTCTTGTGATGGTAAAACTGAAGTTCCAGCATCATTACTCCAGTCTTCAGTGTCACATGATCCTTCAGAATCATTCTACTGATTTGCTGCTCAAGAAACATTTCTTCTTATTATTAATGTTGAAAACCGTTGTGCTGCTTAATATTTCGTTCATCAATGTTTATCAATTTTTCTTGAAACCGTGGTGCATTTTGCAGGATTCTTTGATTAATAGACTAATTAAAAAAAAAAAAAAAAAAATCTTACTGACCCAAAACTTTTAGTCTATCAGTAGTAGAAAATGCTAAAAATGTGGCAGAAAGTAGAGCACAGGCAAGCGGTACTTCTCTTGAGAAAATGCAAAAATCTTTTCTTTTTTTTTTTTTCTCCTCCTGGTTCAGCCTTGAACTATTGAAATTAGTCGATTTGTTTATTTTACATTTAGGGAAGAAAAAGAAAAAAAAAAGATTGACCATCTATGAGAAAAGCACTGGGCAAGTGCAAGTGAAGAATGTTGAGTTTGCTTGAGGGGGAGTGCTTAAAAAAAATGTTTTAAGAGCTTAAAATTTCAGCTCGGAATGTGTGAACAGACGCCCGGAGGATCAGGTCCAACACTCTCAAAGTTCAAGCAGTAATGATGGATCTTACCGTAAAAAGCCTTGAGCAACCAAAATGTATGAAAACTCTTTAACGAGATACTAGTGTAGATTCAACAAATATTAAGGTAGAATAAATGTACCAGTATGTGCAACAGAACACAATTCAAATACTCCAGCAAAGCCCTGCAGCACTAAAACTCGGTAGCTCTGTGAAGTATAACACAACCGTGCTATCATACTTGTACACTAATAGACTGTGACGTACTGTTCCATTAGATTACTCTCTCTCAAGCTGTTCTTTCCAATCTGCTTCAAATCTAAAGTCAGACAGTGAACATGGTGGCTGTGTGGCCCGTCCATGTGAGGTCTCTAGTGACGGCAAACTGTGAACCTGCCGCCTGAGGTGAATTAGCCTGAGGCGATGTTCTCGTGTGATATTATTCATTCCGGTGGTGGACAAAAGCAAGCACTGACGCAGCAGCTTTATAAATGAGAACAGAACAACGACTTTTTGTCATTTTTTATTTATTGTAGGCAAAGCTGCCCTATAAATATTTACAGATTGGTTAAATAGGCCATTTTATGCCCTTTTACAAAGTCTTGATATTATTTTTGGAATCTACAAGGACAGGTGTTCATGAATGTTCAGAAAACATTATTTTTCACATATTTTACATAGTTGCAGCACCTATCTTCCCAGTTTGTCTCTAATGCTCTGGGTTGCATTTCCCAAAAGCATCATTAGCCAACTATGGTTGTAAGTTCCATTGTTACCAACATAGTTCAGCGATTTGGCTTCTCCCAAAAACATAGTTCCAATGAACATTCACAAACAGCATCGCAAACTTAGGTTAGATAGCGTACATTTGGAACAGAGTGACAGTTGAAATACCTTAAATAACTTGCGTGTGCATCACTTCTTACCCATGATATTTTGCTCCACACATGCATAGTAGCATCCTCTTTTATCATGGAAAACTACCATGTTTGGAGCAAAAATCATGGGTAAGGAGTGATGTGCATGCAAGTTATTTAAGGTGTTTCAACTGTCCCTCTGTTCCAACTATATGTGTTCTACACTATGTGGTTGGAACTACAGCTCTCGAGCTGTGGTTAGAAGCATAGTTTTTTGTTAAAATGACATGGACTTGCATAGATCATGCTCTTGGGCACAATAGGCAAGCTAACATTCTGTACATTCTATATCTTTCATTCTATTTTTATATATTTACATTTTAATATTTTAGCGTGTCAACAATCAGCGCCGTTTTTGAAGTGCGCATGTGCCTAAAATGCGCAAAATTACATGGAACAAAGACAGTGAAGTAGTCAATTTTGGTGCCATGTCCATTACAGCAACAACTCAGAGAACTCGAATAGATTAATAAGCAGAAGTTATTACTCCTCCACCTGCATGTGACGTCCTTAACGGCATTCCTATATTGACGAACCAATGCGGTTCAAATGACAGGTGCGCCCATGTTACTACGGTTTCAGGAGTAGTCTTGCGTAGCCAGACCTTCAGACTGACGGCAGAAGGTCTGGACTATTGCAGCTTTCATTGGGCAAAGACCGCCCAAGAGGACATTTGAATGACATGTAATGCAACCAATCACAGTTCGTTTTGTTCCGTGTCATGTTTACATTTGTTCACATTAAGTAGCCTCTGTATCTGGACAACCGATCGGATTTCTGTTTCTCACACAATATAAATTAGGTCTGTGGTTAATGGCTTCATATAGCGTAAAATAACTCACTTTAGCCTCTATCAATTGCAGTGCACACAGCACGGAATTTGTGATTTCTTCAACAAAAGTACAATCAATTACAAATAGAGTACTTAACCTACCGATTTCAATTTCCCACCATTAATCTTGTATGATGAAAAGATCGCCCACTTGTGTTCCGATCGACCAAAACACATCTTAATACCAGGTGGAAACAGGGCCCTAAAATTCAATCACAATATGTCCTAGACTACCTCTGCACCAGGACACGCTGAATGGATAACATTCCGATCAGAAGCGCATTTACACTTGTCTTTTCAATGTGTATGTGGACAACATACGGATACAGGTTGCATGTTAATGCCAAGTGTAAACGCAGCCTATTTGAGGACTTTCAGGAGTTTAGAAACAGTGCTTACTGATACAAAGGCCCTGTTTCCACCTGGTATTAAGATGCGTTTTGGTCGATCGGATCACAAGTGGACAACTCTACATACAGGTGTAAAAAGTTTTGAGCATGTCCATCTTTGACCACTTCCAGAGGTAGTCGAAATTGCATTTGACCGGATTGCTTACGTAGTGGAAACACTCATGTGGTCAAGTCAAGTCACCTTTATTTATATAGCGCTTTTTACAATGCAGATTGTGTCAAAGCAGCTTTACATTGATAACTATAATTTTGGCTGCACAGCAGCTCTTAAAGAATAGTGTCAATGTCGGCAGATCAAAGCACTGTTGAATATCAAATGTCAAGTGTCCCCAACTAAGCAAGCCAAAGGCGACAGCGGCAAGGAACCCAAACTCCAACAGGTGACATCAGATGGCAAACAGGTGGCAAACAGACTTCTGTGTTAAAATGGAGAAAAAAAACCTTGGGAGAAACCAGGCTTAGTCGGGGGGCCAGTTCTCCTCTGGCGAACAGTCAAATGTGTTCGAACAGACAAAGTTTAAGTCCTGTCTGGCTAGTGTGCTTCCCATAACGTAAACATTATGGGAAGCTGCTGAAGACCAAAGTTTGGTTTGAAGACAAAAAACATACCAAGCACAATGTTCTCTCACCATTTTCACAGCGTTCGGAGGGGTATTGCGGCTATCAGAGCAGAATGAAAGCTTATTTTGTCCAATAGATTGAAAAATCTGAAAAAAATAAAATAAAAATACATTAATCAGCCCTTAGACCCTCCCCTAGAAGAAATTATGACAGAAGTGGTTGAAAATGGACATAAGAGATGGATTAAAATACCAGGTGGAAATGGGTCTCCCTCCTCCACTTGTGATCCAATCGAACAAAATGCATCTTAATACCAAGTGGAAACAGGACCAAAGAATAACTCCCTTTGGAGTGGACTTTGTGCTTTGTAACTTTGCAGACTTTTGTCATGCTCAAACAGCAACATTACACACTAAACAAGTTGAAAAAAAAAAAAGCATAAGGAGGAGCTTAATCCTCTCGATGAGAAGGCCAAATCCAGTGACAAGACAGAAGCCTGTTATAGTGACAGTCTGAGGAGACAGAACACAAGTAAACGTCAGGTGTTTTTTCAAGGCAGTGAATATTCAGGGAGACACCTGCCTGCAAGCATTTGTCATCCTCAAGGCATTTTGGTATTGTTAGTTTATCTTCCAAAAATAATTTCGCTCTGTTTTCAGCTCAAAGAAACCAAAAAAACCTAAATGATGGGAGCATCTTCTGGAAGAAGAGTCTGGTTCAAAGACTCGAAGACATTGGGTGGTGGATCTCCAGGGAGAAATTGACATGCTGAAAATACGAAATGCGGGTAAATCAGATTCTGCTACATCTTTATTAAACAGATCACCTCTTTCTTGCATCCTGAGAGCCAAGGGCAAAAACCTAATTAGAAAGAAACTGGAACAAAACAAAATTGTGTTATATGACAGAACCCAGACATATGACAGAATTAATGATTTGAGATGAGTCGGTCTGAGGAGCTGACAGTCACGGAAAATCTTTATGACAAGTCAAACTCTGCAACAAATTTGATTGAAGAGCTGAAAGCGTCGGCAATGAATAAATGGTCTGAAGAACAGAGAATGTATTGTAATCATATGTTCTCTTTCTTTACCGAATGCATCTTACTCCCACGTCTCACAGTTACTAAAGGATCAGACTGTATTCATTCATTCTTTCTTTGCTTTTTGCATTCAAAATGGAATGCTCTGAAATATAATAAAGAAAAAAAAAAAAAAAGTAATTTGTCACCTCATACATCTTTCATGACATTTTCAATTTGAAGATTTTAAAATATTGGACACCTTTTAAAATGGAAAATGAAGTGTTCTTTAAGAATCAGCCTGTCCTTAATAACAGTACTTATAAATAAGATAAGTGTTTCCGCTGATATTCAGTCACAACTTCAAATGACTCCTGTGGTGCAGTGAATCACTCTAGTTACAATTATTTTAATATAATCTTCAAACACATTCAGTAAAATCTCTCAAATCAGCTGTCATTTAAAAGTCAATGCTTCCACTACAAGCGCCAATGTAGTAGAAAAGATGATTCTGACAGGAACACTAATGTGAGAGGACCTCTGAAGGTCACTGAAATCTCTTCAAAAAAAATGCTGGTAATCAAACAGTTGATGGTAGCCAATGACTTCCATAGTAGGAAAAAAATATACTATAGAAGTCAATGGCTACAGTCAACTGGTTACCAACATTCTTTAAAATATCTTTGTTTGTGTTCAATAGAAGAAAGAAACTCATACAGGTTTAAAACATGAGGGTGAGTAAATGATGACTAAATTTTCACTATTAACTCTAAACTATCCCTTTAACTCTTTCCCCACCAACATTTATATATATATATAAAAAAAAAAAAGTTCTCAAAAAATGCATGGCCCCCAGAATATTTTGTTGTATGAATGTCTGAACATAAAAAGCAAAAATCAACACCTGAATGTGGGCAAGTTTCATTAATTAAAAAAAAAAAAAAAAAAAGCTACATCCTAAACCAAAAGCTGAGAAAAATTGTGTTTTTGTCAAAGACTATGTCCGGATCGGGTTCAGAACAATTATCAAACATATCTGGAGTAGATCGAGTCCATCAGCACCCCAAAACCTTGCACAGTTGTATCTCTTTGTGGGTTCGACATTTCATTCGGTAACGTTAGGCAGTTTTGATTTATATGCTGTTTAATGACCGCGTTAGCTTACTTGAGCATAAGCAATGCCTCCATCACTTGTTTCTGCTTCTTCACATGCGTTTTGATCCAGAGTTTCTGTACTCTTTCAGAAGATATGTAATAGCGCCCCCTACCTTATAACAGTGAAAACATGGATAGCCGGAAAATGTGTCCCCCTCGGTTGAAACATTATAGCAATAACACAGAAAACACAAAGAACTTTCTTACTTTGAACTTGTATGTGTACATAACATAGATTTATTATAGATGCACTGACCCAGTGTTTCATTTTAGCGCAGATGCACAACAAGATTTGTGACTTAGCTGGTGTAATCATTTAAACAAAACATTTTAAGAACCATTCTTGCCCTACCAAAGACTCTTTTGCACTGTTACTATCACCAATAGTTTATTTAGCGTACCTTACTGATACTCATAATAAGATTCTTCTGAAATTTAATGTGTGTGCCTTAATATCTGGCATATCTCATCTATAACCAGCCACCAAAGAACCTGTGTACTTAATATGCTCATGAAGTCTCCTGCCTGAAGAATACAATGATTAATTGGCTACATTAGGGCCCTTTTTGGGATTTATTCAACTAAGTGCCTTTTACATACCAACTGCAGTTTAAAATCTGCCCATTTTCTGGGAATATATAGCAATAGTTTCAGCTCAGATCCACCAGAGCGCATCACCTGAAGCACACTGTTCTCAACGGGAGTGTGCCGATAGCTGTATTAAGCCGTGCGCTACACCGATGGCCTTAGAGATCTTGACTAATAGGCTGCAGAACCATTCATGTGAAAGAGACAGAACCAAAAGTGTCTAGAAATGAGTTCATTAGGCCATTAAAGTTACTCAATCCTCATTAACACAATGTCCAAACATGCATAAGGCAATAAAATTGTGAATATCAAGCTTAGGGAATCATAAATTAAAGACTCTCAAACCATAAAGCTGCTGTGTATACTTGGTTTTAAAAGATTTATTTGTATACACTTACCCAGTGACTCATCTGCACTGTTACTATCATGTTAGGCAATGAATATAGATTGTGATTGTAATTATTACAATTTGAAGATAATATTTGACAGTTTTGTATGTTGATTCAAAGTTTGCATCATCTAAAGTCTTCACATAAATGTAACTTCAATTAAATGGATTATGTAACCTTCTCAAGTCCTGAAGCTGAAGGTGCTGGATGAAATGCCCAGTTTAGGTTAGATCAGTTAGGAGAAGTTGGCCTGTAGAGAGAGGTTGGAAAAACTGAAAAGTAGTGCTGGTCATTGTATATTCTCCTACTGTGTAAACTGGATGATTTTTTTACTCTAGTTTTCCCATCTACAAGAAGCATTTGTAACTGCAATGACAAGATCATGCATAATTTAAACTGCACTAGACTACCTGCAGACAAGTTGGAGGTTTGGGTGGCCGAAGGGAGTCGGTGGAGTGCTTGGGAAACCAATTTCTCAATTCTGTTTGGTGCTGTATTTTTCAATTCCATTTCTGAACCACTAGAATCACCAAACTCACACCACTGAACGAGTCAACATTGCTGTGTGGACCTGGTTGGAAGGCTCAAACACAGTGCCAGTTTACACTTAAAGGAAATTATGAATGGTTTACTTCTACTCCTCTGCATGTTAAGCTAAAATTAAGCAGTTTAACATTAGAAAGCACTTTCATACGAATTTTTATACCCAACATTTAGTATAGAATTAGTATTAAAAGATCAAACAAGTAATGTCAGCCTGAAAGTGAAGAAATCAGCTGTGTAAAGACTGTCACAAACCATTTAGTGGTTTCTTTTTTGTTCTGTCTTTTATTAAGCTTGAAGGTTTTATACAAGGCTTTTAAATGTCTCAGTAGGTTTAAATACTACAAGCTCAAGCTCCTTGAAAATCAACACCTTTAAAGAATTTAAATGACATTGAATCTATTACAGACTTCATTTGAAATTCAAGTCTTGAAAAAAAGATCTTCTCCCAACCTAGAATACAAAAAGAGGGAGACATGGAATCATAGACATTCAATAGACACTTCAAACAAATCCTCATGTTTAAGCAAAGCTTACCTGGTACTTCCCCAGTCACCAGCCAAGTTGTCGGCTACACTGCGCAATATCCAGAACGTTTTCAGCACTTGCGCACCGTCACGTAAAATAAAGCACTGACCAACCCAAGCAGAACATGAACCTGCAAAAACAACAGATTTTGTCACATCATTATAACATTGTGTTCCTAACCAAAGTGAACAAAATTATACAGAGGTCCCTAGCACGCGCACACGCACAAAATACCACCCACTATAACCATATAGAAAACATCGCCTTCTTAAGCCCTGCTGATAAATGCAGTAGCTGCATCATTATGCTGTCAAAAAGCTTTCCCTAATGATGTCCATTCAAAAGTAACCATGCATCTTAAAATAAAAAAGCAAGGTTTGGCATATAGTGTGGTTACCATGCGAAGTCATTCTAAACAGTATTGTCTGTGTCATTCTACAAAAGTGGTGGTGTTTTCCATCTGATTTATTTATTTTTTCTTCAAAAATG
The DNA here is from genome assembly GCA_037950665.1 of Hypophthalmichthys nobilis. NCBI lineage: Eukaryota > Metazoa > Chordata > Actinopteri > Cypriniformes > Xenocyprididae > Hypophthalmichthys > Hypophthalmichthys nobilis. The sequence continues at coordinate 16,907,237 of CM075476.1, read as the reverse complement.
AAACCCATCTATGCATTAAAACTACTGTGCTCTATTAATTTATCTTCTTGAGTAACAAAATCACCATTAATTAACCACTGGCTGGCATGTTTTCATATCAGTGATGTTGCAACTAATTAAAAGGTAATGGGAAGCAGTAGCACCACTGACAAATTTTAAGTTTAAGTTTTTATATTAATAGATTTTTTTTTTTGATTAACAACTGACAATTCTTAAAGGAATTGTTCACCCAAAAATGGTAAAAAAGTACCCCATGATTTACCCTCAAGCCATCTAGGTGTATATGACTTTCTTCTTTCAAATACAATCAGAGTTATATTAAATAATGTCATGGCTCTTCCAAGCTTTAAAATGGCAGTAAATAGAGGATGAGATTTTGAATCCCAACAAAGTACAACCATCAATCATAAAAAATATCCTCACGGCTCCAGGGGGTTAATAAAGGCAAAGCAAATCATTTGTGTAAGAAAAATATCCATATTTAAAACTTAAAATGACTTAAAATAAATTAAAATAAAATAACTGACTTCCAGCAGATGGTCATACGCACGTTGACTTGCGCCAAAAGAGTAACGCCTGATGCGATGTAGGAGTAGCATAAGCTTTGACGCCTCTCGCTGTTCAAACAAATAGTGCTGGACAGCACACTCAAACTCGTCTTCTCTTATATCGAAATCCTCTGACATTTCTCTCTAAAAAATTCTCGTTTTAGACTTCTAATTCATTCCTGTGTTTTGTTTTGCTCTCTCCTCTGCGCTTCCACATTCATCAATACGTTATGTGTCGGGTCAGAGCTCACTCATTCACTTTCACCATAAATCAGTGTGTATGGCCGTCTGCCGGAAGGTAGTTATTTTATTTTTTAAAATTTAAAATATATTTTTCTTACACAAACGCATCACTTCACTTCAAAAAAAAAAAATTCTTATATGATGAATGGCTGCACTTTTTTGGGCTTCAAAATCTCATCCTCTATTTACTGCCATTATAAAGCTTGGAAGGGCCAAGACACTATTTAAAATAACTCTGATTGTATTTGTCTGAAAGAAGAAAGTCAAATACACCTAGGATGGCTTGAGAGTGAGTAATCATGGGGTAATTTTCATTTTTGGGTGAACTATCCCTTTAACTGAAGGAAAAAAAAAAAAAAAGGTCCATACAACCACATTACAATTTGCATATTTACACATATTTCTGTCCCCTTTAGAAACATTAAAAATAACAGTTTTCGGCATCGTTTCAGACAGGGCTTAGACTAAACCAGGATTAGTCCTTAGTTCAATTAGGACATTTAAGTAGCTTTTATAAACATACCCTAGAAAAAAAAAAAAAAAAAAAAAAACTTCACTGGTGTGCATCTTGAGACAAAACAATAACACTGGCATATTTTAAAATATGTCAGTGCAAATTGCTTTCAGTTGAAACAGCTTAAACATGCATTTTAGTCTAGGACTAGCTTAAGCCTAATCTGTGAAACCAGGGGATAAAGTCTGAGACATATACCCCTGGTTTCACAGTTTAGGCTTAAGCTAGTCCTAGACTAAAATGCATGTTTGAGCCGTTTCAACTGAAAGCAACTTATACTGACATATCTTAAAATATGTCAGTGCCATTGTTTTGACTCAAGATGCACACAAGTACTGTTTTTTCTAGTGTATGTTTATAAAAGTTACTTAAATATCCTAATTGAACTAAGGCCTAATCCTTGCTTAGGCTACGCCCTGTCTGTGAAACCGGGCCATAGCGCATTAAAAAAAAAAAAAAAAAAAAACATCGAGTACAGTCAAAACAAAATGTTACATTGACCAGTCACCCCTAACCAAGTAAATATTGTTGAGGAAATGTGTGGTTACTTTAAGGGCATTCTACCTTTCTCCCACAGCACGGAGAATGAAACGGTAGGTTGAGTCCCATCACCAACTATCCCGATGATTCGTGCAGTGCGGTGTAAACCAGCGGCGCCGCGCGTGCTCTCCACTGCGGTCTGATAAACACCTCTGACCTCTGACCCCTCTGCCTTCACATGGAGCGTGGAGCCTAGCTCATTCCGCCAAACGCCGGTAATATTACATGCATCGACCTTAGGTAATCAACGATCACTTTCATTACATGCATGAAAAAGTTAATTTTTCAAAACATTAATTAATGCTCTGGATTCGTCATTTTTTTTTTTTTTACAACTCCACACTTAAAAGTCAAATACCTTCATATCCAGCGTTGAGGACTCATTTGCAAGCACTGTTTGAGAGGTTATCAAAGTCACAAAAAGCAAATACCACATTAATGAGCTCATCTTGTTCAAAAACTGTGGGACATAGTGGGTCATATTTCAATCTTCACCATGCCTACGGTAATCTGGAGTTAATTAATTTGCATATGCAGGTATCCTGTTATTGGTCGCATTCAAATTAGGGTAGGCTATTTCTTTTTCCGTTGTTGGAAACTACTAATTAGAACTACCAGAGGGAGGCAGTGTTGTCTCAGAAGATAAATATTCAAAAATAATTATTAGACTATTTAAGATGGCTGATTTACAATGATTTGTTATTTACTGACTATCAAAGAGTTACACAATATAGGGAAGATCGGGGCTAGTTGTCACACTTTTTACTCTTTTACTCAGATGAAAAGCCAATCTCAGTGTACGTTTATTTTTTGAAAGTCAATTTCTGTATGGTCACAAAAATCTATCGGAAAATCTTTTAAACATTTCCATCTATATTTCCCAATAGTCCAATGAACAGTAAGATTTTTTTAAAGGAATTAATAGCCGACTCTCATTCATTCTCATTGACAGTGAATACATTTATTATAGTACAAAAGATTTATATTTCAAATAAATTATATTTTAAAATAAATGTCTTTTTTTTGTGTGTGTGTGTGTATTGGTTTCCACAAAAACATTAAGCAGCACAATCGTATTTAACACTGATAACAATAAGAAATGTTTCTTGAAAACTTAAATCAGTATATTAGAATGATTTCTGAAGGATCATGTGACACTGAAGACTGGAGTAATGAAGCTGAAAAGTCAGCTTTAACATCACAGGAATAAATTACATTTTTAAATATATTGAAATAGAAAACACTTATTTTAAATTGTAATAATATTTCACAATATTACTGTTTTCCACTGCAAACTTTTGAAACTTTTGTGTGTAGACCAATAGTGGGGCAAGTCGTCACATTGGAACCTATCATTAAACATCTTATTTTAGGTTTTTCAGTTGATTTTAAATGGGAAAAGTTATGAACAAACAAAAAAAAAAAAATCATTAAACAGAATTGTAAAAGCAAAAATGGCAGGTGACATACAATACAAATGAATGCTCCCAAACTCTGTAGTAATTATCATCCAATGCCATTGACCTTTTCAATTCCCAGTACATCTGGTATTTTATGTGAGTCTGCCTCAGCTGATTTTAAAGTATATGCTTCCGCTTTATGAGAAAATCTTCCTCTTATGACTCAGCAAGTAAACATTGTGCGAAATGACAGGTTACTCCAGGCTGCTGCGTGGCCCTGTGTGCCATTAATGGTTTCTCACTCAACAGCTGCAGAGAGGAAGCAACATTTATGTGGCATTTCAGAGAGCATTATGTTATGTACTCATTATATTCGTTCAGAGACACTAAAGCTTTTTTCTTTCTTTGTATTTTCTCTTCATTTCATTTTACAGGGAACTGCTACATTCTTCTGTGAGTTTGAATCGGCCAGAGTTTGTATAGATGAAAGCACCACACATGTGAGTGACAGCAGTGGTCATCTGCCATGTTTTCTTTCTTTTTTAACATGCGATATTGCTGCATAAAAATAGCTGCGCTCCCCTAATATACATATGTACAAGTTTTTTTGGGAGGCTAGAATGCAGAAGATTGATGTGTAAATATTAATAGAAGTTGCAGCTTGTGCCTGAGTGGCCTGATTTTTTTCTTTCTTTCTTTTTTTTCTGTCCCTCTCCTTTTGGAACAGGTGTTTGTATCTCTGTACCTTTGCTTTCTCTCTTTCTTCTCTGAAAGGATTATTGTGTCACTTGGGCAATGGTTGCATCAGTAATCCTTGTCCCATTGGACATCATTGCTAGTTTAACAACAAACCTCAAAATACTCAGTAAAAAATCAGTATCTATTCTCCACCTCTTATACTCAGTAGGGTTGCATGACACCAAAATAAATCAGAATAATAATAATAATAAGAAGAAGAAATAAAATTATTTTATAGTTGAGTCTATGCCTAAAACAAGTGAAAACGTTTGCTAATATTCAGGATGCATTCTCTGAAAACAAATTTTAATATTTTTACAGTATAAATGTTTTTATATAGGACAGACTTATTAAAGGAATTTGAATGGAAAATCAAAAGTTGATTTCGAAATGACTAATATTATACACCGATCAGGTATAACATTATGACCACTGACAGGTGAAGTGAATAACACTGATTATCTCTTCATCATGGCACCTGTTAGTGGATGGGATATATTAGGCAGCAAGTGAACATTTTGTTCTCAAAGTTGATGTGTTAGAAGCAGGAAAAATGGGCTAGCATAAGGATTTGAGTGAGTATGACAAGGGCCAAATTGTGATAGCTAGAGGACTGGGTCAGAGCATCTCCAAAACTGCAGCTCTTGTGGGGTGTTCCTGGTCTGCAGTGGTCAGTATCTATCAAAAGTGGTCCAAGGAAGGAACAGTGGTGAACCGGCGACAGGGTCGTGGGTAGCCGAGGCTCACTGATGCATGTGGAGAGCGAAGGCTGGCCCATGTGGTCCGATTCAACAGATGAGCTACTGTAGCTCAAATTGCTCAAGAAGTTAATGCTGGTTCTGATAGAAAGGTGTCAAAATACACAGTGCATCACAGTTTGTTGTGTATGGGGCTGCATAGCCGCAGACCAGTCAGGGTGCCCACGTTTACCCCTGTCTACCGCCGAAAGCGCCAACAGTGGGCATGTGAGCATCAGAACTGGACCACACAGCAATGGAAGTAGGTGGCCTGGTCTGATGAATCATGTTTTCTTTTACATCATGTGGATGGCCGGGTGTGTGTGCGTCGCTTACCTGGGGAACACATGGCACCAGGATGCACTATGGGTAGAAGGCAAGCCGACAGAGGCAGCGTGATGCTTTGGGCAATGTTCTGCTAGGAAACCTTGGGTCCTGCCATCCATGTAGATGTTACTTTGACACGTACCACCTACCTAAGCATTGTTGCAGACCATGTACCCCCTTTCATGGTAACGATATTTCCTAGTGTCGTGTAAAAAAGGACATGGCAACTGGCCACTTGGTGGTGCTATAAAATGAAAAAACAAACAAACATGAAAATGGCTATAGCTACGCAACAGTTAGTCTGATTGACTTGAAAACCGGCATGCAGTGTCTTTGTTCAAGGTGCTGTGATTGTCTATGAGGACATTTGCATATCTCAAAAAATCTATTGGCAGTCAGACAAGGTTAATGGCGGCTGATCGGAACGAAACTAGCTGGGCCTGTTTGACTCATGGCCCTAGAGGCCTCTGAGAATTTCGAAAGAAATCGGCCACTGGGGGGCACCTTCCTGTTTTTCATGTGCATAAAGGATTGTATATCATTTGATATCATGGAAACAAGCCCAAAATAGTCAAATGTAACATTTCAACACTTTTAAAAAATAAAGAAGACACAGTAAAAAGTTTAAAGGGTTAGTTCACACAAAAATTAAAATTATGTAATTTATTACTCACCCTCATGTCGTTCCACACCCGTAAGACCTTCATTCATCTTCAGAACACAAATTAAGATATTTTTTGATAAAATCCGATGGCTCAGTGAGGCCTCTATTGCCAGCAAGATAATTAACACTTTCAATGCCCAGAAAGCTATTAAAACCATATTTAGCACAGTTCATGTGACTTCAGTGGTTCAATATTATAAAGCGACGAGAATACTTTTTGTGTGCCAGAAAAAACAAAATAACGACTTTTCAACAATATCTAGTGATTTCAAAACACTGCTTCGAAGCTTTACAAATCTTTTGTTTCGAATCAGTGGTTCGGAGCGCCAAAGTCACGTGATTTCAGTAAACGAGGCTTCGTTACATCATAAGTGTTTCAAAATTTCAATAGTTCACGTGACTTTGACAGTTTGATACGCGAACCAAACCACTGATTCGAAACAAAAGATTCATAAAGCTTCGAAGCTTTATGAAGCAGTGTTTTCAAATCGCCCATCACTAGATATTGTTAAAAAATCTTTATTTTGGGTTTTTTTTGGTGCACAAAATGTATTCTTGTCGCTTCATAACATTAAGATTGAACCACTGTAGTCACATGAACTGTTTTAAATATGTTTTTAGTACCTTTCTGGGCATTGAAAGTGTTAATTGTCTTGCTGGCAATGCAGGCCTCACTAAGCCATCGGATTTTATCAAAATATCTTAATTTGTGTTCTGAAGATGAACGAAGGACTTATGGGTGTGGAACGACATGAGGATGTATTAAATGACATCATTTTCATTTTTGGGTGAAATAACCCTTTAAAGCTATTATAATATATATGATAATATATGGCTGTTAAAAAAACTACAATGGAAGACAGAAAGTTCCCCAGTTGAACTCTGTGTAAATCCAGTTGTGTGTGGGAGAAGCTGACAGCATTAAATCTATCGGTGACAAGATTACAGCCGTGATGGTTATTATAAAACACTCTCTCTGCCTTTCTCTCCTGCTGTTTGTAATTCATTCAACTAAAACAGTGGGAAAATCCTGCTTTGTCTCTTGTAAATGTCCCCTCATAACCTTCGTTCGTCTCATCTCACCTACACTCCTATCCCAACATCTGCTGAATGAACTTCAACATCTCTCTGATTGACATCTCTATTTCCCAAATTGCAGAAGAATCTCCTGATTGTACGAGCAGCACTGTGAGTAAAGATTTTGACAGACTTATTACAGAATATCGATCAGGCCTGGTCTTTGAGATTATTTGCAGTGATTTAATGGAATGTTATGTAGTATTTGGAATTTTTAGGACATTGTTACATAGAAATATTTGATTTCACTTTTTTTGCTTTTGAGATATCTGAGCATCATTTGGCTTCATCTCTGTCCCTTTGAATTGTAAACTCTGAAATCATACAATTAAGTTTCTGAGTCATATGAGATGAGATAGGCCAGACCTCAGAGAAAGATCTCCCTGCATGAAGCCTTTGATGAGCATCAAAGCGCCTCAACAGGTGATCTGCTGTAGTCCATCTCACAGCTGCTCTGCATTTAGCATGGAGGGGTTTCAAATCTGAAATTGTGTATTTGTGGGTTGAATTAAATAAAAAAAAAAAGTAGGAGAGACTGGAGCTAGTTGTCACGTAATATCTCAAAGCTCTCAAAGGTCCAGTTACAAAAAATGCTTGTTCTCTCTAATGTTAGTTTCAAACAGATACAGTAGTTATTTTTTCAGAATAAAACTCTACTGGCATAATTTTAACTATATAATGCAAAATATTTTCAAAAGGTAATTTGTTTTTTATCAATTTGTAATTTGTATATATATATATATATATATACAAATTATATATACAATTTGTAATTTGTGTGTATATATATATATATATATATATATATATATATACACTACCAGTCAAAAGTTTGGAATCGGTAAGATTTTTAATGTTTTTAAAAGAAGTTTCGTCTGCTCACCAAGGCTGCATTTATTTGATTAAAAATACAGTAAAAACAGTAATATTGTGAAATATTATTACAATTTAAAATAACTGTTTTCTGTTTGAATATATTTTATAAAGTAATTTATTCCTGTGATGGCTAAGCTGAATTTTCAGCATCATTACTCCAGTCTTCAGTGTCACATGATCCTTCAGAAATCATTCTAATATGCTGATTTGCTGCTCAAGAAACATTTCTTATTATTATCAATGTTGAAAACAGTTGTGTATTTTTTTTTCAGGATTCCTTGATGAATAGAAAATTCAAAAGAACAGCATTTACCTGAAATACAAAGCTTTTGTAACATTATACACTACCGTTCAAAAGTTTGGGGTCAGTAAGCATTTTTAATTTATTTTTTTTTAAAAGAAATTAAAGAAATTAATACTTTTATTCAGCAAGGATGCATTAAATCGATCAAAAGTGACAGTAAAGACATTTATAATGTTACAAAAGATTATATTTCAAATAAATGCTGTTCTTTTGAACTTTCTATTCATCAAAGAATCCTGAAAAAAAAATATTGTAGGCCTACACAAATATTTTGTACAATTGTACACAATAAATGTTTCTTGAGCAGCAGAAATTGTAATAATATTTCACAATATTACTGTTTTTACTATATTTTTAATTAAATAAATACAGCCTTGGTGAGCAGACGAAACTTCTTTTAAAAACATTAAAAATCTTACCGTGTCCAAACTTTTGACTGGTAGTGTATATTATAAATTATTTGTAATTCAAGTAAATTTATCTTGTGTTAAGAATGTTTAGATTTAATAAAGATCAAGACTAAAGTATTGAAACATAATTTTTTTAGTTTACTTTGTGAACTGTTCATAGAAGTGGTGGGAGGCGTTAACCTGAAGGGTGGGGGAGGGGGAACCAGAAGAAAAAGTGCGTATTTTAGAAAAAGGTGAGGAGGACACGCTGTCACACTTGTTGCAGAACAAGACATGGACCGGATCTCCCACTGATTTGCAGTTTCTTTGCTTTTAAAATGCTGAGTGAGAGAGACGACCGCGATATGCATGCCAAGGAGCAGTTCATCATGTCTCACGCCGCGCTCTGCACCATACCGCTCGCGCTTACAGCGGGAGATGCTGCTGTCGCCTCAGCGGAGACCGAGCGCGCGAGACGCACACCTGCGCGAGGTGTATCCGACACTCACGGAGAAGAGTTTACCTACAGCGACAGAGACACCTGCTGTCGCCCTGATGGACCTATGTTAAACAGGTGCATGACTCTTCCTGGTACTCTGATAGACAGTCGAGGAGAAAACGACCCCACCAAGACAGAATTATCAGATCTTCATGAAGTTGAAGGATCCAAACACTTGTTTGGCCATCATGCGCACAGGTTATTCGACAGCGATGATGACCTGGACTATCATGCGCACCATCAATGGCATCCTCATGATAGCAACTCGCATTATTCGTAAGTATAAAAAATCTCGTGCTCAGTTGTCATCATGTGGTACATTGAAAATTTGGATTGGAAATGACTATGTTTAAATGATTGTCTGATCTACGCGAGTTTGGATTCATTTGGCATGTGCTTCGAATAATAGGCCTATTGCAGTTAATTTATTATTTTCTTGCTTAAAGGCCTCTTTTTCTGTGTTTTACCTGAAAAACTCAGCATAAAAACTCTAAATGCAGCCATGAATGAATGAATCAGTTTATGTTCGTTATTAATACTTATTTGTTTGACTTTATTTTTTTAAAACGTCATTATAATATAAGGCAAAATAGGCCTGTAGAATTGTAGATTCAGTTTTATTTGTTTTTGATGCAGTTGAAAATAAACAAATCAAGTTATTTACTGTAACAAGTAATAATCTAAAATCATTAAAAACTTAATATTAAACAGAGTAACAAAAATGTCACTGCAAGTGGCCTTAAGTGCACTTAAAGGGATACTCCAACTAAAAAATGCAAATTCTCTTATCACCCTCCTCCGTCCCAGCTGTGTATGACTTTCTTCCTTCAGATGAACACAAGCATAGATTTTTAGAAAAATAATCCATCTCAGTGAGTCCATGTAATGTAAGTGTATGGGACACCCAAAGTTGACGCTTCAAAAACCAGGCAAAACAAACACGGCGAATATCCTTACAACCCCAGTTAATAATGAATCAGTGTCTTCTGAAGCAAAATCATAGGTGTGTGTAAAAATGCTAATATTTAAATAATAATAATAATAAATAACTAAAAAACATCGCTTTCAGCTTATTGTAATATGTGCATTCATGAGTTCACGCTTGGGGAAAATTTTCATTTTTGGGTGGAGTATCCCTTTAATTCTCAACTCTTCAACATTTCAAATATTCTGATTTATCATTACCTTCCATCTTCACAGCAAACCTTTAAAAACTATTGTTTATGTAGTTCTAGATATAAATGTTATAGTGAGTAATGAGAGTAAACAGGGTAAATTGAGAGTTTTGAAGAAGAATCTTTTCCAGATTTTGCTCCTAAGAAAGAGATATCTTGTATGCATCTAGAGTTACAGAAGAGATATCAACAATGTCACAGGCTGTGCAGATTTGCCAAGACAGTCAGACATTAAAATATAAACCCTAATATATTTGAATGTACACTACCATTCAAAAGTTTGGACTCAGATTTTTTTTGACTATTATTCAGCAAAGACAAAATAGTTACAGTAAAGACATTTCATAATAATGATATTTCAAATAAATGGTGTTCCATTGAAAAAAAATATCTTAATTTGTGTTCCGAAGATGAACAAAGGTCTTACGGGTTTAGAACGACATGAGGATGAGTAATTAATGAGAGAATTTTAATTTTTGGGTGAAATAACCCTTTAATTTTATGTTTTCCTACTCTTTATGTCAACAGTTGTCTCACTTGTATCTATTTTTAGGAATTCACCTGAGACAAAGCTGATTCTTAAATGAAATTGAGTTGTGAAAGAGCTGTGAAATCTCCTTGGCCTCCTCATGAATGAACATTGCAGTTATTAGATTGGCACAGTTCACACAGACCATATTGAAACATAAATTATTTAGCCTGTTTATTTCAATCTTGTTTAATTTCAGGGCTATTGACAGATACATTTGCAGGCTTACAATTCTTCGTCCCCTGTGCACTCCAAAAACTGATCAGTAAAGATTTAGAGATGGAACAAAATGCCATTTTGCACACTACAGAATCGTAATGTTTGATTTATCATGTTGCAAAGCAAGGAATGAGTTTTATTCCAAGTGACACCCACAACTGTGATCTGTTACACAGTACAATTTGTGCTGAAGCTCTTGCAAAATGCATTAAAATTAAATTTCACCCTTTGCTGTCTACCTGGCTTGTGTTTGAATATAACCTGCTTGCGATTTTAGTTCAGAGTCTTTGAAGCCTTTTTAAGTTCAAGGAAAATTGACACTACAAAGCAGTTCCGGTTAATTCAATAAAGTAAATGAATGAAGTCCTGAGGTGAAGAGCACAGTATAATAGGATGTTAAGAACATCTGTTCTTAGAGGTGGTTTCTGTAATGAGATGAAGCTCTGGTAAAGGATGCATGTAATTAGAAGTCCATCTGCATTGATCTCATTGACCACCACTGTAATTGATGGTCCTGTACTGTACTGTAAAGCCATGCAATGTGTGGTTAACCCAAAGAGATCTATAATAACTGGAGAAAGCTATCAAAGGAGATTCAAAGAAAGAAACTGTTTAATTACAATAATTCTCAGAACACGCAGGAGATCGCAGGGGTGACCAAAGAAGCAACACAACTGCATGAATATAAATGACAGCACAATGAACAGAAAAAACTGAGGGTTTAAATAGTATACACAGGGATAATTAACAGAACAAGAAACAGGTGTGTAATTCAATCAGAAACAATGGAGACAAACTAGTAACAAAAACTAAATGAAACACAATGAAAACTAAACATAATCCTGACATTTTTGGAATTATTGATAAAATGATTTTATTGATGGTTATAACAGATTACATTTTTAGTCATTACATTTTTGAAGAACGTGTTTTAAACAATTTTTTTTAAAAAGTTTCCATTTTCTTTATCATGAACATGGCAAGGATGTATTACATTCATAAATAAAAGACAGTAAAGACATTCGTTACAAAAGATTTCAAACAAATGCTGTTCTTCTGAACTTTCCATTCATGTATTTATCTTGAAAAAAAAAAGAATCACTATCTCTACAAAAACATAAAGCACCACAATTAATAATGTAATAATAAGAAATGTTTCTTGAACATCAAATCAGAATATTAGAATGATTTCTGAAGGATTATGTGACACTGAAGACTGGAGTAATGATGCTGAAAATTCAGCTTTGCCATCACAGGAACAAAAATATATAATTAAATTTCATAATATTACTATTTTTACTTTATTTTGATCAAATAAATGCAGTCTTGGTAAGCATAAGAGACTTTCAAAAGCATTAAAAATGTGGGTACACTTTATTTTGGTGGTCCACTTTAGACATTCTACTAACTATAAGTAACTTTGCAACTACCAGTATTAGGTGACTGTAGTAGACTGTTAGGTAAGGATTAGGTGTTACGGTTTACGTTAGTAGAATAAATTGACATATAGTTGCAAAGTTATAGTCAGTAGAATATCTGCTGAGAGACCATCAATATAAAGTGTTAGCAGATATTAAGCAGACAGTCTACTAATTTTCTAATTAGAGTTAGTTGACATGTAGTTGCAAAGTTACTTACATAGTTCTGGCATGAAACTCTAGATGGCGCAGGCTGATAGGTCTCTGATTGGTTGTTGTTTTCAGCATTCAGGTTTCTTAGTTTCATCCTATACTATGACCAATGCAACTTCATTCTCTGGGTTCTGCAGGTTTGAGGCTATGCAGCGCAGACACACCACCCTGAGAGAGAAATGTCGCAGGCAGGCCGTCCGTGGCCCTGCGTACATGTTCAGCGAGAGAGGCACCAATCTGACCGAAGAGGAGGAGCGTTTCCTTGATGCCGCAGAGTACGGAAACATCCCTGTAGTCCGTAAGATGCTTGAGGAGTCCAAGACTCTGAATGTAAACTGTGTGGACTACATGGGCCAGAATGCATTGCAGCTTGCTGTAGGAAACGAGCACCTGGAGGTCACAGAACTGTTGCTGAAGAAAGAGGGGCTGGCACGAGTGGGTGATGCCCTGCTGTTAGCCATTAGCAAGGGCTACGTGCGGATAGTGGAGGCCATCCTGGCCCATCCGGCATTCGAAGGTGGCCTCCGTCTGACTCTGAGTCCTCTGGAGCAAGAGCTACGAGATGACGACTTCTACGCATACGATGAGGACGGGACTCGCTTCTCCCAGGACATCACGCCTATGATCCTGGCGGCCCACTGCAAAGAGTACGAGATTGTACACATCTTGTTACTCAAGGGGGCTCGCATTGAAAAACCCCACGACTATTTCTGCAAGTGCGGCGAGTGTGCGGAAAAACAGAAGCAGGATTCTTTCAGCCACTCACGATTAAGGATGAACGCTTATAAAGGCCTCGCCAGCGCTGCTTATCTGTCACTGTCTAGTGAAGACCCTGTGCTCACAGCCCTGGAGCTCAGCAATGAGCTGGCACAACTCGCCAACATTGAGACTGAGTTTAAGGTGAGCAGGCACACATACACCATATCCAGGGGTTACTCAAATTCACGGGCACAGGACAGAATTTTTAGATGTGAATGTGTAGGCAACATTGGGGGTTTGTGATGAAAAGGCAGTATCTGAATATTTTCATATACAGACCCATTTGTACTGTTTGAGAAAAATATTAAAGAATAGTTCACCCAGAAATGAAAATTCTATCATCATTTACTCCACCTTGTGTAATTCCAAACCTGTATGAGTTTCATTCTTCTATGGAACATAAAAGAAGAACATAAATCAATTTTTGTTTGGTTGGTTGGTTACCAGCATTCTTCAAAATATCTTCTTTTGTGTTCCTCAGAAGAAAGAAAGTCATACAGGTTTGGAACAACATGAAGTGTATGGAAGACCATTTTCCTCACATATTAAAAAAAGTCATAATTATGTGATAAAAAGTCATAATTTTTACATAAACCAATTATGATATAATTATAATTATGTATTATGACATAAGTCGTAATTATGACAAAAAGTTGTATTTTTTATCTCATAATTTCAATTTTTTGTCATAATTTCAGTGTTTTATGTTATAATCATGTCTTTTTATGTCATGATTATGAAATGTTATCTTATAATGTTGACTTTAATGTCATAATTGTTTTTTTTTATGTCATAATTATGACTTTTTATTTCCAAATTCAGCTTTTTTGTTTTAATTTATTTTATTTTATTTTATTTTATTTTTTTATTTCAAAGCTTTTACTGTCCCGAAGCCATAACTAACTCAATTTTTACCTGGACCCTCTTATAGTAATGTCAGGTATATAAAATAATTTTATTTATCAAAAACTAGGGCTATTAATAAAATAAAATAGTGATCTATCTTGTGATCTCTAACTAGAATTAATATAAAAATATACATATATGAAATTTTTATTATTAAAATTAAATTGAAATTGAAATTATTAAATTATTAAAAATTATTTCAAAAATCTCCTAAAATAAAAATAGGGCAGATGTATATTTTCACATATAAAGACCCATTTATACTGTGTAAGAAAATATTAAGCAAGATATTTATTCTAAAACGGATGGATGGATGGATGGATGGATCCCTCTCATCACAATGGACAACATTCCCAGTTATCCCCCTCATGATGCGAGTACAATGAGCTGAATCATTGCTATGAATCATTATGTACTTTGTGGATAATACAAACTCCTTTAAGGCACTCATGATTATTTCAAAGCACATTTTAAACAGCTTCTCAGTTAATCTAGAAAGTGTCTAATCGTGAAGAGTGTGCTCATGGCCCTGTAATGAGCTTCGTCTCTCTGAAAGAAACGTCTATACTCATTCCAGCTCATAGACCAGCAGAATATTCCACACGAAAACCAATTTCCCACCCTTGAGATTATCCTCATTATAAATTAGAGGGTTTTCGATGACAGTTTCTGGTTCAGTAAAATCTCAGTACACAACATTTTTCCAAAAGAAAACGTCCCTCCAGAGAGCTTCATGCGCTTCGGCGATGTGTGTTGTTTTATATTTAAATATGTACAGGAGAAGTTCTTCACTGATAGTCACTCTGGGGAAATATCTAATCAGGAGTTCTCAAATCCAGACAGTTTTCCTCTTATTGTGGTTAGCGAGCTATTAATTGAAACTGCTCCATCGAGAGCTTCCAGTAATCACCCCGTTATTATTCTCTCATCACCGTTTTTCTCTTCAGATGATCACTTTCGACAGTTGTAATGGCATGTCAGTGATTCTGCTTTTGTAATTCCACATAAAATGTTTGTTCTCGTAAAACAATGCGATGCTATAATTAGGAGGATGGGCTTCTCTTGGGTGCCCTCCATTAGGTACATTTCTGTTTGAGAAGATCCGACGCAAACATCAATCAGACTTCCATTTAGAGGTGCAACATGGGACTTTCACGAGTGTTCAGGTGTTGCTCACATCCATGTCTTTCATAGCAGAGAGTTCACTGTTTGCTAGATGCCATTTGCATCCCAGTTGGAGTGAATTATTTTTTTTACAAGTGATTAATAGCCCGTCTGAAGTCATAATACTGTGGCTCTGTTTTGTTTTAGAATGACTACAGGAAACTCTCCATGCAGTGTAAGGACTTTGTGGTTGGCGTTCTGGATCTCTGCAGAAACACGGAGGAAGTGGAGGCCATTCTGAACGGAGATGTAGACCAGAGCCCTCCGAGCGAACACCACCGGCCCTGCCTTAGCCGGGTCAAACTGGCCATTAAGTACGAAGTCAAAAAGGTACTGGGGAAAAATGATTTATAGGCTAAAGTGGAATGGTTTCCCATGTGATTGCTAATTCAATGATATTCCTACAGTTTGTGGCTCATCCTAACTGCCAGCAGCAGTTACTGACGCTGTGGTACGAGAATTTATCAGGCCTTAGGCAGACGTCAATCGGTGTGAAATGTTGGACAGTGCTGGGAGTGATGGTGGGCTTGCCATTTCTTGCCATTGCATATTGGATTATGCCCTGCAGCAAGGTACATCATCACCTGCAGAATCAGTTCATCTAATAACATTGGGAAGGCTTCCCTTTTTTTCAGTTGTTACATATATTTCTACATTTGATCTTTTCTCCAGGTGGGCCAGGTTCTCCGCAGCCCCTTTATGAAGTTTGTAGCTCACGCAGTCTCATTCACCCTCTTTCTCGGTCTTCTTGTTCTCAATGCCTCTGACCGCTTCGCAGGGGTCAAAAACCTTCCTAACGAAACCATCACTGATCATCCGCGGCAAATCTTTCGCATCAAAACCACTCAGTTCTCTTGGACAGAGATGTTGATAATGAAGTGGGTACTGGGTGAGTATCAGTCAAGCATGAGCCGCAGATTGTTGCTAGATAATCATGGGTCTAAAAGAGTGTGAATAAA
Source organism: Hypophthalmichthys nobilis (assembly GCA_037950665.1). Classification (NCBI taxonomy): domain Eukaryota; kingdom Metazoa; phylum Chordata; class Actinopteri; order Cypriniformes; family Xenocyprididae; genus Hypophthalmichthys; species Hypophthalmichthys nobilis. Next base: position 16,891,039 of record CM075476.1, on the reverse strand, counting down.
ATAAGAAATCTTTTTGAAAATAGTAGTCTTAATCATTATTTTAAAACAGTTTTTTTAAATCGCCAAGGCTGCATTTATTTGATTAAAAAATACAGTTAAAAACAGTAAAATATTGTGAAATATTCTTACAGTTTCAAAAATACATTTTTTTTCTATTTCAATATATTTTAAAATGTAATTTATTCCTTTGATGCAAAGCTGAATTTTCAGCATCGTTAAAGGGTTAGTTCACCCAAAAATTAAAATGATCCCATGATTTACTTACCCTCAAGCCGTCCAAGGTGTATATGACTATCTTTTTTCAGAGGAACACAATCGGAGATATATTTAAAAATATCCTGGCTCTACCAAGCTTTGTAATGGTAGTGAACCTGGTAGGCCTGTTTTGAAGAAAAAATGCATCCATCATAAATATAATCTATATGGCTCCAGGGGGTAAATAAAGGCCTTCTGAAGTGAAGCGATGGGGTTTTGTAAGAAAAATATCCATATTTAATAACTTTATAAACTAAAATAACTAGCTTCCGGCAGACGACCATACGCATTCTGCGCAAGTCGACTTGACAAGTCAACCAAATGAGTAACCCCTGAAGCGATGTATGACACAGGATGTAGGAGTATCGTAAGCTTGGACGTCTCGCGGTTTAAACAAATAGGGCTGTGCAACTCAAGCTCCTCTTCTCTTATATCGAAATCCTCTGACCTTTCTCTTTGAAATTTTTCGTTTTAGACTTCTAATTTGTGACCGGTGTTTTGTTTTGCTCTCTCCTCTGCGTTCGTTATTGCGTCATGCGTCAGAGGTTACTCTTCTGCCGCAAATCGATGCGTAGGGCCGGAAGCTAGTTATTATAGTTAGTTTTAAATATGGATATTATTCTTACAAAAACCCATCGCTTCGCTTTAGAAAGCCTTTATTAACCCCCTGGAGCTGTATGGATTATATTTATGATGGATGGATTCATTTTTTTGGGGCTTCACTGCCATTATAAAGCCTAGTAGGGCCAGAATATTTTTAAATATATCTCCGATTGTATTCGTCTGAAAGAAGATAGTCATATACACCTAGGATGGCTTGAGGGGTGAGTAATTCATGGGATACTTTCCATTTTTGGGTGAACTATCCCTTTAAGGCCCGTTCACACCAGCTATGACAGTAACAATAAATATATACTAGTTCTAAAAATTGTTCTAAATATAAAAGAATAGCAGAGTCCACACCACAGCTATAACGATAAACAATATCGTTGGAATCACTTTCAGAACAATTTTTTTCCAGCTGATGTATGATAAAACATTGACAGCCAATCAGAGTTCATCCTGCTTTAAAGAGCTTGAGCATTTAAAGTGGCAGACAGCATAACTGCAACGGGCGCTTAGAATAAACAGAACGATATCTTGCATTAGTGTGGACGCTAATATAGTTATCATTATAGTTATCGTTCTTGGTGTGAATGAGCCTTTACTCCAGTCTTCAGTGTCACATGATCCTTAAAAAAACATTTTAAATATGCTGAATTTCTGCTCAAGAAACATTTCTTATTATTATCAATGTTAAAAACAGTTGGGCTGCTTAATATTTTTATGGAAACAGTGATACATTTTTTTTTCAGAATGCTTTGGTGAATAGAAATTTTTAAATAGAAATCTTTTGTAACAAGATGTCTTCATCTTTTTTGATCAGTTTAATGCATCCTTCATGAATAAAAAGTATTCATTTCTTTTTTAAAAATCTTACTGACCACAAACTTCTGAATGATAGTAAATTTAAACATTTAAAACATTTTCGATGAATATCATTACCACGTTTCTGTCAGACCACCTCCAAAATGAAAACTGTTGGGCTTAAATAAACATGATGAAATTCCCTTATGTCTTTTCTTTGATTCCCCTGAACAGGAATGATCTGGACCGAGTGTAAGGAGGTTTGGGCTGATGGGCCGCGTGAATACATTATGCATTTGTGGAATGTGTTAGACTTTGGCATGCTGTCGGTCTTCGTGGCGTCATTCACTGCACGGCTCATGGCTTTCCTGCGAGCCTCCCATGCACAGCTGTATGTGGATTTGCATGTGACCAATGCAGACTTGATCAATGCCTCATTACCAGCAGACGTGGCCTACTTCACTTATGGTGTGTCACAAAAATAATGTATATTCATTCAATACATAAAAATCTAAAGAACTGTAACATACCAGTATAAAAGACCAGAAGTCCTGTTTCTGTTCTCAATGAAATGCTAATAAAAGTTGCACAGACTTTCTTGCAGCTGTCTGAAATGAAACAAAATGCTGCCATCAAGTGGTGACACCAAAAATTTCTTCCTCTCTCTCAGCCAGGAACAGGTGGCTTCCCTCAGATCCTCAGCTCATCTCTGAGGGGTTGTACTCCATCGCTGTGGTACTCAGTTTCTCTCGTATCGCCTACGTTCTGCCAGCCAACGAGAGTTTCGGACCATTACAAATATCCCTTGGGCGCACTGTTAAGGATATTTTTAAATTCATGGTCATATTTATCATGGTCTTCCTTGCCTTCATGATCGGCATGTTTAATTTGTATTCCTACTACTTAGGAGCAAAATACAACCCTGCTTTTACCACGTAAGTCCACAAAAGGATAATAAAAATTATAATGAAAATTATAAAATTTTAGATTAACTTATTAAAGGGATAGTTAACCAAAAATTTCTCCCGTGGAACACACAAAGAGATATTTTGCAGAATGTTCAGGCTGCTCTTTTTAGATCAGTGGCTGTCAAGCTAATAAATAAATTAATTAATCAAACCATTCATAAAAGTACTTTAAAATTAGTCTATATGACTTATGCACTATGTTCCAAGTCTTCTGAAGACATACACAACAGTTAAAAATTTTGGGGTCTGTAAGATATATATATATATATATATATATGTGTGTATATATAATATATATAAAAACAATTTTAATTTTTTTAATTAATGCTTTTATATTTAGCAAGGGTGCAAAACCATTTACAAAAAGTAAACACATTTATAATGTTAAAAAAGTTAAAAAAACCGTGTTTGAAATTTCTATTTATCAAAGAATCCTAAAACGAAAAGTAACACATTTTCCATAAAATATATTAAGCAGCACAACTGTTTTCAACATTGATAATAAGAAATGTTTCTTGAGCAGCAAATCAGCACATTAGAATGATTTCCGAAGTATCATGTGACACTGAAGACTGGAGTGATGATTATGAGAATTCAGCTTTAATGTCACAGGAATAAATTACAATATATTAAATAGTTCATATAAAATATAAATATATTAAAATAGAAAACTGAAAACTGTCATCTTAAATTGTAATAATATTTAACAATATTACTGTTTTTACTGTATTTTCAATCAAATAAAGACTTCTTTCAAAAGCAGTAAAAAAATAAAAAAAAAAAAAATCCTACAGACTCCAAACTTTTGGAACGGTTATTGTATAATAGCTTGTGTGAGGAAAAAAAGCTAAAACTCTTTCCCTCAACTCTCAAATTAATACAATTTTGGTGTTTGAAAAGAGCAGTTTAGACAATATCTCAAAAATACTGCTTTTTGTGTTCATCCAATGAAAGGTAGTCATACAGGTTTTGGACAAATGTTAGTAAATTATGATATAATTTAAGAAGTATTTGTGAATGTTTCCTTGTCGTTTTGCATGTATGTTTCTGTTGCAGGGTAGAAGAAAGCTTTAAAACGCTGTTCTGGTCCATCTTTGGTTTATCTGAGGTGATCTCTGTGGTCTTGAAGTACGACCATAAGTTCATTGAGAACATTGGTTATGTGCTTTATGGGGTCTATAATGTCACAATGGTGGTGGTCCTGCTTAATATGCTCATAGCCATGATTAACCACTCATACCAGGAAATTGAGGTGAGACAAATGTATTTTGAAAACAAATAATAATACTTCAAATGATAATTTGTCATAATAGATATGGTTATTTTTGTGTGCATGAGAACAGGAGGATTCTGATGTAGAGTGGAAGTTTGCTCGTGCAAAGCTGTGGCTCTCCTATTTTGATGAAGGCAGCACTCTTCCACCCCCGTTTAATCTAATACCCAGCCCCAAATCCTTCTATTACATGGCTCAGCGCACCAAAGCATGCCTAGTGAGTTTATGCAAGGCCAAGGTCCGTAGCAACAGCAGCCAGCAGGACATGGGAATGGCCAATTCACGGTCTAAGGTCAGAGATCAGCAAGGGTTTTCAAATTGTTCAAATCAAGAAATGGCCATTCTTAATTTTTATATCTTTACAGCTTCATCGGTTTCGATCTTACCAAGCACAAGAGGGATTCACAGTTAGAAATCCCATCAAACACCCCACACGATATCAAGTACTAACTGATTTTTTTTTTTAATCCTAAAATGTTCCTGTACATGAATTGCCAGGCAAAACCTTATTCTAAACCTTCTCTCATAGAAACTCATGAAGCGTCTCATCAAGCGGTATGTCCTGAAAGCCCAAATTGACAGTGAAAGTGATGAAATCAATGAAGGTAAGAATTACCTGTTTTATTCTCTCAACAAAAGTGTCTCTTGCGTGATTTACTTTTGCCCTAAAAGATATTTCAATAACTGATGTTTTACATGCCAGATCCCATACATGTCAAGTGATAAACCCTTAAAGTATTAAAGTGCCCCTATTATGCTATTTTAAAGGTTAAACATTTTGTTTTGGATGCCTCCTTCAACAGGTTTTCATGCATCCAAGGTCAAAAAACACTTTTATTTTCTTATAATATACATTGTAGCATCACCTTTTTTCTCAGTGTCTGAAACTGTTTGTTAAAGGGATAGTTCACCTAAAAATGAAAATTTGGTCTTCATTAAACCTGTATGAGTTTTTTTCTTCAGTTGAACACAAAAGATGATATTTAAAGAATTTTGGTAATTAAACAGTTGATGGGTAGCCATTGACTTCCATAGTAGGAAAAAAAAATATTATTGAAGTCAATGGCTACTGTTTAGTTACCAACAATCTTTAAAATATCTTCTTATAGAAAAATGAAACTCATACAGGTTTGGAACAACATGAGGGTGAGTAAATGATGACAGAATTTGTATTTTTGGGTGAACTATCCCAGTCTCTCTAAACCCCGCCTTTCTGAGAGCCGACTCTGCTCTGATTGGTCAAATGGCCCAGTCTGTTGCGATTGGTCGACCGTTTACAGTGCGTGTCAGAAACAAAACGCCTATTACCATATCTGAATTTCAGCTCTAGAGGCGCCAGTTTTACCGTATCAATTCGAGTTTGAGTCCCCATCCTTTGGAAGCGCACACAAAGTGGTTACTTTCTCAGGGCAGCGTCTTCTCAAACATGTCGACAACATGAACCAAACTCCTCTAGGCCTCAGCTACAACAGTGTTTGAGGGCAGGTCGACGTTGTATGTGGGCAGCCAATGAAGACCATAGGCTGGCATTATGCAGATTTGTTACAAATCTATGTAGGTTCATGGTAGAAGTAAGACTGGATTTACTGACGACACGTTTCAGGCAGTTCAGAAGCACTTCTTTCTTTTGGGAGACATTAATTTATCAAGCCATTATTATACCATTTATCAAGCACTTTGAACACTGAAACTTTGCAGAAACCTTTAAATTTACAAACAGCTGTATAACACTACAGGAAAGGTACACTCTAAAAAATGTTGGGTTAATAACAACCCAAGTTGGGTTGAAAATGGACAAACCCAGCAGTTGGGTTAAAAGTTTGCCCAGTGTGCTGGGCAGTTTTATTTAACTTAACTATTGTTTAAAAATGATATATGGCTGGCTTAAAATGAAGGTTGGAAATTAAAAATCAGACACATAATTACTAGAGGCAACAATAATAATCAAAAATGGTAATTTACAACATGTTTTGGGTTCATTTTAAGCAATACAGCAGTCTTTAAACAGTGGTTGAGTTAAATAAAACTACCCAGACAGTTGGGTAAACATTTAACCCAACTGCTGGGTTAAACAACCCATTCGCTGGGTTTGTCCTTTTTCAACCCAGTGTTTTTTCAGAGTGTAATATCCAAAAAAAGCATAATAGTGGAACTTTAAAAACATAACTGTGATATAGGAGCCAGATTTTTCTTGAAACCGGTCAAACCCTTGTTTTCGCATTCCTGTTCTCCACAGGTGAGTTGAAGGAAATCAAACAGGACATTTCCAGCCTCCGCTATGAGCTCCTGGAGGAAAAGTCACAGGCCACTGAAGAACTTGCTGAACTGATCCATGAGCTTGGAGACAAACTCAGCAAAGGAACCAAGAGACCATGAAAAATGAACTGTGAATGTAGCTGAAAGTGTCATAGGCCAAAACTCCAGCTCATTAAATACAGATTTGCTAAAATATTTAGTTTAGATACAAACTTTAAAGTCTCTTTATACTCTCAAGACTTTAGTTTGTGAAGTAGGTATGATTTGTGGTTGCCATTTGGGTGTAGGATGCAATTTAATAAAGTAATTCTAGTCACTCGGGAGAGATGCAATGCTATATGATAATACCAATAAATTCAGATGAATTTATGACCACAATACCTACTGTTAACACAAAATCAGTACAGCTAAATGTGTTAGTTTTGAACATTATGACATTAGTCCTGGTCCTGGAGTATGCTGCACATTATGGTCTTGGAGACTTGACTTATGATATAAATAAAAAGGTGTGTTATAATAACAAAGACATCCAAAATGTGCATGGGGAACTCCAGGACCTGGACAGAGATGCAATAGCATTTTTGTTTATTTAAATAATATATGTATGATGACTACTGAATTGCAATGTACAAAAGTAGAACCATGTACAAGGGTAAATCTCACAAAACCTGTCAAAAACATGTCCATTTCACCCCAAACTCTTGAGAAAGAAATACATCATTATATTTTTGACTGAAGAAAATGAAGCCTTTTTTTTTAAGGACTGTTAAAGTTGGCATAAAACTGTTGTGATAGTCTTTTGTTCCTTGTTACGTATATCTGAGTGAAACATGAAAGGAAAAACAGGTAAAATATAGGGTGGGACTTGAGTTTGTATATGGGGAATTGAGTAGATGGTTGTGGTTTGCTCAGGCCCGGCGCCACGAGGGGGCAAAAGGGGGAACATACCCTAGCTCATCATAAAATCCCCCCAGCCCGGAAGGCAATGGCCCCCTCAAGAATTATCCTTGTGTGTCCTGGGTTTGCTATTGATGTGATGTGAGTGACAGGTTGTCCTGACCTTGTGCCAGTAAACTCGTCAACAGAGAAGAGAAGAGATGTCACTGCAAGAAGGAGGAGAAGTTATTTTGATTACAGATTATGAGGGCACATGAATAATAACAATAATAATATTATTAATAATAATAAATAATGATAAATGATTTATAAAAATACTGTAATCTTCCATACAAAATTTCAATTTTGATTTCATGATGACTTCAAGAGGTTTAAAAAAAATCTAATTTCTCAGGAAAATAATGTCACAATGCAAAATGATCTTAATGGTAGGCTTGGTTTTTATGTAAGATAGAACATGAAAACAACAGGGCTATGTGTGGTAGTACTGAACATTATTATAATGTATTTTCAATATAAAAATAAAATTATGTTGAAAGTTACTGGTTGTACTTAATTTTTTTATTCAATAATTGATGAAAATCTAATTTAATATTTGTAAAATAATGTAACGTTTTCACTGGTTGTTATTTAAATAAAGAAACAGGTTTTGCTGATTTTAACAAATTAAAAAATAACGATGTGCTTCCAACAAAAACTGCATCCAAGAGCCCGTCATATTTCAGTTACTTCAAAAGAAACTGGCAGCTATAATTTGTTCATAAAGAAAATTAAGCCCATTCTTCTTATTATATACGATTGTATTATTATTGTTTTTGTGTCATTGTTTTCATGACAGTAAGCAACTTTAAATTACAAAAGAAAAAAAAATGCATTACAGTAATGAAGGAGGGTAAATGTTCATTAGGAAAATAATGCGAAACAATAATGTAAAAACAACATCATATCGGGCTGAAACGTGACCTGGGCTGCGTTTCTCAAAAGCAGCGCATTGGTGCCAAATTCTGCCAATGGTTCTACGACTTAGGCAAACTCAGCCCTGAATGTTTTTGTACGAAAACCACCCTCAAAAACCTCGTTGTGTTCTGAATCTGATGAGACCCACAGTCATTGTTTCACCCTTTTTTGTTTGACAGGAAAATCCTCCAATCACGCAGCTCCAACTACACCCCCATGCGTGGCGTTTTCAGGAAGTGATACTAAATGGAATTTCTGCCTTTCCCCACGTGAGCCTCCATCGAAGCACCACGCGCAGCAAGACCAAACCGGCTGCTAACGATAAGTATATCACGTCACTGAGAAACAGCGGCGAGCGAGCTCTGGACCACAAAATAACTGCCGTACGGACGCGGCGGAGCGGATCATTCTAGTCTGTGAGTAACGTTATGCTGCAATAATGCCTGTTAGTAAAAACGCTGCGAGTAATTTAATCACGTGTTGAAGATAAAATAATTTTGAAAGGATGGTTTTGCACGGGCGGCGCGTGGCAGCAGAGATGTTCTCGGGCGCGAGAGGCCCGCGCGCAGGGCTGCGTTAGCCAGTTAGCGCATCAAACTTTGGTCGCTCTTTTCTGTTTCACCCACAATAAGCCTTCTTTTAACCAAGTAACAATTCTGTCGGATCGTTTCAGATTTCATTGTGAATGATCCGTCTTTAAAATCTCTGATCATTCAAGCACTTCGCGTTAGCAAGCTAAAGTTGGATTCTCTTTTTCAGCAGGTCCAGACAGCGCGAGGAAGATGGCGGACGACCCCAGCGCAGCGGACAGGAACGTGGAAATTTGGAAGATTAAGAAGTTGATCAAAAGCCTTGAGGCGGCTAGAGGGTGAGGCTCGTTTTGGCAGTTCCTCTATATTTGTATACAGGTGTTGAATGACAAACAACAACACCTCTGATGTGCGATTTGATTCGTTCTTTGGGGGGGGGGACCACATGCTAACCAGCTTGCTAACAGCTGTTGTAGAGAGCAGCATGGTGGACAGAGAACGACACCGCGCATTGTACACCTCTTTATTTCCAAAATATTGCGTGTTGTATGATAAAGAGCGGGAAATGTTATTTGTGGTGTCGTCTGAAATGTCAAACACCTTCGTGATGACGCCTTTAAGCAGGCGGGTGGAGGTGACGTGTGCTTTATGGGAGAAACTGCTAAATATCCTAGATGTTTTTTTGTAATATAATTATTCGGTTTTTTTTTTAATATTATTTAAATGTTGGATTTTATCATCACGGTGTGATGTGTTGAGGTTGTCTTAGTGTATTAATTCAACCAGTCGCCATGAGGACTTGAATGTTAAATACATAGTTCAACCCAAAAATTAAATTTCTCATTTACTCACCGATTAAGCTTCTATGACTTTCTTTGTATGTATATAAAAATACATAAAATATAAAAGGTCTTACAAAATGTTAAGTGCTAGTCACCATTCGTTTTGTTCCATCGTTTTTACAGTGAAAGTGAATGTTAAACTAAACATAATGACAGCCTCAGTTATCATCTTTTTTTTTTTTTACAACATGAATGAATTAAGTGGTGAGCTACTTGTTTAATGCTTACTCAAATGTACTGAATATACCTTGACAAATATACTTCTAAACAGTTTAGATTGTCAAAGTGTCAAGTTAGCATGATGCTTAAACACTACTGTTCAAAGGAACATTAAATTGATCAAAAGTGACAGTAAAGACATTTATAATGTTTCAGAAGATTTCTGTTTTAAATAAATGCTGTTCTTTTGAACTTTCTATTAAAAGAATTCTGAGTGAGAATTTGTTTCCACAAAAATATGCAGCACTGCAACTGTTTTCAACATTGATGATAATAATAAGAAATGTTTCTTCAGCAGCAAATCAGCATATTAGAATGATTTCTCAAGGATCATGTGACACTGAAGACTGGAGTAGTGATGCTGAAAATTCAGCTTTGCCATCACAGGAATAAATTACATTTATAAGTATATTCACATAAAAAAACACTTATTTTAAATTGGAATATTTCACAATATTTACAAAACAAATCTTACTGACCTCAAACTTTTGAACGGTACTGTATGTCAATGAAAAGGTCTCAGACTGTTATATTCGCCTCTTCCTCAGAAATGGCACCAGTATGATATCCCTTATCATCCCACCCAAGGATCAAATCTCGCGTGTTGCGAAGATGTTGGCCGATGAGTTTGGCACTGCTTCAAACATCAAGAGCAGAGTCAACAGACTGTCTGTGCTGGGAGCCATTACCTCCGTACAGCAGAGACTCAAACTCTACAACAAAGGTAAATATGTGGGTTTAGTTTCATCTAAGAGCCATTTAACTTCTCGGATGATGGAATTTCATTGTACCCAGCATATTTAACTTTTCCAAAATGGTGCAGTTTTAACATTAAACTGGCAGTTGATCTACATTCGCTGTGTATGTGTGCATACGATAGAGCGTGGCGCCTGATTTAATCTTTTCATTAGGTGTGGTCTCTCCTGATCCCCTCTCACGAGTTTGCTGTTTATCTTGCAGTGCCTCCTAATGGCCTGGTTGTGTATTGTGGCACCATTGTGACAGAGGAAGGCAAAGAGAAGAAAGTAAACATTGATTTTGAGCCTTTTAAACCAATCAACACATCCTTGTATTTATGTGACAACAAGTTCCATACTGAGGTATCTATCTATCTATCTATCTATAGATCTCATTTACACTTGGCATTAACATGTGACCTCTATCTGGGTGTTATCCACATACTCATTGAAAAGACAAGTGTGAAAGCGTTTGTGATTGGAATTTTATTTGACCTGTGTTTCCTGTTATTGAAGTAGTCGAGGACCCGTTGTGATCAGATCTCAGTGTAATGTAAATGAAATCTAGCCATTGTATCTGCATTTACAGGTTGAAGTCATAGGAACCGCTGCACGTAGCTAGGTATTTTTGCGAGACAGTCGAGGACGGAGATGAATGTATGCATTGTAAAGGATGCACAATTTTCCCACCACATCTGGCAATGATTTCAGACCCATATGTCCTTTTACCATTTTGATCGTGGCATCTATGCAATGTAGGCCTATTATTATTTGCAGCTTCCTCATTTTACGAGATTTGAAACTTGTAGGCCGCCACTGTAAATAGTTTTTAAAAGAAACCCCACCACTTTGCACCAGGAACATTTTTCCATTACAGGCTTATTTTAAATATTGTGTGGGAAACAGAGATCTGATCAGTTATCCAGATACCAGTGGTGGACAGTAATGATGAATGTTCCCTCTAAATTTTTTTCTTGCTGAGCAAAACTTTTCTTTATTGAGCGGACATTTTTGGCACCTGAGCAAAAACATTCTTTATACCAAACCTGTACTGTGTACGTAAACAACCACACAAAATGGTTTTATCATGCAATTGTAACTTTTAACTTTGTGCTACTTCTATTTTATTTGACCCTTGATGTAACTTAGTGATATATTAAATCATTTAAAACAAACAGTTCAGTCACTAAATTAAGCACATTTTAGGTTACTTGAGATTTAAAATAAATAAATAAATAAATGAATATATATATTTTTTGGGACAACCATAATGTGTATTTGTACAGTCAATTTATTAGCAATAGACAGCATTAAACCATCAAAATGAAATGTTTGTTGAATTTCCTAGATTTTCTATATCAGGGGTTTTCAAACTTTTTAATGGCAAGGCTTTATTAGGCTTACAATATAATAAAATATAAAAGTAATTGAAGTATTTAAACTGATTTATTATACCGGTTCTAACTCTATTTAAACTGATATATTATCAGTTTAAATGTTTAAATTTGTTTTACTATTATAAAACAAACTGAAGCATTTAAACAAATAGCTAAAATATTTTTAAGAAAAGTGAACATGTGAACTCTTTAATAGATATCTAAACATCCCTGAAACCCACACCACACGCAAAAATCTATTTAAACTGGGGTATTTGTGGTATTTTGAGTTTGCACGCAACACCTGTGATGGGTGTAACTCGTAATATCTCAGAGTTTTGTTAGTATTCTGTGCCCATCATCCGTTATTTCCACCGCTTAATCCACTCGTCTTTAAAACATGATGTTTTATTTCACGTCTTTGCGTTTTGCGTTGCCTCTCATATTGAGCTATTTAGTCTGCAAACATTACAGTATTCTTACCGCGACTGATTTGGCTCAGGCCCGCTCACATCATTCTCTTTCTATGAAACCTGTAAACTGCATTTACCGGTTCTAACTCTATAGCAACAATAACTCTATAGCGGTTGACCAGAGCACTGCAATTATTTCTCATTTAAACTACAGTTAAATGGATTTCCCCACACATTTCGCATCTGCGTCTATCCTCTGCGCGGCATTTATTCTTTCTGTGCGGCCTCAGCATCAGATGTGCGCGGCCGTGCACGCGCGCAGCTTAGAGGGAACATTGGTAATGATGTATTTTTACTTCATTACTGTACGTTCTTCAAGTATCTGTACTTTATCTGAGTATTTTTATTTTAGGAAACGTTTACTTCACTACATTCCAAAGCATAATATCTTACTTTTTACTCTTACATTTCATAAAAACGTCTTTCCTCGTTATTTTGAACTGAAGAAATCGTCACCTGCTCAGATGCAGTAGCAGTGTCTGATTTGTGAACGAAGATTCTTTTCAGTTGACCTGTTAGATCAGTTTTGGACCAATCTGATTTCATCTGTTCTTAAGTCAACAACTTACTGATTCAAATGATTTGGTCAGAGTCTCCAGTTAGCAATTCACTAAATTCACAAGTTAGGCTCAAAAGGCGCTTTTCCACTGTGTTGTATGACTCGGCTCACTTTACTTTGGCTCGGTTTGCTTTTCCATTGCAGTTTAGTACCGCTTCAAAGTGGGTGGGATATAGACTGATCGTTATAGTTGCGCCGCCACCTCGTCCACTGACCACAATATAGCAATTTCTTTTTTCAATTTGCATGCGACGGTTGTTTAAAGCAAGTCGTTTAAAACAAAAATTGTGCAAACAAATGATACTGAGGTGGAAAATTCATGCGAAAATGAAAAAAGGCCTTTATTAACCCCCTGGAGCTGTGTTGAGTCCGTTTTATGATCAATGGATGCACTTTTGGGCTTCAAAATCTCATCCTCCAATCACTCCCATTATAAAGCTTGGGTGAGCCATGATATTTTTAATATAACTCTGATTGTGTTTGGCTGAAAGAAGAAAGTCATATACACCTAGGATGGCTTGAGGGTGAGAAAATTATGGGGTAATTTTCATTTTTGGGTGAACTATCCCTTTAAATCTATCGGGTTTGGCATCTTGTCGCAATTCCAAAGATGCTTGTAGTGATGATTCTCTCTGACCAATCAGTGATCTGCAGTGTTTACATGTTACATTTTAGTATTGGTACGGCTCGCTTGGAACCTCAAGTGAGGTGGTACTAAAGTACTAGGTACTGTACACTTTGGAAAAGCACCAAAAATGAGCTAAGGATGGGAGATCCTCGTGCACACGTGACTGATGGCGCGAAAAGTTACGAATGCTGAATTTTAGGAATTATTATTGTAAATGAATCATATTTAGGTCATGACTGTCAGTTGTCAGTCTGCTATAAAAGGGTGAGCTTTTTAAGCCCATGGAAATGCTTGAATGAGGGTGTGGTTTTATTGGCCGTGTCCTGAATGGCTGATCTGCTTGTTTGGATCACTGTGATCGCATGTTAAGTCCAAGTGTAAACTCTCTATCTGTCCATTTATTCGTCTATCTATCTCTCTTGTAAAACAATGTAACGGCTATTATAATTTTGTATGTTCACAGGCTCTAACAGCTCTGCTGTCAGATGACAGCAAGTTTGGCTTCATTGTGATTGATGGTAGTGGTGCCCTGTTTGGGACTTTACAAGGCAACACAAGGGAGGTGCTGCACAAATTTACTGTGGACCTACCCAAAAAACACGGTAAACATGTCTTCAAATCGCTTGCTGTGACTCCTTTTGTTCTTTTATAGGATTTTGAATTCACACACTTGTTTCATCAAATGTTCCTCTAGGTAGAGGAGGACAGTCCGCTCTTCGATTTGCACGTTTGAGAATGGAGAAGAGACATAACTATGTGCGTAAAGTAGCGGAGACGGCTGTGCAACTCTTCGTGTCCAATGACAAGGTCAACGTGGCAGGACTGGTTCTAGCCGGATCGGCCGACTTTAAGACAGAGCTCAGCCAGTCAGACATGTTTGATCCAGTATGTTCTCTTAGCATCAAATGATTAGCAAACTTGATTCAGATTTTTGGTTCTTTTCTGACTTTGGTTCTTCTGCGCATGTAGAGGTTACAAGCGAAGGTTCTGAAGCTGGTTGACATATCATATGGTGGAGAGAACGGTTTCAACCAGGCCATTGAGCTCTCAGCGGAAGTGCTGTCCAATGTCAAGTTCATCCAAGAAAAGAAACTAATAGGTAGTTAATCCAAGAAGCATTTACAGGCTTGATAAAGGTGATAGACATGCTGGGAACTTTTTTTGAGGCCTAAAACACTGGGCTTTCAGTATTTTTATGGTGCCTTTTTCTTGTGTAGTGACTTGTCTCTGATTTCAGGCCGATATTTTGATGAGATCAGTCAGGACACAGGGAAGTATTGTTTCGGAGTGGAAGACACACTCAAAGCGCTGGAGATGGGAGCGGTGGAGATTCTTATAGTTTATGAGAACCTGGACACTATGCGTTATGTCCTACGTTGTCATGGAGAAAATACTACACCAGAAAACGGTATGCACACCCTCACTCTTGTAGGTGCAATTGCACAATATTTGCAAAGTATAAAAGGATTCCTTTCTCATTTTAATTTCAATGCTTTTTTTTTTTTTTATCAGATGAAAAGATACTCTATCTGACACCAGAACAGGAGAAGGACAAGTCTCATTTCACTGACAAAGAGGTAAGTAAAACAGTGTCAACTAAATTCAGATTATTGATTGTATATGACTTAGCAGATTTTCTTATTTATTATAAAAAGTAGTGCAGATGCTCCAATGGCTGGAACACTTTCCCTGAGTGACTTTGTGGAGTTATAGGGCCATACTCAAGCAAACATTGATCTCATGGCCTGAAATGAGACCAGCAGTCTCATTTCAGGCCATGAGATAGGGTATCATCAGCCTATTAGTACAAAGCTCATTGCAGTTCTGTTTTGATTTATCAGGATTATGCATTGCAGGTCCTTTAGTCTGAGACTACAATGAATATGTAGGATTCAAATTCTTAATTTTAGATCTCCATTTCTTAAGCAAATTTGTGACGTCTGACCATGTTAACTCAAATGGCCAGATGTTCTTAGATCTCTTTGGATCATTCTCAAGTTATGATGAAGAACATGACCTTTAGGTTTCACATGAACATTATTTTTTTTTTCGCTGAGATTTTTTTGGTGTGCGTAAGGTGCGTAATTCCAAAGATTTACGAGATGAAACTTGTAACTACTTGCAAAAGAATATGGTTTGTAGGGCTGGGATAATAAATTGATGCGTCGTGATTCGTGGATTGATTCTGAGATTTTCAGAATGCATCGCGATTCTCTCTCAAATCGGTTTTGGGCTTAGTTTTTAACAGCAGATAGCGCTCTAGGCTGATTTTTAACAGCACGAAACTTGCGGGAATGAGTAAAACACTGCATTATTCGCAATCACGTGCCAAAATTCAGGCCCGATTAAACATTTTTTCATACAGATATTTCTGAAACAAACTTCCATGACTTTTCCAAAACTTTGAGTTTATTCAATTTTCCAAAAATGTTCTATGCCTTGAAATTGCTATAAAAAAAGGTACTTTTAAAGGGATAGTTCACCCAAAAATGAAAATTGTCATCTTTTACTCACGCTCAGGTTGTTCCAAACCTGTGTAAATGTCTTTGTTCTGCTGAACACAAAGGAAGATATTTGTAAGAATGTCAGTAACCAAACAGATCTCATCCCCCATTGACTACCATAGTAGGAAAAATAAATACTATGGTAGTCAATGGGGGATGAGATCTGTTTGGTTACTGACATTCTTACAAATATCTTCCTTTGTGTTCAGCAGAACAAAGACATTTACACAGGTTTGGAACAACCTGAGCGTGAGTAAAAGATGACAATTTTCATTTTTGGGTGAACTATCCCTTTAAAAGTACCTTTTTTTATAGCAATTTCAAGGCATAGAACATTTTTGGAAAATTGAATAAACTCAAAGTTTTGGAAAAGTCATGGAAGTTTGTTTCAGAAATATCTGTATGAAAAAATGTTTAATCGGGGCCTGAATTTTGGCACGTGATTGCAAATAATGCAGTGTTTTACTCATTCCCGCAGGTTTCATGCTTATAATGTAGGAAATTACCACAAATATTTATTCACTACAACATGTAGTTTAGATGAGTAGATGAATCCACACAGAAAATCAGATCAAATCAGTAATTTGAAAATGGCTTGAATGATTTAGCGGTACTGTCTTCTCTCTTTCTCTCCCTCTCTCTCTTTCTCTCATATTATAAAGTCCAAATGGCTTCACATCAGCACATCGCATCTGCACTACAAGCATTCTGCGATACAAGACATTAGCTTGTGTTTCAGGACAGTTAATAAAATTCTGACATGCCCAATTGATCAGTGTTGCATAGTCACAAAACTGCATCATTGCACTTTTTTTTTTTTTAAATAAAGTCTAGCGAATGTAAACGTATACGTAAACAAAAAGAAAACGTGTATCAGTGTTGGATCCATGCATTCACCACATGCACACTTTACTTTGCACTATAACCAATGTGTGACGATGTATAATGCTAACAGTACCGTATATGTTTGTTTTAGACAGGTCAGGAGCATGAGCTGATTGAGAGCATGCCACTGCTTGAGTGGTTCGCCAATAACTACAAGAAGTTTGGGGCCACACTGGAAATTGTTACAGACAAAAGTCAGGAGGGCTCGCAGTTTGTGAAAGGCTTCGGAGGCATCGGTGGTAAGTAGTCTCCACATATTACGATTTGTTAGGAAATTAAAAAATATTATATCAATACAGTGTTTCCCACAGGATTTTATGTAACTGTGGTGGATGGACCTTGGTCCCTCTATGGGTGTCTGGGGGTGCATACCATTTTAAAAATTTTGTACATTTTAAAGTTAAATTCATCAATCTGGAGCACTTTAAGAGTTCAAAATGTAGAGCTCCAACCCATATTCAGTGTGAAAATTAAACACAGAAAAGAGTCTGTGCATTGACTTGTACCTGAACTTTAAAGGGTACTCGACCCTCTTTTAGCGGGGGAAAAAAGGTTAACAAACTGTCTCATTACAAATCTAGTGAAATGCTGTAATAGTCAACTATGCAAATGTGAAAATAATGCGTAACTGGTGCCCACCATGTTCCCAAATGCATGCTAAACTGAGCGCATACAGAGATGAAGTTCACTGCATTCATTCACTGTGAACTGAGACGCGGAGCTGATCACGTGCGGATCGTGTGAGCGAAGCGCGCACTTCTTTGAGCAGCGCAAACAGACATCCTCTTTTGCGATTTGATAAGGACACAAAGCCTTATCTCGCTTTCAATTTTAGTTTGCTTGACAGCAATGGCGCAAAACATGACATTAAAGACCTTTTATGTTATGAGAAGTTTAAATATATTTTTGGGTCGCCACAGTCTAGTTAATGAATGGGAAGCGCTGAAATCTATTTGTGGTGGTCAACGTTGATATTGTGGTGGGCCGCCATAAATAAATCAATGTATGCGAAACTGCAATTTCATTTTTTTTTTCTTTTCTTTCAGGAATCTTGAGGTACCGGGTGGATTTCCAAGGCATGGAGTACCAGGGAGATGATGATGAGTTCTTTGATTTAGATGACTACTAGGTAGTCGGGACTGACACACAATTCAATTATAAGATTTCCCCCCCCTTCACCTACCCCGCAAACGGCAGGGGAGCGAAGGAGATCGAATCAGCAGGAGGGAGGATAAGAATTTGAGAAGATGGCGGATGGTCTGCGTGTCCCTGGCTTTAGAATACAGCGACTCCATCTCTGGACTGGAAGAGGCAGAGTTTTCTCCTCTCAACTAATTAGCAGGTCATCGCAACAGCATGGCCATGGCCCGTCTGCCTGTCCTGCCTCAGCTCTTCACAAAACACTCTAGGCTTTCAGATCTACTTTTTCTTCCCTTCTAATCTCACTCCTTTCTTCCTTTTGCCTCTCCTTTTATAATGGCATCTGCTGCTGTTGTATTTTATTCAAAATGTATTATATTTTCTCTTATTCAGTGTATGAAGAAAGCAGTAGCAAACTATTAGAGCAGTACTGCTTACCTAGCCACCTCAAGCCCATTGCCAGGCCTGCGTTTTAATTTCCTGGTTAGCCCAGACTTGATTTGTTGCCTTGTTTCTGCTGTAAACCAGTGTGGTGGTGATGCACTCTGAGCCAGCGGTACACCCTGCTCCTCCCATCGCATTGTGCCCACGTTGAGGCGTGTCTTGCTCTCAAATGGACCATATTAGTAACTGGACCCATCCCTCCATGAAGACCGAGAACCGTCTTTTACAGTACATTTCCCTCACTTGTTTTCCTCAGCCCCCAGGAGATGCTACTTCTCGAAATAAACTATATATGAGTGCCTGAATTTTGCAGTTTGTGAGATGTGAGCACAGTGTACCAGCATCTGGACCCTAACTTCAGCCTCCTGCTGTTTCAGAACATAAAATCTTAGCTCAAGCCTTCAGCACTCATTGGTATACTGCGGCTTTACCGGCAGAACACATGCATGGGAATGTCCTTACGGACCGATTATGGGGTGGGGGGTTACTGTGTTAACTGTGATGTGTGAGTGAGTATATGTCAGTTTGGCTGTTTAATTCCCTTTTAGAAGTCACATCCCCGAGCCTGTGACCTGCCACAGACTACAAGTCTCTAATTTCTTTCCATTTTGTCCAGTCATATTTTATTAGCAGATTGGTTTTTAGAAAGACAAGCTGCAAATCCAATGATATTTTGGACCTTTAACAATTATGGCATGGTTGGTGGTCTGGCGCCTACTAAAACGAACAGATAACCTGATAATGTAAAAGGTGAAAAAAAAAAAAAAAAAAAAGGAAAAATGGGCCCACAGTATTTTAGCAGATATTATGTTGTATATTTTCTCATTTTCTTTGATCCATCACTATTTTGTATAAATCATTTGTTACATCTGGACAGACATTAAACGTTCTCATTGTTTGCAAATTGCACTTATAGCTTGTTTTATTTTGCAAAGCTATTTTATCTTGATTCTGAGTTTTATAGGTTCAAAGTTTGAAAAGATTATTTCGCCTGCCATGTTAACACACGCAGGTTGAGGAGAAAGTCAATTAGTTATAAGCAATATAATGGGAAAGTAAAGGTAAATATTTTTTCCGGTGCATTCAGAATTTCTGATGCATTTAAAAAATTTCTAAATTGTTTAGATCTACTTACTGCTTCTGGTGTAGTTGTCACCAGCATACAATCAAGGAATATTCTTAATATGTGAATCATTTGGGATAACCCCATTCTTTACCCTAGCACCAGACGCCAGCCAATAGCTGTTCATTTTACAAAACGGACAAAACCCTTTTTGTCATTCAGTGACCAACCACGATTGTTGTTACAAATTATGATCATGACGTAGTCTGTCTGTATTCGCTTTGTACCTTAGCAGCAGGAATTATCCAATCACAACGCGGACAACGCCCATTTGGTCCGTTTGGTTATTTGACAGCCAATCGGAGAAATCGAATCAAGTATTCTCTCGCCGCCTCCTTTCGTGACGTGCGTGTGTCGCAGGGCGGGGTTTCCATTTTCACTGCGAGTTTCGGGGAACAAACATGGAGCCGGAGATGGAGGACAAAACCTTAGAACTGATGGTGAGTACTCGGCTGTGCTTTGAAAAAGCTTTTCTGGTATGTTCTGAAGACTTTTGAGTTTATAAATCCATATAACCGGTTATAAGGACAGCTTGGTTGAACATAACCAGCTTGTGGGTAGGGATCGGTTGAGTTGAGGGGGGGAAGGAGGGGTGAGGAGCGCGAGAGAGAAATGGCTGGCTAGGCTGACAGGGAGGGCCCTACTATATATCGCTGGCTCACTTGGTGGTTTTCACATCTCTCCCCTTTGATACAACAGCTGAGACGTTTGTATACAATGCCAGCAGTTGTTCTTGGTCGTGGTTGATGATATTTATTGAGCTAGTGGCGGAGGTGGAGGGAGGGAAGCTGCCGCGGCATCGTGGTGAGTCCGAGTCTCATCGACTTTAGCCGGTGACTTGAGCTTCACTGCGGCGCCTCTGCGCCACTCACTCCTGCCTATAATTTGGTAGTGCAAACGAGTTGTGGTTCATATGAAGTCTCAGAAACCTTAACTATGTTTAAAAGTGTTTAAAACTATAATTTCTCTCGCGCAAAAACGCCTCGTTTACTTTTCACGACGCATTTTAATTGGGGTTTAAAGCTGCGTAATAGGAAGTAAACGCTCGTGCTGTCAATTGCAAATGACGTTTCTGAGCCGAACGATGGGCAAATACAAATATTGTTAACTATTACACGAATCATGGTTGAATATGTTTCAATATTTTGGTTTTAGTAACCACACATCTTTTTAGTGAAATACAAATATTCATTGTTGATGTGAAAGAAGCAATAGCAAGCGGCTAGGTGGCTAACTGCATCAAACAATTAGCTTAGGCGAACCAATTACGCTATTTTCTTATTAAACTTACTGATTTTTGTTTTGGACTTTTATGGATATAAATTTCATGATACTAACAATAAAAATAAACTGAATTCCTCCAAGTTTGCCTTTCACTAGTTGAACATTATATTTGACATGATTTGCGTCTGTGTATTCTCATTATCAATTTTAATTAACGTAAATAAAACATTTATAATCTTAATTTAAACATTTATGTAGTGCCTTTTAAAATAACTATGTCTTGTTTAAATAT
Source organism: Hypophthalmichthys nobilis (assembly GCA_037950665.1). NCBI lineage: Eukaryota > Metazoa > Chordata > Actinopteri > Cypriniformes > Xenocyprididae > Hypophthalmichthys > Hypophthalmichthys nobilis. Next base: position 16,870,050 of record CM075476.1, on the reverse strand, counting down.
GCCCTTAATTAATAAGGCTGTCTCTGAATCAATATCTGCTAGTCAATACA